>CM053744.1:96066790-96222704 GCA_028658305.1 Pachyuromys duprasi
GTCCTTGTTGTGTACTTGAGCATCTTTTAGACATATGCCTAAGAGTGGTATAGCTGGGTCTTGAGGAATCACTATTCCTAATTGTCTAAGAAAGCGCCAAATTGATTTCCAGAGTGGTTGTACAAGTTTGCATTCCCACCAGAAATAGAGGAGGGTTCCTCTTTCTCCACAACCTCTCCAGCATGCGTTGTCACTAGAGTTTTTGATCTTAGCTATTCTGGTGGGTGTAAGGTGAAATCTCAGAGTCGTTTTGATTTGCATCTCCCTGATGGCTAAGGATGTTGAGCATTTCTTTAAGTGTTTTTCTGCCATTCTATAATCCTCTACAGTCAGTTCTCTTTTTAGCTCCGTACTCCATTTTTTAATTGGATTACTTGGTTTCTTGCTTTTTAACTTCTTGAGTACTTTATATATACTGGATATTAGCCTTCTGTCAGAAGTAGGATGGGTAATGATCTTTTCCCAATCTGTTGGCTGTCGTTTCGTTCGGATGACAGTGTCCTTTGCTTTACAGAAGCTTTTCAGCTTCATGAGGTCCCATTTATTGATTGTTGATCTTAGAGCCTGTGCTATTGGTGTTCTATTCAGGAAGAAGTCTCCTGTGCCAATGAGTTCTAGGGTCTTTCCCACTTTTTCTTCTAACCCTTTTAGTGTGTCTGGTTTTATGTTGAGGTCTGTGATCCACTTGGACTTTCGCTTTGTGCAAGGTGATAAATATGGATCTATTTTCATTTTTCTGCATACAGATATCCAGTTGGATCAGCACCATTTGTTGAAGATGCTGTCTTTTTTCCATTGAACCGTACCCCATTTTTTTAAGGATTATTTGATTTGTTTCTGTTTAACTTCTTGAGTTTTTTATATATTCTGGATATTAGTCCTCTGTCAGATATAGGGTTGGTGAAGATCCTTTCCCAGTCTGTAGGCTGTCGTTTTGTTCTGATGACAGTGTCCTTTGCTTTACAGAAGCTTTTCAGTTTCGTGAGGTCTCATTTACTGATTGTTGAACTTAGAGCCTGTGCTGTTGGTGTTAATACCCTGCTCTACTCAGCAGGGTATAAAAGCTGATGCTGAGACTCATAGCCAAACTTTGGGCACAGTGCAAGGAATCTTGTGAAAGAAGGTGGAGATATAAAGACCTGGAAGGGTCTGGAGCTCCACAAGGAGAACAACAGAACCAAAAAATCTGGGCTCAGGGGTCTTTTCTGAGACTGATACTCCAACCAATGACCATTCATGGAGATAACCTAGAACCCCTGCACACATGTAGCCCAAGGCAGCTCAGTCTCCAAGTAGCTTCCCTAGTAAGGGGAACAGGGGCTGTCTCTGACATGAGCTCAGTGGTTGGCTCTTTGATCACCAGGGTGGAGGGGAGCAGCCTTGCCAGGCCACAGAGGAAGACTATGAAAGACAGTCCTGATGAGACCTGATAGGCTAGGGTCAGATGGAAGGGGAGGAGGTCCTCCCCTATCAGGGGACTGGGAAAGGGGCATAGGAGGAAATGAGGGAGGGAGTGAAGGATTGGGAGGGGATGAGTGTGGGGATTACAGCTGGGATACAAAGTGAATAGGTTGTAATACATTAAAAATTATATTAAAAATTTTAAAATCACTTTTCTAAGGAGCAGAGAGACTGCTCAGTGGGTAAGTGTGTAAGCGCACCTGCTACACTTCCAGAGAAGGGAGGTTGGAGTCCAATCACCCTCATAGCAGCTCACAACCATCTGTAACTCCAGTCCTGGGAAATTTGATGCCCTCTTCTGGCCTCATCGGGCACTGCATGCTTGCGCTACATGCACAAATGCAGGCAAATATAAAAATAAATAAAATCTCTTTAAAATTTTCTTCTTTTTTAACAAAGACATTTAAACATATGACTTTTATGTTAAGCAATTTTCTGAATAAAGTGTTTTGATTCAATAATTTTAATATTAAATTTTCAATATCATTTTCACATAATTTGTTCCAAACACTTTTAATTCTGTTGTGACTTCTTTTTCTGACTCCTGGATTTTTATGTTGGTTAATCTCCTAATACTTTGTAATACTTTATCTCTCTGTCATTAATTTCTAGTTTAATACCATGGTGTCCAGAGATATGCTTTATATTGTTTCTATGACTTTATGAAGATTTATAGGCAATAATAAAGTGTATTTGGGCCCTCTTGTATAAAAATAACAAATGGGCTAAGAAAGAAATTAGGGAAACCACACTCTTCACAATAACCACAGATAATAATGTATCTAGGGGTGACTCTAACCAATGAAGTAAAAGACCTAGATGACAAGAACTTCAGGTCTCTGAAGAAAGAAATTGAAGATGATACCAGAAGATAGAAACATCTCCCATGCTCATGGATCAGTATGATTAACAGAGTAAAAATGGCCATCTTACCAAAGGCAATCCACAGATTCAATGCAATCCCCATCAAAATACCAATACAGTTTTTCACAGAGCTTGAAAGAACAGTTCTAAATTTCATATGGGGAAAAAAAAACCGAGAATAGCTAAGACAATCCTATACAATAATAGAACTTCTAGAGGTACCTCCATGCCCGACTTCAAGCTATACTACAGAGCAATAGCAATAAAAGCTTCATGGTACTGGCATAGAAATGGACTGGTTGATCAATGAAATTGAATAGAAGATCCAGAAATAAATCCACACGCCTATGGACACCTGATTTTTGACAAAGGAGCCAAAACCATACAATGGAAAAAAAGACAGCATCTTCAATAAATGGTGCTGGTCTAACTGGATGTCTACATGTAGAAAAATGCAAATAGATCCATATTTATTGCCTTGCACAAAACTCAAGTCCAAGTAGCTCAAAGAACTCAACATAAAACCAGATAGATACACTAAATATGCTGCAGGAGAAAGTGGGTAAGAGCCTTGAATTTTTTGGAAGAGGAGACAACTTTCTGAACCGGACCCTAACAGCTCAGGCTTCAAGATCTACAATTAATAAGTGGGACCTCTTGAAATTGAAAATCTTCTATAAAACAAAGGACACTCTTAATAGAATGAAATGGCAGCCTACAGATTGGGAAAAGATCTTAACCAATCCTACATCCAACAAAGGGCTAATATTCTGAATATATAAAGAATTCAAGAAAGTAAACACCAAAAAACCAAATAATCCAATTAAAAATGGGATACAGAGCTAAACAGAGAATTCTTAACAGAGGAATCTTGAATGGTGGAGAAGCACTTAAAGAAATTCTTAGTGTCCTTAATCATCAGGGAAATGCAAATCAAAATGATTCCATCTTACACCTGTTTGAATGGCTAAAATCAAAAACTCAAGTGACAACACATGTTGGGGAGGATGTGGAGAAAGGGGAACTCTCATTGCTGGTGGGGGTGAAAACTTTTACAACTACTTTGGAAATCAACCTGGTACTTTCTCAGAAAACAGAGAAGAGCCATACCTCAAGGCCCAGCTATACCACTCCTAAGCATATACCCAAAAGATCACCACCATACAACAAGGACATTTGCTCAGCCATGTTCATAGCAGCTTTATTGGTAATAGCCAGAAACTGAAAACAACCCAGATGTCCCTTAATCTAAGAATGGATAAAGGAGGTTTGGTACGTTTATACAATGGAATACTACTCCCAACCATTATAAACAAGGAAATCATGAAATTTGCAGGCAAATAGATGGAACTAGAAAAGATCATCCTGAGTGAGGTAACACAGACCCAGAAAGACTCACGTGGTATGCACCCACTTATAAGCAGATTTTAGTCATATAGAACAAGAGAAACATACTACAATGCACAGACCCCACGAAGATAAGAAACAAGGAGGACCCAAGTGAGGAGGCATAAACCTCACTCAGAAGGTGAAATACAATAGCTAGAGGTAGTGGAAACAAGGCAGAAGAGGGAGTGCAGACAGAAATAAGGGTGGAGATCAGACCTGGGAGAGTAGGGCAGGAGGGCAGAAGGCCTGCAGAGAAAAGAGAAATGGTGTGTGGGGGCATCTCTGTGACAAGCTGCAGACCTAAGTCAGCGTAGGTCTCTGGGAGGATATGAGGGGAACTCTAGCTAAGACTCTAGTAGCAGAGGTCATGGAGACTGAAGAGGACACCCGTTATCTAGACAAGACTCCTAGTGGATGGAGGAGATCACTAACCCACCCACAAAAACCTCAACTCAAAACTTACCCTATCTGCAAGACCTGCAAGGACAAAGATAGACCAGGTAGTGCAGAGATGGAGGAAACGTCCATCCAATGCTGAGCCTAACCCTAAGACCCACCCCACAGAAGAGAGCCAACCCCATCACTATTAATGATACTCTGACATGCTTGCAGACAGGAGCCTACCAGAGCTGTCCTCTTCTGCTCCACCCAGCAACAGCTCGAACAGATACTGAGACTCGCAGCCAAACATGAGGCAAAGCGTATGGAGTCTCCTGGAAAAGAGGGGGGAAGGATAAATGGACCTAGAGGTGACAAAAGCTCCACCAGAAGACCATAAGAGCCAGTCAACCAGGGCCCAGAGGGGCCTATGGAGTCTGAAGCACCAACCAAGGACCATGCATGGTCTGGACCTAGGTCCTCTACCTATAAATAGCCGATGGGGATCTTAGGCCTCGTGCGGGCCCACTAGCTAGGGGAGTGAGGGATATCTCTGACATGGACTATGTTGCCTACTTTTTGATCACTTCCCCCCTGATGGGACCACACAGGATCCCCAGGCCACAGGGAAGAAGGCGAACTGAGTCCTCTTGTGAATAGGTGAGCTGGGGGTTCCCCTATTCTGAGGAATAGAGGAGTGGGGTGCAGGAGGGAGGGTAGGACTGGGAGGACAGGAAGGATGGGTTTACGGCTGAGATTTAAATTGAATTAATTAAAAATTAAAAAGTGTATTTGGACAGAAACCAATTGAAATTAAAATTAAGCCAAAAGTTTATCTTTTAAAAACATTCTTGTCATTCTTCTTTGTTTTTGTTTTGTTTTGTTTTGTTTTAATTTTTGGATCCACTAGAAAGTTCTACAATGATTGTCCTCAATCTTCCAAATACTGCAACCCTTTAGTACAGTGATCCCCCAACCATAAAATTATTTTGTGGCTACTTCCTAACTGTAATTTTGCTATTGTTATGATTTGTTATATACATATCTGATGTGCAGGATATCTGACATGTGACCCTCAAAGGATCATGACCCAGAGGTTGGGAACCACTGTTCTAGAGTGTTGTGGGCTTTAATTAACAAAGAGTGTCCAGCTGAGTGTGGTGGACACCTGTAACCTCAGTGCTTGAGAGACTAAGGAGAATCACAAGTTCAAAGCCACCTGGGTTACATTGTGAGACTTGTCATCACTGTGACAAAACACCAGACAGAAACAGCTTAAAAGGAGAGAGGTTTATTGCAGCTCAAGATTTCAGGGGGAAATGAGTTCACGGCGGAGTGTGAAGTGGTGGCTTTTTTTTAATCCCAGGTGTGGGGATGGAGATGCTCCAAGTCATCTATGATTTGCCTCATGCAATGGCAGGGGCATGATTTTGCCAGTTGCTCATAGTTACATGATTGTGTGATGTCTGGGGTTCTGGGTACTTCCAAGAGGGCATATAAACATTAGTGCCCTAAGAGGTGGTGTTGACTGTTGGTTGGTTGTTAGTTGCTGTTGTTTGCAGTCTGTTAAGTCATCATGTGCAAAGAAGAAGAAATATGATATTTTGGTGGGGACGATCAAAAATCAGAGCTGTATGCAATTCATATGTTATTGGATTTCCCTGAATCTCTTAATATAATTACTCTCAATATGCAAAGAGTTGTTTTGCATATAAAAACTGAATTTATTCCTGATAATTCAGAATTAACCTTGTTATTTATACAACTGCGACAGGCAATCCCAAATAGAAACTATCAAATTATATATTACCCATATTTAGTCTCATACATGCTTGCCAGGTCTATTAGCACAAGTATTGAGGAAATTGACCAATTATTAATGGAAAATATGTTAAAGGCCTCAAAGTTTTATTAAAAACACTGTGAACAGTAAAAGTTTAAAGAAAAATTTCTATCACCTGGCAACGAGCCAAGGAAACTATAAGAATATGTCCCACTTGTTTTTCTATAACCAAACTCCATTTCCCACAGGAAGTAACCCTGGGGGACACTAAAAGAAATAAAATCAGACAAATAAATGCATTTCATCTTGCATAATTTGGAAAACTAAAGTTTGTACCGTTCCACTGATGCATATTCACGATTTCAGTGAGCAACTGCCTTGAGTTCTGAAAAGGCTGATTCTGTAATTACACATTTACTGGAAGAATCTGTACAAATTAAGACTTACAACAGCCCCACATACGTCTCCAATAAGACGAAGGAATTCTTTGCATATTATAGTATAAAGCACATTACAGGTATATCACACAATCCTACTGGAAAAGAAGTTTCAGAAAGCTCTAATTGCACCTTAAAAGAAATGCTTATTAAACAAAGAGGGAAATGGTATTCTGTTAACTTTAAATGTTCTGAATGATAATAAGACAGGAACAGCACCAGCAGCCAAGAGACACCAGGTTGTAGAAGAAAAATAACTGTGGACTTAAATCAGTCTATATAGTATAAGGATGTGTCAACATCAGAATGGAAAACCCCACAAACGCTTTGCTTTGTGGGCTTGGAGTAACCTATATTTCCACAAACTTATATAAGCACAGCTGAGAGACCGTGGAAAGAAATGTGAAGCCATAGTCACCAAAACACAAAATATCACTGAGAACATAAACAACACCAAAACCCAACAACAGGATAACTGCAAGCATCATGCGCATTTCAGTAATAACTTGAAATATCAATAGCCTCAATTCTCCAATCTAAAGAGGCTGATGGAGTGGATAAAAAAAAAACCTAACAAACAGTAAATACCCATCTGTTATCTGCAAGAAACACAACTTTAAAGGTAGGTACCACCTTAGAGTAAAAGGATGGACAAAGTCACTCTAATCATGTGGAATCAGGAAGTAAGCAGGTGCTGCTATCCTAACATCTGACAAAATAGACCTCACAGTAAAACTAAAAATAATCAAAGGAAATGAAAAGGGATACCAGTCTAATCAAGGAAATAGTTAACCAAGGAGACATTACTATGCAAAATGTGTATCAAACTATGGTACACCCATTTTCATTAAAGTGTACTATTTGGATTAAAAACAGAGATTAACAATAATTCATTAACAGGCGGCAATTTCAATGCCCTGCTTTCTTAAACAGACAGATTATCTGGACACAAACAGGAAGTGGAGTTACAGACAAGATAGTTGTGAGTGCCTGTGTGGGTGCTGGGAACTGCACCATGGTTGTCTGCAAGAGCTGTAAGTGCTCTCAAACGCTGAGCCATCTCTCTAGCACATTCACCTCTTATAGCTGTTAACATTGATTGCTTTGTGTTTTTCTGTTGTTTTCTCTAGCATATGTCGTGGAGTGGTTCTTTCCGGTCTTCTCTGTTTGGGATTCTAGATGCCTCTTGAGTTTGAGTGTTCATTTCAAAGTTTGGGAAATGTTTCAGCTGTAACTATTGAATAAATCATGTATGCCTTTAGACTTTACCTTAGGTCTTTCTTCTTAGGTCTTCTACCCGAGGGATTTACATGCTTGGTCCTGTGTGTGTGTTCTTAGATGCTTTTGTCATCTTTATTTATTGCTTCCATTGAAAGCTTTTCACTGTTTTTTATGATTGACCCTTATTTTTAACATTTTGTTTGACTCCTTTGTGCTGAATCATCTTTCCATGTTTGTTTGTTTTTCCCTTTCAAATTGTTAATATTTCATTCACTTTGAGAACTTTCTTCTATAGGTCCTAAATCAGTTTACTTATTACTCTGTTTAACATTACTATTTCTTTTTATTATGTGCTCAGCAATATATTTTTGAGACATGGTCCCTCTATGTGTCCCTGGCTGGCCTGGAACTCATTATCTAAACCAGGCTGGCCTTCTTTGTTGTCACTGGTATCAGTCTCTGAAGGTGACAGAACTGCCCTTCTCGGTTATTCAAAGCCAAGTCTCTGTGTCCTTTCTCACCGAGAATGTCTCTGTGGGTCTACCTTCTATCAGAATCCTCCAGTTGTAGAGAGCTCTCCCGACATATGTACAGCTGAGAGCTGTGACTTCAGTCTCTGGGACTGGAGGATCTTCCTTTCCACATGCGGCTTTCTGTGACAGAAGCACTGAGGAGGTGTGCAGAACCTGCTGGTCTACGCTTGCCTTTGTCCTAGGGGCCATCTTCCCAACCCCATTGATAGGTGAGACTGCAGCCAAGTGCAGAAGCTCACTGCATTCCTGGGAGGCTAGCAAGGCGGGCAGTGACCCTTGAGCCTTTTTCTGGGCTTTTCACTACCATGCACACATGAAGGATTCATCCTTAGACCCTCTCATCACGTTTCTGCCTCTGTCTCCACAACCGCCCTGCCTCTAGAGCCCAACACACATGGGGGCTCCAGCTTTCTGATCCAAATTAAAAACACACCAAAAAAATTTACATTTCAACCAACAAGTATGCTAAGGAACTGAGCAGAAAGTTATTTTAAAAATAGCTTTTCTTTTTTATTAAATGTTTATGTGGGGTTCTGTGCGTGTGAATGTGGGTGACAGAGGCCAGGTGTCAGATGTCCCTTGGGGCTGGAGATTATGAGAAGCTAGACTTGGGTGCTGGAAACTGAACTCAGGTCCTCTGTAAGAGCAGCGTGTGCTCTCAACTGCTGAGCCCTCTCCCCAGCTCTGAGCAGAAAGTTCTCAGAAGAAAGTGATAAATATTTGAGAAGATGCTTAATATCCGCAGCCATGAGCAAAACACAAATTAACACCATTCTGGGGCTCAGTTCAGTCAGGATGTTGATCATCACAAACAAAAAAAGCAAATGGTAATAAATAACAGGTCCTAGAAAGGGTGGAGAGAAGAAAGACCCTTTATTCCCTGCTGCTGAGAGCGTACAGAGGTTTCTCAAAAACGAAAACAAACTATGAATAGATCTATCCTATGATGTACCTAGAACACTCTTTATACAAACTCAAAGGCCTCTAAATCCACATGCCAAAGGAATGTGTGCACATCCAGGCTTATTGCTGCAGCGTTTACAATAACTAAGAAATAAAACTATCCCTGACATCCATCAACAGATAAAAGTCCATACACACAAGGGAGTGTTATTCAGCCATAAAGAAAAGTTATATCATGACGTATGTAGCAGGATGGCTAGAACTGGCATCATTGAGTTAAGGGAAACGAGTTAGGCTCAGAAATTCAAATAGCACATTTTCCCTCTTATGCACATTCGTGATCTTAATCTGTATGTATGTGTGCATGCACATGATGTCATAAAACTAGAAAGATGACTGTGAGAGGGAGAAAAGAAACTCTTAAGATATGGGGAAGAAGGGGGAAAGAGAGAGGGCAATGGAATGCATGTTACATGGGCGGGGCCTATGTTACATGTCTGTTGCAAGGAGGAAGGGATTAGGAAGAAGGCAGTACAGAGACAGAGACTGGGAGTTAAGGACTTAACACGGTCTGTGTGAAAATACCACAGCGAAATCCACGGCTTTGTATGCTAATGTCAATAATAAATTAGTACTAGGTAAATAATCACCTAATTTTAATAATCACCTAATTTTAATTTTAGTATCAAGTTTCATTTGAATAGTAAGTACTTCAAGAGTCTTGTGGCTCTAAGGTTTAGAATTTTTAATGGAAAACTATGCTTGCCTATTATTAATGTATTTTTAATGTTTAGAATAAAGAATAAGATTTGTGACTTCCTTTGCTTTCATAATTTCAAGGTGTTTTAAAAATATTTTATAATCAGATATTAATAAAGTCTTATGAATAACAATATAGCAATGTAACTCCCCTGTACCTCCTACTTCTAAAATGAAGACAATAACATGCTGGAGTCAATGACGGGTTAAATTGTGCTACATTTCTTATAAATTATCATATGTGCACGTGTGTAGGTACATATGTGGAGGTCAGAGGAAAATCTGTAGTATTTCTGGAGTATTTCTCTGCTTCCACCGTTATATGCATCTAGGGATTAAACTTAGGTCATCACACTTAGCAGCATATGCCTCAACCCAGCTGCCATTGTAAGGATTAAACAGATATTCAATATGAAACAATTAGGACAGATCCTGGCAGCTCACCGGTGCTCAGTAAGTGTTATTTTTATTGCCTAATGTCTGATCACACTCAATTTGGCAATTGAATTTGGAAAATTCTGATTTTGACTCCAGGGTGGGTTTTTTTGTTTTTGTTTTTTGTTTGTTTGTTTAAGATTTTCTTCATCTGTGAATTTGCTGCTCTACAGGGAACTCTGCAGAGACAGCAAGTTGTGTTAGAAGAGAGAGACAGTGGGGTCTGAAGAGCTGGACCTGTATCTTAACTCTGACACAGTAAATGTATGAACTTGGATGCCTTATTCAGAATCTCTGCCTCATGGTTCTCACACATAAAGTGGAGGTCATAAAGTGAGGTTGTGGTTAAGACTGAATTAATATAAAAAGGATATTTAGACTTGCAAATGCTCCATAAAGCTTTGTTACCGCTATTATGGATCTACCATTATTTTTAGGCTATACCTTAAAACACAGGTATAAGACAGGTCCTATAGCAAGGCATTTAAAACAGGCAGTGTGATGAGTTCCAAAAGACAAACAACTTTGACACCTGGATATCCGCAACTGCGTTAGTTTGTTATTCAAGAATTAGGCCTACGTCTCAGAGCAACCCTGTGCAAGGTGCCCTTCTTTATGTCTGTGTGCCCAGACAAATTAGGATGTACATGTTCTACATTGTGAATAAAGTATTATGTCAGCTTCTGCAATAGGAGGAATTAGGTTCATCCAACAGAAATGGTAAAGTCTGCAGAAATCAACACCTGCTTGTACATATGGATTCCCCAGAGGACACAGATTCCTAACTGATTTTGGATGTAGACTGACTGACGATCAAGATCTAAGCCTGGGGAATTGCAAAGCTTATAGCTTACTCTAGAGACTGAAGTGAATAGCTAGGAGCTTTGCAGTGATCTCCGTCCAAGTTTTTCTGCCTTTTGAAGGTGTGAGAAAACAGGGCCTGATGGTTCAGACTCGATGCTCAGGAGGCTAAGGCAGGAAAATCACAAACTCGGGGCACGCCCAGGCTACAGAGTGGTTCAAGCCCAGCATAAGCAGCTCAGTGAGGCCCTGTCTCAAAACGGAAGTTAAAGTTAGAGATGAGGATGTAGTGCAGTGGTAGAGTATTTTCCTGATATGCAGAAGGTTCAGGGGTCAATACACTGTACAAAGGACGTGGGAGGGATAATTGTCAGCTTCCTTCTCATTCCTCCAATCACAGCAATGGCTTCAGCCCCCACCCTCGTGCCACTGATTATTAAACTACTGTCTTCAATAGCCCCCGCTTTTTGGTTTTTCAAGAAAATGTTTCTCTGTGTAGCCCTGGCTGTCCTAGAACTCACTGTGTAGACCAGGCTGGCCTTGAACTCACACCTGCCTCTGCCTCCCTGAGTGCTGGGATTACCAATGTGAGCCCCCTCTCCCTCCCCTGAACCCTGGCCCCAGATTCATCTTTTCTTCTAAGCACCAGTCTGTGTTAGTCAAACTTGTCAGTACCATGATAATAACCAAAATAATTGACAATGAAGAGATTCTTTGTTTCAATGCCACAGTGAGACAGAACATCATGGCAGAAGGGCGGAGAGGGATAAAGTTGTTCACTTCAGGGTGGTCCGGAAGCAGGGAGCAAAGGGCCGAGACCAGAAACAAGACTTCCTTCAAAGGCATGCCTCTAAATGACCTGATTCCTCCAGCTAGGCCGACCTTCTCAGGCCTCCAGGCACTGTGAGGACCAAGCCTGTGGGAATGAGCACAAGCCTGTAGGAATGGGCCTGTGGGAAACACTTCACAGTCAAACCCCAACAGAACCATAGTTTTGGCACCAGCTGGCTGCTTGCTCACGGATTTCTCCCAGCATCTACAATTTCCCAAAGTAATTCATTATCTTTATTCTAATGCTTGCTCCTTCTCAATAATTTCATGCATCAATAAATGACATCTCCTTATTAACAGACTATCCAAATTGCCTCAGCAAATTGTCTTGATTCACATGTAGACCCAAAGTTCCTCTAAAAATGAGTCCCATACTGTGAAAAATTTTTGCATGGCTGTCTGAGGTCCAAAACCTCTGTCTCCACACAGGAGATCATTTCTTTCAATTACAACAATAATTCTACCCACATGCTAGGTTTAAATAAGGAATTTTTTACCTTAGGGTCCACTGACCGCTATAAAGGTTGGTAGGCTTTGATATCGTGGCATCAGTTCTTAAAATCACATGTACAATGTTGTGCACGTAAGCAAGTTGTTTTACTAATTTACATTTCATCGTGTCATTAGATCTGCCTGTGATGCTGAGGTCTGAGCAGCCTCCGAGTAGTTCTGCCAGATGTCATTCCTTGTAAGTACCCCTCACCTGACTCGGGGATCAGTCCTTGGTTCCACAACCCCTTCCACCAACTCTCGTGTCCAGTCCTGGCTTATACGAAGATCCCTGCTGATCCAGAAAAGGCAGGAAAACATTCTCAGATGTTCTTGTTAAACCATCATTTAACTCAGATTGTATCCATCACCTGCACAGAAGTATCCTCAGATACAGTAGCTAAAGAACAACCCCCCCCCACACACACACATAACCACTACACATTCACAGAATAAAAATATGCATGCACACATATAGGCCATTGGGAGCATGGTTTTTCACTCTATCTATATTCCATGGGCCACTGGGCCAACAAACATTTTCACTGCTTCAAACTATTGACCCTTACTTTTGAAAGATATGGCAGTTTTCCCTCTCTGCTGGTAAGCTTCCATAGTGGCCATGCTGCCTACTCTTACATCAATTTAATGCAAGCTAGAGTCATTTGGGAAGAGGAAACCTTGATTGAGAACATATTGCCACCAGCTTGGCCTCTGGGCAAGGTTATGGGGCATTTTCTTGACTGATGATTGATGTGGGAGGGCCCAGCTCATTGGGGGTGGTGTTACTCCTGGGGTCCTGAGGTGGACCTATAAGAAAACAGGCCGAACAAGCCATGGGTGCAAGCTAGTAAGCAACGATCCTCCATGGCATCTGCTTTCAGCTCCTGCCTCCAGGTTTCTGCCTTGAGTTTCTTCCCCGGCTTTTTCCTTCATGATGAATTTTGATCTGGAAATATAATCTGAAATAATCCCTTTATACCCTCATACTCCATAACTCTGGTCACAAATCTAGATCTTAGGAGGTCGTAAGTCTTAACAGGGAAACTTACTGCTGCTACTTAGCTAAATCAATGTACTGTCAAACTACCTTCTAATTATTCATTTTTATACCCATAGAGAAGTGCTACTCTCAGCCTGAATCAGAAAAGCATTCCTTAGCAGTGAATGTCAGTGAATGAAGTGACTCGTGACTGCCCCAGGTATCAAGAATAAGTGATGTTTGAGGGTTTTGACCTAAACAAGACATTCATACTACTACCTCCTCATGACTTGTGGAACATCACAGAATAAGAGGTAGAAATGATGTAAGAGCCAGAGGGTCCTAAGGAGGACTACAAAATACCATCTTATAGGCACAACACAGTCATTGCAATCATGAACTCACAGTAGCTGTGGTTACCTGCACGTGGGTTTCACAAGACTTGTCAACAGTCAGTCCTGAAAGGGGAAGGGACTCATGTGACCCTATCCCTCCCTCCCTGCTAACTATTGGCTACTGACAGATTCTGGAGATACTCGGGGTCTTTAGTTGTAAACCCACCAGTGAGCCTACCAGGCTTCAATGGATGGTTCAAACCTATGGTCACACAGACAGCCCTGGTTATGCTCAAAAGGTCAGAAAAAGACATGAATGTGGGAAAGAGAGTTGTAGGGAATTCAGGGGATTAATAGGGTAGGAGAGAGGAAAGAGGGTGAGTATTTTGAGTAGTTCAGGACCAGGATTTATTGGTAAAAAAATTATATGTTCCCCTAGTCTGACATTTCAGCAATGCTTGGGCAGCAGTTAGTTGCTTAGTTCATTACTGGTTTCTTTTTCAACTGCTAAAGAATTTAAGAAACTCAATGGGAAGATCCAGACACCACCCAGACTCTGGGGTAGTATGCAGTTGTGAATGGGTAGTTCCCTGCTGCTATTATACCAAATTACCACAGACCTTGGGATTTACAAAGCACAAACACATTATCTAGTCCTAAAGAACTGAAAGCCCACCAGGGATGCATCCCTTCTGGAGCCTGTATGGCCGTGTCTCTTTTCATGGTTTTTCCTTGGTAGAGACTGCCTGTGTCCCTAGACACAATCACCACTTCTTACTCTTTGAAGTCCACCCTTCCAGCCTGGCTTCCCATCATCACGCCTTCTCCCTTAACCACTGACCCACACATTGCTTATAAATCTTTTCATGGTCCCATGGGTCTGACCCACATAATCCAAGAGCAGCTCCTTTCTTTTGGTCTCTCACTCAAAGCTGCCTTTGCAATTCACACCTTGTGAGTATTAGGACAGCAACATCTCTCGAGGTCTATTATTCTATCCACGTCAATAAAGGACACAACAGTATTTTCAGTATAAAAACTCCTCCTTCCTGTTACCAGGAGTTTCCTGGGCTGCGGCTGCCAGCAAGTGGTTCATTCGTTTCTTGCTTTCCCAGGCTCACGTGACTGGTACCGAGCCCTTTGATGGAGGTTTTCTCATAGTTAGAGGATGACAAAGTGTTTCAGCATCTTCCTCTCTGCCACAGTTTAAGCTTGTTTTAACTGCACATGGCCGCACAGGCAGCACTGTGCTCCCCCCACCCCCAGTGAATAGTCTTCCCTCTGCTTATTCAAATACTAAGTTTACCTTGATAAAAGTGAATTGGCTGATCTGGGTAAGAGGCTGGGTTCACTGAGTGCGGCATGTCTGAGAGCAGTAAGTCCAGCGATGCAGTTGCAGCAGAGTGAGCAAGAGATAGAATGGTTCAAGGCAAAAATCGCTGAGCACTTTGGGCTTTCCTAAGCACAGCTTACTATGAAAAGGTACTGCAGGAATTGGAGTTTTAGCTTCTGCTACATGGGGAAGCATGGCAAAGGGACAAGGCGGAAATAACAGAAAACAGCAGGCTGTTGCCAGTAGGTGTGCGCTTCTTTGTAACAACAGTGAGTCAAAAGGCTCAACAATAAGGAGACAGTTGAGAGTCCACACTCCAGGTAAAAAAAAGTGGCTTAGCCTGGAGAGCCAACAGTGGAGCTGGTGAAGGCTTGGAAGACACACTTAATGAGAGTGTTGTGTTTTAAGAAATTTTTACACAGACTAATATAACCTCGCATGAGGTGGTCTTTATCTTCAATGTGAACTGCTGAAGCTCAGAACAGAGTCCTTGTCCAGAATCTCAGACTGACTCAACCAGGTTCAGATCCACCTGCCACCAAAGCCCACTCCCCTGCAGTCCACTGAAACAGCCCAACATTGGTTCTGAACTGAAAGAGACAGGTAAGAATATTTGTGGTCATTTTGGTGACTTCCTTAAGACATCTAAGATATTTGAATTAATGAGCTATGTCAGTGAAGAAATATATCAAGAGAAGTTGGCCTAAAAAAAGTTAGTTGACAAGATTTCTAAAACTTACTTACTGTGAAAAGAGAAATAATTTTATTTAGAAAGCCAAAGGCCATAAAAATATTTGGAAAAAAAATGCTTCTTCAAAAACTAATTTTAAGAAATCTGTTAAGAACATGGAACCTGAACATTTATCTAATAGAACTCACCGGATGACTGTATAAAATTACATCAAAGATGCTCATCATAGCACTTCTATAAAAGCGAAAAATAGCATTTTCTATAATTTTCTAAAAATATGAGATTAATGAAACATTTTATATGTATTCCCCTCATATTTATAAATTGTATATTCAAGTATGTGAAAATCTATAGGGAAATGTTTGTGTTGTTATATTAGGATTTTTTTCTTTGTTGTTGGTTGGTTGGTTTTCGTTTTTCAAGACAGGGTTTTTCTGTGTAGGCCTGGCAGTCCTAGAACTCGCTCTATAGACCAGACTGGCCTCAAACTCAAAGGAGAGTCACCAGCCTCTGCCTCCAGATCCAGAAATACAAAACATGGTATGTATTCATTTATAAGAGGATATTAGCAATTAAGTAAATGAGAACCTGATAAGCAAGCTACAATCCGTAGACCCAGAGAGATTAGATAAAGAGGAGGGGCTTAGACGGAGGTGTATGAATCTCCCTGGGAAGTGGACTGTGGGTGGAGACTGGCGTGGGAGAGATCAGGTGGGGTTGGGGAGGAGATGGGATGGAGAGAAAGTGTGGGGAGCAATGACCAGAACGGGGGACCATTTGGAGAATAGTGTGGAAATCTGGTGCAGTGGAAGCTCCTTGCAATCTATGAAGTCATCCTGAAGAGGACTCCTAGAGATGGGGGGGTATAGAGTCTCAACTGACTATGGATGTGTTTTCTGGTGCTACTTCACTGGGTTCTGATATACACCACCTTTCCAACCCTTATTGCACCCTAATCCTTTCCAGCCCCCAACACTAGGTAGGAGAGAAAGGTTAGAGGGGAAAGGGGGCATAGACCTCTTAAAGCTACTTCATGCTTATTAAGGGCTTCAAGTTCCTTGGGGTAAGCCCAATCTTTGCCATAAGGATATCCAATTTCTTCTTGTCTCTTTGTCATGACCACTTGACAAACTGCAGCAGCAGGAACCAACAGCAGCTTCCTCAGAGCACATTCTGTAGTCAGGCAAGGCTTCCAGTGGAGGGATTATATTACATTCAATTGAGTTATTTGCCAAGTTATGTCCCATGGAAGTCCCCAAAGAACCCAGGCTGTTGCTAAGACAAAGAGTTGCTCTCCACATGCTGACATCAGGGCCCCATTGCTGAGGACAACACCCACTCAACTCAGTGGACATGGAAAAGTGGAGCTGGTGCCCAGGTGGAGCCTTTACCCCAATGTTCTAGTCTCCTTGGTACTGGAAGGCACTCTGCAGGCTGCAAAAAAAAAAAAAAAAAAAAAAGAAACAATTGACACCAAACCAGTCACAAAGACTTGGACTTATAATCTGTCCTGCCTACAAAATATGCTAGGGCAATGCTGGCACAGAACTTGTGGGCGTAACTAACCAATGTCAAATCTGACTTAGGCCCATTCCATAAGATGGAACCCATACCTGAGATTAGATAGTCCAGACACATAGGTAAAAACAAACATGGCTATTCAAAGAAGAAAATCAATTAAAAATTCCCATGATACTCTGTTACACTCACAGATCAACGTCCTATCCAGTCATCAACAGAGAAACTTCCTCCAGCAGCAGATAGGAACAGACATAGAGACCCACAGCCAGACATTACTCAACTAGAGAATCTAAATTGGAGATCTCCATCAAATCCCTCCCCCTCAGAGCTCAGGGAATCCTGCAGAAGAGGGGCCCGGGTGGGTGGAGGACACCAGGAGAACAAAGTCCTCTGAATCAACTAAACAAGGCACATGTGAGCTCACAGAGACTGAAGCAGCAAGCACAGGGCCTACATGGGTCTACACCATGTCCCCTGCGTACATATTATAGCTTTTAGTTTAGCATTTTTAGAGACTCCTGACTATGACGACAAGTGGGCTTCTGATTCTATTGCCAGTTCTTGGGACTCTTTTCCTCCTGTTGGGTTGCCATGTCCAACTTTGATATGATAGTTTTTGCTTCGTCTTACTATATCTTATCTTGTCTTTGTTGTTTTGAGATAGTTTCTCTGTATAGATTTGGCTGTCCTGGAACTCATTCTGCAGACCAGGCTGGTCTCAAACTCAGAGATCCGCCTGCCTCTGCCTCCTGAGCGCCAGGATTAAAGTGTACGCCATCAGCACTCACCATGTTTGGTTGTTTTCTCTTAGAAATCTGTTCTTTTCTAATGAGAAACAGAAAGGGAGTGTATTTGGAGGGAAGGGGATGATATATTATATGAAAAAATAATCTATTTTCAATTAAAAAATAAGATGAACAGGGAAAAAAGAAAAGAAAAGTTGTAGGGAAAGCTACTTGTATAAAAGCTTCATAAAAGAGATAACTACAAATATACAAGTATACATACATAAAAATTTTAATATGTGCTTTCTCTACCACAAACTTCCATAGGTTTGAATGAAACACCTTTATTCTTGCCTTTCTGCAAGCACAAGGAGCTGGCGCATGAGGAGCCGGAGCGGCGATGCCTGCACAGCCAGAGTCAGCATCTTCCTGAAGACGCACTGCACACTGTGACCCAAACCCTGTGGCATAATCCCGCCAGTCACAAGTCCATCTTAGGCTCTCATTGTACATTCTAATGATGCCTCATCTTTTCCTCCTTGTTAAAAATATGATTCTCTTTGAGATGAATGATCAAACACATATCACATAATTCATCTTCTTGGGATTTCCATCCACTTCAACATACAAGCTTCTTCTTGGCCTTGGCCAGTTACCTTACAATTCTCATGACGGCATGGTCATAACCATGGCCATCAGGGTCAGCCCTGCTCTCCATGTGTATTATCTCCTCAGCAACTTGGAGTTCCTTGAACATCTACTTGCCCACAGATGACCAAGTCTTCACTGTACATCCCACAAACATGGGGACTTCTTACATCTCCCAGAATAAATATGGAAAAGGTTATGTCCTACAAAGGGGTGTTGAGTTTTGGTTTACTTTACAACAGTCCCTTAAGAGTTCCTTCTCCATTCCTATTACTTTAAAATCTGTATTTCTACAACTCACTTTTCCTCCTCTGTACATCAATCCTGAGTTTGATTGTGTTCTTGACATTCTTTCTTAGATGTCTAATAGGCGTCAAATACTATGTTGAAAATGAAGCTGTTTATCCCTCCAATGATCTCTTTGATCCTTTATCCATCTTCCGTCAATTGCCATGTCACTTTGAACATTCCATTTATATGCAAATTCAGTGTATCTGACTTGTCTACCCTAACATAAACCTAGTTTATTTACTAATGGGGATTACTCAGGTTCCTACAATATCTTCACACTGCTTTGTCAACTTCTAATCTTTTCTATTGCAATTTGTTTTCCATGAGAGTCAAAATGAAGATGGATGGGGGAAAGCTGACAACATTTTCTCCAAGATCTAGACCCAGAGAAGCTGCCCACATTCACTGGTCTTTTTTAGTATAGTTCTTGAAGTTTTGCCAAAATAAGTAGGAAAAAAAGAAATCAAATTAGGAAGAGAAAAAATTCAAATATCGCTGTCTGCATATATGATTAATATAATAGTATATATTTGTATATTACATACTTACAAAACACTAAAAAACTCCACTAGAAGGCCATGAGAAGCAGTGAGCATATTCAGTAGAACAATGGGGTTAAACAGAATTATTGAAAAGTCTACATATAAACATCCATAGCTTTTTTTATACACAAGTGATGACCATCCTAAAAAAGAGTTAATTCCATTCACAACAGCTACAAAATAAAACACACATGAATAAAGCTTAACTAAGGGGAGGGAAAGAACCCTGAAATTAAATTAATTTAATTAATTAATTTTTATTACAAACCATTAATACAAAACAAATAAATAAATAAACATTTAAACAAATAAAAAACATTTTAAAAAGACACACAAAAAATGGAAAAGAATGACTTGAACCTGCATTACTTAATGGAGATTAGAGATTCAGTTCAATCTCCACCACAACAGTAATGACCTCATAGACATGACATGGGGAAGGAAGAACGATGCTAAAAAAGCACAAAAGCCTGAATAGCCAAAGAGTCTTGGGGCGGGGGGGGGGGGAGGGAAGCTGGAAGCATCATACATCATAGTACCTAATTTAAAGACACAATGCGGTTTGAACTGCACCGCCCCAGGCATGGAGGTTAATGGGAGAAGAGATGCAAGTAGTAAGTCCCAGGTGTCTCAGACAAGGATTCTGGACAAAAGCGACAAATGTGTGCACTGGGAAGAGCCATCTCTTCAGTATTGATGCAGGGAACCTGGGCACTCACCAGAACAAGACTGAAACTTGACCCTTGTCTCCTACTTACACAGCAAAAAATGGATCAGTAAAACTGAAAGTATGAAACTCCTCAAGGAAAGTGTAATGGGGGGAACACAACAACAGCAAAAAAACGCTAAGATCTTCTTATGCACACCACAAGACAAAAGTAAACAAAACCCAACTTCCTGTTTCTTATTCTTCAATAACTTCACATTGTTCTGGTAAAAATAGCAGCACAAACCCCTCGGACTCAGGTCCCAGTTAGATATGAGTGCTTTTATTGGAATGTCTTTTCCAAGCTGATCCATCAGGGCCACAATAAGGACTTGGGAGCCTAACTGTGACATCTGCAAGTTCTCACAGCAGGGTTCTTACAGAAAGAACCAAATGCAAAAGACATGGGGAGGGCAGGAACACATTTTGGCTAACTAGACAGAGTATTATCAGCTAAGCTGATTGGTCCTAGGTGAGGTGAGTGAGACAGGGCTTAGGGTCTTGTAGAGTACATCCAAAGTGTAACCAGATTTGGAGATAAGAAGGGCGCAGCCAGAGTATAGCCAAGTGAATAGGTAACAAATAAGGTCAGCTATGAACAATTGTTTCCAGGACACAGTTGAGAAGTTTAAAATTTTGAACTTAATTTCACCTTAGAAACAAAATGGAAGCTGTATGCAAAGATGGCTGCAGCTTTGTCTCAAATAGCAGGCTACAACACACTTCCGTATAGAATGTACTCTGATTATATTCACCCCAACACTCCCTCTTTTCCACTTTTCACTCCCACTGAACCCAGTTTGCTTCCCAACAAGCTCCCATCCTACTAAATGCAATCTATAGATTCCATGCAATCCCAGGACTGTATTGATAATATTAATTCTTCCAATCCATGAGCTCGGGAGGACTTTCCAACTTCTAATGTCTCCCTCAACTTCTTTCTTCCATGTTTGAAAGCTTCCCTTAGTTAGGTTTATCCCATAGTATTGGGGGAGCGATTGTGAATGAGATTGCTTCCCTGATTACTTTCTCAGTTTATTTGCCATTGGTAGTTTTTCATGTGGAAATTAACTGAGTTTTGCTGTTAATTTTATATCCTGTCACTTAGCTGAGTTAATAGCACTAGGAGTTTTCGTTGACTCCTTATGAGAGAGCCTGGCTAAATAAGCCCAACCAACTCCATGACAGGCTTCATTTTCCTGCTAGATATAACAGGCCTAAGAGTTACAGGAGAAACCACACAAAAGGGCAACAAATCAAAAACATCTAAGACATCTGGCCTGGGGAAGATAAGGTTGCTTAACTACCAGTTTGAAAAGCACCTAAGTCCTGATCAGAGTCATGTAGCTTCCATAGGCACCAGCCAACCCCAATTGAGGTCACATAGCCACAGTAGGAATTCCTCTTTCTGGCTTTAAAGAGAGCCTTTAAGCTCCCCTGGGGGTGGGGAGTGGGGGGCGCCATGTTCTGAAGGTGGTGGCCCCAGCATGCTGGATGTCTGCAGAATAAATGCCCTTTGTTGCTTGCATGCTACTCGAGTCTGGGGTTGTTCTTTCAGTATATTCTAGACCCTAACATCTAGGGCATCATTTCTCAACCTGTAGTTCAAGACCCTTTTGGCAAACCTATTTGGAGTGGGTAGACATGTATGTTGCAAGCCTCAAGTAAAATTTGTCACACATATACCTGTGGCAAGGTTCTTTTCTCTTGCAGCTTCCAATATACTTTTTATTCTGTGTAGTTAATGGTTTAACTATTAACATGATGTGGGGAATTTCTTTTCTATTGCTGTTTATTTAGTGGTTTATGTGTATTTTATACCTGGTTAGACCTCTCTTTCGTTAGAATCTGAATTTTTTTTTCTATGATTTTACTGAAAGTATTTTCTATGTCTTTGCCTGGAAATATTTCTATCCCCTTCTTGGCTGTTGATTGTCAGATTTGTTTCCTTAAAAATGTTACATGTTCTGTTAATAAATTTTATTAGACTTTGGGCCAGTACAATGTCTTAGTGAGTAAAGGCACTTGCCACCAAGCCTGACCATCTGAGTTTAATCTTTGAGGTTCACATGAGGAAATGACTCCTGTAATTTGTCCTCGGACAACCACATTCATGCCATAGCACTATACAATGGCACATACATGTGTGTACATGGTTTTAAAATGTTTAATTCATCATTGACTTAGACTAGATGATCTAAATCTTCCTACCTTATATAATGTCTCCACACAGCTAATTCTGTTGGTGAAGCTCTCCACAGAGATTTTTATTTGGTTTATTGAATTTTTCATTTCCAAAATCATTTATTTGATTATCTTTTTATCCACGTAAGTTTTCATATCCTGAATTGACTTCGTTATTTTGGTTAGCTGTTTGCTGTGGTCCCTTAGAATTTATTCAGGAGTTTATTTGCTTTCTCTTTGAATTCTTTGAACCTATCTGTAACTCTTAGAATTTGATCTAAGTGTACTCATTGTGAGCCCTTACCAGGGCACTTTTTGGAGCAGACTCATTGTCTTGGACATTCGTATTACTTCTGCCTTTGTCTTGGGGTTTGGCTGTTTGGAGCAGTTTGATGGTTGGCGCTTTTGTGAATGAGCATTTGGAACAGTGCTTGTATGCCATCAGCTTAACTGTTTTATTAGCTTTTCCCCCAAATGATGTGAAAAAAATATCTATTCATACCAGAATAGACACCGTTAACAGACCCAAGTACAATTTCATGGTAGTCCAACTTTAGCCAATGAGTTCACTGGGCTTTCTTACAGAACATGGATAACCCCAAAACAGCTGCATGTCTGCAAACCCCACCCATCATGATGATCTCATAAAAGCTCCACCATGGAGTCCCTTTTTCAATTAACCTTCTGCTTCCTACATACTCTAGCATCTCCGGAGAACACTTGCAGTTGGGGAGGCAATAGCTTGAACCTAAGGGAGGGTCTCATGACTTTTCTCTCCTTAGCCTACTAGGGAATGTCAATAGCGCCATTACCATAGACCTGGCTACCAATGTATTATTGCTCTACACTGGTTTCTATGGCTACAGATCCAAGTTAGGCTCTAGGCCAAGACAGCATTATATCATGGAGAAAAACACATAACACCCCTTTTCTCCATCTCTTACGTTCTTTCTGCCCACCCCGCCTTCCCTGAACCTTGGAAGAGGTGATATAACCGCTATCCTTCTTTGAGTATTGGGCAGCCTGGCAGCCTCATCACTTGCTTTCAGTGGTTTAACTGGTTGTGAGTTGCTCCGTCAGCCCATTGTTAAGTGCTGCTCTGCAACCAAGGCCAGCGTCAGGACTCTGGGGTAAGCATGAAGGTTTGGATGATGTTTTGACAGGTGCCTCATGTCTTCACTTAACAAGACAATAGCAGTTGCTTCCCCACTGGGGCCTGTGACTTCGCCCCACCCCAGGGCTTTATCATCAGAGCTCACAGAACCAGGTGTGAATCCCCTCCCATGGAGCAGGCCTTAAATCCAATCAGGAAGTTGAACAGTTCAGGAAGGTATTGTACCAGCTGGTGCACCTTGTGTGACGTGCTGATAGCATCTCAGGATGCAGGGTCTACAGCCAAGCAGACATCTGGGCGATGATTCTCCCCCAGCAGCCTGCGTGGCACCTTCCAGCACTGTGGAAACTAGCCAGCAGGGAGGGAGCACGCACAGACCAGTCCCAGCTTGATTTCTCCGTGTTCTGAACCGAAGGACACGTGCTCGACAGAAGGGTCCACCAGCTGGTTCTGGCATGCGGTCAGCAGCAGCGGCAATGACCTTTATCACTTTGGGGTCCTCAGACACTCCCTGGCCAGCAACTCTTAGAGAAGCAACTCACCCTGCCACTGGAATTTTCATTTAACAGCAAAGAAATAAACAAACAAAACCCCACTTTTATTGGTTTCCCATTTGAACTAAAAGTTTTTTACAAGTCTTGCGGTCAGCATTGAAACACAGTGGGCAGGATCTCCAAAGGCCGCAGGGCTCAGCTGATCTCGGGAGTCGGCTACTAAAGGGTTACTAGAGTAAACTGCTAGCAAGGTCCAACACAGCACGTAGATTCTTTTATCAAATATTTCCTCCAAAGAGCAACGTGGAGGTTCTGTGTTGTCTTGTCATTTGTGACTTCTGTGGACTGTTTTTCAGGTTTGGAAGCCTTCTGACAGCTCCGCCGCTGGCTTTCACTGTCACATTCACTGTGGAGTTGACCCGGTGTGTTTTCTGTGGCTGTGATGAACGCCCATGGCCAAAGACAATTTTGTGAGAGTCGCATTTGGCTTACACTTTTAGGTCACAACCCATTGCTGGCAGAAATGAGGACAGGAACTCAATGGGAAGCAGAGACAAGAACTATAGAGGAGTACTGCTTACCGGAACCCCCAGGTTCACGCTCAGCTACCTTTCTCATACAACCCAGGATCACCTACCTAGATGGTGCCACAGTGGGCAGAGAATGCCGCTTCTATGCCAGTTATCCATCAAGAAAACGCCCCCACAGACACTCACACCAAGAGTCAGCCTGATGGAGGCAATATCTCAACCGAGCCCCACCCCTTTTTCAGACGTGTCAGGTTGACTGTGAAGATCAGGCATCATACCTATGCAGACTATCACTCCTTTTGCCCTTAAAAAAAAAAAAGGACCTTATCTAGATTGTTTTACCACTTCACAGACCTGCTTTAGGTGCCAGGCTAAGTCACTTGGATCTGTAAATGCCTCTCATGAATACCAGGTCTCACCATGGGACTCCACAATGTTGCTAATGTTTCATAGCATTCTTGAGGACTTTGCTAAGTGAACCTCTTCCTTAACCCTCTGTGAACATACCTGCCAGCTCTGATAAACCGGGATTCAAACATTGCCTTTCCCATCCGCAGTTCCCTCAATAATGACAGTCTCTCTCCTACAGTCTTGGGATCTCTGCTAGCAGCAACCAGTCTCTAATGGCTCCTAGGAGCCAGTCCATTAGGGGCTGATTCCTCTCGGATTGCCTCATGTTGCCTAGCTTTGTCTCAAGAAGGATGAATAGTTCCATCACTCAGTTTCTCTACTTGCACATCATTTAGACCCATCCCATGAGGCCCCATGCCACAGTCTCTCACACCAGCCCACGAGTGGGTCTCTGTCTTCTTGTTTAAGTGTCAGTCACAAGGCAAGCAGTTCAGAGGTTGAATACTCCCTGGAATGTTATGTTTCCACACACTGGCCCATTATTAAGGCCCCATATCCATGCACAATTATGAACGGAACTGGAGAACACTGTGTTAAGTGAAGAACTCATATACAAAGGACAGATAGCAAGTAGTTTTTCATAACTAAAGTTATAATTGATGTGAATGTAGAATAATAATTATGAGCAGCTGGGAAGGGAGGGAAGCTGAAAAACAGATAGCACCAAAACACACTGAGATGAAAGCAGGAAATTCTGCTGTTTGGCACCCCAGAGGTGACTACTTTACAATAATGTGTCATATGTTTTACAAAAATCTGGAAAGAAGGAGGTTAAAAAGTATAAGAAATTCTGAAAAATAAAAAATAAAAATGCTATTTACCTTAATTTGGATATGTATATATTATATGCATGGACTGAATTACTAACACTGTACCCCATGAAATGTATAATTGCTACATAGCAGTCATAGCTTTTTTAAAAAAATGAAGATAAATGAACCTTTGAAAAATACACTAAGCTAGAAAAATGGCTCAGCAGTTAAAAACACCGGCAGAGCGATCATGAGGACCAGAGTTCCGATCTCAGCTCCACAGAACAAGCTGAACATCCTGCAAATAACTGTAATGCAAGCTCCAAGGGATCAAGACTCTACTTGCCTCCACAGGTGCACAGAAACACACACTTGCACATATACATTCACTTTCACTCACACACACACACACACACACACACATGCACGCAGAAGAAAAATGTTTAAAATGAACCCATCAATTTTTTTTTAAGTTAGCAATCTTGTGCCTCCTTCCCCTAATAAAACATTGCTTATAGCAACTCCATTCCAGAACAAAATATACATTTCTGGAATTCTCCTTACAACCATGAAGAGTAAAAGAGCCTGAAATCACAAATGGCTTTTTAAAATCTGTGAAAACACAGGAAATAGTGTTTCAGACACTGGACAGCACAGAACTGTGATTGCTGAGAAAACAAGAACCATAATAAAGACCTATCATTCGAGGCTTCCTACTAAGAGGTAATTTCCCATGTGTGTCTCGGGGTGACAGACTCCAAACACAGCCCAGCAATCTCATTCATCTGAGGAGATGCAAAAGTACAGGGGAGGTCACGAAAATGGACCACTGAGAGGAGGAAGCCACGCAGAGAAAGAGTTCCAGAAATTTATGTAAGCATTCCCTTGAGCCTTTTACAAAATACCAAGATATGTGTGCATAGGATGAAATCCCAGGAAATGAGGCAAAAATAACCTGTGGGAAGAGCAACTGCCACACAGATGCAAAGAACTGTGAGACAGATGTTATGGCTTGAATACCAAGAGCTGCTCCCAAAAGGCTCATGCACTGAAGAGTCGATCCCCAGCTGGTGGCTCTGTGTTTGGAGATTCTGGAAACTTTAGGAGGTGTGAGAGAGCAGGAAGAACAAGGTCACCGAAGCCATGTCATTGGGAAGTCTTTGGTCGTGGGTATAGCCTCTGTCACATTCTCCTGCCTGCATGATGCTCTGCCTCATCGTTGTCCCAGAATCAGTGGAGCCAAGGACCATTGACAAAGAAAAAATCAGAAACTACAGGACAAAACAGATTCCTTCCTCTTTAAGTTGTTTCTCCCAGATACTTGTTCAGAGCAATAAGAAAGTCTGACTAGCATACCAAGTTAGCCCAAGAGCCAGAGATCATTCCTATCTCTACCCTCTGCACTGTAGAGACATTAGCCAATATACTGGACAGTCAAAGAAGATGCAAGAATAAGCATATATTTAAGACAAGTGTAGCATGTATTTAATCCCAGCACACAGGAGGCAGAGGAAGGAGGAGCCATTAGAGGCCAGAGTGAGATCCAATATAAAGTAGATGCCTTAGAAAGGCAGCTAAATGAGTCATAACATAAAGGCTACTCCACCTTGTTTTTTATAAAACCCCCAGAAGGATTAAACTGATCTACAGGAACTAAATTAAAAACCAAGAGGAAAAAATCTAAATGTCTTTCAAAGAAATAGCAAAAACACAAAACTATGTAGGTCATTGCCACTGTCATTTGCCCACTAGAGCTAGATTATAAGATCCCGCTGCAGACACCACATGCTTCAGCTGTAGGAGAAAACAAACAAACGGACAAACCAGCTAGAAGCTTCCTCCTGCTGACTAGCTTTCATAATACTGTGTAGGCTACTGGAGGTGAATTGTCATCAACAGCTTTACTTGGTTATGGATCCTGCATGCTACCAACATGTCAGGTAAGATGTGCCCGCTGGTACAATAGTGGCGTGACTGTTAGAGAGGTATCCAACCACTTCATGATTGAACTTGAGACCCAATCTACAGAAGGAAATTAGTATCTGATACTATACGCCTGGTCAAAGGTTCACGGCTTAGAGGACATAGACCTCCAATGAGAGAGTTACTGCTTTATTGCCGAATGGAATTAACTTCTAAGTATTTACATATAAATATTTACACTTGCGTAGATAGGTCTGCTGTCAGCTTTGGCTACAAAAGCTCTCTCTAACAGTCGGCAGTAGTTATAAATGTTGTGTCAGAGTACTGAGAACAAATAACTGTTGAGTGCTCAGCCCCAAATGGAACATCTATACTACCCACCCTGAGGCCCAGGGAACATCTAGAACGGACAGAAAGAACGGGAGAGCCAGAGAATAAAAGGTCACCACATTCATCAGTGTATATCTGTAAGTATTCTAGATTACCCTGCAGAAAAATCACTATCAGTACTGTAAAGAGTTAATAATAGAAGACGGGGAAAGAGTGAAAAAGGAGGTAAATAAAATATTTACTGATTTTTTAAAATTTTATATGCGGGAATGTTTTACCTGCATGTACATATATGCATTGCATGCAAGCCTGATTCCCACAGAGGCCACAGGAGGGCAGAGGATCCTCTGGAACTGGACCAGCAGATAGTTGTGAGTCACCACGTGGGTACTGGGAACAGAACCCCAGGTCCTCTGAAAATATAGCAAAAGCGCTAACTGCTGAACTGTCTCTCCAGCCCAGTAACACAGATCTTTAAGAAGCGAGTACTTATGTGTACATGGGAGGATCTGCCTTTGAGAAGTTAATACTATACTATAGGAAACACCCACGTGATGATTTCAATTAAAATGTGTTCACTTCTCTTTTCCTTGAAAAATAAGTACACTGGTTATGGTGCAAATCTCCTTCCATTATCAACTGGCTCACACGGTTAGACATGAGAAGCCCTCGATAATTCCTGTTCTTGTGTCTCTGTAGATGGTATCTTTTTCTATGGTTACTTTAGTGCTTTTTGTAACACAGGTGTTTTTTGTTTTGTTTTGTTTTTTTTTGCTTTTCTAGAAAAAGTGACTAATTTATGCTTACTCCTGCTTTTAGCACTATCAAGGACTGCCCACAAGCACCATGCTATGGGATTATGACATCATAACCTTTGAAAACCTAACCATGCTTGTCCCTCCCATCTCCTAAAGTTCTCCTTATCTGTTATATTAGTCTAGTTATCTGTTATATCTGTTGTATTGTCTCACAAATTATTAAAGTTTTGGGTTTTTTCCCCCCAGTCTAATTTCTGTGCTATAATTTAAATAGTTTCTATTGCGCTAGCTTTAAATGTATCGATCTTTTAGTCTCTAAGTTTAACTTTGTTGTTAGTCTCCTACGAGGAAATTTTTATTTCCCTTATGGTATTTTTCATCTTTCGAAAAAACAAGTCAGTATAACGTGCACATATGTAAGTTAAATGCTTTTGTTAAGTGTCCACTATTATACAGAAGTATGTTACCATAAAAATAAATTATTCATAAATTAAAACCAGCTGTAGCCCCCTTCCCCATCCCCTCCCGATCTTACCCTCCCTCCCTCTTCTTCTCCTATGTCCCTTCCCCCAGTCCACTGATAGGGGAGGTCCTCCTCCCCTTCCATCTGACCATAGTCTATCAGGTCTCATCAGGGCTGGCTTCTTTGTCTTCTTCTGGCCTGGCAAGGCTGCTTCCCCCTCAGGTGGAGGTGATCAAAGAGCCAGCCCATGAGTTCATGTCAGAGATAGTCCCTGGTCCTATTATTGGGGAACCCTCTGGGAGACTGACCTGCCTTGTGCTACTTCTGTGCAGGGTTATTTCCATGCATGGTCCTTGTTTGGAGTATCTGTCTCAGAAAAGACCCCTGTGCCCAGATTTTTTGGTTCTGTTGCTCCCTTTGTGGAGCTCCTGTTCCCTCCAGGTCTTTCTATCTCCCCCTTCTTTCATAAGATTCCCTGCACTCTGCCCAAAGTTTGGCTATGCATCTCAGCATATGTTTTTATACCATGCTGGGTGAAGTCTTTCAGAGGCTATCTCTAATAGGCTCTTGTCCTATTCCCTGTTTTCTCCCTCTTCTGATGTCCATCTCATTTGCCTTTCTGAATGAAGATTGAGCATCTGACCCAGAGTCCTCCTTCTTACTTAGATTCCTTAGGTGTACAAATTTTAGCATGATTATCCTATATTACAATATATCCTATGTTATATTATATCCTATATGATAATATGCACTCTAAGTGAGTATATGCCATGTGTGTCTTTCTGCTTCTAGGATACCTCACTCAGGATGATCTTTTCTAGATCCCACCATTTGCCTACGAATTTCATGATTTCTTTGTTTTTAATTGCTGAGTAGTAGTTCATTTGTGTAAATGTACCACAATTTCTGTATCCATTCCTCAACTGTGGGGCATCTGGGTTGTTTCCATCTTCTGACTATTACAAACAAAGCTGCTACAAACATGTTTGAGCATATGTCCTTGTTTTATACTTGAGCATCTGACAGAGGGCTAATATCCAGAATACGTAAAGAACTTAAGAAGTTAAGCAGCAACAAATCAAGTAACCCAATAGAAAAATGGGGTACAGAGCTAAACAGAGAATTCTCAATGCAGGAACATCAAATGGCAGAGAAACACTTAAAGAAATGCTCAACATCCTTAGTCATCAGGGAAATGCAAATCAAAACGATCCTGAGATTTCACCTTACATCCATCAGAATGGCTAAGATCAAAATCTCAAGTGACAACACATGCTGGAGATGTGGGAAAAGGGGGCCCTCCTCCATTGCTGATGGGAATGTAAGCTTGTACAACCACTTTGGAAATCAGTCTGGCGCTTTGTCAGACAAATAGGAATAGCGCTTCCTCAAGATCCAGCTATACCACTCCTGGGCATATATCCAAAATATGCTCAAGTACACAACAAAGGCATGGAAGTTTAATCTGAAGAGACAAGGAGGGAAATCCTGAGTCATGGAAATCTTCACCTTGACCTTGATGTGAGTTCCCCTAGGTAGTCACCTTTAACTTTGTTAACATTTGTTGACTTGAACTCCTAAGATGAATGTTTTGGTATCTACATCATGTAAATCAATAATAAAATGCATACTATACTATGTGAGAGATACATGTGCCACTGTAAACGACAAAACTGTGATTTCTTCTGCTTCTGCACCCAAAGGAAGGCAAAGATGCAGCTTTGGGGTGTCAGCTGCCAGTGCCCAGAGGGACTCTCTGCCGGGGAACCTTCTGGCCACACTGGCCAAGGAATCAGGTAGGTGATCTTCTTCACTCTTCTTCCTGTTTCCATTACAAATTCCACAGTCTCAGCCCTATCCCGTTTCTTTATGTCAACCCCCAATGCCTAGTAAAACATTCTACCTGGAACAGTGTTTCTGAGTCCAGGCAACATTCCTAAGATCTCACACATTCTTAAGATCCAGAGGTAGCAATAAAAACCAAAGAGCAGAACACCCAACCAATAAAGACAAGACCAGGTAGCAACACCTTGAATCACAATCATCCCAAACCCAGATGACTAGAGACCAGCACAAAACACATTCTATAAGTTGTTTCTCTAGAAACCCCGATTAATACAAATAGAAACAGATGAAGGAGAAGAAATCTAGGTCAAAGGCACAGAAAATATTTTCAACAAAATCATGGAAGAGAATTTCTCTAACCCAAAGAAGAAGGTACCTATCAAGGTACAAGAAGCATATAGAACATCAAATAGATTGGAAAGGAAAAGAAATTTCCCATGACACATAATAATCAAAACATTAAATACATGGAACAAAGAAAAAAGAATATTAAAAGCTGCAAGGGAAAAAGTTATATGTGAAGCCAGACCCATTAGAATAACAACAGTCTCTTCAATGGAGACTCTAAAAGTCATAAAGGTCTGAACTGATGTTATATGAATTCTAAGAGACCACGATGCCAGCCCAGACTACTCTACTCAGCAAAACTTTCAATCACAAGTGATGTAGAAAGAAAGCATTCCACAATAAAACCAAATTTAAGCAGCATCTACAAATCTATCTTTATAGAAGGCACTAAAAGGAAAATTGGTCTGAAAAAATTAACTACACCCAAGAAAACAGAAGCAATAAATAATCCCAGACAAGCAAATCGAAAGAGGGGGAATCCCACACCATAACAACAAAACAACAGGAATCAACAAACAGTGCTCATTGATAACTCTCAAAAGCAATGGTCTTATTCCCCCAATAAAAAGACACAGACTCACAGATTGGATTCAAAAACAGGATCCATCCTTCTGTAGCTTAATATCAAGAATAAACATCACCTCAGGGTAAAAAGATTAAAAACAATATTTCAAGCAAATGGACCCAAGAAACAAGCTGGTGTAGGTACTTCAATGTCTTTGGCAAAATAGACTTCAAACCAAAGCAAATCAGATGAGATAGGGAAAGACACTACATACTCATCAAAAGAAAAGTTTACCAAGAAGACATTGCAATTCTAAGCATTTATGCACCAACCACAAGGGCACCCAAGTTCATAGAGGCTTAAGTCACACATCGACCACCACACTGTGCTGGATAGTCATAGGACAATTTGACACAAGCTAAAGTCAGCTGAGAAGAGGGAACCTCAATTAAGAAAATGCCTCATAAGATCAGGCTGTAGGCAAGCCTGTGTAGCATTTTCTTAGTGACTGTTGGGAGAGGATCAAGCCAGTTGCGGATGGTGCCATCCCTGAGCTTTGATCCTGGATTATTTAAGAGAACAAGCTGAAGATGGGAAGGAAGAATTATAAGATCCAGAGGGGTTGAGGACACAGGGAGAACATGGCCTACAGAATCAACTACACAGGGCTCACGGGTCCTCATAGAGACTGAAGCATCAATCATGGAGCCTGCATAAGTCTGCTCTGGGTTCTCTGCACACATGCTGTGGATATTTGGGGTGTTTGTGGAACTCCTGACAGTGGGAATGATTCTTCTGTCTGCTTTTGGGACCCTTCTCCTCCTGCTGGGTTGCCTTGTCCAGCCTTGATATCAGGTTTGTGCCTAGTCTTATTGACTATTGCTGGGCTGTGTTTGGTGGCTATCGCTGGGAGGCCTACTCCTTTCTGAAGGAAAATGGAAGAGCAGTGTGGATCTGGGGGGTGGGAGTGGGGAGGAGAGGGACAGGGGAGACTGTAGTAGGATGCATTGTATGGGAAAAGAATGAAAAAAAATAAATTTAAAAAAGTTTTAAAATAAAATACAAGAAAGCAGGCTGAGCAAGTCAGTAAGCAGCACCCCTCCATGGCCTCTGCATCAGCACCTTCGACCACGTTCCTGTCCTGAGTTTCTTTGACAATGAACAATACTGTGTAAGTGACAGCCAATTAAACCCTTTCCTCCCCAAGTTGCTTTGGTCCTGGTGTTTCAGCACAGCCATAGAAACACCGACCAAAGACACACACTGATACTGGGTGACTTCAGTATTCTACTCTGGCCAATGAGCATGTCATCCAGACCCCACCCCACCCCCTAAAATAGAGAAATGCTCAGACTAAACAACTCTGTAAATCAAATGGACCTAGCAGATACATTCTAGAACATTTTACCCAAACAAAAGAATACACCTTCTCTGATGATAATTATGCTAGGTTCTGGCCTATGAGTATAGTAGAGAGAATCCTGCAGAAGGGGAGGAAGGATTGTAAGAGCCAGAGGGGTCAAGGACACCACAGAATTGACTAGCCAGAGACAGATAATCAGGGAACCTGAATGGGTCTGTACTAGGTCCTCTGTATGTGTGTTACGGTTGTGTAGCTTGGGCTTCTTGCGGTACCACTTCGGGCAGGAGCACGGGCTGTCTCTGACTCTTTTGCCTACTCTCAGGATCCTTTTGCTCCTACTGGGTCGCGTCATCCACATCCAACTCTAATATGGTGTCATGTGCTTAGTCTTATCGTAATTTGATATGCCATGTTCGGTTGCTATCCCTGGGATGGCTGCCCTTTTCAGAAGGGAAATGGAGAAAAAGTGGATCTAGAAGTGAGGAAAGAGGTGGGGGGGGCAGGGGAAGGACGGGGAGGAGAGGAGGAAGGGGAAGCTGCGGTCAGTATGTAATATATGAGAAAAGAATAAATAAAAAAGAAAAAAAGAATATTCTGTCTTCTCAGCAGCTCATGAAACTTTCTCCAAAACTAGCCACACTTGACACAAAGCAAGTCTCAACATATACAAGAAAACTGAAATAATAAGCTGCATCCTATGTGACTTACAGCTGGATATCAACAACAGAAACAACAAAAAATTTATAAACTCATGGAAACCAAACAATTCTCTACTGAATAAAACATGGGTCAAAACAAAAATGAAAAAATTAAGGAAGCTCTAGAATTCAATAAAAATGAATACACAGCATACCCAGTCATATGGGACACAATGAAAGCATTGCTGAGAGGGACGTTCATAGCACCAAATGCCTACATTTACAAAGAGAGAGATCTCATAGTAGCAACTTAACTGAGCACCTGAAAGCTCTAGAACAAAAAGAAGCACACCCAAGAGGAGTAGAAGGCAAGAAGTGATCAAACTGAGGGCTGAGAGCAATAAAATAGAAAGAAAGAGAACAATACAAAGAATCAATGAAACAAAGAGTTGGTTCTTTGAGAAAATCAATAAGATAGAGAAGCCCTTAGCCAAACTAACTAAAAGGCAGAGAGAGAAATACCCAATTAACAAAATCATAAATGAAAAGCAGATATAACAACAGAGATTGAGTAAATCCAAAGAATCACTGGGGCTTTTTTCAAAAGCCTGTGCTCCACAAAATTGGAATATCTAAAAGAAATGGACAATTTTCTTGATAGATACCACTTACCAAAGTTAAATCAAGATTAGATATACAATTTAAATAGACCTATAACCTCAAAGGAAATAGATGTAATCATTAAAATTCTCCCAACTGGAAAAACAAATTCCAAGGTCAGACCGACTCAGCAAAGAATTTTACCAGGCTTTTAAAAAAGAATAAACGCTAATACTTCTCAAAGTAAAAACCAAAGGAAGGCTGTCTAATTCCCTTTACAAGGCCACATTGCTCTGATAACTAAACAACACAAAACCAAAGAAAGAAAGAAAGAAAGAAAGAAAGAAAGAAAGAAAGAAAGAAAGAAAGAAAGAAAGAAAGAAAGAAAGAAAGGAAGGAAGGAAGGAAGGAAGGAAGGAAGGAAGGAAGGAAGGAAGGAAGGAAGGAAGGAAGGAAGGAAGGAAGGAAGGAAGGAAGAAAGAAAGAAAGAAAACAGACCCGTTTCTCTCATGAACATACATGCAAAAATTTGCAATATAGTACTTTCAAACCAAATCCAAGAACACATCAAAGAGATCATCCACCATGATCAAGTAGGGTTCATCCCAGAAATGCAGGGATTGTTCAATATATGTCAATTGATAAACATAATCTACTGTACAGACTGAAAGACAAACATCACATGATCATCTCGTTAAATGCAGAAAAGACCTGTGACAAAATCCAACAGCCCTTCCTAATAAAAGTCCCTAAGGATAGAAGGGACATATGTCAACATAATAAAAGCAATTTACAGCAATTCCATAGCCAACATTAACCTCAATGGAGAGAAACTGCAAAGTATTTCCAATAAAATCACAAAGTTGTCTACTTTCTCCATACTTATTCAATATAGTGTTTGAAGTCTTCACTAGAGCAATAAGACAACTGTAAGAAATCAAGGAGATGCAAATAGGAAAGAAGTCAAAGTATATTTATTTACAAATGATATGATTGTATACATAAATGACCCTAAAAATTCCATGAGGAATCTTCCATAGCTGATAAACCGTTTCACCAAAGTAGGAGGATACAAATTAACTGATAAAAATCAGTAGCCTTCCTACATACAAACAACAAACAGATTGAGAAAGAAATCAGGTAAATAACGCCTTTCACTACAGCCTAAAACAAAACAACAACAACAACAAAAAAAAAACACAACTTGGTGTAACTCTAACCAAAGCAAGTGAAAGCCTTGCATAATAAAAAGTTAAAGACATTGAAGATGTAAACTGAAGAAGATATCAGAAGATAGGATTCAATGGTTAAAATGGTCATCCTACCAAGAACAATATACAGATTCAATGTGATCCCCATCAAATTTCCAACACATTTATTTACAGACTTTGACAGGACAATTCTCATCTTCACATGAAAACACAAGAAAAATGGGATAGCTAAAACAAGCCTGAATAATAAAAGAACTGCTTGTGGCCATCATCCCTAGTCTCAAATTGTCCTACAGAGCTATAGTAATAAAAACAGCATGATACTGACATAAAAAATACAGGCATTGATCAATGGAATCAAATTGAAGACCTAGACATAAGTCCACACATTTATGAACACCTGACTTTTAAAAAGAAGCCAGAAATAGAAACTAGAAAAGACAGCATCTTCAAAAAATGGTGCTAGTCAAACTAGATGGCTGCATGTAAGAGAATGCAAATAGGTCCATACTTACCACCCTGCACAATACTCAACTCTGAATGGATCAAAGACTTTAACATGAATCTGCGGTTTTCTTGTGCTGTATAGCTTGAAGCTGATAGAACAGAAAGTGGAGAATAGCCTTGAACTCATCACCACAGTAAAAAAACAAAAACAAAAACAAGACATTCTGATCAGAACACTGTTAGCACAGGCACTAAGATCAACAATTAATATATGGGATCTAATGAAACTGAAAGGTGTCTACAGGGCAAAGGACACCACCATTCAGACACATTGTCAGCATACAGAATGGGAAAAGATTTTACCAACTATACATCCAATAGAAAGCTATATCCAAAATATAAAAATAACTCAACAAACTAGATATCAAGAAAGCAACCCAATTTAAAAAATAAAAAATGGTGTACAGCTGGGTGTAATGGCACACACCCTGAATTCCAGCACTCATGAGGCAGAGGCAGGCAGTTCTCTGTGAAATTGAGGCGAACAGAATGAATTTGGTCAACAGAGTCAGTTCCAGGATAGCCAAGGCTACAGAAACCCTGTCTCCAAAAAACAAAAACAAGCCAAAAGTGGTGTACAGATCTAAACAGAGTTCTCAACAGAGCAAACTCAATTGGCTGAGAAACACTTTTAAAATGTCCCAACATCCTTAGCGATCACAGAAATGCAAATTAAAACTACTTTGAGATTTTATCTTACACAAATCAGAATAGTCAAGATCAATTAAAAAATAATGACAGCTCATGCTGGTGAGGATGTAAACAAGGGGAACACTCATCCATTGTTGGTGAGAATGCAAACTTGTACAGCCACTATGGAAATCAACGTGGTGGTTCCTTAAGAATCTGGGAATAAATCTACCTTAAGATCCAGTTATGCCACTCTTGAGCCTATACCCAAAGGACTCTACATCCTACCATAGACACATGTTCACACATGTTCATTGCTGTTCTAGTCATAATAGCCAGACATGGAAACATGTCAGTCAACCAATGAGTTGACAAATAAAAGTGATAGATTTACATGATAGAATATTACTCGGCTAGAAGTAAAACTGAAATTCACAGGTAAATGAATGGAGCTAGCAAAAATCATCTGAATTGTGGTAACCCAGACCCAAAAAGACAAACATGGTGCGCATTTCCTTATATGAGGGTGTCAGCTCCTGTCTTTGATAGGTATGCTACAATCCATACAACCACAGGAAGGTAGGTATAGAGAAGGGTCTAGGTGGTAAGGAAGACACTCCCAAGGAGAAAGAATAGAATATAGAGTTACAGATGGACAGGAAAGACAAAGCCCCAACTTGACATCTCTCCCACCAAGTGAAACCTCCAATGAGATGGATTACATCTAACTGAATCGTTGGCCAAACGGGCCTCCATGGAAACCCCCAAACAACCCAGGTAATTGTCAAAGCCACTGTTGGCTCTCTGAAAACTGATGGTTAGGCCCCCACTGCTGAAGACAACACCTACATAATTCACTGAACACAGGGCAGTTGAACGGGCACGTACCGAGAGCTTTCATCCCTGTTGACTAGTGCTCACGGTACAGGGAAGGTAGTCTGCACACTGCCAGAGGAGAAAGGTAAGCGCAACCCTGCTCCAAACCCCTCCGTCTACAACAGCAACCTGACTGCATGATATGCTGCTGGTCTAGAGGCACAAGAGCTGTCGGAGTAACCAACCCCCATCTGATTGGACTTCAGGCACATGAGATGAATCCCGTGCCCAACATTCACGTGACCAAGACCCCGGAACTAAATGGGCCATGGGTCTAGGGAAAAACAGGTGCTTCTAGCCTACGAAAGGAAGATAGCAACAAAATGACTCCTGACAGCATTCTTTCTCAGCCGTCATCGGAGATGCTTCCTCCTGCAGCAGCTGGGAACTAACACAGAGACCCACAATTGGACCAGCTGCGAGAGTGAGAGACCTTGGAATACTCAGTCCTGAATGGGACGTCTCCATCGAATCCCCGCACTCAAGGCTCAGGGAACTATGAAGAAGGCGAGGCAGAACGATTGTCCCAGAGCCAGAGGGGCTGGAAGACCCCAGGGGATCAAGGCCTTCTAGAAACAGCAGGACCGTTGCACAGACGATCTCACGAAGGCTGCGGCAGCGTGCACGGCCAGACGGGGTCCCAGCGCTGAGAGGGGAATTAGACACGAGCTCCCAGCCCTAACCCGGAAGCTGTCTCCAAATGATAAGCATTAGCAAAGGAAAATTCATTCTCTCCAACAGAATCTTACTCGGTATACAAGCACACTTATCAGGCCCCGTACCCAGCAGTAGATGCGCAATACAAAATGAACTCAGGGGTATTTGGGGAGACATTTTTGTCTCATAATGATTTACTTGACTTTTTTTTTCACCTTAAGGCTCTTTTGCTTATATATTATAATTTCTGATTTTGTGTATTTAGGGGATTTCTGCGTGAATGAGTTTGTGTCTCTGCATTTGTATGTATAGCTTGTGCTTTTTCTTTGGCTCTTTTTTTTTCTTTGTTTTGTTCTATCCTGGCTTGTTTTATTTTATTTTGTTTGTTTTCTAATGAGAGAAAAAGAAGGGATGTGGAGGGGCGGGGGGATGAGAATGGTCTGGGAGGAGTTGAGGAAAGGAAAACCATGATCACAATATACTGTATGAAAAAAAATCACAGCTGATTTTCACTGTATTTCACTTTCTTGTTTTCCAAGCCAGACTAAGTGTATTTAGGTGAAAGCACATTTGTAAAGCCCTTAGTCTGCTAACCCCAGAGTTCTATGAACTGTCCTTTGCGCTCATGATGGAGCACTCAGATTTTGTTTTAGTGCCTAAATAAGAGATAATCCAATCCTGTATGTGTAAGATACCCAAACTTTTCAAAAATTCTTTTAAACATCCCTATTGCTATAATATTAAAATAATAAAAACAAGGCTAAAGACATGGCTCAGAGGCTTAGAGCACTTGCTGCTCTGCAGGGACCCAGGTTCAATTTCCAGCAACCCACATAGTGGCTCACAATCTAAAACCCTTTTCCTCAAAGCTGAACGTAGTGGCTCACACATTTAATCTCAGCTCTAAGGAGTCAGATGAAGATGGATCTCTGTGAGTTCAAGGCCAGCCTGGGCTACAAAGTGAGTCCAGGACATCCAGGGCTACATAGAGAAACCCTGTCTTGAAAATTAAAACAACAGTGTCCATTGCTCATGGAGGCTGCATGTCTTTCTGACTTAACTACCCTTCTCCACCCTGATCCACTCTATGACGTACTTAATCTCCACAATCTAATGGAGATAGTCATGTGCACATGAAACTTCCAAATGTTTTGGGGCGTCTATGTACCAATAATTCACTTCTTTTTAATGCTGATTAGTGTTCTAGTGTGTGAATGCATTACAATATGTCCATCCATTCACTTTGTTGATAGAAATTTGGACTGTTTCCAAGCTTAGAGTTATTAAAAATATGTTGCTGTAAATATTTGTGCACAAGTGTTCTGTGTACATATTTTTCATTTTTCTTGAGACACTCATTCAGCAAAGAAAAATATTTACAGTCTCTCGAGTTATAAGACAGCCTCCAAATCATCCTTTCCTTAACTCTTGAGGCAGAATGGTTACCTTCGACAACACTGAATAATAACTGAGGACTCAGAAGCTGTCCTGTGGAAATGGTGAGAGAGGGGAATTTATACGATTAGTATGTTTTTCCTAGAAATAACAACCTTGCAATTTTCTTTGTTGTGTGACAGTGTAGATACACATTTTAAAGACTGCTTTGAGAAGCAATCATATCCCATGTACATCTATACAGAAAAATGAATGCATAAATTATTGTATACTCATGCATTGCTATATTCAACACACTTCTCAGTCACTCATAGAACAATCTATGATGACAGTTTTTAAAATTACTACAAAATGCTCCAAACACTCCGGGTACCAGCTGAGCGCATAGCTTTGTTCCTAGCTAATGTGCTAGTGATCCATCTCCATAATCCTTTCCAGACCCTGTTTCCTAGGATCATTTGTGATATATTTTAAGTCAAGTTCCTCCAGGAAATTCCGAGACAGAGATTAGTGTTTCTTGAGATTGGTGAATATGTCCATGATAGAAGCGTCTACTGACCATGTGAAGTATGTGATGTTTCTGAAGAGTTGTCTATACTGAGATAGGGAATCCTGGCCTTTGCACCTCCCACCTAAGGGAGACGTTGGGTAGGAGCTGCCTCCAGGAAGGAGGCCACCCTGAGAACAGCAGCATTCTTCAGCTAAGGACAATCTCTAGAGAGAGCTGGGAGGGGATGCCTAGGTGCTGAGGGGAATGTGTTCAGTGGCAGCATTGCACCCACTGTGTAAGGGCTGAGCCCTAGTTCAGTAGCCATGTGTATATATGAATGCAGTGCCTAGGCTAGAGGCAGATTTAGAGTCTGACATTTAGGTGATAGTTTAAAGCTATAAGATTAGGTAAGATCACTAAACATGTTTTGAAGAAGAAGAGAAATAGGAAGAGGAGGTGGAGGAGGATGCGATGTTAAACCTAGACCCTGGGAACACATCAAAGTTTAAGATGAATAGGATCCAACCGGACTAGTGGCTTGCGGTCGGAGCTACTTGGGAGGCTAAGACAGGAGGATCAAACATTCCAAGCTGACCTGGGACCCAAAGCAACTTCATAGCCAGCCTGGCAGCTTAGTGAGACCCTCTTCCAAAATAAAAAGTGGGGGAAAAGAGAGTGGGGTAAGGGAGAGAGAGAGAGAAAATAAGAGCTCAGTGGTAGAATGCTTGCTTAGTGTCCATGAGAGTCCCTAGGTTTTCCATCCAGTAGTGAAAAAACAAGGAGGAAGAGAAAGAAAAGGACGGAAAAGGAGAAGAGGAGGAGAAGAAGGAATCAAAGTAACTGGAAAGTAGTCAGTGAGGCGGGAAGAACACTAGGGATGTGCAGCCAGGCAGCCAAACGCAGAGTGTTTCCAGAAAAGTGAAATAATCAATGATATCCAGCTAGGTCCAGGGAGATGAGGACCATCCTGTTTAACTATGTGAATGTCACTGGCAAGCCAAAGAGTTTGGGTAGAGTGGCATGGAGTGAAAACCTGGAATAGGCTTATTGAGAATGGGAGAGGAATTAGAAGCAAACTGATAGAGGGAAGCCAAGATGCAACTGATTCAAGGGAAGACAAGAGGAGTATGCTCTGGAAGGGAAGATGGGATTAAGCAATTTTTCAAACCATGGAAATGGCGTGCTTGTACGTGATAAAAATGATTCATCACAAGAAGAAAACTGATAATGCGAAAAAGGGCTTGTTGCTAGGGTGATGTGCTTGAGTACATGAGGAGAGATCACGCACACGCTCAGTCGGATCAGGAGCACAGTCCCATCAGCCAGAGTAAGAAGAGCTGAGGCTGAGCATGTGAGAGTTGGGGTGTTTCTATGATTGTTTTAGTTTTCTGTGACACGGGAATCACCACTATGTAGACGAGCACAGAGATCTGCCTGCCTCTGTCTTCTCTGTTTTTGATGAGAGAAAAGTTTTAAGCAATCCTGAAGAGTGAGGAAATGAGTGGAATGTAGGTGAAGTATGGTAGCTTGGCTGCATTGGGCCCTGTGTTGTGTGTGTGTACGTAGACCAGGCTGGCTTTTATCTCAGAGAGATCTGCTGCCTCTGTCTGCTGAGTGCTGGGACTAAAGGCATGCACCACCACACTCAGCTTATCATATAGTTTAATCTACATATATATCAGCTCATAGAACCTCAAGATTTTAAAAGCACCCAGTCCAAGCTCTCAAGTAATATCCTGAACTTCATCAGTATCACCTCCCCACCTTGGTCTGGTTCTGCTTAGCATCTGGGTAAATGCTGTATTCCGGGGTCCTCCATTCCATCTTTGGTCATCTTGGTCTGCTTTCTGTACACTGAAATCTGCTCTGTGGTAACCTTCAGCGAAACCTGCTCATTTGGGGCACACTGAAGACGCCACACCTGTCTTTGTCTCTCTTTTATAGCAATCATCTTTATATTCGGCTGCAGATCAGACGTGACCCTGAGCTTCCACTCCACACCCTTCCGATGCACACTCTAACCCTTTCTCCCTTATTCCATGCCTATAGAGCTGCAGAACAGCAACCGGAACAACAAACTGTTTTCCTATCACTCATTTTCCATAACCATACTCAAGTCTATCAAAGAAAGTATAATTAGCTGTTCTCCGGGCTTTATTATGCTCTCTGGAACTTCGTAAGACTTGGCGACTGTTCCATGCAAAGTGGTCTTATAAAGATGATTGTAGTAAGCAGTAGATAAAACTAAGTGATGCTCTTATATTCAAATATGTTTATATACTATAGATTCCTCCAAAGGAACTCCCTCACATTCCTGAACCCACTGTATTTCATCCTTCTTATCCATGCCCTGGCATTAGCATTCTGCGAAATTCTGGTCCAGAAGACTGTTTCTCACACTTAGCACATGACATGTAAGGTGTTGACTTAGATAACGTTTGTTACAAAGTTACACAAATAGTGTAATCTTTAACTTGGCTTAAAGTTCACTCCCAATGCTTGTAGAGCATATGATCAACTACAAAACCACATCCACAAACAAACAGAAGCAAAAGCAATTTAAATTGGCCACATTAAGTTAATGTGGCATATAATGTATGTTTTTATTCATAATCATAAACTTAACTGCAACCCAGCAAGACTCAGACAGGAATAAAGAAAACATGGAACCTGAAGATCTCAGCAATGGGGTCAAGAAGTGCCGCAGACCTAGGGGGAAACCAAACACTACTGCCAAAGGAACATAGCGATTAAATGGCTCCCAACAACATTTTGATATAGCCATGGATCGGTGTTACTGTTGGCCATCACCAGAGGAGCCTGTCCTGCAGTAGATGGGAACTAACACAGAGACCCACAGCTGGAAAATATGCAGAGACCTTGGAACACTCAGTCCTAAATGGTCTCCATCACACCCCTCCTTTCATGGTTCAGGCAACTATGAAGAAAAGGTGGTAGAAAGACTGTAAAAGTGACAGGTGACACCAGGAAAACAGTGTCTTCCAACCACAACAGGTCTGACACGCATATGCATTCACAGAGACTGTGTGGCAACAAGCACAGGGCCTGCACGAGTGTAAGCCAGACAGGGTCCCAGTGCTGAGATGGGGAAGCAGACACAAGCCCGCATCCCTAATCCAGAAGGTACCTCCGGCATCTGCTTGCGAAGAAAAGAAATTAGTTTTCTCTGATGGAGTCTCACCTCGTACGTTAACCACACTTAAGGGTAGGCCCCACACCAGCAGTAGACGGCCAACACAAAACTGAACCTCTTCTCTGGCCCCACTTCCCCAAAGATGTTCATATGTTAAACTCATAATATTCTTGTAGACGTTTTGTCTTGTGTTGCTTTATTTGGGCATTTTTTTTTTGGTCTTACCAGTCTTTTATTTGTATGTTATGGTTTCCAATTTTGTGTGTGTGTTTTAAAAAAAATTCTTTGTGTATCTGTGTGTGTGTGTGTGTGTGTGTGTGTGTACCTGTTTGCTTTCTAGAAAGAGAAAGAAAATGTAGGCAGCCGGGAAAAAGGGGAGGATCGTGATCGAAATGTATTGTATGAAAAACCATTTTCAATAAATATTCTTTAAAGTAGTATCAAGACACAGGAAGTGCAAGCAGTTGTGTAAAGACAAGGTCACAAGTGATAAAGTCATCCCTATTGCATCTTCCTGGTCTTGCCATTCCCAGCTCCAGACTACTCCATGACTTCCAAGCTGCTCATTCTACCTCTCACCTTCCCAGACACCACTCAGTCCTGACAGCACAGATAAAAAATTAGAAACCCTCATGTTCGGTTCAGTATTTGCAAAATGTTGGGACCTGCAGGTTTCAGGATGACATCCTCATCAAATGTCTCCCTGAAGATGGACATTGTGGTGTGAAAGGTCACCTGTCTGTGAAAACAGGAATGGCCAAATCCCTTCTCACCAGTGAGCGGAACATGAAACATTTCTGGTTTTTTTGAAACTTAGTCAGCAAAGAGCTCAAAGATGGCCAAAGGCTCACCAGCACATGCAAAAGAGCCTAGTAGGTTTGCCCGGGACTGGCTGCAGGTGGTACCGGGGGACAGCAGGATCTGCAAAGCTTGAGATGTTGTTTTGTTGAAGCAAAATCACCAATGCAAAGTGAATTGCTAATGGCTAGGATCTTTTGATGTTGTGTATATGTGTATATATGTGTATATGTGTAATATCTTTTGATGTTGTGCAATGTGAACTTGCATTTGGATCATCATCAATCAATTGCCAATAATTCCCCCCCCCTTTTTTTTTGACCTTTTGGTGGTAAGCCTCGGTTTTAACAGCTAAGCCATCTCTCCAGCTCCTTTATTATTATTATTATTATTATTATTATTATTATTATTATTTTGAAAGTGTTCGTTCAGGCAAAGATTTGATTTTACATGGGTGCAGCAATCTTAGCACAGTCTGACACCGAGATTACGGCTTACACTAGTGCGCCCTCCCCGTTTGCAGTTCCATCCCGTTAAGGTCCTTCATCTCGCCCCTTCTCACCCTGCTACTTCCCTCAGAGGCAGCTTCTGTATAGGACCCCTCTGCCAACGGGACAGGAGTGGGTGTGTGAGCAAGGGGAGTGGATAAGGAAAACCTCATCTTAAGAGAAGCTGAACCGGTGAGGAGTAAGCTTCAAAGATCAGGGTGAGAATGCTGGGCACCAAGATGGTGGAAGTTGTAGAACAGCCATGGTCTACAGGTCTCTTCAGCTGTGAAAATGATGAGCAGCACTAATCCAGCTGGGTGGAAATGTGTCTTAAGGGTTCTCACTGTGGTAAGGTTTCCTCAGATGGATTGCCGAACCTGTAACATTCTAAACGCTCCACTGGAGTCAGACATCAAAGGATTCTTATTTGTTGACTGGCGGAGGAAGGAAGCAAAAATAAACACAATTAACAAATGGGATCAAGAGCGTGGGTGGACCTTGGATACCTCCCACAAAGCCCGTCCGAACTCCTTTCTGTGGTACGATGTTCACTGTTCTTCCTTCTTGCTTTTTTTCTGTCTTTGATTTTGTTAGTTCAACAAATCTTTATTATTACCCTGATTCTCCTTCAGGAGTTTTAAGGTTCAAAGATGAAAGAACACCCTCTTGACACCTTTATCTTAGGGGAAGAAACAGACAATACACTGCAAATAGTAAGAAAAGAAATGATTGAAACGTGTGATTGTTTCTGAACTTTCTCAGGGCTTGCATAGTCATCTATATTCAACTTATGTTTTACTTTCCTTTGTAATCCTAACGGAGAGAAGGCTCTCCCCGACCCGCTACAATTCTACCGACCTTGCCTGTGGTTTTGCAGAGATTGGCATGCATACATGTGTTTTTTTGATTTTGAAGATATAAACCTTTATACAATGACAAGTTACCCATCTACAGATGTCAAGCTCTTTGTGTGAGAGCTATGTCTCACTGTACATTTGCATTCCACTGGGAAAGCAAATGCTTTAAGAGAAAAACAGTAACATTTCCCCCAGTTCAGAATAGTAAACAACACAACTGAAAGGCACTTGCCTACTCAATTATAAAATAAGCTCTAACGTGTTCAAATTCAACACATACACAGATTCCTCTACTGTTGTATCATGGTGGTTTGAATAAGAATGTCCCCCACATGTCTGAACACTTGGTCCCCAATTGGTAGCATTGTTTGGGGAAGTCTGGAAGGTGCTGCCTTGCTGGAGGGCAAGAATTTGTGGGCAGGATTGCCTCAGGGCCATTCCCACTGTCTCCCTCTCTGCCTAGTTCCCTCCCTCCCCCTCTCCAGCTCTGCCTCTCTCTCTTTACCTGTTTATCTGTCTGTCTATCCTCACTCTCATTCACATGCACCCTCTCTTGCTCTCTCTGTCTCTCTCTCTCCCTCACTTTTTTCTCTCTGCTTTGTGTTTGTGGTTCAAGGTGTGAGCTCTCGGGATCAAGCTCCAGCCACCACACCTGCTGGCTCCACCTGCCAGTCCTCATCGACTCTAAACCCTCCCTAACCCCCTGGAACTGTGATCCAAAATAAATTCTTTCTTCTTAAGTTGTCTCAGTCACGGTGTTTCATGACAACCGAAAAGTATCTAATACATGCCTCCATCTCTGCTAGCCCAGGGCAGAAGTGTCTTCACGTTTTCTTCACCAGCCCCTCACTGCAGCCATGGCAGTCATGATAAAGGACTGGGCAGCTGCACTTCGGGGCAAGTGTCCTCCACGGATCCGTGTACTAAAGGTTTGGCCCCTTTGGTGGCACTATGGGGAGGTGATGGAGTCTTTGAGAGGTGAGGCCTAGTGGAAGTGCTGTTGGCCATTGGGCCATGCTCTCAAAGGAGACAGTGTTCAATCCCCTTTCTCATGCCCTCTTCCTTTCTGGCCCTAAGATGAGTGGATTTTCTCTCCTACCCGCTCCTACTGTGGACCAACAAGGCCAACTGACCATAGACCGAAACTCTAAAACAATGAGCCAGAATAGACCTATTCTCTTTATAAACTGACTGTCTTGGGTATTTTGTCAGAAGGACAAAAGGCTGCTCAGCACAGGGACAAAGGCACCAAGATTGGAAAAACTTTCCCATCCTGCGGCAGGAGCCACAGGATGAATTTGATCATGTAGTTAAAAACTAACAGAGTTTGGGTTTGTTAGGCAATAAACTTACCAACAAGGCCAGCTGTAATGCCACACACCCTTAATCCCAGCACTCAGCAGGCAGAATCGGGTGGATCTTCGTGAGCTGAAAGTCAGCCTTGAACTACAGAGTGAGTTCCAGGACAGCCAGGGCTATATAGTGAGACCTTGTTTCAAAACAACAAAGAAAAACTTATCAACAAACACTTCTGCATATTCTAATTCGGGAGGTACAATTCAAAGCGCTGTGGACTCACTGGTGAGCTAAAGAAATGAAATTTTGTACTCTAAAGGAAGTTATAATCTAGTATGGAGAGTTCTGGCCAACTAGCAAACAAAGGCAGGAACAAGCCTAGAGATACATACAGCAGGCGATGTCACTGAGACACTGCGGGGACACAGCACTCAGTGGGAGGCTCATAATTATCCAGTGTTGTCTAAAGGAACAGAACTGAGAGAATGGATGAATGAGTGTGTGTGTGTGTGTGTGTGTGTGTGTGTTAAGGAGTTATTAGATTGGCTTACAGAAATCAGCCCAGGTAGTCCAACAACAGCTAGCTCATACTAAAGAAAATGAGAATTCCCTTAGTTGTTCAGGCCATGAGGCTGGATGTCTCAGCAGTTCCAATTGAACGGAGGCTTGGATCCTGGTGAGAGGCTGGATGTCAATCAACCCTGAAATCCCAAAGAAGTTTTTTCTAACACCTGTAAAGGAATGCCTCAGCAACAGGATAGATGAGCTTGTCATCCAGAGTCAGACAAGCAGGCAAAAAGCAAAGTTCCCTTCTGTCTTTTCACCAGAAGGTGGCAGTCCAGAGTGGGAGTGGATCTTCCCATTTCAAAAATCTGATCGAGAAAATCCCTCGTGGGCGTCGCCAGCAGCTTGTGTTTTGGCTGATTCCTGATGCAGTCAGATTGACAACCAAGATTAGCTGCCACAGAAGGTGACAATGACATTGAGAGACACGGAGCCATGCTGAAATCAGAGGAAGGTTGTTTCAGCTAGAACATCACAAAGAGAAAAAAAGAGAGAAAGCGAGGCTGGGATGAGCACTGTGAGATGAGCATGGGCGAACAGAGTCCACTGAGGGCGTAGAGCTGGACCAAGACGCACCTGCTAATCACAGATCTGAGCTGGTCCTCTTTGCCCTCCATACCATGGCTTCCACATCCTCGGATTTAACCAACTTCAGATCAAGAGCTGTGGGAAAGTTCAGTCTGCTCTGGTCATGTACAGAGACCTTTTCCTCATCATTCCTTAACAATAATAACAATAATTCGTGAAACAGATATGTATGATATGTGTACATTGTGTTGGGTATTTCAAGCAATGTAAAGCTGGTTTAAAGTACACAGGCAGATATGTGTAGACTATATGCAAACATTACATCATCTTATACAAGAAACTTGGGCACCTTGGGAGTCTGTGTCCAAGATAATGAAATATGACTGTATACACAAAGGCAAAAAGATGACCATAGGAACTTTACTAGTGTGACTGTTTGGACACTAAGGATTGTGCTCAGGGCCTTGCACACACTAGCAAAGTGCCCACTAAACTACTCACTCAAGCCGGCCTTGTACTTCCTCTGTAGCCCAAAAAGGCCTTCAATGTGTAATCTCCCTGCATCAGCTTCCCCCAGTAACTAAGATTACAGGCCCACCTGCACTATCAGGACTGTAATGTAAAGCAATTTTTAAAAATTGCTAATTGACTTATAATAATACATATTTTGGGATGCAATACTTTGGGTATGTACACACGTGTACATATACAATTATACATATTTGTGTATATCAGAGTAATTATCATATGTATCACAACTAACATTTGCCATTTCTCTGCGGTGAAAACATACAAACACTTCTCTGATTATTTTGAAGTTTACAATTAATTATTAACTATGACTGCCCAAAACTTATTTATCCTTTCTTAGTAGAACTTTCTGCCAGTTATCCAACCTTGCTCCTTCTTTGTCCTTCTAAGCATCATGTAACCATTGTTCTAGCTTCAAAACTAACTTTAAAAAAAAATTATTGATTCTTTGAGAATTTCACATCATGCAAACCAGCCCCACTCATCTCCCTATCCCTGCATATCTGCTTTCTGCCCTTGCAGCCTCCCCTCTAAAAGAAAACGGAAAAAATACAATAAAATAATAAAATAAAATAAACATCTTCTGTGAAAGCCGCCGTGTGTCCCACAGCATACCCTTTTGCCTATATAGCTTTGCTTGCAAATGGTCGTTGCAAGAAGCCCCTGGCCTGGAACAAGGCCTCTGGCTTCCACTAGTCCATCAATACTGGATATTAGGACTCCTCTTGGATATCCTGTTGTTCCCCTGTGTCATGGAGATCCTGCCACTTTTGTTTTGCAGGACCAGCCCTTTCATGTACTTGGACTTTTTTCACCAAACCTACTTTATTTAGGGTTCTTAAGCACCTTTACCGCCTTTCCAGACACACACACACCCCAACCTTAGGTAGTAGATTAATAAAGAAAAAGACTGTAGTTCTCTTTTATCTACTTCCTACTGATCAGGGTTGATGGGTTATTAGGCAATTATCAGACTCAGTTGTTAGGATATCAGCAGCCCAGTCCAAAGGCCAACACGGAATAGCAGCACAAAGTCACCGAAAGCCACAAGACCAAGTTGGGTTGCCTGGAGAAGCTCTCTAGAACGTTTCTCTCTGCGTACTCGTTTCAAGTTGAAGACCAAGCTTGAAGATCAGTGCAGCCATAGCACTCCAAAAATCGGTGTCTTGTTATGCCTGAATTGTGATGCCCCAAAAGACCACCACCAGGAGTCGAGTTGGTGGCAAAACACATGAGGATCTTTTTATTACAAATTATTACAAGCTGCAGCTTGGGCTCACACCCCCACTGCCTAAGCAGTGAGAGCTGAGAGCCTCTTGCTCAGGTTAGTTGGGTGATTTTAAGATTCTGGTCCCTCCCAGCGTGCCCAAAGCAGGGGCGATTCCTGCCTGGCAAGCATCTATTGGTTGAAACACAAAAGGGATATTGCATTTTGAACTGATTGGCTATAGGAAGGTCCCCAAACCATCAATGATCTGGTGTCCCTCCCTAGGGGGATGGGCCAGTTTCCTAGCAACTGTATCTCTAGTGGGCAGGGAAGAATGAAGTAAGGCTGGCTCTTCCCCTCAGGGCATTGAGGCTGGCCCTTCCCCAAAGGGGGCTGGACCTATCTCCACCCAGCTAGCCTTAGTTCAGGCCTGTGCCTTAAACTTTAAAATAATAGCCATTGATTTTTAATTTTTGGTCTCTCAGTCTCACTCTGCATGGGCCTCTATATATGTCCTCTCCTCAAAGCCCACCCACGGATGTTCTCAGCTGGCCAAAGTCACGCCCCTCGCATGTGAGGGGTCACAGCAAAACATCATGTGCCCTCTCACACGCCAACCTGGGCAAAACATCACATGACAAAATTCACTCTTCAAAGAAACCGGAAATTTCCACTTCAACATACTCCAGCAGTTCATGGCTGGGGCGGATGCTGGGGTGGGCCAGCTCAAAGCCCTGGATCTGGGCCCAGATAGCTGAGTTGGTCAGCCGGGCAGTCCTCCTGTGCCCACGGCAGCCGCTCTCCCACTTTGCCCAGGTGAGGGTCGAGGCCAGGTCTCCTGCCTGAGGCCAGCAAGGAACAGGACAGGCTCTCCCACACTTACCCCACCAGGGCCAGCTCCATGAAGCTGCCCAGGCAAGGGGTGGAGCCAGCTTTCCCACCTGCTGCAGGGGGCGAGGGACATCTCTCCAGTGCTCACACCAGCTCTGCCTTTCATATGCCCTCAGGGCCAGCTCACACCATCGCCTCCTCCTCCTCCTCCTCCTCCTCCACCACCACCACCACCACCACCACCAGCAGCAGCTCTCCCATGCTGCCCAGGGAGAGGAAGGCAGTTCAGACCAGGGACATCCACAGGACCTTTGGTGGTAGCCTGGACCAAGGACACCGACACAGAGCCCTGCTGCCCCGGGACCTGCTCTCAACCCTTAAGCTACCTCTCCAGCCCTACGGGCTACTGATTTTATTCTATTTCTACTTTTTAAGGAGCATCCATACTGCTTTCTGCTATGGCTTTGCTAATTCACACTGCCAGCAACAGGATGCTGAGACTTCCCTCTTCTCTACATCCTCACTGGCATTTATTATGGGTCTTTTGACAATAGTCCTTTAAACTGGGGTAAGACAAAGCCTGGCTGGAAACCAGAGAGCTTTAAGCAAGGGCTGACAAAGTCTCCTCGGGTCTTCTGAATCACTCTGAGGATGGACCCACAGCATGAAGGCTGGAAAATCCTGCAGAGGTTGGCGTGTTGCAGTGGACCGTGGAGACGGAGGAAGCTGTCATCTCTGAGATAGAATGTGTCTATAAGTAGATCCAGGACAGTTACTACTGATAGAGCTGCGTAGACATCTGGGAAGGGAGGTGTCATTGAGCAATGAGGTAGAGAGTCACCGTTTGCTAGAGCAAGAAAAGCAGGATGGAAGGAAATATCTGAAAGGAATGGGCAGTCAATATATGGTTAGGACCGAACTCTGTCCACTTCCAAATGGAGACTGCAGATAGGTACTAAGTCTGGAGTTGCAGCTCCAAGTTGAAGAGCTGAGAGCTGCCAGTGTGTGGAGGGCCATGTTTGTCTTACTCTGCTTCATAGCTCTAGTCACCTTTACAGAAATCCTCTGTTTGCCTCTAGAAAGACGTGTGTCCATTGGCAAGAATTACAAAGTAAAAAGCAGAACAAGGGTGGTGAGAACCAACCGTTCTAGAGAAGGAACAATCCAGGCATACGATCTCAGCCTCGTGAGAGCTGAGTCCAGAAATCCGGATTTAATTGATGATAAATGTGGAGTACAGAGAGGAGGGAGAACCATGGATGTCACGTCCACAGCGCAGCCAGAGGTTGAGGTCAAGTGTGTGCACATGCTGTGAATTCCTGGGTTTGTTGTTATTATTATTTAAACTTAAATCCTCTCGGTCTGATCCTTTATCATGCGTATGTTTTAGGAGTTCCCACCCTTTATGCCACAAGGCTTTCAAGTTCCAGCACAACACAGGGCAGACCAGACGGGAAGTATTAAACCTTGATGCCTCCAGGAACCGGCCAGTAAGAACCTCCAGAGTCCTCGCTGCAAATGAGGCGCCGCTCTGTTCCCACAAAGCGCCACTAGAGGGCTGCAGAGACCAGCGATGGACGGAGTCGGAGGCCCTGTGAAACCCGGATCAGACCCTGCCCAGGGCTCCTACCCTGCCATTATTAGGCTGAGGAAGCTGAAGCTTCGCGAGACTTTATGGTGTCCAGCTACTAAGTGGCAGAGTCACAATTCCACTAGTTTTCACTCAAGCCCCCCCCCCCCGCCGCCAATGTGATATCGTGGGAAGTGGGTGGACTTGAGAGCCCAGAATCCCATTTGCTGTGTCTTGTGTACCAGTCAAATTTCCTAATTCTCTAAACCTCGCTGCCTTTGGGGAAATGAATGCTTCGCCTGTGCCATGTTACGTTCTGTTGCTAAGTAGCATAGCTAAGGGGCCGTCCACCCCCTGGTTATCCACCAAAGGCACGGGCCTCCATTTCCTTCTGGGTCCTTCTTTGGGGTAGCTCAACTTCATGAAGTAATTTCCAGGAATAAACCCCATAGGTCCCGTCTGGTCATGCCCTTCCGCACATGTTGAGGCACATCCGACAGGAAGCACATTTTTTTTAACTTTATTTTTTAATTTATTTTTTAAATTACAGTTTATTCACTTTGTATCCCCCTGTAGCTCCCTCCCTCCCAATCCCACCCTCCTTCTCTCTTCTCCACACATGCCCCTCCCCAAGTCCACTGATAGGGAGGTCCTCCTCTCCTTCCGTCTGATCCTAGTCTATCAGGTCTCATCAGGAGTGGCTGCATTGTCTTCCTCTGTGGCCTGGTAAGTCTGCTCCCCTCTCAGGGGGAGGTGATCAAAGAGCAGGCCAATCAGTTCATGTCAGAGACAGTCCCTGTTCCCATTACTATGGAACCCACTTGGAACCCACTGAGCTGCCATGGGTTACATCTGTGCAGGGGTTCTAGGTTATCTCCATGAATGGTCCTTGGTTAGAGTATCAGTCTCAGAAAAGACCGCTCTGCCTAGATTTTTTGGTTCTGTTGCTCCCTTGTGGAGCTCCTGTCCCCTCCAGGTCTTCCTATCTCCCCCTTCTTTCATAAGATTCCTACACTCCGCCCAAAGTTTGGCTATGAGTCTCAGCATCTGCTCTGATACTCTGCAGGGTAGAGTCTTTCAGAGGTCCTCTGTGGTAGGCTCCTGTCCCATTCCCTGTTTTCTCCCTCTTCTGATGTACATCCCCTTTGCCTTTCTGAATGGGGATTGAGCATTTTAGCCAATTTAGTTAAATAAAACCACAGGAGGGCTCTACCTTTAATCCAACAAGGAGTCTACGGTAAGACCGTGGCTTTCTTGCCTCTCTCTAGGCTTGGGTCACCACTGTCTCTTGTCATCCAGTACTGTTCAGTGGATGTCCATTGAGCGCCATTAAGAGCAAAGAGGGTGCTGGACCCCACGGGAGGAACAGCCGTAACCAACGCTCCCTGCCAGGTGTGACCCCTGCCCGACAGTATCCCTGACTCATTTACCTCATCATTAGCCCAATCTTAGAGCTTCGGAAAGAGTGACTCAGAGAACTCAAACCATTTGTCTAAGGCCTTTCAGAAAGTGGCAACCCCAGAGTTGAAGGCCAGCTTTAGCCTGGCTGATCTTCTTTGCTTAATGTGCTCACCACATGAAAGTGAGAATCAGGAAGCACTGTATGCTGGAAGGAAGGCTACCCTGACGCCAGAGTGCTTAAACCATTGCTGCAACCCAGAGGATGCCCTAGGGGGCAAGGCGCCATCCCAGGGCAAGCTTACAGCCAGCCGGGATGGGGTGGGAGCCTGAGGGTGGGTGGGGGCTGATGCATCCATCGTAGTGAATAGAGAAAAGGGTCGGTGAGAACCTCTCCCCACCTCAGCTGCGTGAGTTCTAAAAACCAACTCTTCCTGAAAGGAAGCGAGGTTAAAAAAAGCTAAAGTGTCTGAAGCCAGAGTCGGAACAGCAGTGTGTCTCACCAACAGCAACGTCTGGAAATTAGCTTCACGTTGAGTTCTATTTTTAAAAAACCCTGACCAAAGTGACTCCACAAGGTAAACAAGGTGAAAGGTTCCCAGGAATTTCCTAAAGCATTTAACACAGCCAGAGACTGACCTGACCTAATTGGCGGGAGAAAAGGAGGCCAGGGAATCCCAGTTCCCTCTGCCTCCCCCAGGCTGGCAGACTGCCACCTAAAGATACTAGTCCTGGTGCGCAGACTGCCAGCCCGGCAGCTGCTGTTCTGCGCCTCCACCAGCTTCCCGAGGCGCTGCCTACCAGCAGGTCAGGCATGTGCACATCCTCTGTGCAAGAATGTCCAGATGCTGTTCAAATGCAGTTCTAGGAATAGCCAGGTACCTGATTGTAACCCGACACGGGAAACATCCTCCCCTTCCTGCAAAGCAGGCTTCTCTTAGAGGCAGGGGAGAGGAAGTCCTAATTAGAGCCTCCGGCCACCAGCCAAGCAGATCTAGACCCTGGCTGCATATTAGATTCACCTGGGAATTTTTTTTAAAAAGACCCACACCGCAACTCCACCCAAAACCAATTAAATAAGATTACCTGGGAGTGGAGCCCAGTCCCCTGTGTTTTTAAAAAGTTCCCTGGATGATTCTTGTGTGGTGAGAACCATTAGCTGTTAGAACGCAAAACAGGCCAGGCCTCACACAGCTGGGCTTCCACTATGGCTCGTGTTTTCTGGGAGGTAACTGAATCATCTTCTCCAGCAGCCTGTGAGTGGTTATAGCCCATCAAGCAAGTGGGGTGGGTAAGGAAGGGTTTGACCATCCAGCAACACTCAACGAGCAAGCAGCGGCAGGGGAACCCGGTTTCCTAACTCCATGACCCTTTCGTTCATGTCATTATGAAACACTTTAAGGAATCCTGCTGGAATTCCTCAGAGATGGGCATCACTGCACCAAGGCAGCGTCCCAGACAAAGGGAAGAGGAGGGTGGCTGAATCTATCCACCAACCAGTGAGTGTCAGTTGGCGTTCCTCAGACAAGCGCGTGTTGATCCATTTTGTGTTGACTTAACTGTTCTCTTCAAGGATTTTCTAGACAACCCTGTGGCCAGGACTGTGAGTGGGTATTTAAGAAAGTGCCATGCCAGGATCAACAGTTGGCCTTAGGGTGTGCTAACCAGTCCTGAGGAGAACACAATTTATGGCACAAACTCTTGGCATCCTACTGGCTGCTCTGTTGGCCATTAGTTAATGGTCAGTAGGTGCTGGAGGGGCTGCCTGTGTCCACAGGAAAGGCACGAGACAGGTGCAGCATGAGCAGGGGGCTGAAACCCAGTGTTTGAAATACAATCCCCTCTCTTGGTAGCTGTTTACCCTCATCTAAATCTTGCCTCTTCAGGCCTCAGTGCAGTCTTGCCTGCCCTGGGTGGGCTATAATATTCTCAAAGCCGCCTCAAAGATATTTAGTCTAGTTCTCAAGTGCTGGTCCTCTGGGAAGTCGGAATTACCCTTCATAAACAACCCCCGCTGATCCCTGCCCTTCCCCCCTCAGCAACTTTGGCCTTGGCGCTTGGTCTGCTCTTTGGGTCCCTCTTCTTCCTCACCCACGTTGTTTACCGGAAAAGTTCATCTGTCTGCCACTTGTCAATCACCCTTATTTTGCAAATGAAGAAACTGAAGTCCAAAGTCCAGAGCCTCACAGGCAGCAGAGCCAGGGCCAGCCCAGCCTCTGGGTCCCATGTGGGTGGTCTGTCAAGTCCTGCTCAACCAGGGCTGTGTGACACTTCCAGGTGTAAATCTCACTGGAGGAACTACACAACACATTTTACTGGCATCTGAGCCTAGATTTAACCTTGGACAAAATCACAGTGAAAGCAAAGATAGTTTCATAACCCTGTACCTCTTTCAAACCAGGAAAAAACAATCTTAGAATGTTTACCAATATCCCTTGTTAACATTTTGATATATACCAAACCCACATTCATTTTTTTAAAAGAGGACTTGCCTGAGAGAAGAATCCAAGAGATAAGTCTCTAATAATAGGCTGCTTGGGGATTGTTTTGATGGTATCCTGTGATAGTTGGGGTCTGCTGGTCCTCTCGGTTCTTCAAACACCATAGAGAGTAATCAATAAAATCCACTTACACTTACGAAGCACTCAGCATGTTCACAGTGATGTAAAACATACTTTGTGTATCCTTGAGCCCAATGACACAAGTCTGTCTCCTTGCACAGGTGAAGAGATGGAAACCTGGTGGGTAATAATCAGTCCAAGTTTACATGGTTAATAATTCCCCGAGACAGGGCTAAGACTGTTCAAAAGATACTGTGCTTCATACACAAACTAATGTGTCCTTCCTCCTGACTGGAGCTTTTCTTCAACAAACATGCAAAAATGATAGGCCTGGCACGGGCTGCACACACGGAGATCTACAGAGAAGAGAAATATCAGCCCCCAAGGGCCAGCCGCCTAGCAGTTCCCTTCTGACTGGTTCCCACCCCCTTTTCACTCCACCCTCGCTGGACCATCCATCTCCTCGTTAGTCACACACCCTGAAGGCTGTGCAGGGAAACACGCACAGCCCAGCCCGACCCTGGAATGGAGCCTGATGCCTGTGACATTCATCAACTGGTTAATTTCAGAACCGCATCCATTTGCACCAGCTGCTTACAAAGCATTCGGCCCTCAGGAGACAAGCCGCCAATCGCGAGGCGAAGCAGAGAGGCGAGGAGTTTTTCTGGGAACTGTATTTGACTGGGGGTCTGTCTGCTGCTTGGTTGGTTGTGTAATTTCGGCAAAGCTCAGGAGAGTGGAGAGTACACTTTAAATGAATGATCTTATTTTCTTTAAATTATTTTATATTGGTGGGCCCTATTTGTCCTAATACACAAGTACCCTATGATGACCTGTCATGAGCATGGTGGTCATGATGCAATGGCTGCTGTCACTCTTGATGACAAGAAAGATGCCTGGCAGTTTCTAGCAATCTCTCCAAGTGGCTGCGATCTCTCTCTCTCTTTCTCTGTCTCTCTCTCTCTCTCTGTCTGTCTCTCTCTCTCTCTCTGTCTCTGTCTCTCTCTGTCTCTGTCTCTCTGTCTCTGTCTCTCTCTCTCTCTCTCTCTGTGTGTGTGTGTGTGTGTGTGTGTGTGTGTGTTTAGGGAAATGAGAAGGAAAGTCACTGCCACAGGTCCACCATCTGCTCCTAAACTGTCAGTTCAGGTTCAAGCCTCAAGAGATACATGGCTTTACAGATGACTGAAAACCCGAATGGAAACATATTCCCACAAACAAAGAGAAATGGCTTGATCTTTACAAGATTGTGTTAAGGTCTGAGCCCTTCCTCCCCACTGTCAGAAGAGCAGATGTCTCAGTATCACAGAACTGGAGGAAAAGTTGTGGGATGTCCTCAGGAAAACACTGCACCTGCCTGGAGAAAAGAATATGATTATTTCAGTTCAAATACATGAAGATGACGAAGATGACAAACAACCCCTTCCTGGGGATGCAGAGGATGTCCCCATGTAGAGACAAGAGATACAGAGAATGTCCCTGTATAAAACTAGGGATACAGAGAATGACCCCATATAAAATGGAGATACAGAGAATGTCCCCATACAGAACTAGGGATACTGAGAATGTCCCTATTCTGAAAACAGGTGTCACAAACGGAACAGGACAGGAAGTGGAAAGATACCAAATGTTACCATTTCTGTTCAGCATTGTATTGCATAGAGCCATAGGATATGAAAAATAAAGAAAACCACTACAATTAGAAAAGAAAAGGTAAAATGGTGACTATTTCCAGGTGACATGGTTGCGTATGCTGCCTTCCCATAGGCGTGGAACAATCTCACTCTCGAGAGCCCACGAGAAAAGCACTGGGTGCCATCCTCATCGTGCTGGTGGTAAAGCAGGCACGAGGGTGTCTACCCACAGAGCTGGCCTGATGAGGCAGCCCCTTTGCCGGTCTCTCTAGCATTAGAGCTACTTAAGCAGTGGCCATCATCGGTCCGCCTCACACAGCCTTCTGCCTCTGTTCTGAACACTCTAACGTTTCCTTCCATGGTCCTTTTTATGATTTTTATGAAAGCCATCATCATTTGATGCCTTGCGTTTTTGCCTTGGACTCAGTGACTCACTCAAGGTAAAAATTAGTGCAGAATACATAAAGATATAATGGGAGAAATAAATTGGTAGTGACAATAAAGGACAGTTAAGAGAGGGAAGAACGAAAATGTGTTCACTTGGCAACAGATATGTATAGAATACATACGGTATATCGGCAATCAAGTGGGAAGAGCTAGAAGCGAACAGGACCTGGCCATACCTGCAACACCCTGCGATGTAGAACAGTAGAAGCAGAGGACAGTTATGAGCCAGATTTGAGTATTTTGGGTGCAAGAGAACATATACAGCTGACGTCGGTAAAAGGGAAGCTAGGAAGACTCCATAGTGCTTGTTTTTGCTGCTACACATAATTTCTTTTATTTAGCCATTAATGGCATCATACGATCAACTGAAGAAGTTCATTTTTAAAAGTCATGTTTAGGACAAAACCAAATATAACCATAGCAGGCTTTTAGAAGCTGTGGCTTATATCTGGAGGAAAGCATGATGATGTAAAATTTCGAAGGATAATCCACCACTTATTAAATCTAGCATGAATCCTCACCCATATTAACTCATTTTCTCTTCATTAGACCCTTAAGAGATCAGGAGAGTTATAGATGTGCATAAAGAGTGAAACTTCACTTATATCCTACAGCATACCTTACTATGGGGCCAAGCAGCCAGCAGTGATGAACACGTTTTGTTTGTTGGTTTGATTTGGTTTTTTGAGACAGGGTTTCTCTGTGTAGCCTTGGCTGTCCTAGACTCGCTTTCTAGAACAGGCTGGCCTTGAACTCACAGAGATCTGCCTGCCTCTGCCCCCTGAGTGCTGGGATTGCAAGCATGGTCCACCACACCGATCGAGAATAAGTTTTAATTAGAACAAGATAACAGTTATCCCTGTAGACCTGAGTGTTGGTGTAAGAGAAGTAGCCTGGTTGGTGAATTCTGAGACATTTTAAGTTCCAGACACTGATAATACTCCTTGATTTGGTTTTTTGGTGGGAATCAGGTAAGGAAAGGGGAGAGATGAAAAAAGACAGAAAGCAGACTGAAGCTACCAGAGCTCTGGAAGATGCTGTGTGAATGAACTTTGCAGAGTTAGCACAGAGCCAGGGCCCAGGAGTCATCAGGGAAGTGTGTGCAAAGTGGATGTATGAAGGAAAAAATAGCAGAGGGGAAATAAAGTATTTGTTTCTGCATGGAAAGTCATTGCTGCCATGCAGCATAGCAGAAACCAGGATCCATCTGTAGCTCATGGACAAGCAAAATGGCTCAGTGGGTAAAAGTTTTTGACTGTGGAACCCTAAAGACTTAAGTTTAAGTCCCGCGGCCATCCTTGGAGGGGTAGGATTTGGCATGGTGGCCTTTAATGCCAGCATTTGAGAGGAAGAGGCAGGTAAGTGTCTACGTGTTATAGGCCAGCCTGACTACATATAAAATTCCAGGGTAACCAGGGCTACACAGAGAGACCCAGGCTCAAAACAAAAAACAAAAAAAGTGATGTGGATTTAGAGGTAGAGCTTACAGACCAGCTCATGGGCCCACTAGCCTGGAATACTAAGTGTAAAAGTTTCTTTTATTTCCTCAGATGATAGGATGAGATGAGAGCCATACCCAGGCTTCAAACGAATACATGGCTTGGGCTGAGCCAGATCATTTCCGTCTGACTATCCCTAGGCCTAGGCCGAGAAGCTTCCACCTTCCATATAATCTAATCTTCTCCAAATCTGGACCTTGAAGGCTTCAGCTTCCAGCCTCTGTCTGCTAACCTAGACCTAGAATATTTTCAGCCTTTGAGACTTACTGTTGAATAAGCTCACCCTTTCTAGCTCTTTCTGAACTTTGGCTAGCTGTTCAGGCTCAAAACTCCTGTCCAAGATGATTGATTCAAACTGGCTTCTCTCAGCTTCTGACTGAATTGCTGTGCTTGGAAAAACTGTCTCTGAACTCTACAAACTGAACTGCAGGAATTCAACTGCACTTCACTGAGCTGCACTGTACTCCTGAATGCTACTGTACTGTCTCTGTGAACTCCTGTATTCCTGTATTGTACTCTCCTCCATTGTAGTATCCTGTGTGTCTGACTCTCTCTCTCTGCACTGCTCTTAAGTCTCTCTCGTGAGAACTGGGTGTATCCTATCTCTGACTCATTCTGTCAAATCTTTCTCTGTTTCACCACTTTGTCTGCCCCTCAATTGGGATTAAAAGTTTGAACTAAATTCCAACCAGAAGGGTTAAAGGTGTACTATGTCTATAGTTCAGCCAGAAGGGTTAAAGGCATGTCTGTATTACAGCTGATCACACAAAACTAAGTCTTTGGACATGATCCCTTGCCAGAGCAGCCATGTTGCCGGATTAAAATTCCTCTACAACTAGAAACACCAGAAACAAAAGAGATATTGCCCCACTCGGCAAGGCAGAAGTAAAGATGGCCTCTAGACGTGAGGTTGAAAGGAGCTGGTGGTGAATGGTAGATGAGGGAGGAGGAAAGGCAGACATGAGTGGCGGCTATGATCAAACTACATCATATGAACACATGAACTTCTCAAAGGGTTAGTAGGAATGCTAAGTGTGTATTTTTTAAGTTGGCCTCTACACGTGTGTCATGGAACACCATACACATCATCATCGTCATCATCATTATCGTCATCATCACCATCGAAATACTCAAACCTATCACAATGATAAACCTCTAGAGCAATGGTCCTCAGCCTTTCTAACAGCGAGACCCTTTAATACAGTTCCTCATGTGGTAGACCCCAACCATACAATTATTTTTGTTGCTACTTCATAATTGTAATTTTGTTACTGTTATGAATTGAAATGTAAATATCTGTGTTTCCCAACAGTCTTAGGCAACCCTGTGGAAGGGTCATTCAAATCCCAAAAGGTCGCAACACACACGTTGAGAACCACCGCCTTCAGGGATTGCGGAGGAAGTGCCACGCACTGATCTGAGCTTCATTTGAGGCTGTTGGGATTGTAAGGTTCAGATCCAGACTTGGCTCCTCTCAGTGTGATCCGGGACAAGTCACTCAGTCTCTCTAGGTCTCATTGTCATTGACTATGACTAGTGGACAACATCCATGCCTTTGTCATTAGGTTGCTGAAAAGAAAACTGAAATAAAAACATATGACCTGCACATAAGAGCGGTTTCAGTAATCCATTGCTTCTACTACTGAACTGGTGCGTGTTCAGACTGATAGGAAACACTCGTAGCAGCAATTCTGGCATCTCCTCATTGTATCTATTACTTGAGGCCAGGAAGCATGACAACAGCAAATAGATGTGTATAAATGTTCAGTTTTAAAGTCCTCAACAAGCACTACAGAAACTGAGATGAGGCATTATGGAGAAAGTTGAGGCAAGCACACACAGGACTTGTGCAAACAGGAGATCTTTAAGAGAGCCAAAAACGCCGGGCTTGGTGGTGCAGAAGTTAGGAAGGCAGACTTAGGTGGATCCATGTGAGTTCAAGGCTAGCCTGATCTACAAAGTGAGTCCAGGACAGTGAAGGCTACACAGAGAAACCCTGTCTTTAAAAACAGAGAGAGAGATCCAACAATACTGCACTGTCAGAGATAAAAGGTTCGCTTCCACATTGGAGTACCGAGCAGATTTGCAAAGGCAAGGACACCTACTTCCTACTTGTGGAGCCGTCTCCTATAAACAGCATGTAATATAAACCTTACTGAAGTGAGGACTTGACCAAAGGTGAGGAGTAAGCTCCACTGTCACGTAAACCATTCTTGTGGTTATCTGCTATTTTTTAAACCTGTGCTACTATTTTTTTTTACCTTGCTGAGCACCTACTGTGTGCTGGCACCCTTCTAGCCCTCTGTCTTAGTTACTTTTCAATTGTTGTGACAAAACCTATGACCAGGTACCTTCTGGCATGTTAGAGCTCATGACTGTCACAGCTGCTGAAAGCATGGCGGCAGGCTGAAGCAATAGCTGAGTGCGCACACCTTTATCCACAAGCATGAGACAAAGAGCACGAACTGGAAGGGCTTTTGAAAGCTCAAAGCTCACTCCCAGTGACACACCTCCTCCAACAAAGCCACACCTCCTAATCCCTCCCAAAGAATTCTATAAACTGGAGATGAACGAACTATGGGGGCCATTCTCATTCACCGCACCATGGGACTTCCTGAGGTGCAGTTTTGTACATGGGTGAGCATCTCATGACGGCAATAGTTCCCCTCTACTTCTCAGGTGGTGAAAATGGTGCCCAGATGGGCTACATTAACAAGAGCTGGCATGCCCAGGACAGCACTAGTGAAACAGGAAGTGTTGGAAGCCCTGGCTCTGCCCGCCTGTGTTTTGAAACAGCCGCGGAACTCAGCTGCAGAGATGGCGAGGGAGAGAAAATTCCACCACACCAGACTACTCCCAACCTGTCAGAGACAAAGTGGGAAAAGACTGCCAATGGAAGCCTTATCTGCGGGCTGTTCTCAGAAGAAGCTGATGTTGTGTTTTATCACAGCTCATCCATTCTCTTTAGAACTGCCTAATGCTGGGAGAAATGAATGCTCCAGTTTATGCTGCATCCGTGCTAGGTCACCAGCCAAGCCAAGACTGGGCTGTTCAGGTAGAGGAAAGCAAAACCTGCCTGCCAGATGGAGATGTGTCAAGGTGTGCAGAAGGAAGGCTGTGTGGGGATGTCTTCTGAAAGCTTTGCTTCCTTCTCTCCTTCCCCACTCTCCCAGCTTATTCCCCTCCCAAAACCCTGGTTCATGGTACTAAAACAGAGAAGATAACCTTTTTCACACTTTCAGTGTCTAGTAAGGCTTCACCTTCCAATATTTGTAGAGTTTCTTCAGCAAAAGGGGACAGGCTGTAAGCACCTTGAACAGTCATTGACAACTGGCATCTATTGAACATTGATTTTAGGTCAGACTTCCTACTGGAGTTTTGTATGTCTGTTTTCCCCTTTGTGGCTTCACAGCAGTCTGCTAGAGTAGGGTTGCTATTCCTGCCTAAAGGAAAAGGAATCTCAGAAAAGTTAAGGAGCCTTGCCTGGATGTGTGCAGACAGAAAGAACCTAACTGGATCTAATTTAAAAATGTCCCAGTATGTCACTCAGCCTCACTCATACACTTATCTGATGTCTCCTCTGACTGGGTACTCATTCACCCAATGCATGCCTATAAATTGGATATTCTTTCTGTTTATTTAGTCGGCCTCCTCTATGCCTCACTAACTATATGTTGGCTTCTCTACATCTTTCTTCATCTTTTGGACACACAAACACAAAACAGAGATAAAGAAAGAGAGAAAGAGACAGAAAAAGTCAGAGACAGAGAGAAAATGAAGAGGTGGCACTTTACTCTCAAAACCCAGCCACCAAGGCTCCTACCCTTCTGCTCGCCTCCCTAGGCACCTACCCCTGTTAGTGGGCCTCATTCATTTAAGTGAAAGCAGGTACACCTTTGGCAAAGTCTAAAGAATTTATTCATTCAGATGTGCTACGATCATATAGTAAACAGTGCTTTGAAGCAGGTCTTCAACTGTTGCCTTTAACAACCTTTTCACTATATCTTGTCCATGGAAGCAGATATCATGTATGTTTCATCTATAGTCCCTCATGCTGTTCACAGGAAAAATATTTGGTATATTTGTTAATTTTTCTCATTCAATGCTCTCCCCTTGGTGGGAATGGGTCTGCCTAGTTCCCCTCCTGGACATACTCTGTGCCTGCTTGGATTCAAAATAAAGTCCCAGGATGTGACTCCAGTTGAGCTTTGTGCCACATTCTCACACTCTGAAGCTCCGTTCTGGTCTAGGAACTGTTTAGACAGTCATCTTACATACTCTCTGTTAGCTCCATTCCCTGTGTGGCACAGTCAGGAGCTGCTTTCAAAACACTACACTCATTCCATGTGCACTCTTCCATACCTCTCCTATGGTCCAGCCCAAGCTGGGTCTGTAGGCTGGCTCTTCCCACCCATTCTACCTTTAAGATCAACAGAAATCTTGGGGCCTTTGCACTAACGGTGAAGTACTGGTTCCACCCATCCTAGATGTCCCTCTTGCTTTTTTACTCATTACAGAAACTTTAGAATACAGAATATGCTGATATAAGGCCCTCCTGGCCATGAAAAGGCTGATTTGGAGAATAATAGAGTATTGACAATCTTTAAGCGCGAACTTTCTATCGATGGACTACTGGGTGAGGAAAGTTGAATTAGGCGTGAAAAGGGGGAGGACAGGAAACCTATATGAGGGTGAAGAATCACTAGATGAAAGTCAAAGTGGGCTTACTGCTACAATAGCGGCATGCCTGTTATTGGGGGAACCAACTGTTTCTGCTTGCAATTGAGGCCTGTCCCGTAGTGAGGAATCCATGCCCAAAGCTGTAAACCAGGTCAGCAACCTGGGAAGGTCGTAGGCCCCAGTGGGGATTCTACTAGTGTTGTTTTGCTAAATGGACTTGATGTCAAACTTTCTTCTAAATATGTATGTCCATACCGACAGATCAGTGCTGTCCTCCACCTTAGTCAGAGAAACTCCTTCAGTAATGGGAAGCAGTTACTGCACAAGACAAAGTCAGCCAACATTCTAGTGTGGATAAAGAAAGGGCTTCTGAGGCCCCTCTCTCCAGGAGCCACTGGGGGCAGAGAGTCGTTTTCCTCGTAAGAGAAGAAGGCTGCTGGTAGGTTTTCCACACTCTGGTGAATGGCCACAACCCATGAGCCTATAGGCTGCACTAACTAAACTCTGTGGATTATGGAGGAAAAAAAAGGGGACGTGAAGGTGGGAGAAGATATTTTGGGGAACTCTAGGGGAAGTGAGGGAGCAGTTAAGGATGAACATAATCAAAACACACTGTATGAAAATGTTAAATCATCACAGAATGAATAACAAAGAAATAAGAGTTACTAGGTGAGAGAGAGAGGGAATGAATCAACCCTCCTTGGACACATTCTCTTCCTTCAATGACAGCCCGTTTTGTCAAAGCAGAACAACTCCAGCCTGCTCTAAATAGCAATGGATGTTCCTTTCTATCCGGTATAATCCTACACAACACTCCCATGCTGTCTTATGACTCAGCTTGGAAATTGGGCTGCTTATTCAGAACTGTTTCTGAGCTTAGAAGCCAAACCCAGGGATCATCTCTAGTAATTTCTTTTTTAAATCACTACCAGGAGTAAATCCGCTGAATCAGCTTGTGGTTTAAAATTATAACAACAACCGCAATCAAAACAGAAAAGCCCCATTAATTTATTCACATAAGGGAAACATATAAACGCCCTTCTCTCTCCTTCCTAGACTAATACCCTGTGCGAGTTCTTGAGAATGTCCCTGAGGAAACCTGTATTAAGGTGTTAGAAGAATGCACTTGAAATCATCTGTGCCGGACCTTCCTTGTCAGGAAGAGACAAATGCTCAGTACCACACAAGATTGTTTATCTGTAAACCTCAACTTAGGAAGCTTTCACAGTGTGCATACTAAGCTTCCTTCTTTCCTTCCTTCCTTCCTTCCTTCCTTCCTTCCTTCCTTCCTTCCTTCCTTCCTTCCTTCCTTCCTTCCTTCCTTCCTTCAGTCCATGTGTAATTAGCACATTTAAATTCCAGAGGAAGAGTTCCTGGGAACACCCTTCCCTGGTAGCCACCTAGACACAGGCACCCTCCTGGTCTGATTTGTCTGTCTTCCCAGTTCACTCCAGCTCTCTGGCTCCTGTGATCAGGAAGTGTTTCACTGTCACTCCCATCTCGGGTTCACAGCATCTTGCTTCTACATCATTCAGAGTGCTAAGCTTTCCTCTGTGTGTCTCTCTTTACCGTGCGCTTGAGGAAGTGACAGCACTGTGACAAGGCACGTGGTTAAGCCGGGAACAGAAAAAAGGGGCACGTAAAGATGAGGAAGTTAGCAGACATGCTCTGTAAGTTTTCAAGACACTGATCCTGGATTGTTGGTTCTTTCATCCCCATCCCACCCCCAAAATATCTCTGCATTATAACTGGATAAAATGATAAGCCGTGGTGCCTTGGAAGGCAGCCAGTCTCGTGGCATTAGGAAGACAGTGTGATTTTAGAACTGGAGGGGACCTCAGACCTGATTTAGTCCAACACTATCATGTCAGGATTAGGACAGTACGATCCAGAGAGGTGTTATAATTTGCTCAGTGTCGGATAGGAAGCTGGCTCTAGGTAGATTCAGGGGCCAGCATGTCAACAGAGCCTGAGACAGTGCTAAAGGGAATGAGGCATTGGGTGCTGGGGGCAAAGAAGCCAGGGGAGATGACGGAGGAAAGTGCAATTTCAAGCTGAACGGTCAAGCTTAAGACATCTTGACCGTGAGAGGTAGCAGAGGGGCTGAGGCAGACAGCAATCAGGCAGTGGGAGAGTCACCGGGAGTCAAGGCAACCGGAAGAAGCTGAGTCAAAGAGGCTGATTTGCGAATATCACGGATTCTGCATATAGTAGATCCAGCTGCAGAGCCAAGGACAGCAGTGAGATTTACGGGCATGTGGACAGGACGCGAGGGTCAGCATCCCTCACTTGAGCCAGGCCTGTGAATCACAGCCAAGCCTAGATGAGTTGTATCGCTGACCATGATGATGAGAGGGTGAATGGTGGCTGTGATTGCCTATCCTGCAATCAGCCTTCAAGATGGCCAGATCCTGATCCACCAACCCCTTGGCCCAGATAGCGATATCCCAGAGAGGTGGTGATTGCTGTGAACAGAAGCAGCTTCAAAGACAAAGGCCACAGTGCACAGTCTTGTGATAGAGGAGTCCACTTCGTCATGGGTCACAGCTCAGGTTAACACAGACCTTGGGTGGTGGGCAGTGAGGAAAGCAGAGAGCAGGAGAATGAAGAGAAATGAATGGGCTATTTTCCTGTGTGGGGCCATAGCAAAGCATGTGTGCTGGCCATACCAAAATAGCAAAGCTCTAAGCAATTTTATCGCCAGTGTACTAAGATTTTGTCATGAATCCTGAGGAAGTGACTTAACTTTGCTATGTGTCAGGCTAAATCAACACAATGCAAAAACATCTGGATGAAAGCAAAATGTCTCTGTCAGTTATCCGGGTGTTCTGCCTACCTGACATCAAACAGCTGGATTCTTGTAAACATTTGAATAACACACTGAATTTTTTCTTTCTTTCTTTCTTCATTCAGATCACAGAATCATCCTCTCCAGTTTAGCAGGAACTCAGAGGTCAGCTAATCTCTGATGTTTGGCCTATCCTCAAATGACCTATTTGTATTATCATGCAAATCAAACTCTGAGAGGGGCCTAGATGTTGTGTCTAATTATACACAGTGTATCTTATTTGAACACATGTTTATTTTAACATTTTATTCTCCTTGGTCGTTTAATTGAATTGTAAATGAATCATTTGCAGATAAACTAGATTATTGTATGTATGAAAATACTACAAAATAGCTAGTCAGGGCAGACTTGGTTTACCACTGCGAGAGTGGAAATGTCCGCAGAGACCAGAGGCACTGAGGAAGTTTCTCTCTACAGCCTCAGTGCCTGGCTTCAAGTGTGTGTTCAATGGCCCCGAATGGAACGTTTCATCTCTTACAAGTCACACTATGAACTATTGTCTCATTTATACCGGTAGGCAGCACCGAAAATGGGTACAGACTAAATGAAGATGTAGAAGCAAGGGGGAAAGATTTTCTAAAACTAGTGCATGTCTGTGTGCTGAGTTTTAAAAATGATAGTCTGGGAGGAAAATGAAACAAAGATCTAGAAAGAGGAAGAGAGGGTGAAATGAGATGGCGAGTCAATGAGGCAGCAAAGTCTAGGAACACTGTCTTCCCGTGTTGCTGCGGTGAAAGCCCAGAATAGGCCAGAGGACAGGGACAGTCAGCCAGCCAGGTGGTAGCATTTGCCTGGTACCCAGCGCATGTACAACATCCTTGCTGCTAACAACTGTAAGAACGCTAGTTGAGGTTGCAAAAGACCCTCCAAGATGAGCTTGAAGACTAGTGGAGACCACTGCAAACACCGTCTCGGTGAGCTGATCGAGGGAAACGGAAGCACGCCTGCAAATGAAGATAGCTGCCGCCCACACACGCATCAATACGGCGCTAAGCAGGAGAGCTGACTTGCGCATAGGTTTAATATATATGAATGTCAGAGTTAACACTTGCGGAGCGCTCACCAAGCAGCAGGCATTGTGTGAAGCACTTTATATACATTATGTCTTATATATGGGAAACATGGATGGGCCTAGGAAGTCTAAACATCAAGTAATATGGCTGTTCATTTTGGTATGAAAGGAAATAAATGAAAGGAGATGAAGTAGAGGCCTTCAGAACAGAATCCAGCAGTCTAGAATGTGATGTGACTTAGTTGCGACTATCACCCCTTAATGGTTAAGATGTGGTTCATTTTCTCAGGCTTGAGACTGACTAATGGTGGGCAATGATTCTCTCAGTTGTAGGGAAAAATATCTGTTTCCTGTTGTTTATTCTCAATACACCTTCACTATTCTTAGGTCCCATTGAGTTAAGTCAGTCCTGTGAAGTCCTGCTTCATTTCATTGCCAGGTGGATAATGAGGACGTTGACTATAGCTCAGGTTGTCCTAGAACTTACCAGGCCAGGCTGGTCTTGAGCTGGTGATGCCTGTTCCAACATGCTTAGAGTGTAAACCCTGCCAGGTGTTAAAAACTGCTGGGTTGCAGAGATGGCTCTATGTTAAAGTGCTTTAATGCCAGTGTGAGGGCCAAGGGTCAAATTCCCAGGAATGCCAAGTTGTTGGCGGCATTTTTGCTGTAATTCTGTCCTCAAAAGGTGGAGGCAAAGGATTTCCAAAGCAAGCTGCCAGCAAGACTAGCCATATCCTTGACTGAGAGACCCCGCACCAATGAGGAAGGCAGAAGGATGGATGGAGGGTGAGCTCAGCATCCACCTCAGGCTTCCACGTGTATGCGCACACACTGCCGCACATGCGAACACACGTGCACAACCACATACATAAAAAGAGGAGGAAAAACCCCTCCTTTTAACAGAGTTTGAAGGCTTGCAAATATCTTCAGAAGTAAGCTTTACAAAGACCAAGGTTCTCCTAACTTAAGAGAATGGTGGAAAGGAAAGGAAAGGAAAGGAAAGGAAAGGAAAGGAAAGGAAAGGAAAGGAAAGGAAAGGAAAGGAAAGGAAAGGAAAGGAAAGGAAAGGAAAGGAAAGGAAAGGAAAGGAAAGGAAAGGAAAGGAAAGGAAAGGGAATAAACGGGGGTTATTGGAGAGATGGCTCAGTAGCTAAGAGCCAGGCTGCTCTTCCAGAGGACCTGGGTTCAATATCCAGCACCCATATGGCAGCCCACAACTGTCTATTCTTCCAGTTCCAGGGGATCTGGCACCCTTACACAGATAGACATGTAAGCGAAATATTAGTGCACATAAAAAATAAATAGATTGAGAGATAGAGAGATGGGGGGTGGCAAAGGCACCCCAGTGGCTCTGGGCAGAATTGCCAATGTACCCCTTTAGTCTTATTCTAAGATAGAAACAGAGCCGGGAGGGCCTGTCCCCACGGCTCCATTTCGCTTGTTCTGTGGCAGACAGCACAAAAAGTGTTCTCTGAGAAAGTAGTCTCCAGGGATTAGTCAAAGTTTGCAAACAGAGACTTGTAAACTGTACTCTGGATGGGGAAGCACTTTTTCCTAAAAGCTCTCTTCAAAGGCAAACTCACACTGGCTGCTTCCTCCCATTGTCTGCTGTGCCGAGGGCAGAAGCCCATAGTCGTTCTTTGCAGAAAGGAGGAGACCATTTCTCTACCACAAAATCCTATCCTCCATTCTCTGGCTAGATACACCTTCCACTCCTGACCTTGCAGGCAGCTGGTCTGGATTGTGGCAGGCAACCCTGGTACACCGAGTCCTTCCTGCACAACTGAAGCGGTTGTTCCGGCAGGCAATGCCATTCTCTTACGAACTACAAGAGAGGAGAAAACAAACAAATCATGCAGTACCAGTGGTCACACGGAGAAGACTAACACAGAGGTCAGCCTAGAGGCTTCAGAAAGGACCCAGTCAGCAAAGTGCTCACCATGCAAACACCGGGGCCCTCTGCTGCCCAAATGCACACACGCAAAAGCCAGGCATGGCTGCTGACACCTGTGACCTCAGCAGTGGGGCGATGGGGACAGGAGGATTTCTGGGGCTTGCTGCCTAGCCAGCCTAGCTAATTGGAAGAGCTGTGTTCATTGGCAGGTCAAGGAAGACACCTGATGTCAGCCTCTGGCTTGTGCATGTGCGCAAGTGCACACACACACACACACACACACTCACACACACACACACACATCTACCAAAGAGTGTCCTGAGAAAACAGCTCTATCATGCTTTTGGCAAACAGCACAGGGGTGAAAGATGATCTCTAGGGTCAGACACATCTGTGCCCACACGACATTTCATTCCCTGGGATGCCACTGCTACCAGGGGTCTCCCATGATGTGTCCCCAAACACCCCGGATAAGCCACAATAAGCCCCAGTGTCTGAGGCAGCCTGAGTTAAGTGTCAAACCTGGGAAGCAAAACATCAATGTACTGTCAGCATCAGTGGGGACCCAGGAGTCATCCAGCCACGGATCCCTGAAAGTGTGCTCAAGGACCAGTGGGTCTACTATTTCAGTGTGGGGAAAACTAAGTACAGACTCTGAGAATGAGACTTCGGACACACTCAAATAGAAATGAGATGGGGTGGAGCTGAAGAGGTGGCTCAGCCGTTAAAGGCACATGCTGCTCTTTCGGAGAACTACAGTTTGGTTCCTAGAACCCACAGCAGGCAGCTCACAAACACCTGTAACTCCCAGGGATCTGATGCCTCTGGCCCTGGGTACACGCACTCATACACATGCCCACACATGCACACAAACTCGTGCACACACACATGCACAGATGCACACACACACACACACAATTGCAAATAAGATAAATCTTTTAAGAAAAGGAAATATGGCATTGCCTCTATATCCAATTTTATGTTTAATTGATCTAATAAGCAAAAAAAAATGAACTTACATTTTGTAAGTCTTTGGGAGCTTTCCCCTTCATATTTTTTGTAGTAATTTCTTTTTCTGTTTTATAAAATATCAATCAGTACATGAAAAACCAGAAATGACAAAATATTTCAAAGCTGGTGCTTCGCAGAAGATAGAAGATAGATTAAGGAGCATTGATCTAGTCCCTTGCTTTCAAACAAGACCCCTTGGTCACTAGTGGGTGGCAATCCATCAGTGAGGAGCAAAATTAGCTCAAGCAAGATGGCTCAGGGACTGAAATTGCTTCTTGATCATCTGGCCTTAGTTCAATCCCAAGACACGTGGTAGAAGGAGAGAACCAATTCCCCTTTCATGAACAGACACACACAAACACACACACACTATAAGTATTTTTTAACCTACAATAAGTTATGAAAGTAGTTTTAGCAGATACAAACTTTGATCAGTAAAAGCCAGGTGGTGCACTCCTTTAATCCCAGCACTAGGGAGACAGAGGCAGGCAGATCTCTGAGTCTGTGGTCAGCCTGGTTTTTTACAAAGTGAGTTCCAGGACAGCTAGGACTACACAGAGAAACCTTGTCTAGAAAACAAAACAAAACAAAGGAAAAATGAGCAGTAACAAAGGGGTAAATTAGAGAGTATCCATATTTATCACACGTAGCAAAGTGAGTCCTGTTTCATTGAACTTCCACGAGGAATAGCGAATGTAAACATATACATAAGTGAACTTTGTATATCTTTGTACAAGAAAAGACACAGGCAGGAAACAGGCATGAGCGCCCCACCCCATTTCATTTGTAAAACCTACCTCTGCTTTTCTAGCAAATGCAGGTAGAAATGTGTACATATTTGGGGAATTGTCTTCTGTCTGGAGCATGATTTCTTCCACGCTACTTGATTCTACTTCCATGGGAGCTATTTTACAACTCTGTCAGTTGTCAACAACTGACAACTTTGCAGAGTAATTCTTGTCTGCAGACATGCAAATCCTGCCCCGAGTAGCGCAGCCGCAATCGACTGTTTTGCCCTTTTGTGTACATTCATTTCAATACCTCTGACTATCAATAATGAGTCTGTTCTTTGGATCCTCCTTGAATCAGTTCTAACATCTGCCTAGTTTGCTCATTGATCAAGTTCAATCAAACCTCTGGTATGTGTTCATTTAAATCTGCGTGAGAGTCGAGAGTACACTTTTTTTTTAATTCTTTTTTAAATGTAGGTGGTGGTGGAGCATTCAAACTTTAGGTGGTATGTCTGCTCAGACTTAGGTCAAGTGTAACGAAACAGACCCCTCCACATCAAAGCATGCCTGGGTGTTGGCAAGCCTGAAGGTCTTCTCTCTGGGTCAACTTTCTGCTGCTGCTTGTTAAGAATCAAAAGGGGGAGAGGATGTCATTGGGGAATGATTTGAATTCCTGTTCTGTGACAGGTCCTTGCTTCTACACCTGTGAGTACGTACCTCTCTTTTACTACAGTTCAGAAAAATCTGAAGAAAGAAAAACTGGCTCTCAGCTACAGCAAGAAAGAAAACTACTATCCCAAGGATCAGAACCCCAGGTATGGACCCAGAGTGGTCACTAATTAGCAGTGCCATCTTAACCGAGTCACTTGGCATCTTCAGCCTCAGATTCTTTATCTTCCATTTTCCTTAAGTCAATAGCTCTATCTGTCTGTCTGTCTGTCTGTCTGTGCTTCTTTCTTCCTTTTTAAAGGAAGCTTACACACATCCCAATTTGTAAAGGAAGGCAGCCACTCTGCTAAGTGAAGGATCTTCCTGGTTTCCACTCCTCCATAAGGTGGCCTCCAATTATAAGGACCCCTTGGAACTCTGAGAATTCTGAGTGGCACAGGCTGAGAGGCAGAAAACCCACAGCACTATGGCCTCCTCCTGGTGTTACAGTCAATTATTTTGTCTCTGAGTTGAATCTTTAAAAGAAAAAAGAAAGAAAGAGAGAGAAAGAAAGAAAAACTATTTTGCACTAGCACCGAGGCGGGAGGATTTCGTGTTCAAGGTAAACATGGTCATAAAACCAAGAACCAAAAAAGCAAGACAGACATTCTTTCCTTTTCCCCAGCTGGTCCACCCTTTTCTTCCTTGTCTTTCCCCAACCTGCAGGCTATTTCTCAATTTCTATTCACCTCTTACCTTCAGAGTCCTTGTCGCATCCTAGGATCCCTCAATTTCTGTGATTTGCAGGGTAGCTTCAGCACAAACTTATCTACTGTACTCCAGTCATCTAGTTATCCTCTGAATTCCCTGAGATCGGGACCCACATCCCATCACCTTTGTTCTCCGGGCCCAGCTCAGCTCCCGGCCCTTTCTGAGCTCAGCACACCCGGCCCGGCTTCTCTCCTCCATTCTTCCCTGCTCTGCCTACTCAGGCCTCTGGAGCTTCAGGCTCACAAACCCAGTCACCGGCCACATAGCTCTACTCTTGGCACCTCACGAGCTCTTCAAAAGCAACAGGTCAGAAACTGGACGTGGCTTCTATTCCGTAATCATCACTTCCTCCTTGCAAAGTCTTAACGTATCTGCTGTCAAGACAGAAATCCCGGTGGCTTCTCTTGTCTTCATTTCCACTTCAACCATTCACATCCTTTTAAGTTCCCTTCTGACAATTTCCACTTCCACAACAGTTGCTCAAGTTTGGATCACATGGACAACAGCACTCTGATGGGACTCCTGGCACGCCAAGAGCCCTTCACCCATTAGCTCCTTTGGTGTTCATACCTGTTCTCATTACGAAGTTGAAGTTTAGAGAGAACTTGCCCTGGCTGGTAAGCCTAGGAGCTGACATTTAGCCCATATCTCTCTAATGCCAATATGGTATCTCTTAACATTATGTCACACTGGAGACGTTAGCCGATGCTGGGTCCTTCTGCAGTCTTTCCCTTTGAGTCCTTTCTGCATATGACACTGGGGATTCTTTCTTATTTTTTTTTTAAATTAAAGTCTTACTGTGTAATTTCCACTGAAAACTTCATTATTTTTCCTTTGCTTGGTGATAGAGTGCAAGCTTGTGAATAGGTCACTCAGCCTTTCATAATCTTCACCACATCAAGCCTGTCTTTTCTTGCCACGGCCACCCATAGCTTCATTACACAATTTGGGGGCTGTACCTTAGTATCATCCATCTAGACTTTGATTTTTCCCCCTCTGCCTGGTGAATCCTTTCCCCCGAACTTTTGCAGTAGCCTGGTGGTTCTCAACGTTCCTAACCCTTTAATACAGTTCCTCATGTCGTGAAGACACCTCCCCCCACAGTCATACATTTATTTTGCTGCTACTTCATAACTGTGATTTTTCTACAGTTAGGAGTTGTGATGTAAATCTCTCATGTGCAGGGTATCTGATAAGGGACCCAGCAAGGGGGTCACAACCCAAAGGTTAAGAGTTGCTGCCTTAGCCAGTCCTCAGTTCTTACCTCCAGGAGTACACAGTAAACCACTCCTGAGCACAGTGTGACTTCAGTCTGGGCCACTATTGCTGGACACTGTAAGTACCTGTGTGCCTGTCAGTTTCTACACCACAAAAGCCTGGAGGCAGGGCTGCCTGACTGATACGGCAACACCCTGAGTCTACTCATCGGTGATTTATTAGGGGGACATTCCCAGACAGAGCAGGTGGAAGTAAGGGATACAGCACTGGGCAAGGGGCCAGCCTCCTCCTAATCCCAGGAAGGGCTCTCAAGTTCAAATCATTCAATGTCCCAGTTGAAGTCACAGGAATGATGTTTGGTTTTCTGCAGTTCCAACCATCAGTCACTGGCTGCAGGGTGACCTTGACTTAACAGAGTGTTTGTGGTGAGAGGGGGAACAGAGTGTCACATCCCACTGGAGAATTCTAATCTTCAGCAAGTTTCTACCAGAGGTACAACCTAGAGTCCTCAGCAGTTGAGATGGGTGCCACGAGGTAATGGGAACCATCTACACAGGCAGCTGGAATGCCTCTTGCCAGATTGCCATCGGTGGAAAACCAAAGGGACAGAGGGCACGCCTTCTTCATCCTCTTACTCTCTCGGTCTCTTTTATACCCAGCTTAATGATTTCCCTAGTAGACCAAATTCCCTCATTTTTGCAATCTTGACTTTTTGAGCCTAAACTCTAACTGCCTTTGAAGGTTTCCATGCTTGTGTGACTGTAGTATCTATCTTACCTCTAGTGTTTTATTAAGAACTAGACAGAGCTGGGGAAGCGATAGCTCATGCTTTTAATCCCGGCACTTCGGAGGCAGAGGCAGGTGGATCTCTGAGTTCAAAAGCCAGCCTGGTCTACAAAGTGAGTCCCAGGACAGCCAGGGCTACACAGAGAAACCCCCGTCTTGAACTCCCCCACCAGTCCCCGAGCAAAAAAAAAAAAAAAAACCTAGATGAAAATGGCCATGGTCATTAGTATTTCCACAACTTAATTCATTTTTAATTGATTATTATTGTTAACTGATGTTATGTGTGTGTGTGTGTGTGTGTGTGTGAATATATATCATATGACTGCGCCCTTGGAGGTTGGAAAGGGTGTTAGATCCTCCTGAGCCGGAGTTACAAGTGGTTGTGAGCCACCCAGCAATTGAACTCTGGTCCTTGGAGGAGCAGTAGGTATTCTTAGATGCTGAGCCATCTCTCCAGCCCCAGCCCAGTTCACTTTTAAAGATCTGATTAGTCCCAACTCAGAACATTTGCAATCTTCTCAAATAAAGTGACTTTGCTGGAGGCTACCTTGATTTTCATTATTTATTTATTTAGTGTGTGGATGGGACTGTCTGTGTGTCACAGCTTGAGTGAGGAGGACAGCTTGTGAGAATCAGTTTTCTCCTTCCACCACCTGGGTTCTGGGGATCAAATTCAGGCAGTCAGACACAGTACAAAGTGTTTTACCCTGTAAGCTATCTCCCTGGTCCCAATTTAATTTTTTAAAACCATTTGATCAGAACAGATTTACCCCATAAAAATCTCCATGTACTTAGGGTCCACCCTAAGATATCTTTCAGTTTTCCATAATTTTAGATCCAGACATTCCCTGTTCATAGATTCAACTACCTGTGGCTCAAATATATTCAGAAAAATAACTGTCTGGGCAGAACATGTACAGACTTCCATCAGTATTCGGTAAGTAATGTAGCAGAGCATCAACCTGCAGAGTATCCGCTTTGAATTTGGTATCACAAATAATCTCCAGAGGATTTAAGGCACACAGCTGGGTTTGCTTACGTCATATACAAATATAACCTGCCTTCTGTAAGGGCCTTCAAAGATCTGGGTGTCTGAAGGGATCTCTAGAAGCAACCTCCCTCTTCTAGCTCATTTGGATCATCAACAAGGTCTGAAATCACCTAGACCACAAACTTCTAGGCAAACAGGAGGCATTTCTAGGTTGAATCAACTCCAGTGGGAACATCCACTCTAATTGTGAGTGGCAGCATTCCACGGACTGGGGTGCTGGGCTGAGCTAGAAGGAGAAAGCGAGCCGCAGTTAAGCACCCATGTCTCTGCCTCCCGACTGATGAGGTGTCTAGCTGCCTCAAGCTCCTCTGGAAACTTCCTGTCGGAGACAGACAGGAGCCAAAACAAACCTTTCTTTTGTAAAGTTGCTTTTGTTGAGTATCTTGTTGCAACAGTGAGAAAAGTAACAGTTATTCCCTTACCACTTCAATACTAGGGAAACACTGAACACACACTTTCCAACGTCAAAAGCTCGCCCATAAGGCAGTGGTGCTCAACCTGTGGGTCCTGGTCACAGGTCAGATATCATGCATAACAGATATTTACAGTACCATCCACAGCAGTAGCAAAACTGCAGTTACGAAGTAGCAACGAAATAACTTTATGGTTGGGGTCACCACAACATGAGGAACTGTATTAAAGGGTCCCAGCGTCGGGAAGGTTGAGATCCACTGCGTGAGGGTTGGGGGCCAGCTGCTTACAGTCTCTATTGGGAAGCTCCATGGAAGCCGTGTGGAGGGGAAAATATGATTTCATAAGAAGGTTCTCTTCTCCAGTGAGCTTGCGCCCTTGGCTTATCTGTTTTAATTTGTTGTTGTTTTGTTTTTTTGAGACAGGGCTCCATCTCTCTCAGGCTGAACTCAAGCTTCCTGTGTAGCAGAGAATGGCCTTGAACTCCTCAACTACCTGTTTCTACCTCCCAAATGCTGGGGATGCAAGTATATGTCATCCCAGCCGGTTGTCTTGGGTCTTCATGTCCTCCAGGCAAGCACGCTGACAATTTAGCTACATCCTCAGCTTATTCCCCAAGTGAGTTTCTTTCCGGGAAAATTTCAAACCAACCAGACTCGGGCAAAAGTTGAGCCTTGGGACTGCCTCAGAGCGTTTCTGGCTTCTGCAGAGGACCAGGGTAAAGTCCTCAGCTTAGGCAGCTCACAACGGCCTGTAACTCTATCTCCTGGGGAACTGACACCCTCTTCTAGCCTCCATGGACACCTCCCACCCCACACCCAACACACGAGCAGCAGACCCTCACACACACACACACACACAAATAAATTTACTTATTTTTATATTAATCAGAGGTTATGTACTTTGTATCCCAGCTGTAGCCCCCTCCTTCATTCCCTCCCACTCTCCCCATCCCTCCCTCATCTTCTCCCTGCCCCCCAAAGCTATCTTTTTTAATCATTTTTTTAAAGCTGAGCTGTAAGGGTAGAGATTGGATCTCGTTCATCTTTACACAAAACTAGTAATATTTCAGACTCAACTCTTACAAACGTTTTCACATGCAGTATCTCATTTGACACACATATGCACCCATACACACACTTGATACACCCACAGACACACTTTTTTTTTAAAGTAGAAAGTGAATTACTGTTTTCATAAAGAAAGAAGCAAATGTCTGGAAATCAGTCTTAAAGACTTCGTTAAGGCTACACATCTAACAACTGGCAGAGCCCAGGATTGAAACCCAGGGTTTCTGATGCTGCATAAGAAGATGTTTCAGAGAACCCTGCCGTGCAGCTCAAGGCTGGTGTGCCATACATGCTCATTACCTTTTTGTTGAGTTGAATTGCCCATGTCTTCTGTTTCTCATGGCCAGTGTTCCCGTTCTTTAGGTAACAAAGAGTCTAGGCTGTGTTGGCTAATACACGGTGTCTCTGAGGTCGGGGCACTGGTTTAATTCCCCTAAAGGTAACTTGCTTTTGCTTCTGGTAGCAAGCTCAGTCTCTGACCCAGGCCACCATCTTAAATACCAAGGATCAACAAAAATTTAAAGTTTTGTGTGTGCCAAAGAATGTGAAAGGAACAGGAACATCACCAATTCTAGGGGACAGGGAGAATTTTTATTTTTTATTTTTATTTTTTGCCAAGGAGAATTAGCCATCCGAGACCCTGGGTGGACATTTATGGAACTGAACTCAAAGACTTACGTGAACCTGCCCCAGAAAGGCTTTTTGGAGGACGGGATGTGCCAGACTGAGGCCAGAGCAGGGTAAAGAAGAAACATGAGCTGGAAAGCCCAACCCAACAAAGGTAAGGGCCGAAAACAGAAGGATGCGCCTCCTGTTGAGAACTTAACGCCCTGGAGACACAGGAATGTGTCATGACTCTGATTTCATATTCATACTTCACATTCAGGACCCCAAATCAAAGGTTCAGCTGAGTCCCCGCCTTCCAACCCTCAACAATCAATTCCTTTGATTCTCCAGGCCCGTGGTCCTGATGGAGAATCAAACACTTGAAGACCGATGATGCTCACCTTGTTGCTAATAATTTTTATGCCACTCAACTCAGTGAGTGCCAAGTGACACCTGCTTTGCATCTTCTGATCTAAATGATCCTGGGATGCAGTTCATGAAGCCCTTCCTCAGGTGTAAGGAGTGAAATGATTATTATACCACAGGAACCCAGCAGAGCAGGGGAGCTACTCGGTGCCTGTCCCGGCAACTGGCTGCTGATGAACAGTCCCAGGGGGGTGGACTGAAAAGACACCAAAGAGCAGAGGAGTGAGTAGACCTTGGAAATATGGAAGCACAGCTTTCTAGAATGAAGGAGCAACCCCAGCAGCTGCAGAAAATCCCAAAGACAGTGTATTCACCAGTTCTTTGGAGGATGAAAGACAAACCTGTGAAAGATGACAAAGCAGCCCTACCTGGTGAAAAACCCAAGGGCAGAGGACTCACCAAACCTTGGGAAGACGAAGCCAGGGGAAGATGTCCAAACGGACCTAGCCGAGAGAAAATGCAAGCGCCCAACAGTTGGCAGACCTCAGGAAGCCCATATGGCACCCTTTGAAGATGAAGAAATAGCCCCAGCTTCAAGTTATAGAGCTGCACTTGACCCCAACACCCGGAAACAAGGCATCTGTAAGGAGCCTTGAACCTGGTCTGCAGACGAAGTGATGCAGGTGATGAAATGTATGGATCCCCATATACCAGGCCCCCTCGCCAACCTCGTCAAGATGGATGGGAAAGCCCTGCTACTACTGAAGAGTGAGCTTACCATGAGGAATATGGGGCTGAAGCTAGGACCAGCATTAAAACTTTAATACTATATTGAAAAACTTAAAGAAGTAAAATATAATTGAAAATATGCACATTTCATTTAGAGATGATTCTCAGGCATACGGAAAACATTTTACTTTAAAAGTAGTATCCAGTTCCGCACTGGGCTGTTAAAGACGCCCTGGCCAGAGGCATCAAGCTGTTTTCTATGTTTTGGAACTCCATCTGGAGTGGTAGGATCTTATCTTTTACTAGGATTGACTGATAGATATAAAAGCGACATTCCTCCCTGAGGAAGACACGGAGGCCAGGTCTCTCTGCCATTAACAAATCCAATCCTCTCCAATTTCACAGCACTGCGGTGGCCAGTGAGTCTGTTTGGCTCTGGAGAGTGAGGGTACTCTGAGCCACCCTTTGGAGATGCTGCACAAACTGAGAGGAAAACTGATGGTAAGCAGCTAGAGAAGCGCCCGCGGTTACACCGAGGATTGCAGGGAAAGGCAGGACCTGAACTAGTGTGCCGCGGTGCCATACACCCTGTGATGGGACCTGGCAACGGTTCTTCAGCGTGTCACCCCTAGTTTCGGAAGAAGGAGCACAAGGGCACAAGTCCCAGACCACTCAGAGAGTAGGCAGTGGTAGAATTGAGTGCCACAGAGAATCAAGGCACTGTGAACGCCTGACATAGGGGCTGCGTGCTGATGTTAACGGTTAAGGTATTCCTGCAGTCTGTGTGCCCCTGAGGAGTTAAACCAGTCTGCAATAACGAAGAGGGAGATGAGAGACAGCTATGGGTTGGTAGTAATGTTTGAGTCTAGTATGCCAACTCGGGAGGCCACGAATGGTGGCTGTGAGCTTGACCCAGAAGGGACACATAACCACCATTGTCTAAAGTGGCCAGACAGAGCATTAATCAATAACTGATTTGCAGGGGTTAAGGTCTGAAATGAGAGGTGGTGTGACTGAGGGGAGGGGTCATTGTCTAAGAGAGGTGAAGTTAGGACTCATGTGCTTTCTCACTTCAAGACCATCTAAGATTTGTCATTTCTCCTCCGCCAGGGGAATCTGCTGCTCACAGCCACTCCAGACAGACCACTCAGCCTCTTTCCGTCTTCCACAAATGCTCCCACTCAGAAGGGTAAGCTGCCACCTGGCTTGATCCTGCCAATGGGACTGTTGATGAACGTAAACCTGGTTGAGTTTCATGCCACACAAGTGAGATGTGATCCCTAGAACGTTGGTGGTTTCTACGGCAACCACAGGGCTGTGAGTTTGAGAAAAGCTTTGGGCTGTACGTTTAGAGGAGCCAGGCCACTGAACTTAGAGGGAAAGAAGGGTGTGTAACACACACACACACACACAGCCAGACCACAGAAGGCAGCAGTCCATGAAAGACAAAGGCAGGACAGAATTTTCCACTCGTGATAAAAACAAAGCCTTGAATTTGGTAAGAAAGCGGGTGTGGAAGGGAGGGTGAAGAGAAGAGGGTCAGTAGGCAGTTGGGGCGATGTTAAAAAGTGCTCAGCCATTCAAAGGCGCAGTAAGCCACCCCCAGAGTGGGTGGCGGAGGCCGCGTCCCCTCTGTGACTCTTCTGGTCCTGAGTGCCCTTATCAAAGCTAAATCCTGCTTTGCGCAGCAGAGGGCATGGGAAAAGGAGAGAGGAGCGGGGACAGCAGGAAAGATGAGGTGAGACAATGCCATTGGTGATTGCTAGGCTCACCTCCACTTCGGTGCAATTCCCCGCCTCCCGCATCCTCACACCTCCGTGAGGAGCCTGAAAGTCAGCTTGTCTTCACAGACAGTAGAGCATGAAAGTCAGAACGCTGGCTTTGGAGTCAGAACTAAGAGGCCCAGAGCCACCATTTACAGCTGGTCAGTCCTTGTTGGACAAATACTTCCCTTCTCTCCAGCTTCAGTTTCCGCAGCTATGGGCTTTGGCTGCCTTATTCACTAGAGACGCCCAGTGTACCTTCAAATATATCTTTAAATAAATCAATTAATGTATAAATGAATCAATTAGTCTATAAAACCAGAATAATACTGACACTACTCCAAAGGCAGAGTTACAGTGTAAAGAGCCTAGACCCTGGAACCCAACCAACTATCTGCACTGAAGTGGGATTCAGGGCTGAGGGATGGCTCAGCAGGTAAAAGCATTTGCTGTGTGTAAGCACAAGGACATGAGTTCGATCCCTGTCACCTGCAGTAGAAGAAGAGAATCAGATCCCCCAAACTGTCCTCCTAGCTCTATCGTACATACCACGGCCTGAGTGAGCCATACTCACACACACAGGGTCCAGGCAGTTCCTGTCTCTTTTCCAGGGTAGATAATTGTTCTGTTTTCTCATTGGTAAAATGATGACCAGGACAGCACACTTACCCTAAGAGCCTGAATTGAGGCTTCAAACACTGTAAGTAAAATACAGAAAACCAGAGCTGGCTGATGGTGGTGTCACACACCTTTAACTCTGAGAAGCAGAGGCAGGCAGATCTCTGTGAGTTCAGGGCCAGCCTGGTCTACACAGAGAGTTCCAGGCCAGTCGGGGCTGCATGGTGGGACCCTGTCTTAAAATAACTGCAACAATAACAACAACAACAAAAAGATAAACACATCTGGGACGTCAAGGGCACTTGGTGCTTTTGCAGAGGACCCCAGGTGGGGGATGCCAGCCTGGGGTCTAACTACAGTGCCAGGGGTCCAATACCTTCTTCTGACCCTGTGGGAACAAGGCGAAAACAGCCCAGGGCCAGACATGCAGGCACAACTCTTCCATACATTAAAGTACATACCCGGCTGTGCGTGTTAGCTATTGTTGACACAGTCCAGGGAACCGCTCAGCATCTCATGTGTAATCCTAATCTCAGCCATCACACTTTACCCTTCTCTGGGAAACTGTAACGGGCACCTGTTAGTTTTAAATACAGAGAATACTTCGTTAGCAGCCACCTCATCGCCAGCTCCACGCCAGCTCACACTAAGGCCATCGTCGTGATGTCCGCAGCCATTCCGACCTTACCAGCCCCATGGGATGATGACAAAGCCAGAGGGGTGTCTTTCCAGATCGGCTGGCTCCACACAGGAGCAGGCGGTGGGGGGCGGAGGGAAGGAAGGGTCCCCAGGAAAACTGCTGCTGGCAGAAGCTGAATGAGCTGAGTAGGAGCCGAGCTGAAGGTCCCGCTCAGCTCAGCCGCAGGCTATCGAAACAGACTTGAGTAAGAGCGAACAGGAGAAAAGCAGCATTGTGAGGCAGCTCGCGGACCTGCTGGAACTGGTTGATAATACACTAGACCAATTTCTTCTGTACAGTTACTTCCATGCCCAGTCAGAGGGGCAGGTGCGTATTTACGAATCTGCTTAGTTTCTCAGAGCTGGCATGAGGAGGGTGAGGAAATGGAGAGCAGGAGGCTGTCGTTCTTGGGCTTACGATCTCTCGCCGAGAGAGCCCATTAGATGCCAAGGCAGGGTTGTTTACGATTCTACCCTCAAATGGCTAACTGCAAAGATCAGTTCACTCCACTTGTTCACCCTTATGTACACACATTCATTTACAGACTTCTTTGTGCACACTTGCGTGCGTGTGCGTGTGTGTGTGCGTGCGAGCATGCTCTTTACTACAGAGCAAACCCAGGGCTGTGCACCACTGTGCTACGTTCCCACTCTTTGCTCTTCTGGGATGAGGTTTCATTTTTGTGAAGGCTGGCCTTGAACTTGCTATGTAGCCCAGAGTGGCTTTGAACTCATAATCCTTCTGCCTTCACCTCCCAAATGCTGGAATCACAGTCCTGCACACACCACACCTGAGTACAAACTCCTCATTTAATCACATGAGCTACGTTGTGGGACAAGCCCAACCCTGAGAGTCAGTGAGTCAGTCTGTGTGAGAACAGCAGCAATGGGGACCAGAATGTGATCGTGTTGCTTGAGTGAGGTGAGAAGCCTGTTGGAGGTTCACATGCTGAGAGCAGCCTGTTTTCCTGGCTGGCCTGGAACTCTCCATGTAGACCAGACTGCATAGGACTCAGAGGTATCCTCCTGCCTCCGCCCCGGAGTGCTGGGGATAAAGGCATGTACCACCATGCCCAGCCTGCATTTTCTTGATTAATGACTCAAGTGATAGGGCTCAGCCCACTGTAGGTGGGGCCATCCCTGGGCTGGTGAGCAGAGTCCATGGCTCGGTTCCTGCCTCCAAGTTCCTGCTTGAGTTCCTGCCCTGACTTCCCTTCATGAGGACTGCAAACTGTATGATTTAGAAAACAAAAAAAACGAAACCACTTGTTTTTTTATTTTATGAGATAAAATGTCTCCCCAGGCTGCTTTCCCTCGTTGTGTCTCTCATAGCAGCAGAAAGCAAGCGAGGGCAGAATGCTACTTGGAGAGTAAAAGGTGGAGGGTGAAGGAAACAGAGGAAGTGAGTAGAGGTGGGGGTTAAAAATTAATACCCCCCCAAACACCACCCTCCCACTAATGGAGATGGTATTGGGGGAGAACTACTTAACAGTGCCTCATAAGGTCTGGTGGCATACGGAGAGGACAGCGGAGCGGGGACACCAACCCAGACACTTCTGCGGTGGCAGCATGGTGCACGCTTTGGTAGGACCCACAATGCACTTCTCCTCTGCCCTCACAGGAGTCTGTGGCATGGTTCCGCTGTGACTATTTTACAGGTTTGGCATCCCAGGGAAGTGAGCAAACACTAAGGTAAGAGGTCAGGTTGAAAGCCTGGGTCTTCTCACCGAAAGCTTCTAAGAGAGAAAAGAAAGCCTCCTGAGGGCGTGTTCATGCCCTCAGAGAGAGGGATGATGTCGTTCAGGGAAAACGGTGTTAGCAGTATCAGCCCACAGGTGTGAGCGAAGGCTGTCTTCAGAGGAAGTCCCACAGGAACCCAGAACTGAACCGCCTGAAAGGATTCCTCTGGGCTTTGGAAGGGACTTCCCACGGGGAGCTGCTTCCGGGCACACCACACAGAGCCTTCCTTCCACTGGGTCCCTGCGTGACTTTACAAAAACCTGCTCAAAAAAAATACCTCTGATTCACGCTGAATGATTTCCTGGCATACACTGTCAGAATGTAAAAGGCAGGTGTAGCTTCCCTGATGCTTTGAGTAGGTACTTGTTCAAACCATGTAGCCTCTCTAGGAACAGTTTCTCAAAGGAGTGGTACATAATTTCTCCTCTGTAGCCATGGTGAGGGGGTGGATTCTGAGGAGGAAATTCTGATGGAGGAGGCAGGGAAAGAGATGCCATCCTGGATCAGAGCTGGGGAGATCAAAGGAGAGGGGTGAGTCTCACCTCTGGAGATGGTAGGTTGGGAGGTGGAGGGTGGGGGTGGAGGGCTAGGGCGGTGGGGGTGGGGTGCGGAAGCCTGCGAAGGGAGAGCAGAGAAAGGAATTAGGAGTGTGTGGAGAGGGGAGAAGTGGTTTTTGATTTCCCAGGGAATAGCTGGGGGGAGGATTCAGGCTTCTTGCCCCCTCATCATCCTCTTCAGAGAGCTCCATGTGTGGGGGGCTGCTCCTCTGACCCCTCTACCCCCTCCTCCACCCCTGTAGCACCCCTTCCTTTACCCTTCAGGTAGCGAATGCCTGCCAGCCTCTTTGTACTGGTTTACTCTCTGGGTCACCTTCCTGCCTTTGTTCTACCTCACCGATCACAGTCAAATGCAAGTGCCAAATGCCCCAGCAGTCTGACCCCCAGCCCGCAGCCACCCCTACTGCCTCCCACGGCAGGTCTGAAATCCTAGCATGCACTGCGCTGGCAGGGCCCATTACTGGTAGTTTCTAGACAGTCTCCTGTAGCTACGGCTAGCCTCAAACTCACCATGTAACCAAGGATGGCCTTGAGCTTCTTCTGCTCCTGCCTTTCACCTCCACAATGGTGGGGTTACGGGCCTGCGCCCCCATGTGCAGCTCGTGCAGTGCTGGGGCGCTTCCAGGCTCGCACTCTCCCAGTTGAGCCCTGCCCACTGCTCTAAGGAGGGCTGAGAAGTCCTCTGACAGCTTACACTGCTGCTAGGTAGCCAAAGGATGAGGATTCTCTGGCTCTGAGGGTCCTAGCCTTTACTGTCCATTCAGCCTCAGTCATCCACCGGCCCCTGGCGATACTATAACTGAATGTTTATGTGAAGCTGTGAGCAGCCTGAAGAGAGGTATGTAATAGGTCCTAGACTGTCTGCTTCACAGCACCTGGCCTACTCAGAGCAGACACCCTGCTGCACGTATCAAGTAGCATGAAGGGTTCACAGTGATTTTTTTTTAGGTTCAGCTGTGGTTTTGCTTTGTTTTTCTTCCAGACCTCAACCAATTTCTGGTCTGTCCAGTCTTTCCTTCCCAATAAACATATGCCTTCCTTAACTTCTAAGACTTCTCCCATCTGTCTATCAAAGTTTACAAGTAATTCTTATAAGAAGTTTGGCAGAGGAGAGAAGTGAGGTAATCACTCTCTTCGGAGGGTGTCAGGCCCCAGAAGGCTTGGTATTGTACTGAATTAAGAAGAGAAGGATTTGAGCTCATTTAAATGCCCATGGAGAGAAGCCAAGAAGGATGCTAACGTGGGAAAGAGAGACAGAGGCCCCCAGGGAGAGGGAAAGTGGGATCTGGAATATAGGAAGAACAAAAAGGACCAGGGCAGGGGCACATGTTCCACTGTAGATGGAAAAAGAAAAAGATGTACTAGGATGCAGGAATAATAGACTTCAGGTGACTCCCAGCTCTAAGTCCACGGAATTAAATTGCCATGGTGTCACTGGCTTAATATGTCACCTTCCCTTGGCAGAACTCAGCCCCAAGAAATGAATCTTCCATGAGAGTCTCTCAGGCTGGAAGATGCCAGCCAGTGGACTGGCAAGGACTTCCCAGTGGCACAACGCGGCAACAGGAAAGGAAGGATGAACACGCCCAGCTATGACAAGGGACAGACTGGAGCAGGGTCACAGAGCTAGTACGTGCTGAAGGGCAGATTTAGAGATCAGCTCAGCCTAACCCCCAAACTCATCTGCTGGCCCATCGATCCACACTCTCTAACCATCTGAAATTACAAGGAACAGGACTGAGAATAGCTTTTTCCTAACCCATCAGAATGAGAACTCAGGGTGGTGTGGTCTATCCCCCTGACCCACCCACAGTCCAGCCTGTCTCTGGGGCACCTAGAGGTGAAAGGAAATGAGAAAAGCACTAACAATTTGGCAGATGTCTTCTTACCTGAACTGGCATGCAAAGAAGTGTGTGGAACAGTTCATGAGAACCTGGACCACAAATGTAAGTCATATTCTCCCCTACTTCCCTCTTCTCCTCCCCATCATTGACTTTATTGTGTGCCGGGGACCGTTCCAGCAACTAGAAACACTTAATTTTAAATTTTATATAGTTTTCCTGGGCAGTGTTTGAAACGAAAACTCAGCTGGACATGTGGTGCTTTCCTTTAATCCCAGTTCTTTAATCACAGCATTTGGGAAGCAGAGACAGGAGGGTCTCTGTGGGTCTGAGGCTAGACTGGTCTACAGAATGAGTCCAGGATAGACAGGGCTATTACACAGAGAAACCCTGTCTTGAAAAACCAAATATAAATAAAGAAGAAAAAGGAAAAACTCTAACAAGAAATACATTCCTAACCTAAGATGGCCAGATCTGATGTGGTGGAAGAAGAAAAAAATACCAGGTTCAGGATTCAAGGCTCTTCTGATCAAAATTGTGTGATGTTGGACACGCAAGGCTCCTGTTCCTCTGTTTCCCTATTGCTAAATGAAGACAATGGTGGTTCCCCGCCAACCCCCTACAAGCCTTCCCCCAAGACAAGGTTTCTCTACATAGCCCTGGTTGTCCTGTAACTATGTAGACCAGGCTGGCCTTGAACCCAGAGATCTGCCTGACTCTGCCTCCCAAGTGCTGTGATAAAAGATGTATGCTCAGCAGCTTTTGGTTTTGTTCTGTTTGTTTGTTTTAAGTTTTATTTTTATTTTGAAGTTATGTGCATGAGTGTGTGTGTGTGTGTGTGTACTTAGGGGCTTTATGCCCTTGAGTAGAGGTTCTGAGAAGATTAGAAAAGGCTGTCAGATCCCCTGGAGCTGGACTTAGAGCCAGTTGTGAGCTACCCAACTTAGGAGCTGAACTTGGGCTCTTTGCAAGGAGTCATTTTCCAGCCCAGGAATAAGCTCTTCGAAGTTTTAGGTAAGATGAAATTCATAAGGTACCAAGAATGGCACTTGATGCCTGGACATCAGTCAACATAGGATGTCACTGCTGATGTCATTGCTGAGTACACACTTTTCTACATAGCCCAAATCTTAGGAGTAAATGATGGCACAAGCTCATGGCACACGGTTTTCAGGTGACATGCTAGCTAGTTTTATGTCAACTTGACACAGGCTAGAGTTATCTGAAAGGAGGGAACCTCAAGTGAGAAATTGCCCCCATAAGATCCAACTGCCAGGCATTTTCTTTTCTTTTTAAAATTAATTTATTTTTATTTCATGTGTATTGGCATTTTGCCCTCATTTATGTCTGTGTGAGGATGTTGGATCTCCTGGAACTGGAGTTGCAGACAGTTGTGAGCTGCCATGTGGGTGCTGGGAATTAAACCCAGGTCCTCTGGAAGAGCAGCCAGTACTCTTAACCACTGAGCCATTTCTCCAGCCCCTAAGGCATTTTCTTAGTTAGTAATTGAGGGCAAGGGCCTAGCCTTGTGTGTGGTGCCATCCCTGGGCAGACAGGTGGTCCTAGGTTCAATAAGAAAGTCAGCCAAGGAAGCCACGAGGAGCAAGCCATTAAGCAGCACAAGTCCATGGTCTCCACATCAGCTCCTGACTCCAGGTTCCTGTCCTGTTTGAGTTCCTGTCCCAACTTCCTTCGAGGATGAACTGTGATCTGGAACTGTAAGCCGAATAAACCCTTTCCCCTTTGCTCATGGTTTTTCATCACAGCAGGAGCAGCCTGAACTAAGACAGACTAGTCAATATGTACACACACACATATTCAATTTTACGTGTCCTTGTTCACTTGCCAAATGTTCTGGAGCTGAGGCTATAGCTTTGTGGTACAGCGCTTGCCTAGAATGTGCGAGAACCTAAACACCATCCACAGGTATAAACAATGAAATACACAATCCTAGAAATGTGGACGTGCCATATTGTCTTTGTCATACCCAGGATGGCTTCATCATCACATCCCAAAAGTTCCGAGGAGAAGGCTAAAGGCTGCTAAAGCGGACAGCCTAGATCAGCAGCTTTTTCTCTGTTGGAATAGTTGAAGCTCTGCAGTCCATATAGTCTCTGCTGCAACGATTCACCTGTGTGGCTGACACTGAGAAACAACTGACACAATGCACGGACAGAAGAAAGCAGAGAAATCAATCCCAAGAAACCCAATCCCAAGAAACCCTTACGTTTAGAGATTGAAATTTGGCCTTTAATCACTTTCCCATCACAAAACATTATTCCTTTGATTTTTTTAAATGTTGCAAACACTACTTAACAATGTCAAAACCATCCTTAGTTTGCAGGCTGTACTGTGCATATCCATCCAAAAAGGGTGGATTTGGTCTGAGAGTCACAGAGAGGAGCAAAGGGACCCACCGCCATTCTGGAACCTGGTTGAGGATTAAAGGAAGAAAACAGTGTAAAAGCAATATCTTACACTTTTCCTTCCTTCCTTCCTTCCTTTCCTTCTTTCTTTCATTCCTTGTTTTGTTTTTGTTTTTTGAGACATGGTTTGCTGTGTAGCCCTGGTTGTCTGGAACTCAATATGTAGACCAGGCTGGCCTCAAATTCAAGCTGGGATTAAAGGTGTGTGCCACCACTGTCCAGCTAAAAGCAATGTCTTAATTTGACCTTTGTACCTTCTCAGGGGAAGTGCAAACTCCTCAAGTTGTCCCTGAAGACCTGTTGACCACCCCTCACTTGTCAACATTTACATCAAACACCCACAACCTCTGTAACATATTCCTCAAACTTCTCTGAAGAATGAAAATCTGGTTTCTCCTCATTTCTCTGCTCCTCTGGTCTGGTGCTAGAAACAATTTTCTACTTTCCCCCAAATTCCAACCAGGCCACAGATTTTGTGTATTATAGTTCTCAGCCAAGCATCTGGGAATGACACAGAACTTGGCTTAGCAATCACTGAGTGGATCACTGGGTTCAAGAGAAAGGAGCAAGAGAGTAGAGAGGAAGAAAGAATATACAAAGAAATCTCTCTCTCTCTCTCTCTCTCTCTCTCCATTCTACCCTCCCCTCCCCTTTCTTCTCCCCCCTCCCATACCCTCCAAGTCTCCCTCTCCCCCTCTTTTTCCTTCTCTCCAGGACACTCCCTTAGAACAAAGACACTGGCTTACTCAGGCAGCAGTCCTGGCATAATGATTTCTAATAAGAGGGAATGGCAAGCATTCACTAAATTCAAAACAATGCCTTTGGTTCAATGTTTAATGTATTTTTCATCTTTATGAGTGATACACATTTCATTGCTGGACAAAAGATGTGATATAAAAGATAAATTTCCTTTTCCTGCCTTCAGTCCCTTTTCTATTCTTATTAAACTGTCTTTCACAGAGATAATTGCATGATTTCCATTTTGGATGTCCGGAGGTCAAGCAATCTCAGGTCCTGAGGAACTAGAAACACGGCTAGAATATTTTGGGAGCTTTTATCTCCTCGCTGCTCTGTAGGGCAGAATGACATGAACCCTTGAGCCAGGCTGGTAGGAAATCCCCCTGTAAGTACCCATCTCAGAGTGATTTGAAGTTGAACTCAGGACTTTGGCAGACTACTTAGCTGTAGCTTGTGACCCGGGTAGCTGTTTCCAAACAGCTGGGAGAGGCCCTAGGGCCCCAAATCATACCTCAGTCCCTTTGCCCATTCAGAGCTACTGAAAGCTCAGGTTTATGACCAAGATCCACCTAGAGAAGTAATCTCCTTTCTGGCTGCCTCCAAGAACTGCTGGAGGTTACTGCGCCTCCTCTGATCTGCTCCCTTTGGGAAGTGGCTTTGTTTACCAAAACCCGTTGCTCCCTCTGGTAGCCTGGCGACGACGCTGCCTTTCCGCTCAACTGAGCTGTGAGCTACCCAGAAGCAGGTCTCAGGAAAAGAACATTATAAACCCAGGCCACGGCAAACTTGGTGTGTTCCAGAGTGTACCGGCCTTGCTTCGGTTAACACCATAAGCCTTTCTCGGGGTTTTCCACACTTCTTTCACAGGAGAGGGAAAAGATCAAAATGGCTCTTCTGATCCACCAAAAAAAAGCCCAGTTGTATTATTTACTGTACATATATACCTTGGGCATAATAACATGTTAAGAGCCTCACGTTTGGGCTACTTCACAGTGTACCATCTGCAGGGCTTCCTCTGCAGAAGACTGTGTGTATGAAAGCACACCTATCATATGATGAATTTTCAAACTCCAAATAACCATTAGTTAGCCTGTTGAAGTAGCATTACCTACATGAGTCAGCTGCGTGTGACTCGGGCAAATCTCTCTGTCCTTTAAGGTTTTATTGGGGCTTTTGAAAGCCTTCTATAGATCTTTGGTAGAAATTAGAATTAGCCAGAGCTTAGTTAGCCAGAAAGACAGCAAGATAATAAGTGCTTAGGGGAAAAATAGATGTATTAAACTCTTGGCCAGCATGGGTCCACACTCAGTCTACCTCAGGTCAGGCTGTTCTGAGTTGTTGCAGTTGATGATAAATGGAGCCGTGTTCATCTACCCAGAAGGAGGTATTTTTACCTGCCTCCTCTCACTGGAGCTTAGCGACATCCATCTCTGCTTGATACATACTTTTAGCTTACTTGTGCTCTTCTGAACATTTTCTTTCTATGTGTGTGTGTGTTTTCTATGTGTGTGTAGTCCCGGCTCTCCTGGAGCTCACTTTGTAGACTAGACTGGCTTTTGAACTCAGAGATCCACTCTGCCTTCCAAGCACGGGGGTTAAAAGTGTACACTGCCACCACCACCATCATCACCACCACCATCATCATCACCACCACCATCATCACCACCATCACCACCATCATCACCACCACCATCATCACCACCATCACCACCATCATCACCACCATCACCACCATCATCACCACCATCACCACCATCATCACCATCACCACCATCATCACCACCATCATCACCACCACCACCATCACCACCACCATCATCATCACCACCACCATCATCACCACCATCACCACCATCATCACCACCACCACCATCACCACCATCATCACCATCACCACCATCATCACCACCATCATCACCACCACCACCATCACCACCATCACCACCATCATCACCATCATCACCATCACCACCATCATCACCATCATCATCACCATCACCACCATCATCACCATCATCACCACCATCACCACCATCATCACCATCACCACCATCATCACCACCATCATCACCATCACCACCATCATCACCATCACCAACATCACCAACATTACCACCACCATCACCACCACCATCACCACCACCACCATCATCACCATCACCAACATCACCAACATTACCACCACCATCACCACCACCATCACCATCACCATCATCACCACCATCATCACCACCACCACCGCCATCACCACCACCACATCATCACTGCCATCACCACCACCACCATCACCACCATCACCATCACCACCATCATCACCATCACCATCATCACCACCATCATCACTATCACCACCACCACCACCATCACCATCACCATCACCACCATCACCATTATCACCATCACCACCACCATCACCATTATCACCATCACCACCACCAGCACCATCACCATCATCACCACCACCACTGCCATCACCACCACTGCCATCACCACCATCACCAACACCCAATGAACATTTTTTTATTGGCCCATATAAACTGTGGTTCTCTATCTCTTAACTGTCTAGGCAAGGCACACGGTAGTTGGTAACCAAAACACTATGGTTCTTCTTCCTTCCACACCAGCACTTTTGGCCACTTGTGATGGTCTTTATTGATGCACAGCTTAATAAGAAGAGGCAATATAATGATTTGAAAGGCCTAAAATCATGAGTTTGGACTGGGCAGCGGTGGTGTACACCTTTAATCCCAGTACTTGGGATGCAGAGGCAAATGGATCTCTAAATTTGAGACCAGCCTGATCCATAGAGCAAATTCCAGGACAGCCAAACAGTCAAGGCTACACAGAGAAACCCTGTAGAGGAATTTTAACCCAGCAACATGGCTATTCTGGCAAGGGATCACATCCAAAGACCTGGGTTTGTGATCCAGCTGGAATACAGATACATACCTTTAATCCCTCTGGCTGAAATACAGACAGCTTTTAGTATACACCAGGGGTCCTCAAACTTTTTAAAGTGGGGGCCGGATCACGGTCCCTCAGAGAGCTGGAGGGCCGGACTATATGAACTACTAATTCCTACCCACATTGCACATATCTTTTATAAATAAAATGAAGAACATTTATAAATAAACAGATCACGTACCAGTATTTCAATGGGAACTGTGGGCCTGCTTTTGGCTATATATATTATATATGCACACACAGTGTATAAACCCCCATTAGTCCCTGATGTGAACACTTACCCCTTGCAGGCTTTTCTAAGCAGACCAGCTCAGTCCCTGATAGTTCTGTTATATCTCCCTATATAACACCCAAATTGATATGTTCGGAATCAGCATGTGAACACTGAAAAGGGAATGCAAAATGCATATAAAAATTTCAATGTAATCCCCTTTAAAATGCTTCAGCACCGAACCCCTAATCTCCCAACCACCGCCCACCCACCAACTCTAATTTCAGCACTGAACGCCCCACCCCCCCCAAAGGGGAATTTTCATATGAGTCACCCACCCCCCAATCGGGCAGAACCCCCATCTGGCAAAAATTTATTTCTATGGCACTTTTGACTGACCTTTGGCAGTGGAGGGAGTGGAGGAAAACCTCACTGACAGGCAGGCACAGCACACAGACACCACGTTGCCTGGGGGTGGAGTGGGCGCCTTTTTACATCATTATATAGTCACCCACATGTGGTACTCCTCACCACACGGCGTCCTGCGCCCTCCAGTGACGTCATCAGCGGTGTGTGCGTCGTGTGCCAGGCGCAAGGGTGCATCAGTGTCCCTCCCAACACCGCCCTCACGCCCACCCTCCCAGAACAGCATGCCGTGGGCGGAGGCAGTTGACGTCATCCCTGAGAAGCTGTGACACTGAGTGTATATGCTGGCAGGTATCTTGGCGGCCAAACTGCGCTCATTGCTGGCGGGCCGGATCAGACTCCTCTGCAGGCCGCATGTGGCCCGCAGGCCGTAGTTTGAAGACCCCTGGTATACACCTTTAATCCCAAACACTGACACCCAATTGACTGTCAGGTAAAGTGATGAGTCAGAGATAGGATGTCCAGCTCTCACTAGAGCAGATAGGAAGAAGAGGCTACTTAAGAGCAGTGCAGAGAGAGAGGAGTTGCATCTGGTGCAGTTCTGCTGAGTGCAGTGCAGTTCAGTTTGTGGAGTTTGGAGGCATTTTCTTCCCAAGCATAGCAATTCAGTTAGAAGCCAAGAGAAGCTAGATTGAATCAGTCAGCTTGGAGAGGAATTTGAGTCAGAACAGCTGAGTTGAACCAGCCAGCCAGAGTTCAGAAAGAGCTAGAAAAGGTGAGATCGTTCAGCAGTAAGTCTCAGAAGCTGAAAATACTCTAGGCCTAGGTCTGCAGACAGAGGCTGGAAGCTGAAGGTTTCAAGGTCCAGGCTTACAGAAAATTAGATTGTTACAGAGACTAGAAGCTTCCAGGCCTAGGAATAGAAAGAACAGAGATAGAAATATTCTGGGTTTGGGTATGGCTCTCATCTCCATCCCCTCATTTGAGGAAATAAAAGCAGCATTTACAAAACCCTGTCTCAAAAACAATACAAATAGCACACACACAAAAACAAAACAAAATGCGTAATTTTTGTCATCGTGCACTTCTCAGTCACTTGAACTCTGAGGGCTACTTTACGGTGCCAGTATTTTTGAATTACTGGCATCATTTCTTAAGACACTCAGCATTGAAAATATTCTCCTTGAATATTTTGCAGACTAGAATCCAAGGGAGGGACTAAGGTCTCTTCAATGACCTGTGGTCACAAAAAGCAATGGCAACATAGACAAGATAAAATAGCAGTAAAGTTTAGGGCCTGGGATCAAATGGAGCCAAGTGTGAGTCCTTTATATTTATAAACTGTGTGACCTTGGGCTAAGCGCTGGTAACGTCTAACAGTTGCTGACTGCTTTGTGTGTGCTGGGCACTGAGCTAAATCTGCCAGATGCATTCATTATCTCATTTCATCCTTAAAATAATCCCATGAGGAAGGTGCTATTAATATCTTCATTTCACAAATGAAAAACTCAAAGCTCAGAAAGGTTAGGCAGTTAGTCCAAAATCACAGACAAACATTTTCAGAAACAAAACCTGAGACTGTGTTCTTGCTGGTAGTACTCCACCAACAAGGAAGAGTTGTAGGGATTAAGTGAGATAATACACGCACCGGGTGTGTGTCTACATACAGCTAATGCTTATTACCATTACGTAGTTTTCTCTCTTGTTTGTTTGAGACAGACTCTCACTAGTGTAAGCTAGGATGGTCTTGGATGTAGACCAGGCTGACCTCAAACTCACATAAGATTCACCTGTCTCCGCCTCCTACACAGGCCGGGGATATAGCTCAGTGGGTAAAGGTACGTGCCACAAAAACTGGACCCGAGTTCTGTCCCAAAACCCAGTTAAAAGGGGAAGGAGAGGACCAACTCCACGAAGCTGTCCTCCAACTTCCACGCGTGTGCTATCGATGCACGGACCCCCTCACACAGCCTGTGCCATGTGCTCACAAGTAGGCATGCACGCACAGCCTGGGTCATTTACTTTTTAAACACTCTTTTAGTACCAGAATGCAGGAACCATGTCCAGCTTTCCACCAGCGTGTCTATCTGTGTGTGAATGTGTGTGTGTGTGGGGGGGATCTGTTTTTGTATAATATTGATTATCAGGATATAATACATCTTATTGATTATCAGGAGATGTGGGCATTTTCTTATTATCTGGCTTCTAGTCCTATCTGCTACTAGATTCCTTCCTTAGCTTGGTAAATTTGGAAAGGTTTTTTTTTTTTTTTTAATTTTCTGCTCAATTCCCTTCTTTTTGTCAGACAGTTCTCGTTCCAGTGATGTGGAGGGGAGAGAAGCCTCATTGTCTGACTCCCACATTCTTTTCACAGTTAAATAGTTGCAGGTAGGTAGATGTCAAATTATGAATGGGCTTTTTTTTTTAGTTGTTAATTTATAACTTTGGCTGTTTGGAAATCTGAGAATTTCCCCACGTTTTGAGTGGGACTCCAGTCCCACAGAGATCCAGAGAGACTCATCCTCTGTGTCAGATGCAAAAACAGGAAACCAAACGGAGAAAGCCCAGGATCCTCCTCTTCATGTCAATCAAGGCCTGCCAGTCAATGTTAGGGCTAAGTGAAGCTTATTGAGCCTGCTGCAGGCTGTGCTCCCAACTGTGGCTTACCAGCAGTTGGGAGGTAGAGCTGGGGTGACCACACGTTCAAGGCCAGGGTGCCTAGGGCCAGAGATTCCTTCCCCATCCCCCGACCACCACCTTTCAGTCTACGCTTGTTTCAAATGAAAGCTTGTCTTTTGCTAAGCTTGTTCCATATCATAGTGTTCTTCATCTTTCCATAATTTTGAGCAACCTCCACAGGAGACTTACCTTACACCAGATGCTTCGAGGCTCCCAAACTTTTGTTTGCTTCCCTGTCTTGTTCCTCTATCTGAATGGCTGTTTGATATGAACTAGCTATTTGTAGGAAAGCAGAGGAATGAGATAATTCATACTAAAGCATGAATGGCTGGCTTGCTTTACTTTCTTCACAGGTATTTGCATTTTAAAAAAAGACTGTTTTCTATGCAAATGAATTTGTAATTGGTGAGAATTCTCTGTGGTGAAACAAAATAAAGTCTCAAATGCTGGTTAGGCAGAAGGTAGTTTTGGAAGCTAGGTGGACCAGCTGACCAGCCACATGGCACCGTCACCCTGATCTCCTGCCCAAGAGTGTAGGGTCTTTGCCTCTGCAGCACAGCATCGGGCAGCTCTGTGACACACACTCAGGAGTGTGCACACACTGAGCTGTCCTCGTAGCCCTGGGTTTCCTTTTTCTCTTTGGAGTTGGCAGGGGAAAAGCCATCGGGACGGGAGGCTCTGACGCTTTGACCTGGAGCTTCCACAAACCAGTTCAGACTGGAGGCTGGGTACACCCTGTCCCTGCCAGGGGTCACTGAGGAAGAAATGGACAATTAGGATTTTCCAAGGGTCCTAAAACATGCTACTCTCTTCCTTCACTACTCACGTGAGATGTCACAAGATGAAAATGGCCCAATACTAGGGTCACAGTGGTTCTCCTCTTCTCTTGACCAGCATTTTGGTTTTTACTCTCATAACTGAAGTCCAGTGAGGAGACAATGGCACTCAAAAGATCGCCCCAGACACATCTCAGACACTACTTCCTCACTCAATGACCTTAACATATTTTGTAGTCTTGCTGCCTCAATATCTCCATCCAGAAAACAAGCAGTGAGAGTTCAGCCCTTTTGGGGTTGTTTCATATGTGTGCATATGTGTCTGTGTGAATGTGTGAACGTGTGTGCTCCTGTGTTTGATGTGTATAGATGTGTGTGTTATGTGTATGTTTGTTCATATGTGTGTGTATGTGTATACGTGCACGTGTGTTCACGTGTGTGTATTATAACCGTGCATGTTTGTATTGTGTGTTTGAATGTGTTTACATTCTATGCATGTGTGTGCATGTGTATGTGTTAGTTATTGTCATCACCACCATCCACACTTTTGCAGATATTTTTCCTTTTTTTTTTTTTTTTTTACAGTTTTGAAATCTTTGTTTTTGCTTAAAAATGCCCAGCTTTCCTCGGCTCAGGTGCCTTTCTCCATTGCAGGGCCGTCGGCGAATGGTCGGGTTAAGGTGACCCTTTATGCAATTACTGTCTGGGAGGCCTCATTGTGTCCGGTGAGTCATCACGGCTCAGAAGTGCAGGGTGACTCAGGGGCCTGTTAAGGAGAGGTCAGAAGTTCCCCTAGATTAAAGTTAGAGGAGCCAAACCCATGGTCCAAGAAGACTCAGTGCACCGGCATGGACGGCCGGTGGTGTGCCTGGGTGTGAAGTGCCCTGGGGCATGTGGGCTCCTCCAGTAAGAAGGCACAGTGTGGCAGGGACTGCGGGACTGCAGAGTCACACAGAACTTGGGTTAGTTCTGCTCTACTCTGTGGTCTCACACACTCTCACCTTCTCTCTTAAAAACATTTATTTTTATTGTTTTAAAATAATGTGTAGACATGGTGGGGTATCCGCATATGTATGCATGCACCCAAGGAGTCCACAAGAGGGCACCAGATACCCGAGAACTAGAATCAGAGACTGTCCTGAGCTCCGAACCCAGGTCTCTGGAAGAGCAGCCTAAGCCCTTAACACTGAGCCACCTCTCTAGTTTCATCTGTGCCGTGTGTGTGTGTGTGTGTGTGTGTGTGTGTGTGTGTGTGTGTGTGTGTGTGTGTGTGTGTGTGTGTAAATGTACATGTATGTGTATGTGTATATATACACATGTGTACATATATATACACACACATATGTTGTCTGGTATGGTAGCACCAGCACACAAGAGGCAAGTCAAGTAGATGTCTGTGGGTTTGAGCCCAGCCTGGTCTACATAGCGAGTTCCAGGCTAGCCAGAGCTACATGGTGAGATCTTGTCTTAAACAAAACAAACAGATATAATCTGCAGGTGAAAATGGTCTTAATAAAAATTACCTCAAGATATAAATGCCCGGGGAAATGTTGAGAATCAAATACATTTCCCTTAGAGGTAATTATTATTACTATCACTGTCATGGTTGTAAAATGGAATCCAAACACACAATGCCCAGGACCAGTAGTAATAGGACCCAAGTTAAGGGGGGAAAAGTAACAGAACATGAAAGTCTTTGCCATTGTCTCAGGCAGTGACAAGCCATTTAGCTAGGCTGAAGTGTGTGAAAAGTCATTATTTATTTCTTACCGTGTGCCTGTATACGGTACAGGGAGTAGTGATTTGTAGCCACACAACTTCCATTTTGGAGAAGATGATTCTGGGGAAGAGGTACAAGTGACCTTCATGCAGAAACAGAGCTCAGACTCAGCCTTGTGGAGGCTGAGCCATGGTTCACCAGGACAGCCATGTGGACCTCGCCCTGTGAGGCACCAAAGCTTGCTGGAGATATGAGAGGCTTATAATCACGGAGTCCCCTTCCACCCTCCACCTCCTGAGTGCATGCATATCTTCAGGTCCTTTGTGATTCCTGTTGCTCACAATTTGTGCCTTCCTCTGTCATCCCGTTGACTCCTCATGTTTCAGTCTCTGGACTTCCCCTTTTTTTTCTTTTTCTTTTCATCTTTTCCTTTTTTTTTTTTTTTTAAGCAGCCTCTCTCTCTCCCCCTTGCACTTCCCTCCTCCTTCCTCCACACCAGTCACATTCCTGCTTGCTTCTAGCTTGGTTCATTATCCTACCTCACTCCCCTTCATTCCTAGAAAACAGCTCACCCAGACGCCCCTCCCCCTCCGGCTCATGCCCACCTTCCATAAATTCCAGCAGCCTGGCAATCAGTAACTTCAACATCACACTCCATGGCTCTCCCTGTTTACAGCACTTACTATGCTCCTTGCTATTGCTCTCTGGGGTCTGGGTTGGGGGCAAGGGCTTCACTTTAAAAAGAAAAGATCTGGGCACAAGTTGAACCCATAGTTTGCTCCCGCATTTCCACATTTCATGATTTTATTTTAATTACTGGCTTGGGTCCATGCTCTGTTACACAGTGAAAGAAGCCTAGATCCTCCAGGGAACAACAGGGAAGAGACAGAAAAGAAGAAAAATACCAAACAACAACAAAATACCTATGTGGCCACATAACATCAGTCCTGGGTCCACCCACCTCCTCTCCCCACTTCCCCAACTCCAAGCTCATGGGCCTTGGCATTTGTTTGCCTTCTGGGTCGTTTATTCCACTCTTCCTGGGCTCAGATGGCTTCTTCTGTGTGCACAAGTGTGTGGCCACTGCTGGCTTCCAAAGGGCTCACCTCTCTCCTGCCATTTTGCTAGGGCACAGCTCCCTGGGATCTTGCTCTCCCTGCCCCCAACTCAGCCTGGGCTCTTTCCTGTCTCTTAACTCCACCAGTGCAGCAGCAACTAGCTGAGCTGCTGGCGCGTGAGTGAGCGAGCATGAGTGTGAGTGTGTGTGCGTGTGTGTGAGTGAGTGTGTGTCTGCGTGCGCAGCTAGGCCAAGCCTGCAAGCCTGCCTGTCACTGGAGAGTTTTAGTTTGCATTCAGAAGGAAGGAGGAGAGGAGACAAGAGGGAAGGAGGAAAAGGTGGAGGGAGGAGGGAGGGGGTGCGTAGAAGGGAGGGAGAATGTCTTGTTTGTGGCTTGTCAGCAATTGCTTGAGACAAGCTTCCATGTGTGAAAGCTACTTGGCATGAATGCCTGGGCCGTACCAAGTGTCACCGCAGCAAGAGGGGGGGACAGAAGAAAAACAGATCAGACCAGAGCAGACAATAGGCCCCTAAAGTGTTCCCCCTAAGTTGCTTTGATGTTGTCCTGGTGTCTTGATACCAGGAGGCCAGGGATTGCTGGAAAAGGGTCTTTTTTGTCTTCTTTCACGTCCCTTCAGTTTCTGCAATGATTCTCCACAATCTCTGCTCATGAAAAAGGTAAGCACTCTAACAATTCCTTCTTCTGTGGCAAGCTTGCTCGCCCGTGCCTGGAAGTGGGGGTCTCATTCCTGCGCTGCTTAGGAGAAGCGCTTAGGTCCTGCGATGGGAGCTGCTGTTGTGCCCCTGAAGTCTTTGCCAGACGCTTAGGGCTGGGGATGGCCCCTCTTTCCAGGGAACCCCAGTAACACGATCTGTGCCTCTGGGTTGGTGGGGGGAGAAGGTGTGGAAGGAGAGGGGTGGGAGGAGGGTGGGAGGGTGGAGGGTGGGAGGGAAAGAGAGAGGGAGAGAAGCCTGGAGGAGAGGAAGGGAAGGGCAGAGCCCTATTTCAGAGAAGCCCCAGCCTGGAGCCCAAGGAGGCCTTGCAAGGTCCGCGCTGTGCATTCGCAGGCGGAGCGAGGCTGGCTGGAGCTCTACTGAGTGACTGCAGAGATTGCGTGGCGCTTTGTGTGTGCGAGTATGCCTGTGGGTCTGGGTGTGTGTGTGGACCTCCCACACACTGCCCCGGCGTGCCTCGTAGTGAAGGGGAGGTACCCCGGTCCTCATCACCCAGTCCAGACTGGAAGAGAGCCGCATGGCCGGCCAGAGGGTGAGCGAGAGTACTGCCCCGAGACATCCAAAACTTTTCCAGTTTCGGGGAATTCTCTGCTCAGAGACATGATGAAGGAGTTCCTGGGTGTCCCGGGCCTCAGTTTACCCAACCTGCGAAAGCGGGAGAGTTGGTTGGGGATGCTGCCCGCCTCCCTGGGGTGACGCCAAACAGAGCAGCCTACTCCATGTAACTGTGGCGGATTCTTCAGGCTGGCAATGCTGTGGAATCGCAAAGTGCAAGTGTGACCATTATTCCTCATTATCGGCGTCATGATGATAAAACCGTCATTAAAGACGCCCCGAGACAAACAGACTGGTGAGCACAGATCAAGTGTCTGACCATTTCTAATGAAACAAAAACCCCTTTCCACCTGTTGGCTTCTGTCCTTTTCCCTCGTGTCTTTTCCTTAGATTTATTGGCCGATTTGTACAGAGAATAGTGTGGGAGGGGTTGGGTTTCCCCTTTCTTCCTCCTCCATACCTACATATATATATTAATATATATATTAAAGGTCAATATAATATATCAGAGGAAAAACGTGCCTCCTATTAAAGCCCTTTATTCAAGACCTTGTGTTTTCTCATTGCTGGGAGGGTGTGCGTGCACATTTGTAAACTACCTTGGAGGTTGAAGATTTTTATTGTGGCTTTTAGAGATTAAATGAGATTTATTTACAATTGCCATTTATCAGAGAGTAACTATCAGTGTGAAGGGCTAAGAATGTGATGGCTGTTTATTCTCTGGCGGTTTTGTGGATAAAACCTTTTGCTTTTTAAAGTGGCGTCTTGAGAACTGGGAGGAGAGAAGACAGAAATCAGTACCTAATATCCATCTTTCACATGTTTGTTTGGGAGAAAAAAAATGTCTGCTTACCCTTTTGAATTGTGGATTTCATTTGCATTTACACAATCATCAGAGCAAAGCTCTCAACTGTAGCTCTCTTGAAATTCTCCAGGGGCTTTGCTTGCCTGACTTAGGTTTTTTTTGTGACTCTGTCTTACTGTTTGTTAAAAAAAAAAAAAATTACAGAAGTCTGGGTGGCTGTGACTCCTATCCTAACTCAAATGTTTCAGAAGGCCTGTTCTAGCCTGGGATGGACACAAAGAGCCATCCTTGGCTAAGAGTACTTATGTTCTTCCCATAGAGGCCTGGAAACCCAGTTGCTGGGTTGGGAGAAAGGCATTAGGGGCCTCTATCTGCCTCGAAGGTCCCAGAACTTCTTTATTCTATTTCAATGTTTTACATCTAAGTCTTAATCGTCATCTGCCGTGAAGGCTGAATAGCTTGCTATGATTTGAGAAGCTTCTGGATCCAGATATCTTTTTTAAAATGTTGGCATTTCAGAACCGGGCGGGAGAAGAAAGGGTACTTGTCATGTTTTAGATGAGGGTGCTCGGGGAAGCTGACCGAACCACAGGGTCCCAAGCTGCATGACGATTGTCCTGACGATTGTCCTGACGATTGTCCTGACGATTGTCCTGACGATTGTCCTGACGATTGTCCTGCCTCTCCCACCTCATCACCACGGCAAGTGTGATCTCCCCACACTTTCCCTGTTCCCCTCAAGGCACCTGGTTCAACCAGCACCTTTCAGGTCACAACAGGACACAAACTTAGGAGACATCAGTTCCACAACTCATTTGCATCAGGCATCCTACTGAGGTTTAGGAAAGAGCGAGGTGTCCATCCTCAGGCAACACCCAGTCCTGTTAGCGTGATCCCCATTGACCACAGCATCACACAGATCAGGAGTCCCAGCATTGACAAGGCAGCACATGCGCATTACCATGCAGGATAAAGCTGTGTAAGTCATTGGTCTCCCAGACTGTGGTTGTTTTGTCTTTGGGGTTGAGGTCCCACAGAACCAAGGATTCCAATAGCTGAAGGAAATACCAGACCCCCTGTCCCTGCACCCCATACACACAGTATAGCACAGGCCGCAAAGAACATCTGCCAACTCTCACTATTAACTACCTTCACATGTGCTGTGAGCCGGCCTGACTGCATTATCTGGGTGATTCACATTTGCTGTTGCCTCTTTGTGCTGCGAAGCCCTAATGGGTATCGGAGGACTGTGGGTAGTGAGGCTTTTGTCTTACTTCTTCCATGGTTCCTGGTCTGATGCTAAAGACTTAGCTTCAGGAAACACCACCATTTTGGAATTCCAAAGATGATATTGCAATAAAATGGTCTTTCTTACCGCTCCCAGCTGAGCCCGTTATCTAACTATAAAGGCAAACCTTATTTAAAAACAAAAAACAAAATAACCACAGTTCAGCCAAACCCATTTTGGGTCCGGTTATTAAACTCTTCCTGGTTTGGTGATATCAGAAGTTCCCCCAACTTCCTCTTTCTAGTCTGCCAGTCACCTCCAAGGAATCACTTAGTGCTCGTCCTAACGCCCTCTCCGTCGTGCTTTCTCTAGTACTCAGAGTGTTGTCTTCCGCGCTGTCAGTCTCCTGCTTCTTTTTAAAGATTACTTTAACGGTTTAAGAAGTAGACAGACACGCCCCCACACACAGAGAGCACAGGTTTGGTGCCTACACCTCGGGAACCCGCACACATTGATGGGTTCAGTCACATCATGAGCAAAATAAGAGTCATTTCGATGCACCCAGAGCTCTTACGCAGTGCCGTGCTCAAGCCCACCTTGTCGAGACAGGCTGAGGCAGGAGCTTGTCACGTCTGCATCAGGCACCCGTGGCTTAGGCCTTCTCTCCTCGGCAGGACACACTCATTCCGTGTCTTCCATCACTTCCGGACATATTCCCCCTAATGTGTCACTCACTGTGGTGACAGTCACACCTGTGGGGGCAGCAGCTTGAGTTGGCATTGGATAGAGTCACCCAAAGAGAGTAGGGAGTTGAAGGTGAATAAAACGAGGACCCGGGTGGAAGAAAGATGTAACAGGGAGCCGGAGAGGAGGGGCACAGGTCCTTCTTAGGTCAAGAGGCTGTTAGGATGTTTTAAAAGGTTCCACACTCAGCTTCTCGTATAAGCGCCTCTAACCCCACTACGAGCAAATCTGGCACTGGGTGTGGGGCATTCCCTGAACTCATTAGTTGTTGTTAGTATTAGTATTATTTTGCATGTAGTTTTGTAGAAGGAAATTTGCGGATTTTCTCCCCTCAAGAGACATAAATATAAGACATGAAGTAGGAACTTTCTTCATTTTGTTTTAAGCTTTGGCATCTTGATGCGCATTAAGACCGCTGCTTAGTTCTCTGCTTCAGCAGCTTTTCAAGCTAAGAACTGTTGTGAACCTGGGGTTATATCTAAGTAAGGCTCTGTGACTCATCCAAGGACTCACTAGGCAACCCAGAATGAGAAGGCTAACCAATTAAATGGTCCTCTCAGGCCAGCGGTTCTCAGCCTGTGGGTCGTGGCCCCTCCCGGGGTTAAGTGACCGTTTTGCAGGGCTGGCCTAGGACCATCAGAAAATACAGATATTTACAACGCGATTCATAACAGCAGCAAAATTATAGTTAGGAAGTAGGCAACAAAATAATGTTATGGCCGGGGTCACCACACCCTGAGGGACTGTATTAAAGGGTCGTGGCATTGGGAAGGTTGAGAGCTGCTGTGTTAGGCCAACTCTTCAGGAGATGAGAAGCAGAGAGCTGAAGGCCACACATGCAGATGGAAGGCTCTGGGGTGACCAGAGCCTTCAACCCTATTTTGGGCATCCCACCCCCCTGCTTTTTTTTAAACAAAAAACAAAATTTTAGGGATTAAAAAAATAGTTTTAGTTAGTTGATCAGAGAAAAGGATTCCCAGTTCTGACTTAGTAGTGACATCTTTTCTATGAAGGACATTATACCAGCTTTTGTCTTGGTTTTGACAGAATCTCTGTTCTCCCTCTCTGGATTCCTGGTGGAGTGAAGGATTTGGACTAAGTCATTTTGAGATCCCTTTCAGCTTTTCTAGCCAGTTGTTTTTCTGATTCTGTGAACAGGCTAACGTGACAGTCTAGTCATTTACAGGAGGCCCAATTCAAACGCTATGGTTGCCAGATAAGAAACACGGTGGGCTTTGTGGATACATAGAATAAATCCATAGGAATATGCACGCATACAAACTATATTGACATTTTGAAGTGAAAGCACGTTAGGAAAGAGTGGGATTTTAATTTATGGATTGCAAGAGAATTTGCCAGTCAGCATGCACGCACATGTGTAAGAGACTAAAGAACCATTTTCAAAGGAATAAGCTGTTTTGAATGCACGTCTTCCTGTATAATAAGTGTGAATTTAAAATGGACGGGCGCTGGGTACATCTCTTAGCTTCACTGTTCTCACATGCTTTCTTATGGCAACCATGCTGTTCCTTCTTGCATTGTGTTCACATGTTGCTTTGCGGGTGCCAAGGACCAGTTTAAGCAACTGTAGTGCTACATTACACGCCACGCATTTCCCACTCTGCTCTGGGGAATGGCAGACCTATTGACAGTCTTTATCACACGCAGCCTGCAGAGGTTCTGGTGGAAGACTTGCTGTGAAGCTGCGTGCATGAGTGTGCCTGCATAGACTGCATACCCAGCTTAGGATATGAGCGACAAACCGAGTCGCGACTGAGATCCAGACAGACAGGCTAGAGGACAAATGATGCTTCACTCATCATATCACCACTGTGGGTCATTTCAAGCACTATTCATTTAGAGTTGGATAAACCTTTGAAAGATGTAACTTAAAATTTTTACATGATGCAATTTTTAAAATCCCAGAGTACATTCCTCTGCCATGTTTAGGAATATCATCTTGATGTAGCAGGGAGACCTGCGTTGATGGTTAGTAAGCCAATGACTTAATTTTTATCTGAAAAAAATATACAGTATATAAGATAGAATTACTTTCTAACTCAGAAGGGGGATTTTGAAGAGCATGTATAATTATGCTTTACCTATTCTTTTATTCTGGGTTATTTAAAATTCCTAACATTGAATCTCTCATTTATTTCATAATCATCCTAAAATGTACATAGTAGCAGATGACTTCGGAGGTAGGGAAGCTGGGATGCATTTATCAGCAAATGTTTTAAGCAGTATGATTGTACTCTGTGGACAAGTATAGAATATTTAGTTGTTGATGGATGCTAAACCAACACGCTCTATGTATCACTGTTGCTGAGCTCATTCTCAATGATCCAAGTAGTTACCAAGTGGTTTTTTTTTTCTTATTTTTATGTTACTCACTTGATGATTAAAAATACCTTGAAATCTAAAGCTTTGGAGGGCTTTTGTAATTCCACAAAAAACAAACAAACAAAAAACCTCATCACTCTTTTTCCTGAAAACTATATCCAGAAACCAAACTGCCATTAGTGGCCTTTGGAAGAAGTCATACCACCAGCAGCTAAGAAGGAAAGCTTAGGGCCCCGGAGGTAGCTATCAGGTCCTCTGGGTATGCTTGGCTTTGTTATAGGCTGGTGCAGCTAGGAAAGGTGTTCCTGGAAATCTGTGGACAAAGGACAAGCTGGTGCCAGGTCAAGGCCTTGCTTGCTCTACAGCGGCTGTTTGGTGGTTTACTGTATAGAAAAGCAGACTATGTACCCAGGTATCTAAGCCGGCAGAGTCTAAAGAATCAAGACTTGAACTCACACTTCAGGGCCCAGGATCCCTCTGCCTGGGCTGTCATTTCCAAACTGGCTTCTGGTGCGTCATCAAGACCTATCCTGGCATTTCTTCTAGGAAATTCCCTAGTTCTAAACTAGTGCATCCCTTCTGGACCACCTAGGGTGAGCCCTGCACTGGGTTCATCTGCCTACTCCTCAAAGGTTCACAGGCAGCAAATCAATGTTGTTGAATGAGTAAACAATTTGCACTGGAAATAGCTTATTATGGCACTGAGAAGATGGACAAAGCAAGTGGATAAAGTGCTTGCTATGCAAGCCTGGGGAGCTAAGGACCCAAGTTCACATCCCCAGCACCCATGTAAAAAGCCAGACATTGTGACGTGTTTGTAACGCCGGCACGGGGCTGGGATGGGGGGGGGGGGTGGAGTACACAGAGACCGGCAGATCTTCCAGGTTTGCTGATCCGGCAAACCTAGCTTCCTCTTCAGAGTCTATGAGAGACCCTGCCTCAAAAAAAAAAAAAAAAAAAAAAAGGTGGAGAGTGATAAAGGAAAACACTTTACAACACACACCTCTAGCCTCTACATGCAGATACATGGGCGAGGACACGCTCACACACAGGTGCACGGACGCATACACCACAGACACATGGGAAAGGAAAAGAAAACATCTCATGAATACCTTACCCAGCCGAGTGTGGTGGCACAGACCTTTAATCCCAGCACTGGGGAGACAGACTGGGTGGATCTCTGTGAGTTCAAGGTCGGCTGCATAAGGAGACCCTCTTTCAAAAAAAAAGATTAATAACTTAAACAAACACAAAAATGATAGAAAAGATGTGAAATCATACAATCTTGTATATACCTCATTTACCAAAGGAAATGTCTCATGTGCTATTCATCCGTTTGCAGAAGAATGATTTATACGCATTCCTCCTTTAAGTGTCAGGAGTACTTTCTCTAGTTTCCCATTCTTGAACCTTGTCATTCCAGCTAAGAGTTTGTTTTTATGTCAAAGAATCCCGGATGTGCAGTGTGTCAGTTACCTTCTCCCTCCTAAGTCTTTGTAGGATCATGTATTGATATTTAGGCAATAGCTAAAGACGGGATACTGCCTGAGAAAGTGCACAACCAGAAAACAGTGAGGTGAGCCCCTGGCTGCCAGACGTCTGGACCAGAAGTAATAAAGAAGAGATTGTATGCACTAATTATCTAAACATGGGTGTAAGTATGGAACCCTCTGGACAGGGGCTTTTACTTGCAGAGAGCTGACTCACGTGAGTTTCCTCACGCAAAGGGGCATTCATGGTGAGCATGAGCACAGACAAGTGAAAGTTGGAACTGGATGCCTTTCAAAGACAGTGCCAGCTCCTAGGACAGCCACCGGTCATTCTCAGCCTCTGTGCTGCTTTTCTGTCTCCTTCGGTTCCCATGGCCTTTGCCTTTTTGCCTGGTTACGAGGGCATCTTTTAATTTCATAACTTTTTGCTGACACCTAGTTGTTGCTTCTTAGACTTGCCTATGTGCCCATGTCCACCTTCTGCCTTGCCCCCTCTGAGGCCTCTTGGTTCATAGTCTTTCAGTTGTAGTTTTCCTGATGACTACTTTATTCTCTCAGAGCCCTTTCTTCCTGAGAATCCAGTTAGCCCCTTTCATCTTTTCTTTGGCACACTTATAACCCTTGGGTGATCAGTGGTTGTAGTTCAAGGGTTCGAAGCTCTCCCATAGTGCGTAGAGGAGGGAGGGGCCGGGCTGTGTCTGTCTGATGTAAGCAGAGAGGCTTTTTGGGAGAAGCTATAGAAAGGCTCACTTCCTTCCCATGTAGCTGCCAGCAACACATTCAACTTATCTAATATAAGTCGTTTATGAGTCTAAGTTAAGAATAGCCAGGTTATTAAAAATTAAAATGTTTCACTGGTGATAATTAGTATAACTGTGATAAGAAAGCCATGAGACTAAAGAGCAAATTCATAACCAAAAAAGAAACTGGGAGACAGAAGTGAGTTAGAACCAGCTCTTAGGTGACTGATTCCATGATGTGCACTTGTTAAACAACAAGAGTAGGTGGATAGTGAACACGAACACATGTTGACACAGACCCCAGAGGCTGGTTTACAAAGCAAGTGTAAGCCTGGAATTGAAGACCAGAGAGACAAAGAGAAATATTAAACTCCGTAGGGAGTTTGGGCCTGGACCTTCTTCCTGTGTGTTTTCCCTAGGCTTCCCTAGTCTGTTCTTGCTCCTTTTCATCTGAAGTTCTGAGCAACCTGAACTGAACTGGTGATATGACCTTGGACTGTTTATTCTCTCCAACTCACTTTACTTCCCTGTCAAATATGGACGATACTAATTATCTCAATACCTTGTAATATGAATTAAATTAGATGGGACCATATATTTAAAGTGAGTAATATATTCCCTGGCGTTAATAGGCCCTCATTTGATTGTAGCAATTACTCTAATACACAGAAAGTAAGGAAATGCTGATGAGATAATACACTGAGTGAAATTTCACCTGTTACATCATTGACTCCTTAGAGCAATCCCAAGAGACTTGTGTTTCTACTGTATGAATGAGAAAACAGCAGCAATGTTGCTGGCGGGGGGGGGGCAGCCGAGTGATAGAAAACTTGCCCAGCATATACATTTCACCCCCAACACCACCCATATGTCAAAAAACATAACAACACAAGCCCCAAGAGGGAAAGAGTATGTATTCATTTGTCAAATTATATGCCGAACTTTTTCATCCACCACTGTTATTAATATTTCCATCTCCTAGTTGGAAGGTCTTGGGAGCATAACTTGCCCAAGGACCTACAACTAGTAAATGATAGTCACAGGGTCAGTGTATGTCCCCTAAATCCCGGCAGTCTGACTCCGGAAGCTTCCAGAGTTTTATACAGCTGCGTCAAGGTCCCAGTATTACTGAAGGTGCTAGATGAATGCTAACCGAATACAAGTTTGGGGTGGACACGCAGCCTGAATGTGCACCCGAATCTAAGTGCTGTGAGGCAGTAGGCAAGTGCAGACAATTTGGAAAACAATTTAAATATGTCAAAATGAGGTCTCTGAGATCTGAAGGAATGATTTAACAGACATGCGAAGGATGTCTATTTTATCCGGCCATAAAAAGATGGGAGTGACTTCGTGAGGCACTCAAGGAGTCGGGCTTGACTCCCTACCCTTCAGGTGCACTCATTCTGGTGGAGGGGGACAGATAATCACACAACTAATTACAAACCGTACAGCAGTGCATCGAAGAGCTGTAGCAGTCAAGAGAGAGGAAGATTAATTTGGCAGTGACGAACATGGTAGAGGGACTGGGGAAGGCTTCATGCAGGAGATGACATTTGCAATTGTCCTTTGGGGACCACTTTGGAAGTACCAAAAGCCTTCTATAATATCCTTTTCTTCACACTAGTGATTTTCTAAAGGTAGTATTAAATAGCTAACTTTACATCACAATATAGTAGGCACGTAATTCGCATCTTTTCAAAGACTTGGTTCTTTGAGGGGAAATGGAGAAATAGCTACTCTTAATAATCATATGACGGCAGTGGTATTTCCCCGGTCTGCGCTTATGCAGATGCCCGTTGATGGAGTCAGAAAATGGAATTCTCTGTTCTTTGCTTTCAAGGTCGGGGCTCCAAAGCTGTGCAACAGCTACCCAGGGCCCAGAGGGTGTGTCTGCCTATTCCCGATGGCACTAAGAAAGTCCTAGGGAACCCAGGCAGGCTGTCTGTCCCCTCCCAATCCTCTTCTTTTTAAGGTTTATTTATGAGTGTTCTGCCTGCATGTGTGTCTGTGTGCTCTGGTTGTTGATTAAGTTGAGTTGCTACAGCCTCATCTAGTTCAATCTAGTTCAATGAAGCCACCACGGAGACATTTGCTGCATTTGGTTTCATTTCACTGGCCTATTCAGCTCCGCACGATAAGGCAGAAACCCGGGGAGACCTCTTGACTGGGTTGGCAGGTCCTCTGTTCAAGCCTCCTCTCCCCAAACTTTTGTTGATGAATAGTATGCTCTTAACTTCCACCAAAGACCCAACCCAAGTGCCATTTCCCTCAGACCCAGCCCAAATGCCATTTCCCTCAGTTCCTAAACTAGCTCCTGTACTAGCACGCCCACAGGTCACTCGGAGACAGCACGGAGGGAGCTGGTGTGCCCGGTAGTTCTTTTGTCAGCTTGACCCAGCTCCAGGAAGAAGGAACCTCAACTGAGAAAATGCTTCCATTCAATTGCCTGCAGGCAAATCTGTGAATATTTTCTTGATTAATGACTGGTGTGGGAAGATGAAGCTATGAGCAGTGACACTCCTGGGCAGGTGGTCCTGGGTTCTCTAAGAAAGCAAACTGTCCAGCCATGGAGAGCAAGCCATCAAACGGTGTTCTCCCATGGCTTCTGCTTCAGTTTCTGCCTCCAGGTTCCTGCCCTGACTTCCCTTCCCTTGGTGATGGACTATGACCTGGAATGTGGAAGCCAAGTTGCTTTAGGTCATGGTGTTTATTGCAGCAACAGAAAACAAACACAGCAAGATTTTAGAATCTGTGCATCCCATAGACCACAAAAAAGTTCCCCTAACTAGGAAGTGGTACTCAAAATTGCTTACTGAACTCAACCAAATTGAATTTTTGCCTTGGTAGGCTTGGCTTCAGGCACGGTGACCTGGATGTCTAGGCTTTATTTCTCTTTGGGGGGTTGGGGGGGAGCATTTTAAACCAGGCATGCTAGCTCATGCCTGTATTACCAGTACTTGATGCTGAGAGGGGCGTTGCCATGAATTTGAAGCCAACCTGGACTACATAACAAGTACCAGGCGATCCTGGGCTACAGAGTAGAGACCCCAGTTACAAACAGACAAACAATAAACAAAAAGTGTCAATTATGTCGGGATGAAAGGGATTACACCCTGTAACCATTCATTGTCATTATTATCAATAAGCATCAACAAAGCAGTAGGAAGTGATACAAATTACTTCCTTTGCTCGCTTTTGCAGGCAGAGCGGGAAGGCTAGATAAACGAACTGGCCCCTTCCATCCTTAATATCTATGATTCTTTCAAATTTTATGTAGACAAGTGCAAGCTAATGTACACTGGAAGGAACAATTGGAGAGGCTCGCACTCACTGATGGGCTCTGAATTACGCTACTTGTAAGTGCTCAGGAAAAAGATCTCAGATGCATTGTGGATCGCTCAATGGAGACATCTGCTCGCCGTGCAGCGGCAGTCAGAAGAATGAATGAGCTAGAATGGGCTGTATTAACTTTGAGAATGGAATAAAGAAGAATGTGGGAAATAATAGAGTGCACAGAATTTGGCATTGACTATTTCTGTAATTACAATAAAACATTTTAATGATATACATTGATGTTATGACTTCACCTTAAACTCAGAATTCAGCATTAGGTCCCTGTGTTTCAAAGAATACAAAGCAGAATTACAAAGGATCCATACAAAAACAACAGACAATCTCAAAGATGTGCAAGGGATTCGCCTGTAATGAGAAACTGAAAAGACAGGGCATTTTAATTTGGATAAAGGGGTGGGGGGGAGGAGATGACATTGTATAAATTTATTTAAAATTAATGAAAGTTTCAGAAAATTGCTAGAGCTAGCTTCTGATTATCCTTGGTAATGGAGGTCAGAGATAGGCAGGATAATTGAAATCCCCGATTATCTCCAACCTTCATTTTAGCCATTAGCGGTAGCATCCAGTTCTAGCACAGTCTTAACAAATGAGTACATGCAAGGTCCAACAGCCCTGGGTTTGGAAAGTGGACAGCCATGAGAGAGGCAGCCTAGGGCAACAGTGTACCTGTGCACTATGCCAGCAGGAAGCCTGGATTCTACTTCCTGCTCCCTGCCCATCATCTGCACAAGTCTGAGTGGCATGCTTAACTTCTGTCTCCATGCCTTGGTTTGCCAGGAGAACTAGATGAGCTGGCTGGAAATGGCGGTGAGCTGCAGCACTCTGTGTTGAGAATGCCTCTACCAGCTTTCCCCTTCGGTGCACCAGCCGCTGGAGCTGGCGTAGTTCCCAGCTCCCAGGTCTGACACACTCCATAGTCCCTCCACTCAGAGTCCTGCAACTTATGCTCTTAGAAGGAGATTTCAGAAGATGGGGGGGGGGGGGAAAGAAACGCTCTTTATCTTCAGAAGCATCCTCCACAATCCTATTCTCCAGCTTCCTGGAGAGCTTGAAGATAATTTTGTACACATTTTCATTTTATTTTGAGGTTATCTTCCCAACAGCCCACCAAGGCAGGGACCACTACTCTCCTCCCTTTTTAAATGCTGACCCTGAGGCATACAGGACTCACTTTAGAACATGTAGCAATTACAGACTAAAGATGACACCAGCATTGCTTGCCTCTTGGTTGATTTACAGCGTTTAGAAAGCGGAGTCATGTGACTTTGAATCCCCTGCTGAAAAGTAACTAGTCTTGACTTAGTTTCCTCCAGGCTCCTGCTTCCTTCCTCAGCACCCGGTGCCGGACTTACACTGCCCTCAAGTCTTGAGCTTTCTCCTTCCCTAAAATACCATCATGTCTGCCTAGGCACCACTACGTCATAGTTCTTAACCTGTTATGTTACTAAATACAGAAGCCTCTAAACCCAATTTAAATAATAGTTAGAATTTAGCTGAACAAGTTAGAGTAGAAATACAAAACGATGGGACCATTCTTTATGTCTTTATTTTGCTTAAAACACCCACTGGAGTTTTGATGTGGGTCAACGGTTTGTCTTTAGGGTTCAGAACTTCTCAGGAAAACCAAAACCCTGGCTTTCTTTCTTTCTTTCTTTCTTTCTTTCTTTCTTTCTTTCTTTCTTTCTTTCTTTCTTTCTTTCTTTCTTTCTTTCTTTTGACAGGGTTTCTCTGTGTAGCCCTGGCTGTCCTGGAACTTACTATGTAGACCAGGCTGGCCTTGAACTCACAGAGATCCACTTGCCTCTGGCTCCCGTGTGCTGGGATTAAAAGCATGTGCTACCACCACTGGCAAGAACCCTGATTCATAGGTCTCATGTATATCACAAACCTTTTTTCCGGTTGTCTTCAAAGAAGAGTAATATCTGAGAGACATTTGAGAAGTGATCAAGTTCCTCCAGGTCTAATGAGGTTTTACGGCTGGCTTCCCGACACTGCTGACAGCATTTTTTTGTTGTGTGTGTGTGTTAGGAGGGGGTGGTATGTACACATGAGTGCACTTGAGGCATCAGATCCCCTGGAGCTGGAGTTTCGTGGTTGTGAGTCCTGTGACGGGGATGCTGGGAACTGAACTCTGGTCCTCTGCAGGAACAACATGTTCTTTTAGCCACTGACTCACCATGCTAAGCTTTTGATGCCTGTTTCATACTTAGAGTTGTAGACATGGTTTGTTTTGGTACCTACATTTCACCATTTCAGATACATCTAGTTAAATCATATCGTTACAATAATGCAACGAGCTAGTGCAAATAGCCCACAACACAGACTCTTGGTGAGCACACAACTCCTGCAGAAGACCGGTGTCCCAGGGCAGCCGATTACTAGCAGACAAGGCTCAGCATGTCATGGCCCTTGATGCATACACCGAAAGAAGAGGTGGAGGCCACAGATGAACCGACTATGTGTCACCAATTGAGAGTGTCCCTGCTCAGCATGGCTTCTGTCTCATGTTTCTGCCCTGAAAGCCGCATTCCTTGAAAATCTAACTTTCATCTCTGTAGTCATTCCCAGAACCCAGCACAGCAAAGGGTATATATTGGGCCCTTAGGGAACACTGACTAACCAATTAGCTAACAGGCTAAACCAAAACTCCGTTTGACCACTACATATCCGCGGGTGGGGATAAAGCAAGCCTCGAGCGACTGTGCAGAAAGAGCTAGCAAATGAATTTCTGATGTTGTTGCGAGGTTAGTTCACGTATCCTTTTAGACGGTTAAATAATATGAAGCAGATATTGAAGAGTGGGTTCTGTGTAATGTGTAATTAACCTAGGTAACTCCCCAACATAAAAAAACAACGACAGAACGCTTGATAACATTGTATAAGTTATTAGGTATATTCTTACATTGGGGGAGAATACTTACAACACAGTGACCAACTAAATCAGAGCCAGCCGGGTCGAGAAAAAAAAAATCCCCTCTTCTGGTGCTTCCTTGCAGTGGCTAGTTTATTATATGCTCTTGTGGCGAAGTGAAGCATTGTGATCGAGCACAGGAGAGAAAGGGCAGACCTGAAGGATATTAAACTTGACAAAGATATTCGGTGGAAGGTGATTGGTCGGGAAAATGGGGGGTAGAGTGTTGGTGATGGCAGGCAGAGCCTGTTTCCCAAAATAAAACCAGATAGCACACTTAAGCATTCAACAAATGGATTCCAATTTGAAGCACAATATACTGAGTGAATGCAGTTGGAACATTACAGAATGTTTACATGGCCATAGGAAAAACAAGATGAGGAGGCGTGTACACATCACATGTACCCACACATGCCCACATGTGCAAATAGGATAGAAACGTTTGTAAGAATAGGTGGCTGTGGTCTTTCTCATCAGCCTTCCATACTGGGGATCTGCCGGCCAGTTTCACTGATGAGCTCTGGAGGACCAGCTTTCCTCCAAGAGGTTGTGAGATGGTTCTCTAGATAAAGAAAAAGAAAAGTGGAATTAGCATTATACTGAGCACTCCTTGGGTCTGTATGTTAACTAAATGGTAGCATATTATTTCTTGGATCATAAGTTGCCATTGATTTTTTTTTTTGAGACATGGGCTCACTATATAACTATACAGACCAGGTGAGCCTTGGACTCATAGAGCTTCACCTGGCTCTGCCTTCTGAGGAGAGCTGAGATTACGGGTGTGCACTACCATGTCCTTTGCCAGTGAGGTTTTGTTTTGTTTATAAGACCTGGTGTGAAAGAAATAAGACCACTACCAACTAAAATTACATGTGTGCTGTACACACTGTCGCTATCAGAATGTTTGAAATCTTAATTTCAGAGCTACTAAAACATGAAAATACACGTTAAAGTCAATGAAATGTGTTGTTTCATTTACTCCTTCCAGCAACTGTTAATTTGTGATGTGTGTGGGTGAGGAAAGTGTGGCTCAGAGAGGTCAGTTTGCTTAATGCTTAAAGTCAGCCATCAGAGCAGATGTCAGAGCTGTGACCAAATCCGTCTCCAAGTCCACTTCTTTTCCACAGCCCCATTGTCACTGACTGACCCAGCGTTCTGCCAGAGCTTGGAGACAGCAACACCCCAGTGTTCTGCCAAGAGCATTTCCTTTTGCATCTGGCTTCCGAATACCTTTCCTCCGCAGAAGGCTGGATGACACCTGAGTCTGCCAGGGCTGTCTAGGGATAGAAAGGGATTCTGAGGGCCTAGGGCTTGGTCTGTCTAGAGCCTGAACTCATGGTACTAACACCTCCCTCCTCAGGGACGCCTAAAGAATCTCTAAAAGGACCAGAGAGACAGAGCCACTCAGGCAGCTCGGTGCCCCTTTGTTTTCATCTGTCTTCTGGTTCTGTTTGTGAGACACACAGTCAGTTTCAGCCATCTTAACAATACCTGGCCCTTCCAGTGTTTGGGAGTGGGTGTGAGGGTCCCCCTCATGGCTCCTTTTCTCTGGGTGGCACTCTGGAAGTTCTTCAGAAGCTGTGCTGTGAAAACTGCTTTCTTGCTGGCTGTTTCATTAATGCACTGATTGTTATCCATATGCCTTGTTTAAAAAAAAAGTGGAGTCAGTACTGAAGGCTCGCTGTGCCCCATTGGACTAGAGTGCTGTCATCTCACTTCCCTTAAGTACACTCTTCGCTCGCCGCAGCCTGGGAGTGTACTTTCTCTTTCCAGCATCTCATCTCACCTCGTAAGTACGCCTCCCCTGCGTGAGCTCTTCTTCTCTGCGTCTCTGTCTGTGTCTCCTCTGTCCACATGCCACTATGTAGCAATTTGGACGTTAGTAATTTATGTTAGGTTTAAGCTGTTTCTGCTCTTTTCAATTTTGAAGTTAATTTGGCATTTTATTGATTTTTAATAGTGTGTGCCTGTGTGGGCTTGAGAGAGAGAGCCTGAGGAGGCCAGAGGCTTCTGGTCTCCTGGAGCCGGAGTTTCAGGTGACTGGGACTCTCATGTGTGCTCTGGGAATCGAACTCAGGGCTTCTGTAAGACTCGCATCCTCTCTTAACCGCTGAGCCCAGATTTGACATTTTGAGAGTCATTTGTTTTGGGTTTGCTTGCTTGCTTTTGATGGCCATTCTTCCAGTTTTGTAGCGCTTTTTCAAAAAAAATTTTAGCATATTTTTATTTTATGTTTATGAGTGTTTTACACACATATGTGACATGTGCACATGGTCCCCATGGAAGCCAGAAGAGAATGTCAGATACCCTGGAACTTGAGTTACAGATAGTTTGTGAGCCATCATGCAGTACTGGGAACTGAAGCAAGGTCCTCTAGAAGAGCAGCAAGTGCTCCTAACTACTGAGTCATCTCAACTTTATAGTGGACTTAAATGAGATTTTTAAAGTGTCAGTTTTGTAATGAGATCCTTAGCAAAAGATCATTCCTGATTTTCATCCTCTAATGACCTATTCAAAACTCTGTAGCTTTAGCCAAGTCATTGCCGTTCAAATGGAGCAGGGTGGGCTTGGGATGTAACAAATCGTGTAGGTGCTAATTGACCAGATTGCCTGATTCACCTGTCATTCAATTTGACCCCATCTTTCTTGAGCAAGTTTGAAAGAATGACAGGTACTTTACATCTTGCATGCCACTATGGCCCGCTTTAAGCCTGCCTGCACCAGGTGTGCTTTCTGGATTTAGCTAGATGGCATAGCTCTCTCGGGATCACCTCTGTTTCCCAAATCGTGGGAGAGTATTTCCAACCCCAGCATTACAGTAGAGAGGCACTCTCTTCTACCTTTCCTCTGAGAATCAAAGGCAAGAGAGTACACACCTCATTTGTCTCAAAGAACAGAACCCAACACTCACCTTCCTGTTCCTCTCCCTGATATACATATATATACATATATGTATATATAAATGTCTATCTATCTATCTATCCACACACACACACACACACACACACATATTAGAATAGTTCTTGAACAAGATTATTTTGGGAATTCCTGGGCTAGGGAACAATAGTTCCATAGTTGGGTCTGTAGAACCAGGTATTAGGCCAGGCATACACACCTTTAATCCTAGCATTTGGGAGGCAGAGGCAGGCAGATCTCTGTGAGTTTGAGGCCATCCTGGTCTACACAGTGAGTTCCATAGTGAGGTCTACTTAGCCAGAGCTATGTAGAGAGACCCTGTCTCAAAAAGAAAAATGAAAACAAAACAAACAAACAAAAAACCTCTAGGAATTAGGATGCAGAGATGAACCTGGTAGAAAGCTGATTACGAAACATGTGGAAATAAATCCACACTCACATACACGCTCAGTGGCACCTTCTAGAAATGAGTCAGGAAGGGGTCGTTCACTACGTCATGCTGACTGAGCTACAAATGTCAGAATAAGTCACTGATGTGAAATTAGGGAAATGAAAATGAGTGTAAGGGTGCAAATCCCCTCTATTTAAACAAGCTTGTTCATAAGCAAGAGAAATGTAGCATTGATGGAATCCAAGGTGAACCATCTCACAGCTAGGACTTACCGATGGCCAGGCTTCTTCCTCACCGAATAAACTATCCCGGGATGATCTTTATCTTCTGGGATGAATATTTTAAGCTCTTAAAAAGCTTTAATAACAAGGAACTTTTACGCCGTTGGTTCTTGATGTCTGATTCACAGACATGATTAATAACAGATGGCTTGCAACTAAACTATGTACTGGGCGTATGTGATTTCAACAGCAACAGGGGTATGTGGACGTAGCGTCTTATTCATAAAAGGAGTTCAGGTCTTTGCATAAAGCAAAAAATAGTGAGTGAAGGAAGCCAGCTTCGTTACTCCCGCTGTGGATGCCGTATTCGTCTTCTGTGTAATGAGAAGTCTTTGCTCTCTGAAGTTCATCAGCACCTTTCTTCCGAAGCAAAGTCACTTAAGATAAATGAACTCAGCAGCTCCATTGATTGAGGTAAACCCCAACACACTAATTCAGGCTTTCAGGGATGCTAATACAAGACTGAAGAATCAGGGAATTAGCCGAAACTTTTATCTTTTTTTTTTTTTTTGAAAAGGATCTGCTCAACTCAAAATTAATTGCTGAGGGAAATGGTTTTACATTATTTCCCACAAACCCACCAAATTGGGATTGAAGGAATGTGAGTAGCAGGAGCCACAGACACCAAATCTGTGTCCCAGGGCAATGTGGACACAGTGTGTAATTCTCTGCAAATCCCAGGTGACCTTTCCTGACATCCACTCCATGGAAAACGATGAAAAATCATTTCCATGCTTGTTTGTGTTTCTGCAGACCTCTGGAAACAGCACTGTGAAGCCTAAAAGGTTGCTCCTTCTCCACTCATTCTTATTCACAGCTTTCTAAAATCATCGGATGGAGCCAAGCGGCCCAAAGATGAATTTCAGGATCTTGTTTGTCTATGTGTCCATTCGTTCACCCATTCATCCAGTGCGTATCTATCAAGCACCACATGCATGCCACACTCTGCCAGGAACTAAAAGGCAGAAGGGGTGGCTGCAATTCTGTCCCCATTCTCAAGAACCTGATTTAGGAGGGGAGTAAGACACGCACACAGGCAACTTTAACTCAAGGGAGAATGCAATAAATGCATTCAAGGTAAATGCTTTGACAGGTTCAGGTAAAAATCCTGCAGGAGGCCCTCGTATGATCGAGCAAGAGCAGAGAAAGCCTGCGAGAGAGATGGTATCATTGGACTCCAGGGAATCTATCATTGGGTGCCAGCTGATGTACTCGGGGGAAGTGTCGGTGCCAGAAAATGCACAAGTACCGGCAAGCCACGCTCAAGAAGGCCAGGTCACTCCAGGATGCCTGTTGTAGACGCAAGTGTAGAGGGAAGTGGACAGACTGATTTTGCTATCTGTGCGTTCAGGCTTCTCGGCGGGGCGTTAGAGGATTGCGGTTTGGTTTCCTGGGTGCTGGAGAGTTTTTGAAAGTTCTTGAGCAGGAGAGACGACACAGGCAAACCCTTTATTCAAGGGCTGGACTCAGGATGTTGGCTGTACAGAGGGAAGGCTGCGCTCTGCAAACACTGCTGAGGCGCAAGAGAGCCAGCAACAGATTGCCTGGGGGCGGGAAGGAAGCAGGTAACTGGCAGCGAGGGGATGCTCTCAGGAGAATCCGGGAGAGCAGTCGTGTACCCACTGGAGTCTGGACAGAGGGTGGCTGGATTAAGAATAATCTTTTTAAAAGGCAGAGTAGATCTCATTGTTCTCCTGCGTCACGTCCAAATGGCCCTCGCTGCATTTAGAACAAAATCCAAACGCCTTTCCATGGCCTAGCATAAACCCCTTGCATCACTTGGCCTGGCTTTGTTCTAACTTCATCTTTTAACCCTCTGAGCTCCAGCTTCAGCCATCCAAGCCTTTTCAGCCCCTCAGATGCACCGAGTTCATTTCTGCCTCAGGGCCTTTGCACAGCTTATGTTCTCTGTCCATGACATTCTGCCCTCCGATCTTCATAGAGCCTGTCCTCCTCAGGCCTCCAGCGTGGTTGGCTCTTCAGAGAGGCCTTCCCGGATGCATCATTTGTCATATTCATCAGGATGCATCATTTGTCATATTCATCATGCACAGACACTCCGCTGAGTAATCTCCCTTTCTATTATGCTTCTCAGCACTTATCGTAGATCGTCTTTAGTCAGGGTTTAAGCGCACTGACTGGATGAGACCTGACAGGCTAGGGTCAGATGGAAGGGGAGGAGGACCTCCCCCATCAGTGGACTTGGGGAGGGGCACGGGAGGAATTGAGGGAGGGAGGGAAGGTAGGATTGGGAGGGGATGAGGAAGGGGGCTACAGTTGGGATACAAAGTAAATAAACTCATATATATCTATGAGCACTGACTGTTCTTCCGGAGTACTTAGGTTCAATTCCCAGCACCCACATGGCGGCCCACAGCCAAGTCTAACTCCAGCCCCAAGGAGGTCTTGTCTTGTGGCCTCCACAGACAATGAGTGCACATGGTGACAGACAGACATGCAGGCAAAGCATCTGAACAAATAAACAAACAACAGCAGCAACAATGGGGGAGGCGAAATCATTCAATTAGCACAGCACATACCAGGTACTGGTTAGTTAATCAAGGGTAAGAGGGAACTGTCTGTCAGGGAGTTTGGCTTTGCACGCGGGTATAAGTAGCATTTAGGTAAACTCAGCAAAAAGTTCTTGGATATGTAAGGCAGGAACTGGTGGTTGGGGCGGGGGAGGGGAAGCAAAGTTTGCCATCATCACACAGGGAGATGAAAAGTCGGGAGAAAGCCGCCCCACCTGCCCGGCCACTGATCCTATCAGCAACGGCTTAAAACCTGCAGGGCATCTGTCCACTTTCACCTTCCCTATCCAAGCAAAGGCCCTTTGTCTTGCAGGGATCTTTTCCATACTGCGTTGTCTCAAAGCAGTTTCTGCAGCTCCTATTTTAGAATCCACAAGAATCGGCAGTGCCTAAATCGTGTGAAATATTAATAACTGCCATGCACAGACACTATGGCCTGCCGGGGGTTTCACAGTGTGTCTCCATTAACATCCCATGACCACCTAAGACTTGGGGAGGGGGATTTGCAGTGGAGGAAACTGATACTCAGACATTTTAAATCGTTGGAAGTGTGTCAGGTCCAGTGTTCAAGTCCAGCCTGAGTGGCCCCAGAGGGTAGGCTTAATCTCTTTGCAGCGTGCTCAGGGGTTTGGGGTGGGGGATGGGACTGTGACTTTTGGAAACAACCGGAAGCTTTGGGACGTGATCTGCCTCTGTGATCTTTGAGACCTGACTCCATCTCTGTCTGGCTCGGGGAATGCTGCCTTTGCTCTGTGAGCAGCTGCACGCAGTGGGGACTAAGTTTTCACTCCTTTCCTTCTCTCACAAGAGACAAAACCAGTTCTTGATTTCTTCAGGCTTCAGTTATCCGTCAGAGGGCTCCCACGTCTCTGGCCTTTCCTCATGTTTCCTATCCTTATATTTAAGCACATTTTATAATATGCTGCGATTTCCATGATGAAGGGCTGCGGGGCTGGGGCGGGGCTTGGATGTTACCTTGTCTGTGAAAGGAACTAGAGAAAAATGAAGTCTAGAGCTTGCTTCAAAACATTCCTTCCTCAGTCTTTGAAGTCTGTGGCCTTCGGCAAATGTCGGAGTCTAGATTTCCTCATCTGTAAAATGAGAAACTGTTAACTTGCTTCCTATAGCACAGAGCTATGCTGAGGCTCATACCACACCCCGTGAAAGACCTCTGCAGAGCAGAAAGTTATACATAGTTGCAAAGAACTTATTATCGCTGTCTTCATCACAAGAATGTGAGTGTCCTCTTTAGAAGACCTAAACCAGTAATTGTGCCCTCTTAGAAATTACCTAAACCAAATCCATGCCCTCCTCCGTTCTTCACTTGGAACAGTTCTCCGTCCTCTACCTTACTCTTTCATCTTTGTACCTGGTGTCTTGGCTTAAATAAAGGGATGTTTGCCTTGTCTAGTGTGCTAGTCTCTGGCCACATACAATCATTTGAATGTAAAATAATTAGGATTAAATTAGATAATGAAAATCTGTATCCTAGCCACACTGCCTTCATTTTAAATATTCAAATAGTCTAACGTAATCACTGGCTACCATATTGGGCAGTACTTGTAATGAATACTTCCACATTCATGAGAAGGAAGTTCTATTAGATAGGACCTTTATGGAGTCTTTTCAAACTTCCATTTTTCCTGACCTCATAGCTATAATAAAGTCCAGCATCCTTGTTCCTCAGTTAACAGATACATACCTTCCATTTATTTCTCATTAGCTACTCTGTCTCACAGTGTCATAAAATAAAATCCTGACTAAAGAAGGGCTGTGTGTGGGGATAAAGTCTGTAACAGTGGGAAGGTACGGCAGCAGGAGAGGAGAGGTTGGCCACAGCCCATGCGCAGTGAGGAAGCAGCGGTGCGTGAGTTCTGGTTACAGAACTTTACCAGTGAGGAAGCAGAGACACAAGCGTTTGTGTTCGGCTACCTTCTCCTTTTCATTTCTTTGGGAGCCTCAAGGACAGTGTCACCCACGTTTAGGGTGGGTCTTCCCTTCTCAGTTAACACTTTCTGGAAATACACTTACAGGCACACCCCGAGCACGTCTCTCAGCTCAAGCTAATTCACAATTAGACCTCCAAAGACTAAATAAACCACAGAATAACAAGAGTTGGAAGAACATTCGCCATTGCCTTCCAAAGTCCTAATTTTTTAACACTAATACAGATACATTCGGTCCAAACACCAGTGTACAGAAAATAAAAATAAGCAAATTATCAAATAAAATAAAAAACAAATAGACAATAAAAATAAAATGAAATAAAAGTTTATCGTGAAGGCATTGAGTGTCTTGTTGGCATAAAACACTTCAAGAGATGACAGAGCACAGCGTGTCAAGTAGTGAATACGCTGGAAACGTCACAGTGCAGCAGCACTAACCCTCCAACGTCTACCTGAACTGAATACCCGCAGGGCCCATTCTTCAGTCGAAATGGATGTTGGGGCCTGAAAGAGATTAGCTGATTACGTGAGGATGAAATGTGTGGGCAGAAAGGGCTGAGTCCAAGCTTTGGAGAGCTGGTTTATTCAGTTGGGGGAGAGGGTTCCCCCCCCAAAAAAAACAGAGTCAAACTTCCTTAGGTGAGGGTATGAGATCCCTTGGAACAAAAGTTACAGATAGTTGTGAGCTGCTCTGTGGGTGCTGGGAATTGAACCTGGGTCCCCACTAAGCCATCTCTCCAGTCCTATTTGTTTATTTTTGAGACACGGTCTCTCTAAGGACCCCACAAAGATGACAGGCTCTGATGACTACGCACCACTTATTACTGTCAGTTTTTAATAAACCTCATTGTGGATTTTGTGTTTAAAATGGTGATAGTGTGTGTGTGATGATGTGAGGGCAAGGCTGCACACAGAAGGTTCTGGATGCCCGAGGCTGTCACGTCAGATGCCTTACCCTCATCTTCTGTTAAGCCGGGCCTTGTGGGAAACAGATGCTGTGTGGTTGGGAAGCCTCGGAAGGGGCCGGGAGCCTCCTCCCATGTGGGAACCCACCTCTGTACGGGTTGTGTGCTCAGTTTTATTTCACAGAGGAGTATCATCTTCTGGTTTTCCTCCTTTTAATTAAGGATATTTTAAAATGTTTTACATTGTGTGTGTGTGTGCACATGAGTTCAGGTGCCTACAGTTAGCAGCTGCCTGATAAAGTGCTGGGATTACAACTCGGGTCCTCTGCAAAAAGTTAACCACTGAGCCCCCTCTCCCTCCACACCCCCACTCCTCCATTTTTCTCTAATTTTCCAGAAAAAGCAAACTGCTCTTAGCCTTCTCTCTCCACACCCACCAACTCCAACAAGGGAATTTTCCAAACCCTTTGACTGTGGTCATGAGTTCTTATGAAGCTGAATTCACAGACAATACAAACCTTATGAAATCGTGTTTTGCAGAGAAGCACTTTTGCTGTTGTTTAATTTCCTTAGCCAAAGATTAGCATTATTGCTCCTACGGCAACAGCAGTAACATCAGCAGTTTTAGGGAGAGACTTCTCTACCCTTGCCTGCTTTTCAGAGGCATAGGAAACTTCCAACATATCCTAACTGAACTGACATTTTACACATATTTGGTGTATGCCTACGGGAAATTTAGAAGAGAGAGACAAAATGGAATTCATTCATTTATTTCTCAGTCAGGTAAAAGCCATGAGAAAAATCTCTCTCTCACACACACACAAAGATATGCTCAACAAATAATGGTACACAATTTTTTTTTAACTTATCAAGCTTGGCATATAAGTGACCCTCCATGAGAGTATTAATGCCTAACTCTTGGGAAGAAGGAGAGTGTGTAGGGAATAATGAGACCAGAAGTGAACGCAGGTGGCATTCCTGCAAAAGGAAGTTCCTGCCCTGAGAGCACCCCCACCCACCCCGCCCGGCTCCGCCCCGCCCCACCCCGCCCCGCCCCCACCCCGCAGTCTCAGGAGCCAATCTCTCCCTCCTCCGAGCGCCCTTATCTCCTAAAGCAGCAGTGACCCAGCAGGTCCGTCTGCCTTTCTGCTCAACTTCTGGCTATCTGTTTTAAATGTAAGGTTCCACCACAGCTCTGACAACCCACAGAACCATTATTGGCCTCCCGTGTGCTCCTGTCTGTAGCTGAGCTTGCCAGGCCCCTTTCCTAACAAAGCTTCGCACATCAAGCTTTAGATATGCTAACGAGCCCACTTCGCTGGCCAGTGCCTTGTCTCTGTAGAGAGTCCAGGCTGTCTTCTTTAGCCCTTGTTACCTCCCTAACAGACCTCTGTCATACAGCGCTTGAGGGCAAAACACTGTGGTCAAATCATCTCCCGGGACAGGTGGCTTCCAGAAGCTTAGAGTAAATTCTCCCTAATAACTGTGCTTTTCTGAGGGAGAGAAAAGAAAGACCAGACATGAAGATGATTTCTTTCTTGAATGTGAAGTTTGAGAACATCCTGGGGATGATGGGTAGTGGAGCCTGTGGCTGGAAAAGCTGCAGCTAGAACTCAGTTTCAGCAGACCTCTACTGCTTTCTTTCTATGTCAGGTGTTATGTTCAACGAGTATCTGGCTGGAGATACCAATTTGAGAGCCATCTGTTGGTGAGTAATAACCGAAGCTTTGCTAAACCACCCACAGAGAGCATGTTGAATGAAAAGAGAAGTCTTAGGGTAGAATTTGGGAAATCCTTAATATTTCATTTAAAAGGCAGAAGCTGAGAAAAGGTGAAAGATGGGAAAAGGGGGGAAAAAAAGAGTTAGTGTTTCTAAAGGCGTCGAGGAGTCAGTGATGTAAACCTTGCAAAGAAGGCAGGCCAGATGTAGGCTGCAAAGCTGGAAAGCGCCTCATAGGTTCGCCCATCCGAAGCCATCTGTGACTTTAGCCAAAGCAGTTTCTGTGGAGTAGAATGGGCGTGGTTTTGCAGGCTCATCTTCCAGGTACCAGGACTACATTTTCCAATTCTTACATGTAGCTCCCCTGGTTGCCTGGGGCTTAGGACATAGGGCTCTCAAGTTCTTCAATGTGCACTCTTTTTGCTTCTTTTCCTCATCTCATCTCTCTGCCTCATCCACATGCTTCATGAACACATTACACAGTGGTTTCTAATCTGTGACCCCTTTACTTACTCAAAGGTTTTCCCGCTCTGTGGTTTCCCTAACACCTTCACGCCTCCCTTGAGTTCCAGATCCCTTGCAGTTATTCACAGGCACCTCAATCTCCCCCACAGGCACCTGCAGCAAAACACAAGCAAGCAAACCAAAAACACAGGAAGAAGCTGCACCCACTTTATGTTAGAAAGGCCGGATCACCCCGTGTTCCCTTTTCCAGTTGTTAGTCGCTGCCACCTTTCTTCAAGGTAAAAATCCTTTACGAATACTACATCCAGATACTCTTGAGAACCTGTTGAGTTTACCTGAGAAACATCTACAGATTCATCATGTTCTTCCTCCATCTAGCACTGCACGTGTCTTGGAGGACACATTTCACCATACTTTTGGGCTTCGTGTAACCCTAGTACAGCGTCTAGCTTCGCATCCATCACGTACTGGTTGAAGAAATGCTAGGACCTTTTGCTATTGCCTCCCCTCTTCCCCTTAGCGTTCTCTGCTTGTGCTTCTGCGACTCCGCTCTCTGAACTGCCTGCCAACCTAGTCCCTTCACATGCTCTTAGTGGGTGACTTTTGTGAGAATGAAATGCTTGAAATCAGCTACCTCTGAATTTCCTCTTCCCTTCGCCCTCCAGCAGAGAAAACCACTCCTCAGGTAAGAATGACACAGAACCTGCTCTTCAGAGGGTGGAGGTGGGGCATCACAAGAAGCAGTTACTCCTTGGCGAACGAACGCGTGATCTTCCCAAGCCCCCAACCCCACCCAAATGGAGCTCAGCTGAACAGATGAATAAATGAACAGACGAGACTCATTTCAGCGTTGGACCTTCAGAGTCCTTTACTAGGAGACTCCAGCTTGTTGGCCCCAAAATGGGAGAGTGATGGCTGTAGCTCTTACTCAATACTGGATCATACTTAAATAATGCTGGAGATCATACTTAATAGTGGCAGGGTTGCTCTGTGTGCCCACCCTGGCTGTCCTGGAACTCTCTCTGTGAACCAGGCTGGACTCCAGCTCACAAAGATCTGCCTGCCTCTGCCTCCCGAGTGCTGGGATTCAAGGAGCGTGCCACGATGCCCAGCATCAGTTAAGTTCTTTAACGGGTTCGGCCAGTCTTGAAGGAACCCGTCCCCTTTGAGGCTTATCCTGGCTACATGGGGAAGAGAGCAGCGAGGCCATGGTTATTTAGCCAAATTCTCCCCTAGGCATGCCATACTGTGGTTTGGCTGACGGTTGTCCCAGGCATAAAGGTCCTCAGCTCTCTGGCATGTTTTCATGGTACAAGAAGCCAAGGAACTTAGCTATAATAAGGAATCAAAAATGGTACATTAAGCCTCTATCTGTGCACTGGAGAAAAGAGAGTGGGAAGATGGCTCGATGATTCACCTTATAAAAGGTTTCCTAATTTGCCGAAGCGATTATTTATTTATTTTTCATGCTCTTAAATTAATCACCTAATATATTTTAAGGCCTGTTCTTGAGACAGCTTCCTGCCCTCTTTCCAGATTCCTTAAAAGCATGCTCTTCTAATACGTCACACTGGGGTGCTCTGTGCCCAAGTACCGAACTTATCAAGGCGGCTCATTCTTCTAGGGAGCATGAGGAACTAACCCTTGTGGACAGCACAGAGGTGGGGCAAAAATCCTTCATTTCCATCCATCTTCCCAGGATTCCGAAGGGGTGGGGGAACTCTACAGAGGCCCAGAAGATACTTAAGAACAGCACCACCCAACAAAGATTTCATATGTGATGTGTTTATGCATGTGAGTACAGGCACATGTGTGCCTGTGTATCTGTGGGGTCTAATGTTAGACTGGTGTGTCCGGGTACTTGTACTGGGGCAGCATGCTAGTCTCCACAGAATGAAACATGTATCAGATACATGATAGACACTTCACACTTGGTTAAATACTACAGGCTTTACAAAGATGAAGACTTCAAGCCCTTCAGTTATGGGTAAGGATGAGGGCACTCCCGTTTCAATGGTGACTTGGAGAATATGCTGTGAGTGAGGTTCTGCTCCCAGACTTGGCATTCGGTAGCAGTGAGGGCTATTTTTATTTTTAAGTTGGTTATTTATTGAGGTCTCAGCTTTCTTGTCTTGAGTGTGGAGGGTTGTTGTAAGGATGAAGTCAGAAAGCACATGTGGAAGACTCGGTCAGAGATGCGATGAGAGCTTTTTCCTAGGAATGAGAAGTGGCTTCTTCAAGTTGCTCAGCTGGGCACAGAGCAACCCGGAAGATAGCTGGACTTCCTAACGCTGTGCCATGCGTCTTCTGCTCACTGGCACTGCTCTGGGCTGGAAAAGAATGCAGAGCAAGTAAAAGTGGAGTTTAGTTCAGATCTGGGTATTACAGTGCCCTTGAAGGAGAAAATAAAAAATCGTATTACTTATCGACAAGTACCACGCATGAGGCATTACCCTCCACTTCATGCTGAAGATGCCAATCACCTCTTCTGAAACATCCCAGGATACTATTGATTTCTGTCTTAGAGAGGGAAAGTGAGGGTTAGGCAGCAAAAGAAACGCACACAGACCTCAGTTTGTCTGGCTCAGCCTGAGACAGCGAAAACACTGCACTGTGTGGGACAGAGCCAGAATGCTGACACAGATTAGCTAGGCCTGCAGGTAAATGGGAGCCAGACAAGGCTCCACCACATGGCCCTTTGCCACTGCCTCCCTCTCAGCAGGTGCTGTTTCTAACACATTTATGGAGGACTATTGTATGCCTTGACCAGAGAGGGCATGTTTCCCTGTGTAGGAGAATCTAGGAAGACAAATGAAGAGCCATCTCGTCCAGAATTTCATAGAACAAACTCGGCATGCACCTCTATGTCAGGGAAAGGTGCTTTATTCCCGGAATGAAAAGCCAAATAGTCCAGGAATGATAAGATCACCCTAGTTTTTCTTATGAACTCCTAGAAGTCATCTTTGTTGGTATAAATGAGATCATTTAGCCTAATTAGTTCCAAGCTTAATTAGCAGTAATTATCCCAACATGGGAGTAATATCCGAGCAGGAAGTGCCGAGTCCTCGATTAGATAGATCTCTAATTGGTGTTACAATATTGTAATTAAAGCGTGTTTGTACGCCTCTGCCGCAGCACGCGATTTGTTTCATGTCTGATTAAACAGGGAGGAACTGCAGCCTTTGAAGGGGCCGGAATTTTAGATCTGGCTCATGTGACATATTAACCCTGTGACTAAAGAGATTTGAGACCTGTTTTGTGGTCAAGGTGAGCGTCAGGCTTGGTTGGGGACAGATGTAGTCTTCTACGGTCTGCTCAGCGCCCTCTCCCATAACGCATGTGTGGAAAGCCGGACAGTTTTGGTTGGAGGGTCACTTTGTAAGTGTTGTGTTTTTAGAGAATATATATATATTATATATATATATATAATATATATATAATCTTGTCTTAAATACATATTTAAGACAAGAATTCTCTGTGAAGTTTTAGCTGTCCTGGAGCTCACTCTGTAGACCAGGCTGGCCTCACAGAGATCTGCCTCTGCCTCCGGAGTGCTGGGATTAAAGGCCTGCGCCAGCCACCTTTGCCTAGCAAGATTTTTGCTATAACTCAGCAAAGGCCGTGAAAAGAGTAATGGGCCGCTCTCGTTTATTGAGTATTTCCTATAAGCTTGTAGCTTATAGGAAGCTTGTAGGAAGCCAACTACTTTAAATATCAACACTCATTAAAACTTGAGAGGAACCCCCGAGATCCCTTATTATAACCCCTATTTTAAAAGAAGGCCCTGAAAAGGAGGAAGCGGCTTTCTCTGTTCACTCTAGGTCATCCCTTCTGGCTACTTCTGAATGTCCAGGCCACATTAGCTCCCCCTTACAGACCAGGTTAGCTCCTTATTATAGACCAGGTTAGCTTCCAGTAAAGAGCAGAACAACTCCCTCGTATATGCCAGATTAACTCCAAGATACAGACAAGGTCCACTCATCTATATAGACCAGGTTAGCTCCCCGATGCAGACCAGGTTAACTCTCCCATGTAGACCAGGTTAGCCTTTCCATGTTTCTTGCTGGTCTTTCATAGTCATTATTTTAACTTTTCTGTTCTCCCATTTCATTCCTGTTCCATTTCTTCCTCCGTGCACAGCACTAACAGTGCTAGCAGTACTGTGATTATCGAACAAATGAAAGCCAAATCAGTTGTCAGCCACCCCACACACTAGTCACCCTCCTTATTGGATTCGAACCCAGGTCTGGTCTGGTTCCTATGCTTCCTTTCGTGGGCAACAAACCTAACATGGCATTTCTGGGAAGCACAAGTATAGTAAATATGGATCTGGGTAATGATGGGAGAGCGGAAGTCTTACCATCTCAAATGCTGTCTTCAAACCTCTTAGTAGATCCCTTAACTTCTTGTTTCTGCTTATCTGTTTTTAATGCTTCAACTTCATGCTACAGTTTAGGGATATTTTTTAACCCATATCTAATAATTGGTAATTGAATCTAATAGCCCTGAGAGAATTGGAATAAACCAGACAGAATTGATGTGTCTTTGCACACCACTGGCAACCGCGGATTCTTTAAATGCGCCTAATACTCTCCAAAGCTGTACTCCAGACATTGGCAGCGACAGTTCTGACACATTTCAAGAATGTTCATTTATCATGATCAGTGACATAGAATTTTCAGGAATTTTTTTCTAAGTTAATTTTGCTAGATGTTTAAATAAATATGTTTATTACCTGATGCAATGTGGAGGGATAAGAGGAAGCTGGATCAGGACAGAGGCAGATGGCTTTAAAGTTTGGAAATCATTGCTCTTAAAAAAATTTTTTTAATCATTTAGTTAATGTGTGTGAGTGTGCATGTATGTGTGTGTGAGAGAGAGAGAGAGAGCAGGTGCACATATGCCATGGCATGTGTGTGAGGTCAGAGGACAAGTGTGGGGAGTTGGCTCTGGCCTTTCACCGCACTGAGTCAGGCCTCTCTAGTCTGTGCTCTTGGCTGTTATTCCTGGAGAGCTGGCTGCCGGCCTCAGTCAATTCTCTTGTCCCCACCTCCCACCTCAACACAGAAGCGCTGGGTAGCAGCATCACATCACAACACTGGGTAGCATCTTTTGAAGTGGATCCTGCGACCACATTCAGGCCGTCAGGCTCACCAGCGGGCACCTTTGCCTGCTGACCTGGCTCCCTGCCTCCAAATCATTGCTGTCTCATCTCCATCCCAGCTGAACTGTGTTTAGGGACTACGAAGCTCAATGATAATTTCTGTTTCTTTAAAACATGATTTTATTTATTTTTATGGTGTGTTACTTGGCATGCCCCCAAACTTCTGGAACCAAGCACTTTCATTTCAGGTTCTCAGCTAACTACCTGGAACTACAGTAGTGCACTACTGTTATCTGATATATGCCACATGGCTGTGTGCTACTATATGTCTGGTTGATATACTACTATATATTTTGTATATACACCAGATTTCATTATCCATTTTCTGAAAAATGTGGTTTTAGATGGGCATAGTAGTGCACAACTATAGTCCCAGTTAGTGTGTGTGTGTGTGTGTGTGTGTATACATACACACATGAATACTATTTAGCTCCAAGGAAAATTGAAATCACGAACTTTTCGGGTAAATTGACAAGCTTAGAGTGTATAATATTAAGTGAGGTCACATTATGTCAGAAAGAAAGAAAGAAGGAAAGAACAAAGGAAGGAAGGAAACACCCCTTATGTGGATCCTACTTATAGTATTTACATGTATTTAAGTAAGCAAACATACAGGTAGCTATACTACAACATTTAGAAAAAAAAGACAAGAAAGGATAATTTTTAAAGGACAGGAGTTGGAGAAATGCCTCAGCAGTTAAGTGCACTGGCTGCTTTTCCGGTGAACCAGGGTTCAGTTTCTAGCACCCACAGGTCACAACAGTTTGAAACTCCAGTTCTAAGAGAGCTGACACCCCCTGCTGGCCTCTGCGGGCACTGCATGCTCCTGCTACACAGACATGCAGGTGATACACAGGCTGTATGTGGTCTGTATGTCTCATGCAAACAAATTAATTAAAAGACAAAATGCTTGCTAATGAGCTCACATATGTAGTATACTTCCTGTCAGTCATTTGAATGCTCTCTCAAGGTATGACACACGGACATTGCAGAATTCCTCCTTAAACAGCAGTACCCACACTTGGTCTCACCAGTGCCTGTTACCCTGATGGGAGACCTGGCTTTTAAATTATATTTCACACTGACTATTCCTGTGAGATGAAGTTCTTTGGGAGCGTTACTAAACTTACTGCATTTTATTCTTTAAGTAACAATTTTAGCTATTCAAACTATAGCACGTGAAGACTGCTATAAGTATGTTTAAAATATCAGTTTGAAAACTCTCAGCCTACCTGGGAATGCTGATTTTTTTCCCCTGAATCTCAAGGAGTAGCATGCCAGGAATAGGAAAACAGCAAGAATTTTTTTGTTGTTTTTACTGAACATCATAATTCTGAATTGTGTCATTGTTGATGAATTAAACACACTTTTTAAATTAAAAAATAAAAACACACTTAAATATATAAAGATTAACATCTTAGTAGATATATACTCACACAAAGTATAAACCTCAAGAGAAGAGTGAAGAGTCCCATCTTCCATTACATAAGCAGTTCCCTATCCTCTGTGCTTATGCTAAGACGATGCATTTTGATCAGGGGAAGTATAGGCTACTGAGCCCTCCCACAGGCAAGCCGTTTAATGCTAGCTCACATGCCCAGCCAAATCTAAAGGTCTCAGCTTAGCTGGGGAGGGAGGCCAGGACCTCTGCCTGCCAGACAAGGGCTGTGTCACAGAGCCATACCCCACAACTTCTGATGAAGAATCATAGTTCCACTGAGCTCACAAGTAAATTAACTCACACTCTGGTCTGGGCGAAAACAGAGAGTGAGCATGAGGAACTCACCCTGTGGAAACTATATTTTTCTCACATGACGGTTCTGAACCTCTGTGGTGACAGTTGGCATCCAGGGGTGCATTTAGACACCACACTAATGAGTAAGAGGTGCTGCCACACTTGTGACAATGCTGCCACCCAGGGTGGGCTCTGGCTCTTCCTGGGCTTTTGTTTTGACTAACTTCAAGATGACGTTCCTAGGTGTTCCTCTCAATACCGGCAATAATGAGGCTGAGTCGAAAGGTTACGATCACTGTTAGCGACTTCCCTGACTCTTGGTCTCTTGTCATTGGAGGAGTGAGTCGAGAGACTGAGGGTGAATCTCACGAATCTGTTGCCAACGAAAGAGAAGTGTCTGTTTATGCAAAGGGCACCCTCATCACATTAGTTTCCGGGCCAGAGCTTGATGGAGCAATGGAAAGCCTGTCTTAGTGCAGAAGTGTGCACAAAGCTTTCCACAATAATTACGTGAAAATTTGGGGTTTTTTTTTTGCTCTTGAATAACCATGAGCAAAATAATTAGATTTGCATTTTGACAAGTAACAAAGTGGCTTAAATTCATGGTAATTTGAGCATCTTATGGCACCATGGAGCCACGAGCCAAAGTCATAGTCAGCTTGTTATAGTTATGTTTAGGATTTATTGGGCCCTGCAAATGCTGGCCCTATAGAAAGCTGGGGTGGCCGGGTGCTCCCAAGTTACCTTGCTTTATTTATCAAATAGCTGCCTGCCGTCCCTACGGCTCTTCCTTTCACCCATGGCTCTCCACTGATGGGATTTGACTCCAGAGTCTGATATTCCTTTTGTAACTGGAGAGGGCTGTCATGACTGAGCAAAGCATGGTCCTCTTATGAGACAAAATAAAAATAAAATAAAAAAGTGGGTGAGTGCAGCAGAACGTTCTGGAAGCATCATCTCAGATCACGGTAACTTTTTTGTCTTTATTTTAAATATTCTGTTCCAGCATGTGCACAAGGGTATGTTGTCTTAATTTTTTGCTTGGAAAATATAACTGACTGCTGGAGTAGAATGGTACTGGTTTTAGGCTAAACACTTTCTGTCTTTTAAAAAAAAAAATCTTCAAAAAGGCTTTTGCTTTGTTTTGCAGACCTTCGTTTCTGTTTTTGTCTTCTTGAGACATGGTTTCTCTGTGTAGCACTGGCTGTCCTGGAACTCGATTTGTAGACCACACTGACCTTGAACTCAGAAATCTTTTTGCCTCTGCCTGCTGAGGGCTGGAATTAAAAGCATGTGCCACCACACTGAGCTCTAGACCTCAAATTCTCAGTTTGTATTAATATGCTGGGTCAATTGCTGTCTAATGCCACTTTGGGGATTTCCTGAGCCTCAAAACTGTGTGTGTATTGTGTGTGCTGTGTATGTGAGTTTTTAAAATAATAGTTTGTTTTTATTTATGTGCATTAGTGTTTTGCCTGCATGCACGTCTGTGTGAGAGTGTCAGATATTGGAGTTTCAGACGGTTGTGGGCTGCTGTGTGGATGCTGGGAATCGAACTCTCTGGAAGAACTCTTAGCCACTGGGCCATCTCTCCAGACTCATGCAGGATGAGGAGGAGAACTGAGAAGGCATAAATGTTAGGGGGGGCTTGGGGTGTCGCCCCAGGTAGTTCCGCAATGGCTGCCTCCCGCTGGAGAGCTCGAGAACGCAGTGGCTGCTCAGTCCACAAGGCTAGAGGTCCCAGCAATCCATGGCCGGTGCTAAAGGCCTGGAAGATTCTGTTGGTCTTCTGTCTGCACTGTAGTTCTGAAGGTGATTCTGGTATCTATACAGGCTGCAGTGCCAGCAGGATAGATGAGCTTGCCAGCAAAAGTGGGAGCAGTAGGCAAAATAGTTTCCTTCTTTCATGACCTTTTAGCTAAGCTTCCACCAAAGGCTGCTGCTGGCACTCAAACGGATCAAGAAAAATCCCTCATGGGAGTGAGTCACCAGCTACTTGTGCTTTAGCCTATTCCAGGTTCGCTCAAGTTGAGGATCAATAATAGCTGCAAAGTAAGGTGGTCCGAGACACCACACCCTCCCACTTTCGCTCAATTTAAACTTAAAAAACTCCCTCTCTGAGGCTTGGATACAATTTGAATTCTTTTTCTCCAGTTGTAGTCTCTCAGTATTCCCAGGCAGTTGCGGTGGTGCCTGTTTCTGTTGTTGAGGCAGGGTCCCTATGTACCCCTGGTTGGCCTGGAATTCAGAGATCTGCCTCCCGAGTGCTGGGATTATAGGCATGGGCTCTGAGCGTCCACGCCGGCTCCGGCTCCACACACGTTTTCTCTCCTGTCACAATATGTCTAAGGATCAACTTTGACTTCTGTTACTCCCTTGGGGGGCGAAGTTGGCACAGCAGTATTCAGATCAGGGCCTGCCGATGAGGTCTTCTGGCCTTCCTTCCCTCTGTCTCCTATACTTTGCGTATGTTAGGCATTCCAGAGATGGCTGCTGAAGTGAAGAATTTCTGACAGTCCGCACAGATCACTTTTTTCAGGCCTTCAGCTGAAAAAAAAAAAAAAAAAACCTCCCTGGACTAGCTCACTTCATACTTCACATTCCATGTTTCTGCGCACATGGTTTGTGCCACACTGACTTGCAGACTTACTTTCTTATTCGTCCTACTCATTTCTTCTGAAGAATAACGAAAGGATACCGCACCTCGGAGTTGGAAAATTTGATTCCATCTCTGCTACATTACTGTGATCATTCAATTCCTTTAGGTTTTACTGTTTAAAGCTTTAATCTGAAAGATGGAAGGAGGGGCAGGGTCGGGATGGACGGGTATGCCCAAGGTCCTCTCTAGACTTAGAATTCCGGTGTTTTGGTTCGATCCCTCGTACATTGGTTCCCTGAACCTGTGGGAAGCAGACTTTTTCTGCCACGTGAAGGAGGAATGTTCCTGACGTAAACGACGTTTAATAGATTCTTCAGATCTGGCTGCTACTCCCCCCCCCCTCCAGTGGGGAAACTACACCAGAGGAGGGGCCTCTTGCAGCCCCTGCTATCCCAAAGGGCCTCTCAGATCCAGTCTGGGAAGTGTGCGACAGCCGACCACCTCACAGTGCGACCCACCGCACCGGGACACACCTAAGAGCTTTGCCTTTCTCCGCAGTTGTGTTTACGGTTTGTGTGGCTTTCCTTGGGAAGATCGTTACCTTGCAAGTAATGAGAGCTGTGTGTGATATGGTTGAAATCGCGTCCGTCGCCCGAGGTGGAGAACTCACGTGATGCTGAGTAGGGCCCATTATCCCAACGGCACTCACAGGAACGCTAAGTCTGGCAGATGTTAACTGAGCCGCCGCAGCCATCAGGAAGCTGCTACCTTGTCACTTTGGGGTGTTTTCTGATTTTCCTTTCTTTGGCTTGAGCGGTGCGTTTATTTCTCCTTTCATTCATCCGTCTTTCTCTTATAAAGCAAAAACACAGCTTGTCCCATTTCCTCTGTTCGACTTTACCTGGAAATCCCGATGTTCTCATTCACTCCAGAGCAGGGTGTGTTCCCTCTTTTTACTAAATGATGCACAGTCCACCTGTTCGCCCTCTCGCCTCTGTGGCCCCCGGCCTGGGTATCGGAATCACTGTGAGGAGGACGCCCTGCAGGCTGCTGTGCGTTAATTAGATAGAACTGTGAAAACCCGCTCAAAACCTCTGCTGTGTGCTGGGCAGTTTTTCCTTGAAGGAAGAGGTGCTGAGAGCGAGCCACCGTCTGGTGGGGAAGCGAGGGACGTTAGAGGGAAGAAAGCCCAACTCACGTCTCAATGTACATAAAGCAAACAGTCGGATGGACTAGGGAGGAGTTGTGGTCTGGGGAGAAACCGCAGAGAAAAGGAAGGACGTTGCCACTTTCCAGATTGCCCCTCAGCCATCTCCGTGGCTCTGTGAGATTTAGGCGGCCTCTAGGAGCAGCCACTGGCCCCTACCCAGCTCCAGAAGCATGACAGGCAGCCGTCTGTGGCCTCACGGGAGTTTAGGCTTGATTTTTAAAGGATAAGCATGCTGTAAAGTGCATCCATTTCCACACCTGTTGTCCTAAAAGAAAAAAGGAAAGCATTGGAAGGCTCCGGGAATGAAGGGGGAAGAAAGTCCTTTCCCCCTGTGACCTCACAGTTGCCCTCCTTCACACCAGCAATTCGTTTTCTGAATAGAGACCGCGTGACTGTTTTGACGTGGCAAAGGTTGTTGGTAGTTCTTTGACTGAGGGTTTGTAGTGTGCTGTCTTATTTTCCTTGTATTGTTTCTGAGCAGTAAGTGTTATTACTGCTACTGTTTTTTTATAGGTGAGAAACTGAAGCGGAAAATAAAGTGAAATTTTAAAAAAGCCAGTAAGCCATCCTTTGATCTTGGACTCCGTGCTCAGGCGTATTTGATGACAGCACAGGTGCTCTACCTCGCCACTTTCAAATGTAGTTTTAGCAGTATTTCAGGCTTCAGCGTCACACCCTTGAGATGCGGGGTTTGAATGTGGATAATTACAAGGATGACCAGGGGTGAATTATCTGAACCCATTCAAGCGGCATGTGATATGTGACGTCTGCCTGTTATGACAACTGTGTAGGCCTCTTTGCTGGAGACTCCTTAGAACTGAATGAACTGGCAGATTCGAAAGCAAGCATCCTACAGCATGGTGTGCAGTGAACTCCCCCAAATGATCCCCAAACCGTCCTTGTGTGCTCACCCTCTGAGCAAGCCAGGGAAATCCTAAATTGCTTATGAGAACCCTCTACTTACCCACTTAACCCTTGAGAAAAAGGTACATCTATGTATCAAGGACAGCTAACCCCGGGGAGAGGGGGAGCTTGATTCTCAGCCGGAAAACAAAAGCGTTGGCTGTTGAATTCCATTCCTCTGAAGTCTTACAGGGGGTGTTGTTTGAGTTCTATTGTTCTCAGCAGGAGAAGAGGGTTCTAAGGCCCTAGCCTGCCCGTGCACTGGACTCTGGACCCTCAGTGCAGCCCTGCCTCAGGTTGCTTGTTCTGAATGTGTTCACTGGAGGGCCAGTTGCAGATTCCAGGCCTCAGCTGCTTTTGATCATGCCCCCCACCCCCACCCCCTACTCCCCACCCACCCCCACTCCTTACCCCCCCCCCACTCCCATCCCCACCACTTCTGTGGTGATTTTCATGAATTTTAGACCCTGGTGACTCTCAGTTGCCCGGGTCTGGTTTTCATTGCAGTTTTATCAGGATTATACATCTAGGTTGAATTTGAAAAGCTTTTCTTTATTTCTTCCCTGAGTATTCTTTCCCAACTTCCAAATCTGGATGTTTTTCCAGATTGTTTTTAAAGATACAATATTTGTATATATTTGCTGATCACAAAAGTAAATGCTCTTCATAGTAGAGAATTAGAGCAAATTAAACTTAAGAACTCTTATAAAAAACTTCTAAAAAGACTTAAAAATGCAAATAACCTGAGTTGAAAAAGGAAATGGAAGAAACAGCCCCATCGATGTATGTTTACATACAAACATGATGGCAAAACTGGCTTAGAAGGACAAGCATGTTTTTGTATCCTGATTTTTTTCAGATTTTTTTTTGTCCTGAGCATTTTTGCATACTATAAAGACTTATCTCTAAATATTATTCCACTTTATGAATGAATGGAGGGTTAATGACTTTAGATGCCTTTGTATAAAATTCAGACTCCGTTTCCTACTTCCCTTGCCTTATAAATTATCCCCGGAAAAAGAATTATTACAGCGATTAGGAGAAGGAAGATGAACTTGAACTTTTTATTTTAAATGATGTTTGTGCCTGATTACTCCATTGTAGACAAGCCTGTGGACAGCCTTTTTGAAGCCTCTCTGTGGGTAGAGCCGACTGTAAGGGACTGAGGTGGTTGCTTCAGTTCAGGGAGACAGATAGGCTTTTGTACCTTTTTTCTTTTCACCTGTTAACATGTAAAATAAAAAAAAACATTCCAGAACACACATAAGTTGTGTGAGATTCATGTTAGCATGTTCAGGAATGCAGTGTATTTGAAGCTCAGCCATGGTTCTTTATTTACATACCATCTTGGGTTGTCTTTGCTACAAAGACTGCAAGCTCCAAATAATTATTATCAGCCCTTTACAGAGAGCAGTTTACTGGTTGGTACCCAAGCAAGTAAGCAGTCCTTCATGCTGCCCATGAAAATGTCCACTTAGTAACATGCACATTAGGTAGAGTGCTGGCCTAGAATGTGTGCGGCCCTGGGTTCAACCACTCAGCATCGTATAAACGGAGGAGGCTTTTGCTCCAATCTTAATGCTCTGAGGTATGGGGATAAAAGTAGAGGTTGGGTGTCCAGGATCTTCTTCAGACACACACCGAGTGTGAGGCCAGCATTACCTGAGACGGTGGTTGAAGAAAAATAATTACCATGTATTCACCACATGCTAAGCACTCTTGAAAAATAAAATGTGGGTATATTTTCTTGATTATTAATTTTAAGTCTTATATAAGTTTAAATGATTTTTTTCTGTTAATATTCTATATGAAATATTAAAATTAGGCTCAAGCCATTTGTGCTTTCTTTGTATTTTTCATCTTTTAAGGAATTATTTTCTAAGATTTCAAAAATTACATGTATTTGTGCATTTGTGTGAGTGTGCACCCTCACATGTATGTATTTGTATGTGAGCTATGAGATACATGTGGAGATCAGAGGGCAGCTCTTGGAACCTTTAAAAGCTGAAACTCAGGTGGCCTGTTTTAGCAGCAAGTGCCATCTTGCCAGCCCAAGACCTCTTTATATACTAAAATATTAATTAATCTTCAGTCACACTTGTTGGAAATGCTCTGTTCCCATCAGATTGCCTGCCTTTTAATTTTGTGATATTTTCACATACAGAATTCTGCATTCATATGAAATAAAATTCAATTATTTTTTTTCTTTGAGTCTGTTCTAAAAATATCCATCTCTAAGTTTACATAAATATTTTAATGGATTCATTTTTTTATACATACTCATGTCTTCAGCCCTGGGATTTTGTGTTGTATGAGATGAGATCTTAAATTTACTCCTGAACAGGAGAACAATTATTTCAATATTATTTTTGTTGAGTTATAATTTTTTGTCACTTGTATGCCACCCCTGCTAAATTCCTGTGTCCTGGGAAGTGTTTCTGCTCCACGTTCCAATTACTGTCAATCTTGTGTGTGTGTGTGTGTGTGTGTGTGTGTGTGTGTGTGTGTGTGTGTGTGTGAAAGAGTGTGCGTGTATACACATATTCATTGCTAATTCTGTGTGATACCTGCTTTATTTTTCTTCATTCAAGCTACACATGACACAGACTCCAGCTAGAATTTTGGAATTATGTTTTGTTTTTCGGCTCCTCCCATGTGGAGGGATCCGCCTCTTCTGCGGATATTGATTCTGATTCTCTCGTTGTGATTGTGAGTTGCTGTGGCATGGTCCCTTCTCTTGGTCAGTAAGTCAGGAATGTAGAATAAACTTATCTATGAAAAGTACACAAACTATCGGGAGCAGTCCCACCAACCCAGAGGTCCTCACATCCTTGAACTGGGAGCCACAGGGCTCATTCGTAAGCACTCCAGGTGATAAAGGCTTGAGTGTCAGACCCTCACAGGTTAAAGGTTTTCCGGCCAAACAGCGTCAACCGGCACAAAAAGAGCAAGTCTCAGGAAGGGGCTCCCAGAAGAGCTTTCCATGATGTGGAGCCCCTAACCTCATGTTAGCGGCTCACCCCAACCTGCCCTTGGTTCACAGCGGAGTTATTTCATTTACCAGGTGTGAAAATTGGATTTTGCCACAGAGAAGGGGAGTTATTACCAACCAGGTCTGCTCTTCAGGGGAGCCGAGTTTGTGATGGGATTTAGGAGAAGGGTCTCGCTATGCGTGGAACATGTAATTGGAGATGCCTTCTTTCCTTTAACACTGGATCTGCCGCCTTTGTCATTTCAGTGGTGGGTCCTTCCTCCCCACCCCCATGTTGCTGTCTGACAGCCATCTCTCCTTGTAGCCTGCACACATCCTACCCAGGGTCTGAATATTTCATATGGCACCATTCTGCCAAGAGATGGACCTCAGGGGTGTGACAAAGAGTGCAGCTCAAGGGCGGAGCTCGCCTGTGGTGTGTCTGCTGATGCCAGTGGCATAGCGGGATACTAAGAGAGGGAAGGGACAATAAAGTAACGTCCGTGTTAATTAATTGCTACATAGCCCGGGCCTCAGTTTGAAGAACGTATTAGGGTCACTCTGAGACCCTCTAATGAGAGAACTCAAATCAGGAACTTAGGTTTAATTACCTGTTGTTAGAGGCTATATAACTCAAAGTTGGAGCCCCGTTAACTACATTTGCTCTTTAAAAAGACACCTTGTTTACTATCTTGGTGAAGGGGTGGCTGAATTTATTATTGTTTAGCATTTCTAGCACACTTTGTTCTTGCTGAGAGCTTTAAGCTTATTTATGTATGTATATCGGTTGCTCGTTGCAGCACTCCCAAGAGATGAGTGGGTGATAAGTTTTATTATTGCCTGGTTTCTCAACAAGAAAACAGACTGGCAGCTCCAGAGAAGAAAAGGAGGAACATGCCTGAGTTTACAGCCCCAGTTCCTGCCGGTCCTCTTGTTGGGGGGTCCTTAACAAAATGGTGACGACTTCAGCCTGTGTCTCCTGCCATCCATTGTACCACCTGTGTCCGGCCCCACATCCCACTAGAGACAGCAGGATGCTCACCCGAAGTCAAAACTATGACTATTGGGATCTCTGTGCTGAACACCTCCTGCCTAAAGCAGGTCATCTTCCTCCCCAAGCATCTCAGCCCCCTGCTTCCTGCTTTCCTCAGGGGCTCTCAGGCACTCCCAGCACCAACCTCAACTCCCTGCCTTCCCTCCCACCGCATAGACCCCTGAGGCGTGGAAAGATCACCACCCCAATATCCGTTACATTTTCCTTTCCCTTCCCTTCCCCTGCCGTTTCCACAGTCCAGCCCCCCATCACCCTGAAGCGGGCCTGTGGGGTAGGTGAGTCTCCACACATGAATCCTCAGTCCTCCTGCCCTCTCAAATCCTGCCACAGCCAGGACGCTTCTGATTCCTCCCTGCCCCGCCCCGCCCGGCGCCCACCTTTTTTTTAGCCTTCTTCCAGAACGGGGCAACAGGAGCAGCAGTGGAGGTAGGGAAGCCCACTTGGCCCACAGAGGGTCTGATTCAACAGATCTACGCTGCGGCCCCCAAACCTTCACAGGTGAACCAACCGCTCTGTGCTTCTGGGACCCCACAGTGCTCGAGTTTAGTTTGTACCTATCTTACCGAGCCAGGGAACGCTTTCTCCCAACCCTGTCTCCACTTGTCGAAATTTCTGTCATGCTGAAGTTAAGGACAAATTAAAAATATCTGAGAGCCTTCTTCTGGTTGACCGGAAAAGGTAATACACGCCGCACCTGACGGTGTTAGGACCCTCCACAGTACAGTGCGGTGGTGCAACGACCCATCTCCTGTCTGGTTGCCCCCCTAACCCTAAAACTCCCAACATCCTCAGTATAGTCCCCTTAGAATGCCTTCAGGAACGCTACTGGCTCACTTCTTGGATAAGTTCATCATCATCTCGATTCTTCACCCTGGTCCCCAGGAGCTCCACGTCACTGCCTCTGTGTGTGTCCCAGCAGAGAACACCAGCAACTAACTTGTGTGTATCTGTTTATCCTCAACCCTGGGCAGTGAACGTGGAAGGCTCGCATGCTGAGGACCTACCACAGGCCTAACTGAGTCCAGATTCGGCCCTTCTAGGACACACACCCAAACGCTTGCCTTGTCTTCTCAGCCATCTCTCCCGCAGAGCTGACTTTGCTCTTTGTAAGTCTGGGAAAGCGAGTTTTTCTGCTCTGTCTCTTTTGAACCTGTTTTAGTTCCCCTGCTAGACTGCAAACACGCTTGAGGGGAAGAAGAGAGGAGAATGGGTAGGCTCCCTGTCCCCAAGCCTGGATATTTCCTCATGGCCGCAGGTCAATAAACGCTTGTTTAATTGAATTGTAGGATGTTGCGCTCAGCTAGCTGCTAAACAACCCCATTTAAGGGGTTAACTAATAACACTCAGAGAAGTTCTTCTCCTTCGGGGGCATTTGCATTTTAATGGGAATCTTAAAAACCCAAAGGGAATGTTCTTTAATGGTGGGATCTCAGGCGTTGGGCAAGGCTTTTTTTTTTTTGGTAGTGGTTCAAGATGGGGACCAGGAAAGGTTCCTCTACCCCAGGGTCAGTGAGTGCCTCTGTGCTTTGGGACCCCAGTCTTGTAAAGCGTATAAACAGAATGATTTTAAGTACATAAAATTAAATACATACGATTAAAAACTAGTTATAATGAAATACAATGGTCTAAATAGACAAACAAAACTTGCAATATAGTAATATTTATGCTTCTTATTAAGGCGATAGTAAAGCCTATGTGCAGGTCCAATAATTATTGTAATATTGTCATAGTAATGACTAGTTATAGTATTTGTATTATCTGTGATTTCATTGCCCCCCCCAAAAAAATTCCTGGACTGTTAATACTATCTTGGTCTGTTAGTCATCTGGGATGGGGGTGGGGTGCACCCCACAGCCTCAAGCATGCTTAACAAGCCCCCTGTCACTGAGCTGTAGTGCCGGCTCCATTACATATCTATGACTGAAGGAAATGAGGAGCACAGTTCACCTCAAAGTCTGAGTTACTTCTGGTTTCAAACTCCAGTACTAGGACCAAGCAGCTAGATCCCAGGATACAGTAGGACCGCCATCTTGGTAGTTGAAGACTGAGAGGACCTGTCATTCCATTGCTGGAAAAACACTCCCTAGGGCTGGTGTGATTTCTAGTTTGGGTATAAGTGGTTTGGTGATTCTCCTTTTAACATCAAAATAGAGAAGAGTTTTCAATCCTAGTTACCCTGTATATTTAGTAACTTAGAGTTGATTTTCCACAGGCAGATTTAGCCTAGGATTTGGGGGTGTGGTGGGGGTTCCCGTATACCTCTGCTCTCAGTAAATGAGGACTTATGGCTTCTTAAACCCTTTCTATTTGTGACCTCTTTTCATCTGATAAATTTGTATGCCATCCTGGATATATAGGTTTATAAAATAGTCATACAACTCAAACATTTACTGTTAATTTATCATAAAAACACATTTTTTAAAGTTCTTTGATATGCATATAATTTTATCATTTATTAAAGATGAAAGCAGCCAGATTTGGTGGCCCAAGCCTGTAATCCCAGCACTTCGGAAGGCAAAGGCAGGTAAATCTGTGAGTGAGGCCAGCCTGGTCCAAGACAGCCAAGATTACACAGAGAAATCCTGTCTCAAAAAACAAACAAACAGATTAAAGCAAATTTTGCATAATAATAAGATGGATGTGCTGCTCCACACACACAGCCTACCAGGCAGGGCTTCTCTGTGTAACAGCCCTCCCTGTCTGTCATGGAACTTACTTTGTGGCCCACTGTAGCCTCCTGAGTGCTGGGACTAAAGGTGGGTGCCACCACAGCCAGTTTTGTGTATTTATTTTTATATAAAGAATTAAATCCTGGCTGAATATTTGCTACTGCAGAATGTAGAACCTCTTCAGTGTTTTTCAGTGTTGATCGATACTTTTGATTTTCTGATTGTCAATGCTGAGAACATCATGTCACTTAAATATTCAGTATATAACGGCAGAAGTATGTTTAAGACCATTTTGGAAATTCTGTTCTAATCCCAAACCAAAATTCATTTAATGGCTTTTTATGATACTCAAGCCTCTTCTGAGAGAGTAATATACTTCCGTTTGAGCTCAGTGCACAGGAGTTAAGAGCGCTGTCTGCTCTTCCAGGGGTCCTGAGTTCAATTCCCAGCAATCACATGGTGGCTCACAGCCATCTGTAATGAGATCTTATGCCCTCTTCTGGCATCAGAAGGTACACAAGCAGATAGAGCACTGATATACATTAAAAAAAAAAGTCTTCACCACACCAACACTAATGACTTTCTTATGAATTTTCTTTTTCTGGGCATTTTACAGAAGTTAAATCCAGCAGCACGCAGGAGTTCGGTGTTTTGTTTTTGTTGTGCATCTTCTGTTGTTTTGTTGTGTATCTTTCATTTAGCGTAGTAAGTTTGAGATGCATTTACACTCTAGTGTGTCAGTGGCTCTTTTTTAAACTGATGACTACTATTCCATTGCACAGATAGACCACATTTGGCTTATACATACATCACGTGAGCATTTAGGTTGACTCTACTTTTTGACTAAGACTACTGCTGCTGTGGGTGCTCTCAGGCGAGTCTGTGCATAAACGTTTTTACTTCTCTTACATAGACACCTACAAGTAGAATTGCTGGGTCATGTGGAAAACTCGGGTTTTTGTTTTCGTTTGTTTTTGAGACAGGGTTTCTCTGTGTAGCCCCGACTGTCCTAGAACTCAGTCTATAGACCAGGCTGCCCTCAGATTCCGAGAGCTGCCTGCTTCTGCCTCTCTAATGCTGGGATTAAAGGCCTATGCCACCACCACCAGGCCAGGTTTAACTTTTTAAGAAACAAGTAAACTATGCTCAAAGGTGGCTGCATCATTTTGTTTACATTCCTATACAGCAGAGAGAGAGAGAGGAGAGAGAGAGAGAGGGAGAGAGTGAGTTACGGTACCTATCCGTGGCAACACTTAGCTACCTGCTTCTTTCAGTGCAGCCATCCGTAGTTGGTATGTGGTGGCACCTCGCTGCAGATCGGGGTATTTTTCAAGCCTTCTCTTTCTGTCCACAGTGTTCCCTTTCTGCCAGTTTCTGAGCCAGCGATAGGGTTAATGCTAGTCTCCCTCTCCCCTGTCCGTCAATGCTCTGCAAAAGAGAGCTGCTGCAGCTTTGCCAGATCCAGAATTCCGCCTTTCCCCTCGCAGGGTCAGCAGCATCTCTTACCCACCTATCTGACCCTAGATGTATATTTTAGCTGCTTTCCTTGCCAGTTGTTTCCTCTGCAAACCTCCTTTCCCGAAGCTGCAGGTTAATAGTTAAGAGTAGCAACATGCAAAGAAAGGGCAGGCATGGGCGTGACCCCAGGGAACTCTGCCTCTGCAGCAGCCCTTCATTGTCACGTGGCTGTGAGCCAGTCCTGTAACTTCTGAAAGCCCGGTTCCTTCATTAACCTCCCCGAGTCCCCGTTTTCTCATGAGCAAAGTGAGCTAATAATAGAAGCTGAGTTATAGAGTTGTTCTCTAATAGAATTAGTGTGGAAAGCCCTTAGCATGATGCCAGGTGTAGGGAGAGCACTCAAGCCAGTGTTAGCTTAGAGTCCTAATGACTGTGTTATTATTGTTGCTTCCTATGAGCTAGCGATCTTCTGGTCCAGTCACATGGTTTGCATAAGGATCACACGTGGCTGAGAGTGTGGAAACACTTTGAAGGAAACTATGCAAATGGCAGCTACCCGGATTTCCCTTGCTTAAGGGTAAGTGGTTCAGGATGGCAGCGACAAGGCAGATTTTGCCACTAGCCTCACCTTTGCTCTCCTTAACAGCTGTGGGACCTCTCCAGATTGGTGTGTTCATCTGTAAAATGGGCACACAATTACAAGTCACAACAAGAAGGATGCTGTGAGAAGCGGGCTGTTAAACAAGCAGTGTTGAGTCAATTGTAGCTTTCTTGTTTCTTTTTAAAAATTAACAGTGTATCGTTTTCACACCTTTCCCTAGATTGTTTCTTTCAAATTTTTCATTGCAGTTTTACAAAGTTATTTTTAGCTGGGCTGTAGTGGCTCACCCCTGTAATCCCAGCACTCCCCAGGCAGAGGCAGGAGGATCATTGTGATTTCAAGGTTAGCGTGTTCTACAGAGTGAGTTCCTGGACAGCCAGGGCTATGCAGATAAACTTTGTCTCAAAAACAAACAAACAACAACAAAACATTACTTTTTTTCATTTATGTGTGTGAGGATATACGCCCTGTGTGCAGGCGCCCTTGGAGGCCAGAAGAATGCAGATCTCCTGAGGCTAGGTTTGCAGGTGCTAGCGAGCCTCCTGAAGTGGGTGCTGAGAACGGAACTCAGGTCCCCTGAAGCAAGCGCTCACAGCGGCCGCCGACTGTACTCCCCACTGACCCTACTATGCATACAAACAGAGGCTGTTTACAGGGCTGGCTCCGCCTCAAGCTGACTGGCTTTAACCTCAGCTCCACACTTTGGGCTGCAGGCTTCAGGACAGTCACTTCTCTCCTCAAGCAGTTCACACTCCATGGGATGTTCCTGTGTATTGAATAAGATAACATGGATTACGTTATTGGTGTTTGGCCTGTGCTAACTGCTCTGCAAATGACAACTGTCACTGATTATTTTGAATGCACTTTGACATTCCTATTTTATGATTCACAGCAACAGATTTACTGTGTTCTTTGCCTGTGTCTGACATGACACCTTGTCTGTTCCTCCTGGTCATCTTCTCTTCCTGCATCCACCAGGTCATATTCTTACAAGGCCATTTTAACCTCTGACCCTTCATAAAACTGTCACTCCTTGGGGGCTGGAGAGATGGCTCAGCTGGTAAAAGCACTGTCTGCTCTTCCAGAGGTCCTGAGTTCAATTCCCAGCAACCACATAGTGGCTCACGACCTATATACTGAAATCTGATGTCCTTTTTTGGCGCATAGGTGTACATGCAGATAGAGCACAAAATGCATAAATAAGTAAAATCTTTTAAAAAACCAAACCAAAAAACCAAAAACCTGTCACTCCTTTCCCCAGACTTTCCACTCATGGCTTGTTTTTCTTTTCTCTGGAAGTCTGTGGTTTTAAGCCTGACTGTAATTCAATTAAGGTCTTAACTATTATTAAACATTTTTTTATTGTTCTTTCTTCAATTGAACTATAAGATTTCTTCAGCTTTTATTACATCTCCCCCAGTCCTGCTTAATTTAGCACAAATTATCAATGATGAAAGATCAAATATGGAAAGCAATAAAAGTTTAACATAGGGGTTCTTCCGTCATCTGTACAGGGCTTGAGTCAAGAGTGATTCTGACCAAAATTGCTTATTCTTGAACACAGCACAGAGAAAGGGGTGGTTGATGAAGAGTCCCAAAATCAAGGTCAGAGCTGCTTGAGGTGGCAAAGCCTGCCTTTCTGGACACTAAGGACCTTGTTTTTATTTTCCTCTGACATCCTGGTGTCTCTCTGCAATTTCAACCCCTTCTTCCAATCTCAGAAGGACTGCCCTCCGAAAGCCCTCTGAGCATCTCTCTGCCTGGCTTCAATTTCTGAGGAAGGACCTCCAAGTTTCAGAATTAGCTTCCCCCCCCCCCGCCCCACAATATTTCTTTGGTGCTGTCTGCAGCTATGGAGGATATGACTATGGCCAGATAACTTCTTAGAATAAAGCAGAGTTAACCCTTTATTGTGTTTCCCCCAAGGGCTCGGGGAAGTGATATCTTCAATCCAAAGGCTGGAATTTCTACTGGCAGAATTTAAAGGAATGGTCCAGGAGCATTAAGGAGATCTTAATGAGTAAACTTGGGTATAAGAATGAAGGGAGCGTCGTGGGAGATTTCTCAGGGCCCCTAAAATCTCTCCCTCCAGTCCATTCCACCCAACAACATCTGGAGATAACCAAGCATAACAATAACCTACACCTATTGGTTGTTTTGTCTCGGGCACTATTTATACATAGCCACTCACAGTCATTTATTCCCACAATGCTTGGGGAAGAAAACTATCATCATTACTCCATGCCACAAGGTCTGGCATAGACAAGTTCTTTTTCTAAGGTCACAGCTTGCCGGTAGCAGAGCTGGAATTCAGACTCAGGCCGTCTGACCATGAGCCCCTCCACCCAGAAGCAGCTCTCACCAGATGCACATCTGGGGAAAGCAGAGGCGCACACTTTAAGGGAAAAACCTAGATGCCATCATAGCAAACAAGGTCCCTCTGCCATGCTGGACACAGCACAGAGTGAGGTGCTGGCTCAGCTGAAGCAACCTGACCTTCAGCTTGCCTCCAATGCCTCCTTCTCAATGAAGCAGGTTTACTTAGCCCTTCCCCCTTGAATAACGGATTTCCTCTGATTGCCATTTTGCTTTTTTGCCTCTGTGCTGCCATTTATTTATCACCTCCTTTCTTGCTTTGTGGCTATTTATATACATTGTCACACAGAGGAGCCCTTGCCCATTGCTGAGTCCTTTACTTAGCTGACTCCTACGCATTCCTTAAGATTCTGCTTGGATCTTTCTGTATTAAGTCTCCTGCATACCTAGACATATCTCTTTTATATGCATCCAGCACCTGTTATTTATCCATCTCAATTATTATAATTGATTATAAATGTTTACTTATCAGTGTTTCTAACTAGGTAAACCCCAGATCCCAGCATCAGGGAAAAAAAATGCTTTATGTTTCCTTTCCTATTTTTAATCTTTGGTATGTTGCACAAGGCACACAGTGGGTACTTACTCAACATTTTAATTTTTAAATGAATGAATTCTCTGAGTCGGATGAATGTCAAACACGGAATTGCACATCTAAGGTATTTTCAATACCTTAATATGTCCTGCACTTAGTAGAGTCTTGATAAATATAGCGTGATGGATGAATGATTCAAAACAGAACAGGCATAAAGCATCTGCTCTAGGTTCAGGTGCGGGGGAACTGGGATGTGCAATGAGAGGTGGGTAGCTTTCAAGGCTGCATATTCAAGTGTGTTTTCAAGTTGGAGATGTAAAGAACTGAAACAAGTGAGGAGAAAAAAAAAAGGAGGGGTGTTGCCTGAAGTTCCTTCGTTCCTTTTTCTGGTTTTTTGAGACAGGATTTCTTTGCATAGCCCTGACTGTCCTGTCCTTGAATTCACAGAGATCTGGCTGCATCTGCCTCCTGAGTGCTGGCATTGACCACCATTGCCTGTAGTTTCCTGGCTAAAAGTGTAGTCTGGTATTCAAACTCAGGCTTGCATGACTCGAGAGCTAGTCTTGTTGCTGTTATGCCATATTGTTAGACTTTCGGAGTAGATGGGGACCAAAGAACCGAGGGGGCCCCAACAATGAGACTTGGCTAGAGGAATGGGCACTGCATGAACTGGAGTGTGTACAGACACCTTCCGGAAGTTCTGTCAGGAAGAACGTAACTGATTGATGAAGGCAGAGATTGGAATCAGGACTGTCTTTCTAACAGTCCCAACTTGGAAAACAGAAAAACAATAAATTGATTAAAGGAGGAAACTTTGGGCACTGGTGACTAGGAATATATGGAATGAGAAAGGTAAAGTCATGGTTTTACCCAGTTTGGGGCATACGTTAAAATACAGTGAATTGAGAATGGTTTTGAAAGATGGTAAATTTGCTTTTTGACCTCTTCCTGGAGACAAGCTGAGTAGTTAGAAATCCAGCATCATATTCAAGCGAAGCCGAAACTAGACCTTGCAGATGCTGGTCATATGCAAAGAGGGATGGCCAAGACCAGGAGAGGAAAGAGTCAAGGACCTTAGCAAGCATTGCAATGAGGGACAGGCAGAAGAGCTTACATCAGTAAAGAAGACAGACCCAGAATAACATCCCTGGGGGACCTGAAAACCGGAGGAAAAGTCTGAGGTGGGAAGAGCGTTATTGGTGGGACTGGCAGCTGGGCTAGGCTGTATGGAGAGGGTGTTCCGGTAGCCTGGCTGGAGTATTCACAGACAGGGAAACTACTGAGTGGCTTGCCTTTTGGGTGGAATTGGATGAAAAGAGAGGGGAAGAAGGCATCATTTTAGATTTTACGAAAGAAAGAGATAAAAGCCAACTGAAAGGGGAAAAAAAGATCTTTGCATAGTTCTCCCAAGGTGGAATGAATCAAGGCCAACCTTAAAATATAGGGGCAGTAGGGTCAAAATTGGAAATGACAGACAGTGATGAGAGCATATAGGAGGATCACGAGGTAATACGTGACGAAGTTCAGCTTCTGTTTCACCGTCTGAGTTCCGCTTGGGATCCATTTTCTGGCTTAAGATTGTTCTGGCGCTGCCTCGCCCTGGGACAGTGCAGAATGTGGAAACAAATGTACAGTTTCACACAGGCAGCAGGGATTTCCACGGCCGGGTAGGTGGGCAAGCGTTCAAGGGAGGCCGCCTGAAGACAGACAGTGACCTGCATGCAAACCATAGTGGTGAAAACAAAGTTGAAATGGTCGGATGACAATTCCAGAGACACTGAAACGAGGTTGTTCATGTGAAGTGCGAAGAGCCATGAGCAAAACCTAAACCTAAAGGAGCGGACTCCTAAGGAAAAATATCTCGAGGGTAAGCAAATGCAGGCAGAAGAAGCATCTAGAATTATTGCTTGGGGAAGCAGTTAAAAATTCAAAGTAAGGGCCTGGAGAGATGGCTCAAAGGTTAAGAACACTGGCTGCTCTTCCAAAGGTCCTGAGTTCAATTCCCAGCAACTACATGGTGGCTCACAACCACCTATAATGAGATCTGGCGCCCTCTTCTGGCATGCAGGTGTACATGCAGACACAACACTGTGTACATGATACTGGGTACATGATAAATAAATCTTTAAAAAAAGAGAGAAACAAACACAAAGTGAAACAACAAATTAGTGGAAATTGACAAGGGAGAGGGAAGTAGGGTTCTAAGGATAGATATGAGGAACTAGTGTAAAAACTGAGGTCACAGCACAGAGGAGACCACCTGCCTGGCATGCATTAGTCCCTGAGTCTGATACTCAGCCCTGGAGAGATGGCTCAGCAGTTGAGAGTACTGCTGCTTTTCCAGAGGACCTGAGTTCGATTCCCAGCACCCACATGGTGGTTTAAGACCATGTTTAACTCCAATTCCAAGGGATCCAAAAGCTTTTTCTGGCCTCTGAGGGCACCGGGCACACATGGCACAGACGTACATGCAGGCTCGATATCTATACACACAGTTTGCGTTGTTGCCGTCCGTTGGCTTGTTTTTGTGTGTGGAGATGAGAAGCTTTGGGGAAAAGAGGTTGAAGCACGTGGAGCACTTAGGTTGCCTCTTGTTTCGCCATGTAGACTACAGTCAGATTGGAAAAGGCGGAGAACAGCATCAGCTCCGAGGCAGCCATTTAGAACTCTGGAACACGGCAGGCTGAATGCCACACAGCTGGAATTTTAGGAAGTAGGCTGATGAGGTAAGAGACACAACTCTACAGGGTGGGGCGTGAGTGTTGCCCTCTCAGGGGTTCTGTATGTCAGCTCATGGGTCCACCAGGTGATCCGATGCCCACTCTCTGCAGAGTGCTGATGGCTCCAGGAGAAAGGGCAGGAGGAAAGGGTTGGGGAACACCGGCTCCTACATCACAAAAAAGACAGCCCTCTACGAATTTTAATGGAGAGCTGTTTCTTCTTCATGGCAGCCTAAAGAAGAGGTATCTGGGCTGCCTCATCACAGCACTGGGCAAGTGACAAGATGCCATTCCATTCTAGCCCTGCATTCTTCAGTCAGTGGGACCCTCCATGCATTGCTTCAGCACTGAAATTCACCAATTTTGAGCAGTGAGGAGGGCAGGCCGGTAGTGAATGCAGGCTTGCTGAGGGCTGGGACCCTACAAGAGTTTGTCAGGAGCTGCTGTAACTCTGACACCAGCTGGCTGTCTTCCTCAGGCCTGCTGAGTTTGAATTCCATGGTTCCTAAGGTAACTAATTGCCTGTTCGCTCAGACAGTCACTAAGAAATACTGTTGGGAATGAGCAGTCCCTAGAAGATAGGGCAGTGCTGTGCTGCATGGGACTCAAATCCTAGTCCCTCGGAGCCTGGAGAGATGGCTCAGTGGTTAAGGGCATGGCTTCCGCTCTTTCAGAGGTCTGAGGTTCAATTTGCAGCACACACATGGTGGCTCACAGCCTTTTGTAACTCTGGTTCCAGGGGATCTGACAGATACTGTCTTCTGGTCTCTGTAGGCACTGCACACATGTGGTGCATAAGCATACATGCATATAAAAATACATGCACACATACATACAAATAAATATATATATAAAGATACAAGCGCACATGCATATAAAAATACCCATACATATAAAAAATAAAAAAAATCTGTTGTCTGAGAAACTAGATAGATTTCTCTTGACTACTTTAGGCATGCTTATCGAAAACTGACAAAACAATATCTCTTGTCTCCATGGCCAGGCAGTGGTGGTGCACACCTTTAATTCCCACCACTTAGGAGGCAGAGGCAGGCAGATCTCTTGAGTTCAAGGCCAGCCTGGTCCACCTAGTGAGTTCCAGGACAGCCAGGGCTATACAGAGAAACACTGCCTCAAAAAAAAAAAAAAAAAAGAAAAGAAAAGAAAAAGAAAGAAAGAAAGAAAAAGAGAGAGAGAAAGAAAATAGGTGTCCTGATAGAGAAACCTAAAGGCAAGGTTAGATACCACAAAAGGCAATGATCTGTTGAAGAACTAAGATGTCAAATGTGCATCCAAACATGCCTGCCTGGAGGCCACTGCCTGTTTGTCATCCTCATGAGAAGCAAGGGTCAGTGAGAAAAGTCAAATCTATGTGGTGAAAAGCCTTTAATATTATTATTAAGATTAGTTAGCAGCTTTGCCATTTGGAGGAAGGAGGATTTCACAGAGCTGCTGGAGTAGCAGAGACATCAGGAGACTCCTGTTTACAAGGTGCTTTTAGAAGGATCTCGCCATTATCCACTGGTGTTTACACATACACCGTGTGCCAGGCCCTTCTACACCAAAGGCAAATCTTTGTCCAGTGAGTCCAGATGTGCAGAGGTTAGAATATTCAGAGAGCAAATACTCTAGTAGAAGAAACTATTGAGCAGAATAAGTGATATTTTAAAATGCATTTCTGTGCTGTGTGTAATATAGCTAAACTAACATTACCGCGAAGCCACTAACCTTTACATTTCCTGATTTTTAACGTGCTTAAGGTCTTGATGCTCTTGCTCTTGCTCTTGCCTGGGTTTTTCTTTCCAATTCAGTAAATAATTTTTGAACTTTAACACGTGGCTGCATGAGAGCTTAACACCTAGCAAAAAGCAATTAAGGTTTTTTATTTTTGCTTTGTTTTGTTTTCAAATATATTATTGTCATAGTTTGTTGTTTAGCTTGTTGACTGACAGTGACCTAAACTGGAATACCCATGTTGTGCTGGCAGGTTTCATGTCAACTCGACACAAGGAAGAGATCACAATTGAGAAAATGCCCCCAAGAGCTGGCGCGGGTGGTGCACACCTTGTAATCCCAGCACTTGGCAGAGGCAGGTGGATCTCTGTGAGTTCAAGGCCAGCATGGTCTACAAAGTGAGTCCATGACAGCCGAGGCTATACAGAGAAATCCTGTCAAGGGAGAGAGAGAGAGGAAGAGAGGGAGCGAGAGCACAAGAAAGCCTCCATAAGATCGGGCTGTGAGGCATTATCTTAATTAGGGATTAAGATAATAATTAGGCATTATCTTAATGCGGGAGGGCCCAGCTCATTGTGGATGGGCCTGGTGGTCCTAGGTTTTATAAGAAAGCAGGCTGAGCAAGCCACAGGAGACAAGCCAGTAAACAACACTCTTCCCTTGCCTCTGTCTGCATCAGCTCCTGCCCTTAGGTTCCTGCCCAGTTTGAGTTCCTGTCCTGACTTCCTTCAGTGATGGACTACATTGTGGAAGTATAAGCCAAATAAATCCTCTTCCACCCAACTTGCTTTTGGTCATGGTGTCTCATCACAATGATGGAAACCCTGACTAGGACAGAAGCACTTTGGCAATGATTTTCCTTTAGGGATACAATCTATACGACCTGGGATCCTTTGCCTTACATTAGCTATCCCAAATGTCTCTTACATATTTCTAGTTTGGTTGTCTTTTCTCCTATTCAAACCTGATCTTCCCTCGTGCCTCTTTGACAGATGTTCTAAGCTATGTTGGATCTAATTTCTAAAGCCAAAAGTTGACAGACACACACATCCCCCAATTTCTTTATTTCCTTTTGCTCTCAGGTTTGCATTGTTCAGACCTACCTGACTCTTTTAAATATATAAACTCAGTCTCAATAGAACACGAAGAGAAAATATCTTGCCACAGTTGTTCAGATTCTAAGCCAGGGAGACATTGTATGGAAACCCACATGGCCAGTCATTAGTTCTGAGAAGTCTGGAAAGCAGTGAGCGAACTTTATTATGTAGGGTTCTGTTATACCATCCTTTACAGCAGGTTCCTTAAAAGGGGACCACAAGGAGGGTTTCCTATTTTATAGACGGAAAAGCTGAGGCAGCGGCTGCCCCGGGCAATAGAGGAACGGATGCAGGTCTTTGGCTATGTTGCTTGCTTCCACCTTAGAGGAGACTATGTATGTACCTTCTCAGGTACACAGGATTCACCCAACTGTTTTAGAAAGCTTTGGACCAGTGCACAGAGTTGCAGAAGCATCTTTAAGACCGACTCCGCAAAGTACAAACTCGAAGATTAGTAGGGTTTTGTGGCGAGGGCAGGCAGTAACTATGGCTGATCAAGGTAGTAACACCGGCCCCACAAAATAACCGTAATCTGAACAACGTGCGTGCGTTAACCATGATGTGAAAAAGTGCAGTCTAATGAGCTAACAGCTCACCTCACTGGGGTAGTGCTGAACCGGCTTCGAATTCTCTACAACAAAGCTCTTCCGAAAAATTAAGGTGTGAGTGGTACTGCGGTTGGGAGAAGACGTGGGGGCCAGGGCCACGGTGCTCTCCGAGGACCCTAGGTAGTGATGGCCAGGCGGGGCGGGGCGGGGCAGGGCGGGAGGTGAAGGAGACCTGCCGGAGCCACCTGGCCTGCAGGACCCCACGGTGTGCTCGGGAGCGGGAGGAGAGTGCCAGCCGAGGGGGCCTGCTCTGCGGAGGGAGGAACGCCCGCACTGGCAGAGGTAGAGCCCACGCGAGAGGCGGGTGGGAGGGCTGGCAGAGGCAGGGCGGGATCGCGGCGTGTGAGGCGGCGGCGTGCAGACTGGGGAGTAGGCCCGGACCCGGGCGGCGGGAGAGAGTGGAGGGAGACCGGTTCCCTTAGCAAGCTCCCAGTTAGTTTCTGTCAAAGATGGCCAAATTCCACTCTGCCCTTCCCCCTTCCGCGCCTTTTCTCGTCCCCTCCGGCGGCTCCCAGGGCTGCCGGAGGCCGTGGGGAGTCCGAGCGAGTGAGCGGCGGGAGGAGGGAGAGGGGAGGACCAGAACCTCCCCGCCGCACCTCCCGCCCCGCGGGAGAAAGGGCTCTGCGGCTTTAAACCGGAGAGTGGGCGTCACCGCGGGGGGACCCGGTGACTAGCCGGGGCGGGGTTGGGTGGGCGGGGCCATGCAAAGCAGGAGGCGGGGCCGGCAGGGCGGGCCCTCGTGCCGCGCGGGGGAGGGGCCTCCGGGTGGGCGGGGCGCGGGCGGCTTCTCCCGGGTCAGGCGCGGGAGGGGGCGGAGGCGGCGGCGGGCTGCTACCATCGAGCGCGTTCGGGGAGGGGGACGGGTGCCATTCCCCCGGAGGGGGCGGGCCCTGGCGGCGGCGGGTCCAGGGCCCCATTCCCCGCCGGGCGGGCCGGGGGAGGGGCGCGCCTCCGCTCGCGTCCGAGGCGGGGCCCGCGGTACCTTTCGTGGCACGGTGCGGCTTGGGGGGAG
>CM053744.1:96222804-96278178 GCA_028658305.1 Pachyuromys duprasi
CCGGCCCGGGGTAAGTGGCCCCGGGGAGGGGGAGGGGCGGGCCGGCGCGGCGGGGGCCGGGTCCGCGTGCGCGTGTGGCCGGGGGGCCTCCGGGGGTCGGGGGCGAGGGCTGGGCGAGTTGAGTCTGGAGGAACCTGTTGGGGGAGGTGGGGGAGCCTCAGGAGCTGTGGGAGAGGGACCGGGGCATCTCTCGGGGGTTTTAGGAGGTTGTGTCCCAGAGCTGTGCTTGGTGAGGTTACCTGAGGGGAGAGGACCGTCTCGGGGTCCTGGGATGGAGGGGCGATGGCGAGAAGAGAGTGCGCGGGAAATTAGGGATTTCTGGTTGAGTTTGGTGGGCTCTCTAAGACCCCGGAGATCCGTGGAGGAGGAAAAGGGACTCCGCAGGCCAATGACTTGTTGAGGGGTTGGGGGAGGTGAACGCCTGGAGGAATGTCTGAGTTGTAAAGGGTTCCAGCAGGTGAGTTGGCGATGTTTAGGTCACTGAGTCATTGTGGGGGTCGTAGAACACACTAGTGATTTTCAGATTGGATCCCTAGACGCTGTGTGGCCTTTGAAAGTTGCAAGGACTATTAAGATGTCACTGGTTAAGTGTTGGGTGAGCTTGGTGAAATGGAGATAGCCTAAGGAAAACAATCTCAGAGTTGATTGGTAGTCCAGAGAGAAGAGCCAAGGCCTGTAATACTAATATTGCTGGAGACATGATGTTAAGGCTGCCAAGGATGAGAAACAAGGCTTGAAATCTGTCCTCCAAAAGCCTTGGTCTGCGGGAGGCAAGGAAGAGCATTTCTAAGTGTGGATTCAGAGTCTAAGATGGGGACCTAATAAACTCATTAGACAGGGTAGAGAAATGGAAGTAAATATGCCTCTGTGGGACAGTCTCCAAGGCAGGATGCAATGTTAGACTTTAGTTAAGGCAAACACAAGTCAACCCCTGGCAGTGACTGCAGTGGGGAATGATTGAGTGGCCATGTAGAAAGTCAGCGTGATGGAGTGTTTGTTAGCATTTGATAGATTATGGAATTAAATGCTCATTTGGGCCACAGAGATTTGGGCTCTTGTGTAGGGAACGCAGTGATGAATTAGTTACAACAGGTAACGAGAGTAGGTGGTAAAATAGTTGAGAAGCGGTCCCAAAGGGTGTCAGAGATTCAGACAGTTTAGAACCTGTGACTGGAGGTTGTTCTGCATGGTTGTCCGGTTGGTTTGGAAGTTTCTAACTAGACCTAGTTGTTGGGAAGTTTAGTATGAGGAAATGTTTGTGTGCAAATCTAGTAGTCGTGAGGACCAGTAACAAAGTCTTCTTTCTTCTCTTGAAAGAGATCTACACTGTTTATAGAGATGGACTAGGAAGAGGTTCATTAGGTGTTGCAAACATACTTTGAGAAACGAGGGCTCCATTTACTGGTGCTTTGGATAAGCTAAGGAAATGTGGAGGTGTATGTAGGAGATTCGATAGTTTTACAACCTAGAAGTTGGATATTAAGCCTTGAAAGTCTTTGTAATCAGTGTGCTGAATATAATAGTTTCAAAATATATGATTGATAGAGAGGAAAGTCATTGGTCTAAAGATGAAAGCACAATTTCTATACAGTTTTCTGTTTATAGGGCAAGTACTATGGAACTGGTTCTTGAGCAAAAGAAATGTTTTGCTCTGGATTCTGGTTAACCAGGACAAGCAAAACACAAACAAACAAACTTACATACATTTCTTCTGTGGGTTATTTCCCTGTGGCCTTCAGAAATCTCTGCTGCTGTGAACCAAAAGAAAATGCCAGGGGCCAGACCCAGGGCCTTCACAAGCACAGTGGCCAGCTAAATACTGGAGGGTGAAAAGCCTTGAACTTGGGATCAAGATGTTAGCTCTCTGGGTGACTTACTTTGAACAAGTCTTGGTGTTTTCTTTGCCTGCCTGTGAAGGTGCTGCTGCCTGTTCTCACGCTCGGAGTTGCCTCTCAGCCTAACCAGTTAATGCCTGTCTGGAAAGTTCTTTCAACACCTCCAAGGATGAGAGATTATGTACTACACCTTTTTTTTTTTTCATCCTACTTTGACTGTCTCACTAACAGACCAGATTTAACTTTGTGCCATTGTAGTAATATGTTTAATCAAAGAACAAAAAGGGATGTTTGTACACTTGTATTGGTCTGTTGTGTGAATTTAGGATTCTATATTAATTTTGAAAGATTAGTGATTAGTGGCAAGGCAGTGCTATTGATGGTAATTGTAAATATTGAGCAGAAGGATATTTTTAAGTATTTAGATTGTAAATACTGGGCTGACAGGGAGTGAGAAGGTGGGCGCTGGCCTAGGCTGCCGAAGCCCTGTGTTTGGCCTAAGGCACGGGCTTTGTTGTCCTGTTTAGTCCTCTTCAGGTAGTGTGGGGAAAATGACTTTTTTCTCTGCCTTCAAGAATCTGATGGGAGAGTCTGTGGCAACTTTTCTTGTTGTAACTCTGGAGTTCGCATAGTGTTTTTCTCTCTCAGTCAACTCTGGCAGTCAACTGATGTAGGGTCCCACTTGAGAATGTTTCTTACATGCTTAAAATGAAACACGTAGAAGTACAAATGGGTTGTCAAAATGTTCATGGTGCTATGGTAATGTGTGTGCTTCTTTGTAACACACTGAATAATGTCTAATGAGACTGTGATTTTGAAGCAGTGTTGAGGGAACAGCATGTGTCATTATGTCAGCGTGTCTTCAACAACTAATATGACGTGAAAATGTGTGGTGGTGCTGTGGGTGCACAGGATGGCTGGTGCTACACCCACTGTTGAAGGCTACACTAATTTCATTACTTACTTAGATCACTCAAAATGATGATCTGTGTTCCTCCCGGAAGGCTCCAAGCCACCTCTGTCCTGTGTACAGCAGACTCCTTGGGAGCTGTGAATCCTGGAGTTAACCATCCTAGACCAAGTGATTCTCTTTTTTTTTTTTTTTTAAGACTGTGATGTTTGAAAGTGTCCTTAAGGCCGCTTACATTTTGAGCTCTGAGATATTTTTAAGAATCTCCATCATTCAGGACGTACACCCAGCACTCGGAGGCAGAGGCAGGTGGATCACTGTGATTTTTGAGGCCCGCCTGGTCTTCAAAGCCAGGCCAGGCCAGCTAGGGCTACACAGAGAAACACTGTCTCAAAAAAACAAAGCAAAAAAGAAAAGAAAGAAAACCATCTCCATCATGCTTAGGATAGGGGCATGGAGGAAAAGCCAGAGACAATTGCAACCTGTGAAGGCCATTCCTGGTCGTAGAAAAGGTGAAAAACAAGAATCCAAAGAACACTTTGTTTGTTCCAGGTTCCCTAGTCACCATTAGCCTGTGTAGCACCCCCAGAGCCCGCTTTGGCAGCACCTTATCTCTGACTTGTATTTAAATGGGTTTGCCACCTTTCCCTATTTTTGACTAACTGCTTTGTTATGTTTCTTCTTCCAGATGTAGATTTGGCCACCGTGCAGTGGGGAAGGGGTGGCGTTCCTTGGAGTCAGTGTGAATATGGCTATGAACTTTTCCTTTCTTCTTGTCATCCTAGGACTGAATGTGGGACTAACTGGTGTCGCTCCTCCTTGACCTAAAAATCCCTGTGGTGAGGGAGGCAGTTGTGTAAGTGCCTCTCTGCCCCGATGTAGAAGAGAAAGCAAAGTGGACATCTTGACAGGTAAAAACCTCACCTTAAGCTATGACTTATGTGACTTCAGCTTGAATGTGTGTTGGATTTTTGTCCCTCTGGAATTTCTTGTAAGGTAAGACTAGGCTGCTCTTTATTCCAGAAATTTCCCAAAGTGAAAGTCAGCAAAGCAGGTGCAAGTCCCAACTACAAGTGCTGTCACCCTGTGTTTCGTGTGACCCCGCCCAGGGGCCTTGTGCTTGACTGGAAGCAGAGGGCTGAGGAGAAAGGCAGACAGTGAGAGCTGAACCCAGCGTTTATTGTGTCCCCTTGGGTTTGTGGGAACATGAGCGAAGAGTCACAACCTCACTGTAATAAGTCGATCAACCGGCATTTTGTTGGTTTTTTACCCAGTACTAGGTGCTGAGAGAATGAGACACTGACCTCAGGGAGTTCCTGTCTAACTCTCACAGTGATACTGCTTTCAAAGTGTTAAATGGAGTGAGTGTAGCGCCCAGAGGCCTGATATACAGGGGGTAGCAGGCAACTGAGGGAAATTTCACAGAGAGGGGATATGGGTATAAAATATTACTGTGGTAGCCATTCTTTAGGGTAGTAGTTAGACTTTACTTTGAACACTTGAATTTTGTCAGAATTGTTGTTTCCTTAAAGTTTAGTAGCCATTGAAGAACAGTTTTTGCCCCATGAATGCTAAAACACAGTAATGTTTCATGTGAACTGAGGTTTTCTGCATGGGCCCACTGAATCATTGTTTTTCTCTACATTCTGGAGAGAGGTCGGCTCTTCCTTTTGTGTCCTGGAAGAAGCTGTTTCGTTGTTGGCAAGCCAGAAGTTAAGAATGGGCTAGGAATGGAATCTTAAGACCTTTTAGTTCCACAGTCTAAGTCTGAGACTGTGCCTTTTATGGAACAGTGGTCATAGCGCAGAGATGAAATTTGTTAAACATGACATAGCTCTAATAAACTTGACTTTGGGGAGCAGGGAGGTGGGAAAGCGTCCTTGGAAGAGTTGAAGTCGGGATTTTGATTCTGAGCTCAGTCCAGTTAGTTTGTGACTTAACTTAAAACTTGGCTAATCCTACAGAGCATGCATTTAAAGATTCCCTAAATAATTTGGCTCTCAGACCATCTAGAGCTTTGTTCTCCGTTGCCATCCCCAAGCTGTAGCTTCTGCAGTGGAGTGGTCAGCCCACAGAGGCTCCTGTACCACATCTCACAGTGTGAGTGGAGCTCTCAGGAGAGAACCCAGGTAGCAGATCTTCCTCGGACCTCTACACGTGCAGCATGGCACACATGTGCATGCATGCACACATAATCTAAGTAAAATAAATGAGTGCAATTTTTTTTAACTATAGAGTTTTGGCAAAGTGATGTCTACAAGGACAGATGTTGGAAATTGTTCAGGCTCCCAGCTTTCTCTAGTTCAGCACATCGCTCTGCACATAGTAGGCACTGAATAAAAGCAGGTCTGTTCAGTCCTAAGCTCCTACCAAAGTGTGGAAGCTTTCTGGCCAGCTGTTGCCACGTGGAGTTGTAGCTGTGCAGAGGGAGTAGCTGTGAGTGACCCTAAGTTTGTAAATTCAGAAGCGCCCTTGGCATTTTCTCTCTTTGCACCATCATAGTCAATGTTTAGTCTCTGTGCTAGGAAGAAGCGGTGGGAGCAAAGCATGTGAGCTCTCTTTTGTTGGAAATAAATGGTAGTGAGCTAATAATATTTTTATTATTATTATCTATCCTGCTATCATAATCAGTAAGACAGACACCTGTTAGAAACTATAATTGCCTTATATCACCTTGGGCTGGACAAATAATTCTACCTATAGAATTATTGGTTCCTCCGTCCAGCATGTAGGTCCCAAGGATCAAACTCTTGATAGTTCTCAAGAACCTTCCCATTCAGTTCCCAGCTCACAACCAATGCCATCCGCTTTAACCATTCCCTTCTGGCCCGTCTTCCATAACTCCATGAATACTTGTTTACCCTTCATCTGGATCGCTTCTTTCCACGACGCCCTCGGAGTCCTTCCTCCCAGCCCACATGGTTCTTTTCCAGGCTAACCCATACAGTCTTCCTCTTTTCTCCTCTCTTCCTGTCTGTGTGCTTTCTGTGATTCTCCTGTTCCAAAGCCCTCCAACTGGCCACACCTACCCCATTCTGCCCTGCCCAGGTTTAGTCCTTTTAATAAGCCAATCAGGAACAATTTCTTAGGCAAGGTTAAACAACAGTACTTGGGGAACATGACAGTTTGCTGGTAAACAGTAAGATTCTCGGGGCGGGAGGGCAAGCAATAAACAAATGCAAAGCACCAGCACATACTCCAACATCTCCTTGTTTTCATTAAATGCCCAGAAATTTCAGAAGTGGAGAAGTTGATTATATTTGCGCTTAATACAGCATCTGAAAACAAAACGTGTAGTTGGGAAGGAAAGAAAACCCCAAAGACCTTGAAATATCTACAGTGTATCTGTATATACCATTCAGCAGTTGGGAGTTGATTCTGTGTACAGGTGAGATGGCAGCTTCCTCTTTATCACCCTAGAGTATATAGGAAACTGTTTTCCCCTTAAGGTGCTCAGTGGTTGTCACATTGATATTGTTGATGTTTTCAGACCTACTTCAAAATGCCTCCCCCCGCCCCCCGTTTATTCTCTTCTAGGTGAGGGTCACCTTTGAGGAAGGGGCTCCTGACTCCTCACCCCAGGATGAACTCTGCAGTGTCGTGACCCTTGGGGTTTGGGTGAGTAGAAGAAAGCATGAGAAGTGGCTTAGGAAGTTAGAACAAGCTTTAGCTTTTCTCGACAGTTGCTGCTTTTCAGCCATTCAACCCTGCCTCCTCACCCTGGCCTCTGGCTGCTGCCATTCTCTTACCTATTTCTGACTTCAACTTGTTAGGTGTGTGCGAGAGGGTATGGTATTTGCCTTTCTGTGCCGGTCTTATTTTATTTAATGTCCTCCAGATTTATCTATGCTGTCTACAAATGACAGGATTATAAATTTTTTTTAAAGGCCAAATAGTCCCATTGGGGGAGGGGACTTGCCATAGTCTTTACATCTAGGCAGTCATTGATAGATGCTCGGATAGATTCTGAATCTTAGGTTCTGTTAAGAAGTGTGCAGTAAAGCCAGGGTCGGTGGCACACACCTTTAATCCCAGCTCTCAGGGTTGGGGTTAGGGAGGCAGAGGCAGGTGGGTCTCTGTGAGTTCTAGGACAGCCTATTCTACAAAGAGAGTTCCAGGACAACCAGGGCTACACAGAGAAACCTTGTCTTGAAAAAAAAAAAAAAACCCAACCAGTCAATCAATCAATCAATCTGTCGTGCAGTGAGGACTAAATGTAATGTCTCAGGCATTTAATCCTAGCACTGAGGAGGCAGAGGTAAAGGCAGGTGAATCTCTCTGAGTTCAAGACTAGACTGGTCTGTATAGTAATACCCCTGTCTCAATTAAAAAAAAAAAAGCTGCTGTGAAGATACCTGTTGGGCATACTCATTTCCTCTTCTTGAATAATAGTTTTTTAAATAAATACCGAATGTTCCAGGCTGCTTAGTAAGTGCTAGGAAAGGAAGGATGAATAGTAAGTTAGTCTTGCTCCCTACTTCATGGAGCTCATAGTCTGGTGGGAAAGATAGATGCTGCACAGGTGATCCCATAATGACCTGCACAGTTAAAAAGCATGAGGAAAACTCTGGAGAAACCCAAGGCGCTCTGAAGACTGTGATGGAGGGGTTCACATAGTGGAAGGTTTTAAGGGACCCTTCTCTGAAGAAGAAATAAGTGACTTCATGCTAGGTGGGTAGAAGAGGCATTTAAGTGAGTGGGAAATAGTTTTGGAAAGAAGACTATACCAAGGTGAATAATTCATGTTCAGTCCCAGCAATTTTGAGCCATGCAGGGAGGTGTCAAGTAGCAGTTGTGCGTACAGGCTTGCAGGGCCCAAGCCAAGCCACATGGGTGAATGTGGGAGCTGCTGGCAGAGTGGGAACTTGCTGGTAGAGAAGGGACTCGGATGCACACACCTGTGGAGCAGCTGGAGTGCCAAGAGGCAAGTGCAGAAGCAGGAGTCCTGTGGTCGGGGGTAAGCTCATTCACACGGGAAAGGCGAATGGCAGAACACTGCACCTCCTGTCACGCCCAGAGAATCTTGGCTCTGCAGGAAATAGAAGGCTATCTGTTTACTCTGTGTGTGTCTGTATGGGTATGTGTGTGCCATGGTACATGGTACTTCCTGAGGAAGTCAGAAGATAACCCCTGGGGGTTGGTTCTCTCCTTCCAGCATGTAGGTCCCAGGGATCAAACTCAAGTGTCAGGCTTGGTGGCGGGTACCCACTGGGCCCAGTCTATGTGTGGAAGGATACGACAGTGGGTCTGAATGCTAATTGGAAAGATCTGACAGACATGAGAGCTAGAAGGGATGGCCAGAGAACAGAATAAGAGCCCTTTGCATGAGTTAGACCACCTGTTGGTCAACTGCACTTTGGGGGAAATGGCTGGTTTTTCTTGTTATTTGTTTTGAATATCATGAAGCAAAAAGGAATGGGTACTTCTGGGGAAGAGGTTTGCAAGCTTAGTATGGGGATGCCCCACTTGGTGAAATGTTTTCTTCCTATTAAATAATAGCCACAGACGGGAATCACAGCACTCAGGACCCAGAAGTGGGAGTCTGGGCAAGTTCTGGGTCACATGGTCTACATAAGCAAGTTCCAAACCAGCTACAGCTATAGAATGAGATACTGTATTAAGACAAAGCAAACAACACCAAAAACCAGTAGCCCACAAACTGGGGCTAGAGAGGGAGGGAGGAAGATGGTGGGTAGGAGCAAGTGGAGAAGGTATGAAGTGGAGCCAGTGAGCTTGCTCCAGGGTGTGCTCGCCGCAGTGAGACCGGTGAGGCACTGCTGAGGGATCGCTCCCCTCGCCCGTGTGTGGCACTGCTGTGTGAAGAAAAGTGAGGCCTGGGCCTGACACCAGCTCGTCTGCCAGAAGAGTGAACAGTGACTTCAGCATGGTTAAGATAGGGGTGATAACAACTGTCCTGTGGGGTTGCCGTGAGTGAGTTGGCATGTGGATGTAGGGCTTACAACAATGCCTGGGGCTTAGTATTCTGAGGAAGAGAAGGGAGAGGCATGGAAGTCGCTCTGAGGAACGAGGGAGAAGTCCTTGTTTTAGAGGGAGTTCCCGCTCTCATTGTGTTGATTCTGTGGAAGGCCTTTTCCAGTCCTTCACCTGCTGAAGAGCCCAGTTTGATTCTTTGTGGCTGTCATAGACATTTGGTAGGTTTGGCTCACTTGTTCTTGTGCTCAGAGAGGCAGGCTCTGAGCACCTCTTAGGTCAGGAATTAGAAGCCTAGATTTTATTCTCAGCCCTTGCATGAGGCCTTGTGCTTCTTTCCACCTCAGTTCTGTCTGTCCATCCAGAGAGTAAGGTTGGGAAGATGAGTTAGGAGAGAGTGGGGGTTACTGAGAGGACTGATGGTTAGGGAAGCCATTTGTGTGTGCCTGTGTGCGCTGCTCTGGTTCATTCAGGTGGAAAATACCTGTCAATCAAGGTCGGGCAAATTGTGAGAATAAGACATTGTATGTGGAAGTACTTTGAAAATAAAAATGTTTTATGTTCATGCTATCATTATTAGAAATAATCTTTGCCACCAGCTCATCATCAGTGCCTGGCAGATTAATGAGGCAATTTGATATTTGTGATGTATTTTGCATTGCTTGGGAAGAAGACTGCAGATCAAATGCCAGGTGTTTCTTTTCTCTGGGAAGCTGATAAGTCATGGAGGACCCACCTGTACCCTTAGCACATCATGCTGAGTAGTATAGAGAAACCAGAGAACTTAAAATAAGGCTCTTGTCTTCAAAGAACACCATCCTCACAGGGAAGAAACCACAGAGGATCGCTCAGTGCCGGTGGCCGTGGAGTGTGTGATGGGACAGACAGTACCAGACGTTGCAGCAGCATGCATAGGTGATAGCTGCTGTCCTTTGCCGGAGGGAAGCCTTTGGCTGTGTCCACTCAGGGTGTAACTGTTGCTTCTATTTTACCAACAATTCTGATTTTTAAAAAAAAAAAGAAGAATGTAAAAAAGTTTATGATCTTAATTTGTCACATTTGACAGCTATAGTCCATTTTATGATTTAAACTGTAAAAGAAAAAAGATAAAAGGAGTGAGGGGCTAGAAATATGACCTTAAATGTAATGAAGATCAAAATGTTCTTTAGAATGCTGCTTCTTGAGCCCAACATAGAATTGCTTCAGAATATCTTTTTCTAGTTCTCCTCCTGCCTCCTTTACTAAAAAAGAAAAAGATGTAATTGTGTCTCCTCAAAACTTCCATAAATTCCCTTCACTGGCTCAGGTAAAAAAAAAAAAAGTTGGGCCATTGGAAATGCCTAATTGAAGAGTTTTGCACATGACCGTTCTCATAATGCCACACATTTAACTAAGGTTCCTCCTGGTTTAGTCCAGACTTTGAAACTCAAGATAAGTGTGGGCTGTGACAGCGGAGCTGTTTCCAGCTCCTTTTAACCTTTTAGCCACTAGTCTGTACACGACGCTCCCCTCAGTACCATACCCGCTCAGCAAGAGAGCAGCAGGTAGAGGAGAGGGAAGAGCAGATCATGGTGGTTACCAAAAGCTGGTCATGGCTCTCCGACTCCCTCCACAGTCTAGGCTCCCCTAAATAAAGAGGTTTTTTATTTGTTCCATAGTCAGCTTTGGGAATATTTCATTGACCTTTATGCTTCAAGTTAGCCTTGCAAATTGGCTCAAAAATATCTTTGCCTTCAAAGATAGTCTTTTACCTTCAAAACTGTGGCTCATTGCCATGCTTGCTCATGCCCCTGTCACTAAGGTGAGAACACAGGCACGAACGAAATCTGCATAATTTCATAGAAGAACCTTGGAAATCGGGGCAGAACTGATTGTATTGGTATTAGCTTGGTGTTTGCTTTCAGAAGCATCTCCTTCAGTGTCCCATCACCCTCAAAGCCCAAAGAGGAAAGGCATCAGTAATTTGCTACATGGAATGGAGTTGGGATGGGTTTGTTACCCATCTCTGCCACTATTCAAAGCATCATCTGGAGGAGGAGCCAGACAGCTCACACCCACTGAGACTTTTATATTCGGAAATAAACACAAGGGAGGATAAATGGCTACAGATGACATCCTTTTTCCCTCCTTCAAGCAAAGGCCGTGTGGATGGCAGGCCTGGGTGCTGACCTGAAGCTCTTAGTCCCCTTCAGTTGCTTGAGCACCTGAGTCAGTGGCCACACCGTGACTGTCACCCATCTTTACCCAGCATGCCCAGCTGTTGCTTGCCAGGTTGATCCTGTTGAAAGGTGTTCTCTGTCTCTGTTTTTACTCCCTGCTTTTTCTTTGTGTGTCCTTTTTCTGTAGTGTGCCCTGGAGATGCGAGATTTTCCTTCAGCGGCAGGAGGCGCACACTCAGAGAATGCTGGAAGTTCAAGGGGGAAGGACCCACTTCCACAGCGGAGAAAAACGAAGAGGAAAAAGGCGAACGGGCAGCCAGCGCTAAGGGACATACCAAGCCAGCAGTGGGCGACTGCCTCCGCCCCGAGCGGCTCCTTGTGCTGCAGCCCGAGAGGAACTCGGTGAGCCCGTCCCAGTGAAGTGACCGAAAGCTCAGGATTTCAATCAATGCATTCCAGTAACCCCAAAGTGAGGAGCTCTCCATCAGGAAACACACAGAGGTAAGGCCTGGGCTTCACAGCCACCCCCAGGTTGGCAAGTGTACACCACGCACACTCATGGCTGCATCGGTGTGTACAATTAGAAGCAGAGGAGACCGGGGGTGCGGGGGAGGAGGAGGAAACAGTATGGAACAGTAATAAGCTGAGAGCCAACCCTGACACTACAGGTTTTCAGGGTTGCTCTCTCAGCCACCATTCCCACACCTCCCACCTTTACCACCTCTCCACTCCTTGCAGAGCACAAACAGAAGGACCTTAGAGGCCAGCCAGTCCCATATGAGGAGTCTGGGGCATAAAAAGATGAGGGCCCAGAACTAAACCACCCCGGTCTACCACCCAGAGCCTTTGCTGTATCTCTTCAGTCCTCAGACAGTTATTTTAAAGGAACGCCGCCTCCCGTCTTCCCTGGGGCAGCAGCTGGCCTTCCCTGCTCTGGTCCCGAGCTGCCGTGGGGAGGGATCTGGACGTGGGAGGAGCGCCCTAACCTGACATCTGCACTGGGTCTCCTTCTGGCCTCCTGGGCCTGCTTGCTTGCTCTAGCAGAGGAGCTAGGCTTTCGTTACAGCTGTTCCTTGTCATCAGCCTGGGGGTGGTAGTATTTTGATCTTAACGATGTCTGTTTGTTTACTCTCAGCTAGTCTTAGTGTGAGAGTCACTTTTCTATGTACATAGAAACAGTTGTCCTTTATTGACAGAAGCCCTAGAGATCGGTCCCCATGTGACTCTAGTGTTCCTGAGACCTGGAGGCCTTTCTCTTTTATCCTCCTCTCTGTTGATGGCTCCAAGATGGGAGCCAGGGTGGCAGGGACAAGCAGGTGGACAAGGTGCAGCATGGGGTGGTGATTTAGCACGCAGGAGGTCTCCTTAACGCGTTACAGAAACACTGACTCATATTGACCACATCTGCTCTCTGATCTCTTCCTTATCTGTTTCTCTTAGTAGCCCTAAGTCAAAGCAGGAGGTGATGGTCCGTCCTCCTACAGTGATGTCCCCATCTGGAAACCCCCAGCTGGATTCCAAATTCTCCAATCAGGGTAAACCGGGGGGCTCAGCCAGCCAATCCCAGCCATCCCCCTGTGACTCCAAGAGTGGGGGCCATACCCCTAAAGCACTCCCTGGCCCAGGTGGGAGCATGGGGCTGAAGAATGGGGCTGGAAATGGTGCCAAGGGCAAGGGGAAAAGGGAACGAAGTGTTTCCGCCGACTCCTTTGACCAGAGAGGCCCTGGGACTCCAAGCGATGACTCTGACATTAAAGGTATGTCTATAAGATCTTTGAGACTCAGGGGGAAGTAGGTGTTCCCTGGGGAAGGCTTCTGACATTTAGTGGAGACCAGAGGCTGCTGTCAGTCAAGTGGGAGAGGAGGTGGCAGATTCTGGATTCTCACAGTTTAGGAGAGACCATTGCTTCTCACTTTTCTCCTCACTACAGAAAAATCTAGAACAGGTTGTTGAGCAATTCTTGCTCTTACGGTGTGTATGGTTTGACCAGGTATGGTACAGGCCGTGTTGTTGAGCACGGGCTGTGTGCTGTGAGCTGTCAGGCCAGGGGCTGCAGTTCAGCTGTGTCTCTGGTCCACACTGGAGCACATTCTCTGGCATTCCCTCTTGGAGAAATCCTCCAAGACTTGGGTTTGTGCTTTCTGGTTGCCACTTTGCCAGACTCATAGACGCAGGGGAAGGCTTAATGGCCCTGGTACTAGTCCAGAAATGTCACAGCTGATTTCAGTGTGGCAGGACCGAGGAGCTACCAGATGTGGTAGAAATTTGGCAGGCACCACAATGGAATGAGCCAGGAAAGGGTATTGGTATGGGGCTTTAGGCTTTTTTCTTCCTACGGTAAAACTAAAAAAATGTAGAAAATTAAATATTAAGAGGGGGCCAGAATGTGGAGTTCCTATTTAAGAAGTGAAAGTGAGATTTTTTTTTTCCAGCTCAAAATGAAAGTGAAAATCTGAGTGATTGCTCCCTCTGTTCTTTCCTCCCTCCTTCCTGAGGTGGTGTTGAGAATCCTGTTACGAATCCCAGCACTTCTGGGTACTGGGGGGCAGACAGCAGGACAAATGGTTGTCATCTTCAAGAATTTGAGTGTACCTAGAAAGCTAGTCATCAGACCATCTGTATGAAATATGATAAATGCTAGAACATGAGAAGGGGGTTATGAGTTTGAGTAACAGAGGCATCCTGTCATGTCTAAAAGGTTTTAAAAGGTTTTGTCAGAGCTGGGCGCCATGGCACACACCTGTAACCCTCAGGGGCAGAGGCAGGTGGATCTCTGTGAGTTCTAGGCTAGCCTGGTCTACAAAGTCTACACAGAGAAGCACTGTCTGGGGAGTCGGGGGTGGGCAGCAAACAAAGGTTGCCAGAATGGAAGGACATTTTTGCTCATATGTGTGCTATAGACAGGAGGAGGATTGATATATGAGTCACTTAGGAAAAAGCACATTTGAACTGTATGACTAGAAGAGATGTTTTCTCTTAGCAAGGAACTTGCTCTTGAAGTTTTTGACGTGGATTTGTGTTGTGAAGCTATAAATACTGGCAGGAAGGCCGGGATGGGGGCAGCTTATTCTTTCTATGACAGCGAATCCTTCATTCTTTTAGAATGTAATTCTGCAGACCACATCAAGTCCCAGGAGTCCCAGCACACACCACACTCCATGACCCCATCAACTGCTACAGCCCCGAGGTCTTCCACTCCCTCTCATGGCCAAACTACTGCCCCAGAGCCCACACCTGCTCAGAAGACTCCGGCCAAAGTGGTGTATGTGTTCTCGACTGAGATGGCAAATAAGTAAGTTTGCGTATGTCTTACGTTGCATATGCCTCGTGTGTTTTCAGACCAGAGTTCTTACTGGACTGCACTGCCCAGAGGCAGCTCCTGACAGTGCTACCTGGGCTGTGTTGGGACAGAGTGATGTTATGTGCAATGCAGGTTGAGTGTACACTGTACAATTTTCTGCAATCTGTGTTTTATCTTTTTTTTTAATACCACAAACATAAGTGTCTATAGTAGAATAATGAGAAAACATAAGAAGGAAAATCTCAGGAATTTACCAAAAGTAGCTCCTGGGACAATTTCGCCATGACTGTTTCAAATAGTTAGCTGCATCAGTGATAATTGGTTTACCAACCAGGGATATCCTCACACACTTTACCTTCCTTAGCTCACAAGATGACCCTGGACCTGCACAGTCTCAGTCCTATCTCTTGCTGTTACTGGGATTCCATGGCCACCTTTCCTAGTTGGTGTTTGAATGAGGATTTTCTATAAATCACCTAACCGAATTGGACTGAATCAAAGACTTGGGCATTTTAGTGGGTTTTGGTTTTGGGATTTGTTTGTTTTGTTGTTGTTGTTGTTGTTTTAATACCTTTGTGGGATCTCGTTCATGGCCGTCGTCTAACTTCAGGCACTTGCCTGGTAAATGATAAGCAGAAATAAAGAAGTGTATTTCTTTAGACTTCTTCTCACTCAGCATTCCTGGTGGTTCTTTCTATCCCATGGGGTTAGCATGCTAGAATTGCAGCTCGTGGGACAGAAGCAAGTGCTAGTGCATTGTCTTGTCTGTCTCACAGGGCTGCGGAGGCTGTTCTGAAGGGCCAGGTCGAAACTATCGTCTCTTTCCATATCCAGAACGTCTCCAACAGCAAGACAGAGAGAAGCACAGCCCCCCTGGTATGTCGCTAGGATGGGAATAATGATGTCAGGGTCTGCAGTGCCTGAGAGAGGTGGTAAATTAAGTTGACAGTGAGTTAGTCTTTGTGGCCCAAGCAGAAGTCTGGGTCTATAGCTCAGTTCTAGCATTTTGAGGTCTTAGGCTACATCCAACTTTTTGGAAAAAGCTGGAGACCATGGAAGAAAGCGAGAGCTGAACCTAATGACACCACGGCTAGGTTCTGTGACTCTCCAAATAGTTCTTAGTTGTTTTGAATTGAGGCCATAGAGAACTTTTTAATTGTTTGATATTTTCAGAACTACAGGTAGCCTGTCTCCTACCTGGATCTTAGGCACCCAGTATGAACTACATTAGAGAAAAAGGCTGCCATGGTTCTTGTAATCATACAGATTTTCACATGGATTCAAAACCCATTTGTTGTGAAGAGGCACAGTACCAGATACTGGGGATGCATGGACATAGTACCTGCTTTTAAGGAACATAAAGTCCAATCCTGGCATGAGTCTTAACCATGAGAAAAGTTGAATGACAGTAATCGATGAGTTATAATTCAAGATAAAATAGATGGCTTCTTGTCTAGGTTGTATATCAAAGAGGGCTCCCTCTCCAGGTCACAGAAGCACCTGGGCTTTCCTAGACTCTGAAAAGGTTCTCCAGGCTCCCCAGCGCCCCTCCACTATTCAGTAAAAGCCCCTTGTTGAGGCGTGCTCTGGTGTGCTGCAGGGCAGTCACTGCCTGGTGACCTCAGTGACAGATCCTAATGCTGCTGTCACCTCCACCTTACCTGGGAGGGTGGTACAGACTGATGGTCTCCTGTCCACCTTACCTGGGAGGGTGGTACAGACTGATGGTCTCCTGTCCACCTTACCTGGGAGGGTGGTACAGACTGATGGTCTCCTGTCCACCTTACCTGGGAGGGTGGTACAGACTGATGGTCTCTTGCTTTAGTTGCTACCTGCTGCAAACTCAGCAAAACCAGACTTGAAATAGCAACTAAACGAAGGCAGTGTCCACTAAGAAGTCACAAACATAGAATATGCTTTTGAACGTTCAGAAGCACAGATTCAGATCACACACACTCTATGCACATAAATATGCACTTACGTATGAAACAAAAGCTTTTCACATACATAGATACACATGAAGAGTCATGTACAGATTTACACATGGGCAAACATTCCAGCTTACTTGAGCGCAAGAGCGTGGACATCTTGCAGACACAGTACCATGTTGTCAGTGAGCATGCTTGTATCTGGGATGTAGTGTAGCAGGGGTCCTTAATAAATGATAAACAGCCATCCAGCCTGTTAAAAGGGGCAGTCATGCTGATTGGAAAAAAATAGATGAGAGACACTGTGAGCTAGACAGTCTCAGATTTCTCCACAGACACTTCCTGCCTTCAGCTTATCTTCTTACAGCTAATATCCAAACTCATATCAAATGTGCTGCATAAACTGAAAACACAGACCAGGCACGCCAGGCCTGAGGAAGCTCAAGGAGGAAGTAAGTTGGTAGTTATTCAGCCAGAGGAGGTGTTGACATGGAGCAGTCTTCCCTGCTGTTCTGGCTGATTGAGCACAAAGCCACAAATGACTTTTAGTTTCTTTTCATTGGAAACATCAGACCTTTTGATTGATAATGAGAAGTCTCTATAGGCAGAGAAAAGAAAAGAGGTGTTGGGTTATAATTTCCCACATACTAGGAAACTAATCTTTCCCTAAGTCAAAAGCACGTGGTAGACATCTGATCTCAAACCTGTTCCTCGAAATAGACTCTCAGAGGTATTCAGTAGGGTAGCTGTTGCCTGGCAAGTATAAAGTTATTAAGCCTAGTTTTCAGGAAGGGGAAGAAGCTGCTACTTAACATAAAGTTTAAAAAGAAAACTATGTTTCCCTGTCCAAAATGGGTTATCCATGAACAGTTTGAAAGACGGTATCAGTATGGATTTGTGTTACTAGGACACAACCTTTATATCTTGTTTCTTTATTGCCCTTCGGCTCAAATCACCATTATGTGATATAAAGCATCTTACTTTTCTTCAGAACACACAGATACCCACCCTTCGGAATGATCCTAAACCTCTCCCACAGCAGCCTCCAGCTCCCGCCAGCCAGGACCAGAACTCTTCCCAGAACACCAGACTGCAGCCAACTCCGCCCATTCAGGCACCAGCACCCAAGCCTGCTGCAGCCCCTCGTCCCCTGGACCGGGCCAGTCCTGGGGCAGAGAACAAACTGATTGCTCCTGTGGGCAGCCCTGCCAGCTCCACGCCACTGCCCCCAGATGCTACTGGGCCAAACTCGACCCCCAACAATCGAGCAGTGACCCCTGTCTCCCAGGGGAGCAATAGCTCTTCAGCAGATCCCAAAGCCCCCCCACCCCCACCAGTGTCCAGTGGCGAGCCCCCCACGCTGGGAGAGAACCCTGACGGCCTATCTCAGGAGCAGCTGGAGCACCGGGAGCGCTCCTTACAAACCCTGAGAGATATCCAGCGAATGCTTTTCCCTGACGAGAAGGAATTCACGGCAGGACAAGCGGGGGCTCCCCAGCAGAACACTGGGGTTCTAGATGGACCTCAGAAAAAACCAGAAGGGCCAATACAGGCCATGATGTCTCAATCCCAAAGCCTCGGTAAGGGCCCTGGGCCCCGGACAGATGTGGGAGCCCCATTTGGCCCTCAGGGACATAGAGATGTGCCCTTTTCTCCAGATGAAATGGTTCCACCTCCAATGAACTCACAGTCTGGGCCCATTGGACCAGACCACCTGGACCATATGACTCCTGAGCAGATAGCGTGGCTGAAGCTGCAGCAGGAGTTTTATGAAGAGAAGAGGAGGAAGCAGGAGCAGGTGGTTGTCCAGCAGTGCTCTCTCCAGGACATGATGGTCCATCAGCATGGGCCCCGGGGAGTGGTCCGAGGGCCGCCCCCTCCATACCAGATGGCCCCTAGTGAAGGCTGGGCACCCGGGACAGAGCCATTTCCTGATGGTATCAACATTTCACATTCTCTGCCCCCAAGGGGCATGGCTCCCCACCCCAACATGCCGGGGAACCAGATGCGCCTTCCTGGGTTTGCAGGAATGATAAATTCTGAAATGGAGGGGCCAAATGTGCCCAACCCGGCATCGAGACCAGGTCTTTCTGGAGTCAGTTGGCCAGACGATGTGCCAAAAATCCCAGATGGTCGAAATTTCCCTCCTGGCCAGGGTGTTTTCAGTGGTCCTGGCCGAGGGGAACGGTTTCCAAACCCCCAAGGCTTGTCTGAAGAGATGTTTCAGCAGCAACTGGCAGAGAAGCAGCTGGCTCTCCCCCCGGGCATGAGCATGGAGGGCATCCGGCCTGGCATGGAAATGAACAGGATGATTCCAGGCTCACAGCGCCACATGGAGCCAGGAAATAACCCCATTTTCCCTCGGATACCAGTTGAGGGTCCTCTGAGCCCTTCCAGGGGTGACTTTCCGAAAGGAATGCCCCCGCAGATAGGCCCTGGGCGGGAACTTGAGTTTGGGATGGTTCCTGGAGGGATGAAGGGAGATGTTGGTCTGAACGCCAACATGGGGTCTAGCTCTCAGCTGATACCTCAGAAGATGAGAGAGGCCGGTACAGGCCCTGAGGACATGATGAAACTGCGCCCCGGTAGCTCAGACATGCTGCCTGCCCAGCAGAAAATGGTGCCGCTGCCGTTCGGTGAGCACCCTCAGCAGGAGTATGGCGTGGGCCCCAGGCCGTTCCTTCCCATGTCTCAGGGTCCAGGCAGCAGCAGTGGCTTGCGGAATCTCAGAGAACCAATCGGGCCCGACCAAAGGACTAACAGCCGGCTCAGTCACATGCCACCACTACCTCTCAACCCTTCCGGTAACCCCACTAGCCTCAGCACAGCTCCTCCGGTACAGCGCGGCCTGGGGCGGAAGCCTTTGGATATATCTGTGGCAGGCAGCCAGGTACATTCCCCAGGCATTAACCCTCTCAAGTCTCCTACAATGCACCAAGTCCAGTCTCCGATGCTGGGCTCACCCTCGGGGAACCTCAAGTCCCCTCAGACTCCATCACAGCTGGCAGGCATGCTGGCAGGCCCAGCTGCTGCTGCTTCCATTAAGTCCCCTCCTGTCTTGGGGTCTGCTGCTGCTTCGCCTGTTCACCTCAAGTCTCCATCACTTCCGGCCCCATCACCGGGATGGACCTCCTCTCCTAAACCTCCCCTTCAGAGTCCTGGGATCCCTCCAAACCACAAAGCGCCCCTCACCATGGCGTCCCCGGCCATGCTGGGAAGCGTAGAGTCAGGTGAGTGCACTTCCATCCTCATACCTTGTAGCCGGAGGTTGCTAGACCTGAGTTTGTGTTTTAAGTAAACTTGTGTCTTGGTCGTCTAGTCAAAGGCCATGGCCTTTGTCAAGTTTTGTTGCAAAGTGCATGATTGTGAATACTTGCATAGAGCTATTCACAAGCGTCTATTCCTGGCCAAGTGTGTACAGGGACTCTTGAGGAACATGAAAACAGTGAATGTGTTAGTTACATTTGCACTTGAATGCAGGTGAAATAGAATGTTAGCAGTGGTTAAATGTGACTTCTGAAAGTACTGGAACCAGCCACTTTACTGCCCAAAGAACGAACATAAGCCCAACCACAGTGAGGGGCCTGCTCTTAAGACCATTGAGGGTCCCATTAGGATCAGTCGAGAAAACGTAACACTGCCCTTGGTGAAGTCTCGTAGTCACACACTGGCTGCTACAGTTTGTTTCAGTATTTTCTTCCCGGGAGAGACTCTGGCTGATGATGGTAGTTTCCTGAATGAGACCAGAGGTGGTCAGTGCAGCAGCCTGGGGTGCTAACTGCTGGGTTGGTGCCATCTCCACTTGAGAAACACTAGAATCAGAATAAGGCAGGCGATTTACCCTAGCACGCTAAAATATCTCTCTGTGGGGTAGCAGTTCACTAGCGCGCTCGAGTGGAACAGCCAGCCACCTCAGACATGTTTGTCGTGGAAATTAATCAGGAGTGTGTGCAGAGCAATGGGGTTAGTACCTGAGGTTAGAGCACAATCCTGTCTTCTTGGCATGCAGATACCTGAGTTGAATTCTAAATTATGATTGGCCAGGGAGAGAGCCCCACTGGTCCACACCCTTCCGTGAACAGTCGTCTATGAGCCATGTTTTCCCCAAGCTTGAACTAAGATTTCCAGCACATTGCTGGCATGTTTGTCTCCACATCTGCTGAGCAGTCACCTCGTCATCACACTGTGATCTCCCTCGTGGTCTCCCTCTGCAGTCAGGGCTCCCCTGGAAGGCTGAGCCCTGGCCTGAACATCTGTCTTGTTCTCAGCCTTGCTGGGTCAAGCCAGTGTCCAACCCCTTCTAAGAAACATCTAACTCCGTGCCTCCTTTCACCTGACTCTCTTTGTCGCCCCAGGCGGCCCCCCGCCTCCTGCAGCCAGCCAGCCTGCCTCCGTGACCATGCCCGGAAGTCTTCCCGCCAGCACACCGTACACCATGCCTCCAGAGCCAACCCTTTCCCAGAACCCGCTCTCCATCATGATGTCTCGGATGTCCAAGTTTGCCATGCCCAGTTCCACCCCGTTATACCACGATGCCATCAAGACTGTGGCCAGCTCTGACGACGACTCCCCTCCGGCTCGTTCTCCCAACTTGCCATCAATGAATAACATGCCAGGTGAGGTGCAGCTGGGGCTGGTACTAGGCTGAGCAGCATAGAGGGAAGTCTAACGAGCTAAAAAAATGCCCTGTACATTTCCGTGTGAGGTGCCACGACCAGCGGAATGGCAGTTGGTCAGTGTGGTTCTAGGTGTGTGAGGTAGAATGGTAGCTGTGGTCTGTTTTGTCGTGTGATTCTTTCTTGTGTGGGGGTGCATTTTGGCTTGGGTCCTGCAGTAGTAGCACAGAGCCTTTTTTAACGGGCTGGGTGCACTGTCTTTTCTATGAAGGCAGCTTCAGACCCCCGGTTCTTGCCTCCTGTTCCATCTGTTTTTCCTGTTGTTGCTAACAGGAAGCAACCTGGAGTGGTGACGCTGATCATCAGAGAAGCCATGACTTTTCAGCCATGAGTGTCTGGTTCCTTTCGTTCTGGTTGTTAGGCGTACTGTTTGTTTATCAATAACCCTAAGTAACCGGGTTAGGCGTGCTCTGTGAGTGTCGCAGCAATCGCCGCCATGCTTGATTTTAATTCCATAGAGCAAATAGTTAAAGGGCCCAGAGTCGACTGCAGCAGGCCTTCATCAGCTCCTTGTCCATTGGAAGTTACTCTTTCTTTAACAGTCTGTAACCTGGGCCTTTAATACCCTACTTATGGCCATATAAAATAATACAAAATTCCAAATGAAAAAAAAAAAAAAGACCTGTTTGGTTTCCTTCTTGATATTTGTGCTACCTGAACAAAGAGACTCAGTCAGTCCTTTCTCCAAAATGGGCTGCACTCGAACCACCAGGCCAGTTGTGTGAAATGCGAGCTGTCTCCCATGAAGACAGCCATGCTCATTTGGAAGTGAACTAGGACCTTCCCAGAGAGAATGTTTCCCGTGCTGTCTTACACAGCTGAAGGCTTGGTGGGTGTCGTCTGGTGCCGCTGGCCTGTGGCCTTCAGACGTGTCACCAGCTTTCGCTATTATGTGTTTTCCTAGTACACTGCACATTTGATGCATAATAATTTTTGTTAATGTGATTTGTAGTCTTTTTTGTGAGTTGCTTTGGTTGAGTTGATTCCTTTAATATCTTTATTTTTCTAGGAATGGGCATTAATACACAGAATCCTCGAATTTCAGGTCCAAACCCCGTGGTTCCGATGCCAACCCTCAGCCCGATGGGAATGACCCAGCCACTCTCTCACTCCAATCAGATGCCCTCTCCTAACGCCATGGGACCCAGCATACCTCCTCATGGGGTCCCAATGGGGCCTGGCTTGATGTCACACAATCCTATCATGGGGCATGGATCCCAGGAGCCTCCAATGGTACCTCAAGGACGGATGGGCTTCCCCCAGGGCTTCCCCCCAGTACAGTCTCCTCCTCAGCAGGTTCCATTCCCTCACAACGGCCCCACGGGGGGACAAGGCAACTTCCCCGGAGGGATAGGTTTCCCAGGAGAAGGCCCGCTTGGTCGTCCCAGCAACCTGCCCCAAAGTTCAGCAGATCCAGCACTTTGCAAGCCCGGAGGCCCCGGGGCTCCCGACTCCTTCACTGTCCTGGGGAACAGCATGCCTTCGGTGTTTACAGACCCAGATCTGCAGGAGGTAATCCGACCTGGAGCCACCGGAATACCTGAGTTTGATCTCTCCCGCATCATCCCCTCAGAGAAGCCCAGCCAGACACTGCAGTATTTCCCTCGAGGGGAAGTCCCAGGCCGCAAACAGCCACAGGGCCCTGGACCTGGCTTTTCACACATGCAGGGGATGATGAGTGATCAAGCCCCCAGGATGGGGTTAGCATTACCGGGCATGGGAGGCCCGGGGCCAGTGGGAACTCCAGACATTCCTCTTGGTACATCTCCTTCGATGCCAGGCCACAACCCAATGAGACCACCAGCCTTTCTCCAGCAAGGCATGATGGGACCTCACCACCGGATGATGTCACCAGCACAATCTACAATGCCTGGCCAGGCCACCCTGATGACCAATCCAGCTGCTGCTGTGGGCATGATTCCTGGCAAGGATCGGGGGCCTGCTGGGCTCTATACCCACCCGGGGCCTGTAGGTTCCCCGGGCATGATGATGTCCATGCAGGGCATGATGGGACCCCAACAGAACATCATGATCCCCCCACAGATGAGGCCCCGCGGCATGGCTGCTGATGTGGGCATGGGTGGATTTAGCCAAGGACCTGGCAACCCAGGAAACATGATGTTTTAAGCTGCTACAATTAGATGTGCCGATCCTTGTCAAGATGAGATTCCAGGTCCTGTGAGCTGCTGTGGCAGAGTTCCAGGAGTCCTTACTGATGGTCATGCAATAGGAGAAGAGAGACCCGGGGCTGCTTTGAGGGAGGAGGGGACCGAGAATGTATGGATTTACCGGAAAACAAATTATTCATTTAATCAACAGGTGTGTTTTTTTTAAGATTTATTTTTTAAAAATTATTTTTGTGGACTTGGGGATCCCGTGACGGCACCTGCGTTTGGGAATCTGTAGCCGTGCTTTGAGAATCGCCATCGGTCACGTGTTGCACCGTTCTCTGTGTGTTTACGTCTTTTGGACTGGCTTCTCCCAGGATTTTCTGTTTCTGACTTTTGATTTGGGCTTTATTTTGTGCGTGTGTGTACTGTACTATATTGTAAAAGGGATTTTAGCAGAGACTTTATTAGTCTTTGGGGCAAGAGGAGAACAGGAATGCTGGGCTGTTTACTTCAGATGGAGAATCCATCTTCAGACCTTGGACTATTTTCTTTCAACTCCATTGTATAGAAAAACCAAACTACGACCTCAGAGCAGAGTATTAATGAAAAGCACAAAAAAAGGAACTAAGTTCAGCGAGGGGTGGGGGGAGGGGGGAGATTTTTCTTTTTAAAAATACTGAAGCTTGGGACATTTGTTCTTCAGTTGATGTGCTCTCCAGCACGGCCTGTCTCTCCAGTATACAAACCCACCCTCACGGTCGTCTCTCCTCCTCCGGTTCATTGGTTACGTGTGTCTCCTTCCCTGTGACCCTGCTGGTGACCCTCTGCTCCTCCCCACCTCTTCCCTCGGCAGCTGCAATACCCAGGTTCTCTGGGGTGACGCTCTCAGGACGCCTCACCCCTGCCTTGGGTGCCCTCTGGCCTCTCCCCTCAGCCTCCCTTGCCCAGATGTACTCTTTCTTGCCCACCTTGTTTCTTGTTCTCCTTTTCTTAGGAATTCCCAAGTGAATTTTATTAATGTGGGAATGGAACCAATGCTAAAAGCTACCCAGGATTTTGGTTTTTGTTTTAAATTTTGTGTTCCTTCCCTTTTCTCCCTCTTCCCATGCGTGAAACGTTCTGTGTAATCTTCATTAAATTTGGTACAAAACCACTCGCCAGAGCTGTGGTGTCAGAAAAATAAATATATTGTTTCTTACAAAACTGAACTGCTCTTTTGTGCCTTTGGCTTCCTGTTCTTTTAGTATCAGGAGTGTTGCTTGCTACGTGACCTGAGAGTCCTGAGGTTGGCAGTCAAGATGGGAAAGTAGCCTCGCAGTACACTCTGCTGTCTGACTATTCCTTGTGGAGCTGTTCTGTTCTCAGGAAATCCAGCCGCAGCAGACGCAGCCCGTCCTCTCAGCTGGCCTTTCCCTCTGGAGCAGCGGCTCTCACGTCGTGCTGACCCCAACCACAGAATTATTTTTGTTGCTGCTTCATAACTGTAATTTTGCTACTGTTGTGAATCGTAATGTAAATATCTGTTTTCCAGTGATCTAGTGTGACCCCTGTTGAAAGGGTCATTCAACCCCCAGTGGAGCCATGCCCCACAGGTTCAGAACCACTACTTAGAGCAAGACCTGGCCTTTACTAGGGTCTTTGGTGAGAGCCAGCAAAATGGTGTAAATCCATTAGGAAGGCCAGGGTTATTTTAGCTGTTTAAATAAGCTTTGAGCCCTACTGCATCTTCCTGGAATAAAGCATTACCACACCTACACACACGGCCACTTCAACTATCTATGAGATTGTGTGGCCCACTCTGTCCACCCTCCTCCCCAGCCTGCCCCTGGTCACCTCTGCTCACCATACCCCGTCTAGGCACAAGCCGCTTCCCACCACACAGGCTCCGCACACCGGTGTATATCCTCTAAGGTACATTTAGGGACTCTCGAGTTCCTGCATAGTTGATTCTGTCCTGTTGTGTGTATTCCTTTGGAGTTGTAAGCGCTTGAAGCTCAGTGAGTGGGCGTGTGTGTGCGTGTTTGTTCTTAGGTGTGAGGAGCTGAGCCGGGAGCAGCAGGTGCGGAGGTAGCTGCATTCAGACCTGTACAAATTGGGCTTCGATGGCGTTTGGCACTCTGTTCCCTGCGAACGCTGCTCCCTCTGACAAGTGCTTTTGAGAGCTGCTTTCGTCTGCAGCTGAACTGTCTGCTCAGTAACACAGGAGCCCCAAACTACAAAAAAGGTGGATGTGCACCCTGGGGAACCCGTGCTGCCGGTATCCTGTGTGCCTTCCTTTAGCTTTTAAGAGGACCTATGGACTACATAAGCATCTCTGGATGGGACAGTTGAGCCCACAAGTTTAAGAAGTGACTTGCCCCATCTACTCTGTTGATATCGGATAACACATTTTATGTCGTAGAGACATCAGGCTAGGAAAGTGATTATGACTCGCAAATTTAGCTGCCCTAGTTTCTGACGTGTCCGGCCCTGAATTGTATGGTGGGGAGCATGAGATGAAACCCTCAAGAGAAGGGGCACAGGTCGGCTGGGCTGGCGGTGGCAGCTCCACTCCTTACTGCATGCTGCAGCACGTGGTCACTAGCGGAATCTGGCCGCATGGCTCCTCGCCCAGGCAGGCTTTCTAGTTCTGAAAGCAGGTGTTCACTTGGAGGGGCAGCAGGAGATACGCAGCTAGGGACCCGTGGGTAGGACGCCCCGCTCGCGGCCCCCTGCTGGAGAACTTGGAGCGGTGCAGGCCCGCAGGCCCATTGCCTAGTTCCTCATCGGCATCCCCCAGCCACAGTTCATCACAAGGGTCTCTGTTAAGCCAAGGTTATGTGGGGTTTAGATATAATTTGTAACTTGTTCGGATTATTATAACATTTTTGAGAGATTGAATGTGGGTGCATAGAAAACTTAATGCAAGGTTTTTAAAGAAAAAGACTGGCAAAGACGTAATAGTGACGTAGCAAAGGCTTGGCAGGTTTCCTTTTTTGTTTTCGTTTGTTGCTTGTTTTTCTCCCTGAGACAGGGTTTCTCTGGGTAGCTCTGGCTGTCCTTGAACTCATAGAGATCTGCCTATCCCTGCCTCCCTTAGTGCTGGCATTATAGTTTGGGTTTGAATGGAGAAAATGGAATCACAGCTTGTTACGTCAGGACAAAGTGTTGCGGGGTGGGTCGTAGCAGTTTGTAAGGGTTGGTAAGGACTCTGCAGCATTTTCTCTAAAATAATGTCATATAAAACTAGCCTGCTTCTAGAAATGAAAATGCAGTCATCTAATGAAGGGTGTGGTGTGAGAAAATTAAATATTTTGTGCAGTGCAAAGGTACTGACCATGAGGCCTCACAAGCACTCCACGGGCGATCTACCGCTGAGCTGTAGACCCCTAGGCTAAAGCTGATTTCTAAAAGCTGCCTTTAAAGCAACATCCCTTTCTCCAAGCCACTTCCTCATGTTGTAAGTGCCGTCCAGTGACAGTCAGCAAGGTTGGCTTCTGGAGCGTATCACCTGTGCAGGTAGCAGGGACCCAGCATAGTTCAGCAAGGGTGGCAATCACTCTAGTCTTAATATAGAGCTCCCATGTTTCCATTTTCCCCCTGGGCTCCGCATATTATTTAGGTGAGTTAGCTGCACCGGGACGCTGGGACCTGCTCCCTCGATTCTTAGCCAGCAGCTGGGGGCACCCTGGAGAGGTGGCTGCTGTGTTCCATTTGAGCATTGTCTGTGTTCGCCATTTCTTTTTCTAAGCGCTTTTAACGTGCTGAAAAGAGAAGGGAGTTAGCCTTAACCTGAAGACTTATTTACTCAGCCCAAACCGACAGAGCACCTACTGTGTGTCAAGATTTGTGCTGACTCCAGGATAAAGAAACGGTGTAAATCGCTTACAATACAACATGGTGACGACTGCAGAGAAAGTGCGAACAGAAAGGGAACAAGCAGCGGCAAAGGAAGTTTCTTCAAAGGAGAGGTGATCTTTGAACTGACTCTCGAAGGAGGGAGGCCTCCTGGAAGACAGTGGTGGAAGAAAGCGAACAGCAAGGGCCTCTTTGAAGGAAGGTAGACAGGGACAGATGCTGGGAGAGAGGGGCTGAATCACTCGAACCCTGGTGGTCCTCCAGGACTTGCAACTTAAAGTTTTAAGCAAGGAGGCCTTGTGGGTATCTCTCTAAAGTTAACTGACCGCACAGCTAGGGTTTGATACCAGCCCCATAAGTAAAACAATTTAAGCAAGGACTGGCTTCAGAAGAATATCAAGCTGGGCGCTGGAGACAGGCTCCGTGGAGAAGGAAGCCACAGGAAACCGGTAACTGCCTGCTCATTCTGTAAAATCCTTAGGAAAAAAATCCAATTTCCCAAATTCTTCGTCTGTGCAGTCCCTCTCTTGTTTCAGTTCTTCTCTAAGTTTTTTTTCAAAGTCATAAACTTCTGATTTTTAAGAAGAGCCATCGAATCTTAACTTGTTGGTAGACTCTTACTAACACATTAAAGCAGATCACAAAGTCTCATTTGTAGACAGCATTTCTTATTGGAGGGCGCTAAATGGGAAAATAGTGTTGCAAGGCAGATGTGCTGTAAGGAGCATAGTAAAAAGTACTTCCTCTGCCTAATCCGCCTGCCAGGGCTCCCGCTAGACAGGAGCGTTTTCTGCCCCCGTGGGAGTGACCCCACGCGGCTCTCTGGCTCAGTGTTCAGCTGTGCTTGGCAACCGACACTGCTAGGGAAGGCAAGCTTACCGTGAGCCTAGGAGACCTGCACGCCTCGGGAGTGACTGCTTCATGCGCATTTAAAGCATGGAAGAGCTCAGTTATTCCACCAAGCACAAAAGAACAGGTGCGGCTTGCAAAAATGCTTCTTCAGGGCCCCAAGCAGTTTTGAGGTGATCCGGGGTGTCAAAGCACAGGTTAGAGTCCTGCTGAGAAAGGAAGGGGCAGCTCTTTGCGGGGCGGGGGCAGACGTGGGGTGGGAGGGGGAACGGACGGACAAGGAATGCTCAGAGGTGGAGGGGCCAGCTGGGCCACGCACCACAGGTTTCTGTGCGGCTCTGAGTGGGTTTTTTAAACATTTGCTTGAGAAGCGGCCCCTGCATTAGCTTGCTCTAGCAGCTGAAGTGCAGGTGAGGGCGTGCAACTTACAAATCTCCACGTTATCCAGTGTTCAATTAATTAGTGTGAATTTACGTTTTCAAGATTTCGCTTATTTGTTTATCACGGCGGAGCGCTCTTTCTAGTGAAGTCTCCAGGGAAGCCTGTGTTTATTTCTCTTCTTTACCAGCCTTCCAGGGGCTTTCATTTTTCTCACTTCCCACACAGCAGCCCCTCGGCTACCTGGGGAATGACTTCCCCTGGGGACTCCCACAAATCAATCTGTGATCTAAGTGCTTGCTTCCCAGCCTGCCCTGAGGGCTGTGGAGTCCTAGATGTGCCCAGTCCCTTGCTAGAGGCTGACTCATCCCTGTTGTGTTGAGGCAAAAACGTATTTGGTTACAAGAGATTGTGGGTTGCTGTGATTTACTTTGTTTTCCAACCACAGAAGGTCTCCTAGGTCTGGATAAATTTGTTTACAATAGCTATCAGTAGTTGAGCTACTAAAAAGTTTCATACTCTTGGGCTGGAGAGATGAGTCGGCAGTTAAGAGCTCAGTTCCCAGCACCCCTGTCTGGTGGCTCACTCCTCACAGCTGCCTATTGGCCCGCAAGATACCTCCATAATTAAAAATATATTTGTTAAGTTTTATGCAAGAATACAGATTTATTTATATAACTATGTTAATAGCTATGTTTGTTCATTCTTTGAGACCCCATGCTATGTATTTTGAACATAATCACCTCCCACACAGTGGAGGAAGAGAACCAACTTCACAGCCGCCCTCTGCCCTCCACATGCACTCCGAGGTGTGTGTGTACATGAGTGTTCACAGACCCTATTGAAAATATCACCTAAATCAGGCAGCAAGGACAGAAGGAACCTAAGGACGTGAGCAGACCCTTTCTGTCATGTTCATCTTTCCTTTTCCTTTGACATCCCATCAGCTAACAGGCAAGGTTTCTTTTTACTCCTCTAGTCCTGGTTACAACTAATGAAATGCCTTCTGTATGCAGATAACCATAAAGCTTTTCATCACTCCGCATAGCGTAAGTTCTGGACACAGGTCACCTGAAACTTAACTGTTCAATTTTCCCATGATGCCCCTGCCCCATCTCAATAAACAGCATGTCTTCCTACAGAGTTCTCATGTGGGAGACGTTCTTTTTTTTTTAACATTATATTCACTAATTCTTTTTTAAACATTGTTTATTAATTCTTTGAGACTATCATACAATGTATTTTGAACATATTCATCTCCCCCATATTCTCCCATAACCACTCTCATCCTTCCCCGCCTGACCTTAAGATTTTCTTTTTTTTTTTCCTCCCACTTTCAAGTCCACTTTGTGTTGCTACACTAGTTTGGGAGTGGGACTTGCTTCTGTGGTTGGTATACCAGGGGCCACACATTGAATAATGACGCAGATGCCAGTGGTTCCTCAGCTGGTGGTGATGCTTTGTACCCACCCTCCCTACCACCCCCTATCACACCCACCCCCGCCCCCGGATCCTGGCTGGAATCACTGTAAGATTTTTGGAAAAATACTGTTTTCTTGCTGTTACCAACCGTCTGGTTCTCTCTTCCCCTTCTTCCTCAAAGATCCCTGAGCATTGGGAATAAGGTGTGATACGTATGTCCCATTTAGGGTCGAGCCCTCCACCGTCTCTTACTCTCTGTACAATGACCAGTTTGGAGGGGTCTCTATTTTAGTTGCTATCTACTGCAAGGAGAGGCTTTTCTCATGAGGTCTGAGAGATGCTCTGTTCTATAAAGTATAGTAATAAGTATTAGGAGTTTTTAAATTTATTTTGTATTTATTTTATGTACATTGCTGTTTGACTGCATGTATGTCTATGTGAGGGTGTTGAATCCCCTGGAACAGGAGCTACAGACAGTTGTGAGCTGCCATGTGGGTTCTGGGGATTGCACTCGGGTCCTCTGGAAGAGCAGCCAGTGCTCTTACCCGCTGGGCCATCTCTCCAGCCCCGGGAGCTGTTTTAATACCGTGTCCATTTAGCAGATTAATAACATTGGGTTCTCCCCAGCCCTCTGACCTTTCCAGCTGCAGGTTCTTGTCTTCATTAATAGTGTCAGATAATGGGTTCCGTCTCTTGGACAGGGCCTTAGATCCCCTCAGAAGGCAGGTGGTGATTCCCACAGAATTCATGCTGCTCTTGCACTGATGGGCATATCTTGTCAGGTCAGTTGCTGTAGTTTGCAGGGTTCGTAGCTTGGCAAGAATGAGGCTCACTTTTCTATTCAGCAGTGTGTGCAGCACCTTCCAGCATCATGAAAGCCAGCCAGTGAGCTTACAGGTGAGTACCAGCTTGGTTTTTAAGTGTTATTCTTAAGTCTTTGCTTTTAACAAACTGTCTAATCCTCTCTTATCTGCTCTAAACGCATCTTAAATTCGCCCAGTTATTCCCCCATGGCTTTAGTTCACATTGCCAACCATCACATGGTGCTAGTTTCTATTGCTTCTAATTTTAAAGAAAGTTATTATTTTATATGTGTGTTTATGATTTAGGGAATTGGGGAGCATGTGTGTCATGCATACATGTAGAATTTAGAGGACAACTTTATGAAGCTGTTTTTCTCCTACCTTTACATGGGTTCTGGGGTCAAAATCAGGTCACCAGGCTTATACAGGAAGCACCTTTAGCTGCTGAGTCATCTCGCCATCCCTCTGCCAGTATCTTAACCTCCCCATTCTCCTGTCTTTCTAGTCGGGCTACTTTCCACACTGTAGAGAGTAAGCTTACACATACACAAAGACACATACACAGAGAGACACATGAACATACAGACAAACACACACAAGACACAGACATACAAGACACACAGAGACATACCTTAAGACACACAAGACGCAGTCACACACACACACAATTCAGCATCACAGTGCACATACACATACACCCACGCACACGATTCCATATCCCAGTGCTTACCACCCTCTTAACAATAAGTTATCTGAGCCTCTTGATGAAGTCAGGGGCCTTTTTTTTTCTCCTGTTCATCATTTGTTCACTAGCGTCTAGCATCTGGTGTCTACACTTGAAAAGAGATCAGTAAATATTTGTTAAATGGACCGGAGAACAGAAGGAACAAGTGTGAGCATGGGTAGTTAGGGAAGATTTCGTGGTAGCTATGATACATGGAGTGGAGCCTGAAATAAATTGGGTAGGGGATGGACAAAGGCATAGCACAGCTAAGGGGCAAGAAGTGGGCATGAACAGGTAAAGGCAACAAAGCCAGCTGACATCAAAGGGACAGGCAGCTCATGTCAAACAAGCTGGTTGAGTAATAGAATAAGGAGTTGAAAAAATGGAAGGAAGAACAGCTTCAGAAGCCAAGAGAAGGGATTTCATCTTGATGTGGGAACCAGCTGGGATGCACTCTTTAGCCTTTATCAAGGCAATTATTGGTGCATAGTTTATAAAATGAGTCAGGCAGGTTCATGCAAAATGAACGTGGTAAAGGCAAAGCCAGAGACTGAAAGAGCTTACAGCCGCATACTCAGTACTTTAGTGCTGGGAGATGAGGGGTTAGGGTGCAGGTGGTAAACAGCGTTTGAGGGAAGAAAGCCAAGACTTCCTTAGAGTCAGATGAGATACTGGGGCTTTGAGGCTGAGCAACTGAAAGATAATAGAAGCAGTTTAACTGCTGCTCCAAAGTTGCCTGCACCTCCACTGAAGCCGCTCAGCAACACAAGCCAATCCATAGGTACCGCCAGTTCCAACAGATGTTTAGAAATTTGTGCCACGTGATGAGTTAGGTGGTTCGAATGAAAATGGCCCCCATAGGCTCCTAGGGATGGCACAATTAGGAGGCGTGGCCTTGTTGGAGGAAGTGTGTCATTAACGGTGGGCTTTAAGGTTTCACATGCTCAAGCGAGGCTCGGTGTCACTCTCTCTTCCTGCTGCCTGCTGACCCAGATGTACAACTGTGGCCTCCTTCTCCAGAACCATGACTGCCCGCCATGCTCCTCACTATGATGACAATGGACTAAACCTCCGAACCTGTGAGCCGCTCCTCAATTAAACGCTTTGTTTGTAAGAGCTGTCTTAGTCATGGTGTTTTTCCCGGCAATAGAAACCCTTACCAAAACGGCCTCTTTTGACTCTTTTGCCTAAAAAAATGGATGCCAATCCTGCTCTTAGGAATAGACCCAGAACCTGTCCTTATTTCATAGGCCAGCCTCCTAGATAGTTAAGATGGCCCTGATGACCTTCCCAGTTATCTCTGTCCCATAAACTCCCCTCCCTTGAGACCTGCCTTTGTCTCTGCAGGTCTCTCCCACTTTCTCCTCATCAGTTTGTACACCCTGAAAGAAGTGTTCAGAGCTAGTCTCATCCCCACGCTCATGCACAGTTATCCCAACTCGTCTCAAGCTTCATTTTAATCTGCTGTCTCGTAGTCTTGATGATGTTAGAAGCTTATCCCTGTGTTGATTCTTTGTAGTTTTGTATCCAAAGGAAAGCTGTTCTGATTTTCTTACAAGTGTTGAAAAGACCCTGAATGAGCCTGGTATTTTGAGGCATTCTTTTTTCACTCATATTTTGTCTTGTAGAAAAAGGAAAGAAATTTGCACAGCCTGCAATTTACCATTTTAACTATCTTAGGTGTACATGAAGATGCTACGCACTTAGTACGTTCAAGTCACTGTATCTGTGCTGACTCTAGCTTGACACAAGCTGGAGTCATCAGAGAGGAAGGAACCTCAGTTGAGGAAATACCTCCATGAGATCCAGCTGTAAGGCATTCTCTCAATTAGTGATCAGTGGTAGAGGGCTCAGCCTGTTGTGGGTGGTGCCATCCCTGGGCTGGTGGTCCTGGGCTCCCTAAGAAAGCAGGCTGAGCAAGCCAGAAAGCAGCACCCCTTCATCATCTCCTGCCTCCAGGTTCCTGCCCTGTTTGAGTTCCTGTCCTGACCTCCTTTGGTGATGAACAACATTGCAGAAGTGTGAATCAAATAAACCCTTTCTTCCCCAACTTGTCTTTTGGACATTTTTTCATTGCAGCAAATGGAAACCAAAACTAAGACAGCATCTGTCACCACCATCTGTCTCTAGAGATACCCCGTGATAAAAACTGAAGCTGCACATTAAACAACTGCCCTCATTCCTGCTCCTTGGACTCTGACAACTGCCTTTTGACTTTGTTTTTAGGTATTCCTATAAGTGAAATCATGTAAAATTTGTGATTTTGTAATTGGCCTGTTCTACTTAGCATGTCTGTAAGCTTCATCCCATGCTGTACATGTGTGAGAATTGTGTATCCTTTTAAAGGCTAATTTATACTCCATTACATGATGTGTCATATTTTGTGTATCTGTCTCATTGTAAAATTTTTAAGATTTATTTTTTATAAGCAATGAAATGACCCAGAATGATCCCCAATGCCCATACTTTTTTCTAAAACAATTACACTTGGAGAGCTAATCTTTACATTGACATCAATTCAGCAGTTAATCCAAATTTTAAATGTACTTGCGTGATCATTACAAGTTTACCTATTATTTAGTTCACCTTATCCATTTACCCATCAAATAATTCATTGTCTCTGTTTCCCTTAGTCTCGCTACCTCTGTCTCTCTTCCCTCTCCCGCTCGCTGACACAGTCTTGCTGCATAGCCCAGGTTAGCTTAGAGCTTTCAGTTCTCCTGTGTCATTGCCCAAAGTGCTAAAACCACAGATGTGCATTTCCATGCCTAACTTGCTTGTGTTCCCTCTCTCTAATTTATATGTGTGTTTGTGTGTTTGCCATGTGTGTGTGGCTTCCTGTAGAGGCTGGCAAAGGGCATGGTATCCCTTGGAGTTACAGGCAGTTGTGATCGGACCTCTACGAATGTCAGGACCCTAACCTGGGTCCTCTGGAAGAGCACAAGTGCTCCAACCATTGAGCTACCTCTCCAGCTGCAAGGCTCTTTTAACTCGTACCTACAAGGCTAAGCACTCATCCAGCAGTGAGCTGATCAGTGGGGGTCCCACACGACTCCCACCAAACTCAGAGGCTAGAAAGGAAGTCAGAGTCTTTACACACCCAGGTGTAATGGGAAAGAAGAGAAGGAAGCTGCTGTCGTCTAAGCTGGGTAGCCTAACGTGAACACTTGTAGTAAATTTCCCGGGACTCTTCCATCTGTTGGCCTATTAGCCCAAAGGAGCAAATAAATCATTTAAGTACCATTTCCAAAGGATGATTACTGCTTGTGTTCCTGAGTGTTCACAGCCTTCTGTTTCTAGGAAGAAGGCATCACCAGCCTTAGATTCTGTGGTCCATGGTGGATTAAAAAGAGGTCTTTTAAAATTAAAATACAAAGGCCTGTGCCTTTGTATTTTCTTTCTCTTTTCCTTCCTTCTTTCCTTCCTTCCTTCCTAATTCCTTCTTTCTTTTTTTTTTAAAGCACAATGTTATTGGGGGAGGGGAATCAGTCCTTGGCCAGCTTCCTGAGAGCTGCCCTCACTTTGCTCAGCAACTCCCACTTTCTCTTGGCACTGACTTGCGTGCCCACCATACTGATGAACTTGAGCATACGCTTGTCCTTAGACACCTTGAGCAGCTCAATGGCTCTTGAAGCTGCACACCTCCCTGATCATGTCCTGGACGAACTTACTTGGTGAGGAGCCCACGGCGCCGGCTGTGCCTCGGCTTGCTGACATTACCTGTGGTCCTTGCTGAGGCCATGGCCATGGGGCAGCACAGGGCACCACAGGGCTGCTGCTCTCCAGTGGCAGCCAAGATGGGAACTGTCTTTGACTTTCATTCTCTGAGACTAGAACCATGAGTCTCTTGGTTTTTCATGAATTGCTGTCTGACACAACTTCTGTGAGTTCTTTCTCCACCTCAGGGTATTGTTCATCAGCTATGATGATCTGACACATTCAAAGCAGCCTGGGCACTCTGCCCCCACTTTGCCAAGACTACCTTCCCTCTTAACAATGCTCATTTGGCCATTTCAGCCTGAAGACAGAGTCCTTGTTTTGGAGAGATTTATTAGGAAAGAAAAGGATTTGGAACTGTGCTGGCTCATGTTTTGTCAGCTTCACACAAACTAGGGCCATCTGGGAGGCGGTGGCCTCCACTGAGAAAATGCCACCATCAGATTGGCTTGTAGGCAAGTCTGTGGGAAATTTTCTTGACAAACGATTGATGTGGGAGGGCCAAGCCCATGTGGGGGGTGTAGGCAGGTGATCCTGGGTGGTCTAAGGTAGCTGAATGTGACCCTGAAGAGCAAGGCAGTGAGCAGCACCCCTCCATGGCCTCTGCATCAGCTTCTGCCTCCAGGTTCATACCTTATTTGAGTTCCTCCATGACTTCCTTCATGATGGACATTAAGCTATGAAATGAAATAAACCACTTCTTTCACAAATGATTTGGGGCATGGTATTTATTGCAGCAGTAGAAAGCAGACTAGGGCAGGAATTAATTGGCTTTACTGGGGTTTGAACCCGGGGCCTGGCACATGCTAAGGCGATCAGTCTCTCAACTGAGTACACACCCTGGCACCAGTCATTGGCCTTTGAGGTAGCCTGAGGTTGCCTGAAATTTATAATCCTCCTGCCTCAGCCTCCCAAGTGCTGGGGTTACAGTATGCACCATTGTTATGGCTCCTCTATTTTATCTTTCCTTATATACTGGACCTGTTTTTACCTTCACCACCTCCAGAAGAAACCCTTAGTTTTTCTCCCCACCTGACTTCACCCAAGTTTGTGGCATCCTCATGAAAAGTGAGGGAAGTTGAGGAGAGGGATTCATCCGGGCTTAAGTGGTGTTAGCGATGTGACATCTACATGTGACAGCTGAATCGAAGGGGCAGTGAGGTCTACAGATCTGGACCACCTGTGGAATGTGAGAGAACAGAAGCCAAGCAGAGGCTGGGAGCTAAGCCTGTGAGCTCGGCGGTGGGAAGGTGGCGAAGCTCCAGCACAAGCAACTCAAGCTCGCAGGAAAATACAAAAATGATCCCGTCCACCTCCACCTCCAGACAGGTGAGGAAATGGTAGTTCAGGTGAAAAAGAATCAGCCGTTAAAGTAGCTAAAAAAGGGAGAACATTGAAGCCCAAATGGTGGAGATGGCGGCTTCAAGGAGCAGAAAATGCAACACTGGGCCAATGCCTTCAAGAATCCAAGAAGGGTAGCTAACGGTGGCTCCTGAAAGGAGTGATGAATTATTCTTCCAGAAAGCAATTCTGGCAAGGCAGAAGGAATGGAAGTGTGTGTTGAATGAGTGAGTGTGTGTGTGTATGAGAGAGAGAGAGAACTAGTAGGTTTGGCCATCAGCTCGAGCCAAGTTCTTGAAAGTAGATGGAAAAAGAAAGGAAAACAGAAGCAAGCAAAGTGTGAGGCAATGGAAATACTGTTTTAAGACAGAAAAGGAAAAACTCACTGAGTGAGAAAGATTGGATAATAGAATTCCTGCCATCGTTGGCAGAGATACGAGGCAGAGGGAAGGAATCTGGGCACAGGGTGGAAGATACCAGACAGCCAATGAAGTAAATGCCACTTGAGGTAAAGGATGCAAAGCCAAGGGAAAGCCTGTTTCAAAAGTCTGAACAGAGGGAGGCATGCAGAAAACCAAGCCCACACCGAGGTCAGATGGAATCTCCAGTCTGTTTTCGCCTCTCTCTGGGCACTTGATGTCAAAGATATTTTTGTGAAATTGACGTCAGATAACACAGGTGCACGGGCTCAGGGAGGGCTTATCTGAGCACTTCTGAGTCACCTCAGAGCCTGCAACGTAAAGACAAGATCTGAAGTGGCTGCAGCAGTGAGTTCAAAGGCTCACAGATGTACCCCTTGCCTCTTACGCACCACACACGCGCAGACACACACACACCCGCTACATTCCACTTCTGCTTTCTCAGAAGTGCTCTCTGGGATAGCATTGCATCTATCATTTTCAGTGCTGTGCCTCTCCTGGTGGCCATCTACATCGTGACAGGACCCAAGGGTGACTAATGGCCCAGCAACCCTGACAACCCCAGCATGGAAGAGAACCTGGAACAACCGAAAAATCAGGTCAGATTGCTCAACATTGGCCTAAAAGGGACCCTCCTGAGCCTAGACCATTGGAAGGACAGATGAAGGGCAGCTGAACAGCCTATGGGCAGAAGAATCCAACTTAAGATCTCAGGAGAAAAAAAAGGTAGGAAATAAAGCACTGTCACTGTCTCAATAGACTGAGCAAGAGCATGATGCCTGGTGACGGCATTTCCCATGGTGCTTCTGCTTTAGTCACTGGCTGCAGAAGGAAACAACCATTCATGTAAACCATGTGAAAATGCTGCTAGGAAAAAAAAAAAAGGAATTGGTAGGCAAAGGACCTAACCATATTAGTTGTCTGGTCAGAGAGCTATGACTATGCATAGAAAAAAAGTTAGTTTTTCCAAGCACTTAAATGCATCTAATTTTAAGGTCTTTAAATAAAGGCAGGATGAGGGAGAAACAGCACATCCCACTGAGTGGGACCTCCCTTGACTCCTTATGGACCACCTGGCTCTGGAGCCCACATTCAGCTCCAGCCCTAAGGTTCTAGCTGGAGCCAGATTATGCCTCTTCTTTATGAGGCCTCTTGCTGCTGCAGGTGCTGAGAGGCAGCACTTCAAAGCATCGAAGAAAAGAAAGATGAGCCACAGTAGACATCCTGAGGCAGGCAGGTGAGCAGGAGCTGGGTGGTTGTATCCCCAGGCTACCGTTTACTCCCTCTACTCCCAGAGTTCCATCAGCCCAAGAGGGGTGAGGGCAAGGTCACCAGATTCTCAAGCGCCTCTCTGCTCCCTCCCGAATGTTCAGAATCATCCTATTAGAGGGCCAGGCCTTGTCCCCGACCACATGAAACAGCAAAATGAGGCTTTCTGACTCAGACTGTCCCGGAGGATGAAGGACGCTGTGAACTCTCAGAACCACAGACTCTCTGAGTAAGCAGACACTGGCCAGGGTGTGCCTCTGGCGAGGTGCCAGGGCATGCTCACAGTCCTCCGGGGACACCGCCCTCTCAGGTGGACCAGTTCATCCATGCACAGCTCTGAGTCTCTCAAAGATCTCCCTTCTACTGATCTCAGGCCCTTCTCTCCTGTAACTTGTAGGTGCTTGTCTGAGTGTGTCCCCAGGCCCACGTAAATCGCCCATTTGATATGTTTGGTGTGCCTCAGTCCCTCTGATTGTTTCCTCTTGCCTGGTTCTCTGGTTGGTGAATTTGTCTAACCCTGCTCTCAACCTGGCTTGGATCTAAGTACAGTTCTCGACGCATGGCATTCTGTGTGGCATAGGGCAGGACCATTATACCCTTTATTCTGGGTACCAGGATGACCACTGTACCCTTAGAATTCTGAGGACCACGTCACACTGAGCATGCTGCTCACAGAAGTTTCTGTTAACAGTGAGCAACCGATTTTGAGGACCTAAGATTAGAGCCCTGTTATTCAGTATTGGCCTCAGATCCAAAAATGGTGTCCACATGAACTTACTGACATACGATTGTCTATTAATTCATTCAGTTCCAGACAAAGCTGGAAGATCCTGGCCAGCTTTGTCTTTGGTAAATACAATTATTCCAAGCCCTACTAAGTTGTATTTTTATGCAAATCATTGAAAATGTGTACAGTGGGGTAGAAGGACATCTGTGTGTTCATCTCCAAAGGACAACACACTGCCTAGCTAACTGCTTCAAGCATTAAATTCACTCAGGTTACATTCTGAGCCCCACTCTGCTCTAGGTCATGATCTATGGACAGCAGGCAGCATATTCAACAGCACACGATAATAGCAAGCCGCACAAGATGCCCGCCCAGGGAAGAGACAGGGTGACAAAACAGAAACAAACAAACAAATGGAAACAAACGCAAACATTTACAGAGCAGCCCCTGAGTAGCAGGCACTGCTCTGGTGTTCTTTGCGCTCATCTTGATTAACTCGCCCTGTGGTGAACGCCATAATGATTCCTGTTTATAGATAAAGTGCATAGGAGCACAGAGAAGTCAAGTCATTTTCTCTGCGGCACACAGACCCTAAGGAACGGAGCAGCCGTGGTACATGCATAATTCCGAGGGCCACGTCATGTTAAACGGGCTGCTCACTGAAGACGCCTCTATCCAATTGTGGGATGAGATAGCCTGGCTCAAGAGCCTGCAAGCCTCACTGCTCCTGCTGCGTCTATGAAAATGAACACAAGCACGCTCATATGTATGTAAGCAAATGCTATTGTGTGCAAGAAAGACACCTTCCCCTGCACCTGCCTTTTTTGTTTTTTGAGATTACTATGCAAGTACGTCTCTCCCTCCCCACCTTCCAAGCTCTTCCATATACCCTTCCCCTACTCTCTTTCAAATCCATCTCTCTTTTAAATTAATTATTAGTGCATGCACATAGCTATATACATATGTTCCTAAATATAACATACTCAGTCTGCATGTTTTCAGGACTGACCAGTAGGTCCCAATTTGTGTGCTCTTCCCTGGGGAGGACCTGAAAGGAGAATCTTTAAGATGCGGTCTGAATGACAAGAAGGACAGCTTCTCAAGTCTGGAAAGGATGACATTGTGGGAAGGGGCGCAGCTAGAGAGGTAGGCGGGGCTTCACACACGATGGGTCTGCTTACAGTTGCTGAACCAGTTCAGAATTGCTCCAGGTCCTGTTCTTCTATACCTACCTTGTCCACAAGACCGCTGTGAACCACAGCACCACGAAAGACTTCCTGCTTCTCCTACAAGAGCCGAGAATGTTCCTCGTACTCCAAGCAACGCCGCTCAGTCCTGGCCACCTCACGGGACGGGACACACAGCCGCAGTTGAGAGCCCGTGAAATCTCCGTCCTGTCATGTGATCCCAGCCCCGTCGCAGCCCATCTAATTTTTCATTTTCGTAGCAATTGCCTTATTGTGGAGCTGAGCCCCTGAGGTACTAAGTGTGGACACTTTGACCTGGGGAGCAGTCACTCCTTCTGCCGTCCCCTCCCTCACCTTGCTCAGCCCACGTGAGCTGTGTCTGTCCACCTTGGTGCACTCGGCTTCAGTTCCTAACAGTGCGCCGGGCTGCACTCTCAGCTCTCGGAAGCCCTGCTGGTTTGACCTCATCAAGCTCTACTTACCCGAGTGTTATACAGCCCTCCCCTTAATTACACACTCAATCAGTTTCTCCCCAGCTCAACAATTTGTGGTCTCTGAGCATCCCCAGCTGCTCTCCAGACATGCCCCCCCCACCCCCCGGCTGAGCGCTGGCGGCCTCAGAAGCTCTACTGTGTTTTGGAGGCTGTGGTGTCAGGGTTGAAAGTCTAGCTGCTATTTCACACCCTATTTCCTTCCAAATTAATTCTCTGATGGATACTGTCCTTTGCAGCAACATTTCCCTACATCCTTCCTTACCTCTGAGATTTTTAATCTCTCTCTTCCAAATACAGACTTCTCTCTGAGAAGCCTTTTCAGAGACAGGGAGAATATAGAAAACAACTCTATAAGCACCACCCAACCTCAGCATAGTTCTGCTGGTATAATTGGGCCGTATCTCTGATATCAAATTATATACTGGTCTTCTCCAAAACTGGCACCCTGTAGAGCAACCCAATAGCATATAATAGCTGCTAAGTCCTGGGTTCTTCCAACCCCAAACTCAAGACAATATGGATTGCAAATTTGTAGTTGAGCATAGCACAAACACTCCCACAGTAACTTTGCTTAACACCTGCCCTCCTCACTAGCCCTCAGCAGACACATCGTCACCCTCACATACAACAGAAGCCCTGCAGTGCTCTGAGAGTTGTCCCAGGGCCCAGCGCCCGGGAAAATGGCGAGGGTAGAATTCAGGTCACCAGCTGTCAGCTCCAAGCAAGATAGGAGAGTGGTTCATGCTATCCTAGCACACCGTAACCCCCAGTCACAGAAACCGCACCTGTTAGTGGTATGCCGGCACGAAGCACCGGCAGTGGCCTCAAGACTCCGGAGAGCAGGGAGGGGCACACAGACTTCTCTGGGACAACAGGAGCGAGACCTTGTGGTCATACAGCACTCTTCATCTTGGGAAGAACTTCAAATACACATAGGTGACCCTCAGACAATACCGAGAGGGAGAAATCCCATTACATCCCTTTTACAAGTGAAGATGTATATTTTTGTTTGTATGCATATATTTGTGGTGCAAGTGATCAAACCCAGGCCTTGTTTGTGCTCAGCACATGCTCCGCAGGTGAGCCACACTCCAGCTCTCTACAGTGTACCAGCAGGAGGTTAACGGTCCAAAGTTAAACCAACAGTACAGAGGGGAAGGACTCCAAGGCCAGTCCCCCTCCACTCCTCAGGCCTTAGTTTAGTCTTTGTTTCATAAAGATGGACTGTGCCCCTCCCCATCCCCTCAGCAAACAGCACCTCTCAAAAATCAGGTAGAGAGCGCTGGAGAGATGGCTCAGTGGTTAAGAGCACAGCTGCTCTTCCAAAAGACCCAGGTTCAATTTCCAGCACCCACACGGTGTTTCATAGCTGTCTATAACCTCAATTCCAAGGGACCTGACACCTTCGTACTAATGCATATAAAATAAAATTAAATAAATTTTAAAAAAATCAGGTAGGAGAAAGGGAGAAACGAGAAGGACAGCATTCTGTTGGGAAAACGCTTTTCCATTCTCTGCAGCCAGAGCTAGACAGAAACAGGGTTCTCAGAGGCTATTTGGGCAGCCAGGGTTGCAGAGTCCCTCAGCCACTAGAGGGCAGGGCCGGAACAGAGCTCAAAGTCAGTTCCTCAGAGAGCTCCCTCCCAAGCAGCACCCCCCACTCCCAGGACACAGCATCTAGCAGCACCCCCACCTGACCCAAGCCCTGGCACACAGCAAACCACAGCGGCAGGCACTTTCTTTTGTAAGCCTCATTCCCACAGGCCTTCTTTGAGGCTTTTTGAGGTGTCCAGGAAGTGCGCCCCAAAAGATTCTAGACTAGTACGGGGTACCACTTAAAAAGACTGGAATTCAGGTTTCTTAGAGTTTCTTAGATGGACCCCACCAGGCCTGAGTGTGTCCTGTGTGGTCCTGGCGCTCTGAGTGAGTAAGCTGGGAACTCTGTTCCCTTTGTCTGGGTTGGGCTCTGTCTGTTCCCAGGAGAAGTTCCTTTCACTTCCCAGGAGAAACTGACAAGGAGACTCTGCACACAGCAGGGGCAGAGACTGAGCTCCTCAATTGCCAGTCATTTCATTCCACTGACCAGCAGAGCAGAGCTTCCATAAGGCAAGCCTTGACAGAGGCCCTCAGAAAGTTCAAGCAGGCAGGTCCCAGAGGGAGTTACAACCTCCTTGCTCAAGCCCAGCTATGGGAGGAGGCAGGGAGAGCTGGAGAAAGGCCCTTTACTTTGCCGCTCTTGACCAAGACATCTCTAGAATTTCTTTAGCTGCATGCTTGGACTCCTAGAGAAAGGACAGGGACGGGGAGGAGCTGTGACATTCCTTCATACCCATCCTTCTCCTTCCACACTTAGGCCAAACAGTCTGGTGGGCAAATAGCAAGGTCTCTGTCCCATAGATAAGAAAACACTCACAGAAGTTACATGACTTGCTCTCCGTCATACCAGCGCTGGGGGGGGGGGCTAGGGGGGGAGTCAGAAAGTGACTATACAGGCTTGCTGTCCAGACTTGTGCTGTCACAGAGAGGCTTTCAGCGGATTGGTGGGACTCAGGAGAGGAGTTTCCTGTGTAGTGTTAAAAAAGAAAAGAATAGTGGGAAGCGGAGAGAAATAGAGAAAGGACATTTGGGGGACTTGGTTTGCTCAGTAGAGGCTCACAAGTGAGACATGGTTATGTGCAATAAGTAGTAATTATGCGTCACTGTTGCTGTTTTACACGAAGGGATGAACAGGAAACAGAATTTGAACCCAGCGACAGCCGCGGTGTTGTCCTTTGCTCCAGACTTCCCCCTTGTGGTGAACATGGGAGCACGTGCCCAAGCAGACCCGGAGAACCCATTCCAGCAAGCCGTCCTCTGACCTTCATATGTAGACACCTACCTTTCCATGCATGCAAAATAAACAAACGAAATAACTTAAGTCTGTATACATATCTTCCTGGCCAGGGAGGTGTGTGAAGAACAAGGGCCCCAGAAGATGAAGGGAAGCAAGGGTATAAATCATCAGGAAGCCACAACAGTGACTTAGAAGGGTAAATGTGAGTTCAGGAAAGTAGGGACAGAAGAGGGGACCTGTCTCTCAAACATTCAAACATCGGAGCACGCGTCAGACACCATTTTACTGCTGGGGCACATTAATGGACCAGATGGCCAAGTATGCCTTCAGAGAGCTTACACTCTAGCCAGGGGGGTACGCAAATCAGTTCATGGATCTGTAGTAGCCAGCCCTGATAACCGCTGTGGGCAACAGTAGATTTGGAGCTGCTGTAACCAAATGAGCGCTGCAACAGAGATCCATTTCCTTAGTGCTGGTGCAAATCTAAGGTGAGGGGTGTGGCAGGGTTGGCTACTTGAGACCCCTCTCCTTAACTCACAGACATTGGTCTTACTGTGTGGGCCCACAGAATCCCCTCTGCCCAATTTCCTATAAAGATGCGTCATACTGAGTCAGAACTCACCCATATGACCCCATTTACCTTGACGACATCTTTAATCTGCCTAAAACTTCAACATGGGACCTAAGAAGCCCATAGCACAAAGTGATAGACTACAACAAAGGCTCAAAGTAAAGAGAAGGAGCCAGTATGTTATTTGCATAGCAAAATACGCTGAGGAGGCAGTGAATTGGGAGCTAAGCATACAGCTGTCAGGGTGAACGATGCAGGACGAGAACTGTGCAGCATCACTACAGAGGGGACATCTGGACATCTCGGAGTACCCATTTTCAAGAGCAGCAAGACAGGGCCCGGGTTAGGAGAAGATGAAGGTCTAAGGGAGAAAAGGTCATCGTGATCTCCTGCAGAACGTGGCGCCCACGATTTAAAAATGTTGCTAGACTGTTGTAGACTTTTGTAATGGAATATCACAAATAGGATAACTTTAAAAGAAGATTCATCCCACATAATTCGAGAAGATGGAATATTCAAGATCAAGACACCAGCAGCCAAAGCCTGGCTCTCTGCTTCTTGAGAAGCACCCTTGAGAGAAAAAACCACAATGTCGTCATGTGAACAGGGAACAGATCTGCTCTGAAGGTCCCTTTCTGAGGGGCACTCGCTGACCCTTGAAACAAGGTTCTATGAACCAGACAGCCACCGTTAGGCCACATCCCCCAGTACTTCTACTTTAGGGGCCAATGTTCCATACAACATTTAGACAGGAAAGTGCATCCAGACCATGGCAGCTCTGCTCTCCCGGAAGTATAGATTCTAGGTTTCACCACACACAAAGAAGCAACCAAGGTGGTTATGTTGATTAGCTTCATTTAATAATTTCATAATGTAGATATACATCAAACATTATATTTTGCTTTATAAATAATAGACAATCATCGAATAAAGTAAAAATCACTATGCGGGGGGTGGGGGAGAGGGAGGAATGAGCAGGAAGGCAAGGCATCCCAGAGGGCACTTTGGGGGCAAAAGGGAATCAGGATTAGACTTTTTAAAAAGCAGCACCTATGTTGGGATAGCCTGGGACAGAAGGGCAGAGAGGCGGGACTAAAGGGTTCAAGTTGATGATGGGAGAACTGACGCACTAACAGAAATGAGGTCAGTTCTGGGGTAGTGTGAAGACAGTCAGGAGAGTTCACTGATGACGCAGTAGGCGCAGGCTGTGGGGCTGAGAGAAGACTCAAGGGTGACCCTCCCCCAATGTCTTGGCTCAAGCAACTCAGTTAGCAGTGGTTTGGCAGATGTGGGAGGGAGAAATGGAGAGGTGCCTCAGAACTGAAGGTTTATTACAGGCCAAGGGGAGCCTCAGACCTGTGAAACAGTTAATAGCCAAATTTCATATCTACTATATAGCAGGACTTTTGCAGACCCACCAGCGATAAAATAATGCTACAGAGTCGTTTAATATAGTTTAAAGCTTAGGCCCCTTGCTGGGCAGTCTCCAGTTGGCTTCCTGGCTTAACCTGACTAACCTGCCACGCCACACGGCTCACTCTACCTCTACCCCCCCACAGTCTGTCTGCTCACCTCTGTGCTGGCGGGTGAATCTCCCACACCCACCACCTTCTCCCTCTTCTCCCAGTGTCCACTTCCTGCCCAGATACTGGCCGTCAGCTCTGTATTCCAGCTGACCAGCAGGGGGACAATCTCTGATACATTCTAGATTGCCTGAGGCACTTGAGGAACAACCAGCACTTACAAAACAGAAACCCAGCTGACGGCGGTAGAAATGTCCTGTCAGGATTTAGCTCTCTGCAGGGTTAGCAATCGACAGTTGAATAGACAGAGACACCGTCACACAATGTACCCCAACGCTACTAATTTAATACATAACTAATAAAAGAATTTAATGTCTACACTGACGTGCTGAGTAAAAAGAAGTGAGACCGAAATTCAGCCTTGTTGAAGTATAATTTTATTGTGCAACTGATATTTAAAGTTACAGAACTGCTTGAGGTCACCAGGGGTTGAGAGTAGAAGAGATAGAAAAAAAAGGTCTAAAAACTAAGTTCAGAACACTCTAACACTTATAGATCAGGAAAGGGGAGATTCAGCAAAAACAGAGGAAGCACAGGAGTGCCCTAGAGCCAGGTGGTGGTGGCAGCCTTTAATTCCAGCAGAGACAAGCAGATCTCCGTGAGTTCGAGGCCAGCCTGGTTTACAAAGCGAGTTCCCGGACAGCCAGGGCTACACAGAGAAACCCTGTCTTAAACGCCCCCCTCAGGGGAGAGTGAGACAGAGAGAAAGCGTTAAGAAGCCAAATGAAGAAAACCCCAGAATGACGGTGAGCTGAGTAAGAGAGACCGTAAATTGGCTATTGGATTTGCCAGAGGTCACTGACGATTTTGACAAGGGCTGTCTCCGTGAAGTGTGGGAGTGAATGTTTAATAAGAAGAATCAGAGATGGCAACTATTTTGAACAGCCTTGCTAAAAAGAAAAATGGCCTGGCTGAAAGATGGGGAGAAAATTTAAGACAGGAGGTTTTATAGCTTATTTGTATGCTAATGGGAACGCGGGGTAGGGAAAAGAACACAGATAATGCAGAAAGGCAAAGCTGGAGGGCTGGTTTGGGATTACTGGGAAGAAAGAAGGAAGGGAGAGAGGGAGGGAGGGAGGGAGGGAGGGAGGGAGGGAGGGAGGGCTCGCAGTACAACTGGGCTACATTTGCTGTAAGATGTAGGCATTTCTTGGTTTTGCAGCAAGCAGCAGAGTGAGGAGGGAGAGGACATGGAAGACAAGATGGAGAGATTCAAGAAGCCAGCCGGTGGCACCATAGAACTTAACTGACAACTCAGGGCCACATGAGAGGATACACCGGCAGGTCCCCCGCCAGAGACTGCAGAAATGGCGTTTCGGTGCCTTCCACTCAGGGCCAGGAGGGAGGGAAGTCTGTGGGGGCAGCTTTAGGAGAAAAGGGATTTTGTCACGAAAGATTCTGTCCACAGGACGAGCAAGTGCCTCTGACAGTCTGAAACTGAGAAAGCTAGGCTTGGCTCCCGTCTCAGCAGGGAGGAGGCAGATTTCCTGTTGGTGGTTTGAAATCATCACATTAAAAACCGATTCTGGGAAAGAATGGGAATGCTGACAAGGAAACAGGATCAGCAGCAGCAGCAGCCAATCATGGATACGCAATTAAAGGTGAAGCTCTCGCCACTTGGCCATGTCCCTAGCTTTTAATCATTATTCATTATAACAATTCATTATTCATTATAGTCATATTCATTATAGTCATAGGTTTCATGGATGCCTTCTTTTTAAAATATTTTTATTTATTTAATTTTATTCTATGTGCACTAGTGGGAAGGTGTCGCATCCCTTGGAACTGCCATTACAGACAGTTGTGAGCTGCCATGTGAGTGCTGGGAATTGAATCCGGGTCCTTAACCACTGAGTGCTCTTCACCACTGAGCCATCTCTCCAGACCAGGTTTCTTTCCTTTCTCTCTCTCTCTCTCTCTCTCTCTCTCTCTCTCTCTCTCTCTTTCTCTCTCCCTTCCTTCCTTCCTGTCTGTCTTTCCTTTCTTTCTGTCTGATTCTCTTTCAAGATTTATTTATTACTTATACTGTTTGGCCTGCATGTACACCTGCTCGCCAGAAGAGGGCACCAGATCTCATTATAGATGGTTGTAAGCCACCATGTGGTTGCTGTGAATTGAACTCAGGACCCTTGGAAGAGCAGCCAGTGCTCTTAACCTCCCAGCCCCCTTCATAGATATTTTCACCCAGTCTCTACTTACCCTTTTCTCTACTTTCTGTTACTATACATGCACTCCTAATTTCCTGTCATCCATCTTTAGACCTATATTAACATGTAATGTAGAGTGTATATATACACTCTAAGACCCAAGTGTGAAAAAACATATTTATCCTTTTGAATCTGGATTATAATGTATTTGATACAATGATCTATAGTTCAATTCATTCTTCTACAAAAACATCACTCTGGACTGTTGTTGATTATTAATATTTACTACTGATTTATCTTTTAGTTAAACAGTGGTTATTCCTAAGCCATCTGATAACCCAAATCATCACACAGAGACTAGGATTTATTCAATTAACCTAGAGTACAATGCTGGGCAATGGTTAGTCCATCCTAAACCTCCAAGCCCACATAGCTTCCTCCCATTTAGATTTCCCACATTATACTTGCTTTTAGTCATATCTTAGGTCTGGTTCCAAGTCCTCTCCTGCTTAACTCTCCTTTCCAACTCCCCCCACTTGCTTCCTTCTCCTCCCTTCTGAACCAGGATGTCCCACCCTATTCTCTCCATTGCTTAGCATTGGCTGGTTGTTTTATTTAAAATACAGAGAACAAATGGTGGCATCTTTACACAAACTTGAGACAGGTGATGCTTAGAATAAACATCGCACTGCAATGTCCATATTGAAACCAGATAGTGGGACAGAGAAATCAGCATTTGAATGAACAAGGATAAATTGTATACATTCCACAAGAACATTATACCAACAATGGACATTTATTCTTGTTCCATTGAGAACAGTACCACAGGAAAAAAAAAGGAGGTAAAGGCATCTCTGTGTGGTATGCTTCGGGGACAGACTCCAGAGTGATACATTACATGGCAGATACAGTATTAGATATTAGCGAGCCATCTTTGGGATTTCCACAGGGGCTAGACTAGTTTCCAGGGCTGTCTGTGGGATCCCTTCTCCACATCCCCATCAGCATTTGTTGCTGGTTTACTAAATTATAGCTGTTCTGACTAGGATGAAATGGAGTCTCAACGTGATTTTTACTTCTTGTGAGGGGTGGTTGAGGACTTTTTTTTCTCACATATACTTCAAGGTACTTGTACTTCACTGTCTGTCTGTGTGCACGGCCACTTATTGACAGAACTGTTTGTGGTTACTTTTCTGTTGCTGTGATAAAAGACCAAGGTGACTTATAAAAGAAAGCGTTTAACTGGGTTCACGGTTTCAGAGGGTTGGAGTCCGTGATGGTGGAGCAAATGTATATCAGGTACAGCTGAGCACTCTTAAAACATCTCACACCGCAAGCAGGAGGGAGAGAGAGGCAGGAGAGAGACAGAGAGAATAGAAGGTATCTTTTGAACCTTAAAGCCCACTCTCAGGAACAGACCTCCTCCAACAAGGCCACGCCTCCTAGTCCTTCCCAAAGTGGTCCACCAAACTGAAGACTAAGTGTCCAATCATGAGCCTACGGGGCCCACTCTCATTCAGACCACAACAGTGTTTTTCGGTGTGTGTTGGGGGGTAGTGTTTAATTTCTTTTGAGTTCTTCATTAAGTGTTAATCCCCTGTCAGACTGAAAAAAGATTTTCTCCCATTTCTTGTCTCTCACTGCCTTCTCTGCTGTGAGGAAGTTTCCTGATTTCAAGCAACCCCCTTGGCCGAATGCAACTTTTTCTCGACTGCTACGGAGTCCTTTTTAGAAAATTCCCCCCTCGTTTCCTCTCACTAACAGACTCTGAGTTTCAGGCCTCCAAGGCCATTGCTCCATTTTGATTCTTGTACGTGTTAGCTAGGGATCTGACTTCTTTCTTCTATGGTGAATATCCGCATCTGGTGCTCCCGGCACTATTTATTGAAGTTTGCCTTTTCTGTGGTGTTTTCTGGCATCTCTGTCAAAAACTGGGTGCCTGTAGCCACACAGGTTTGTCTGGGTTTTCTATTCTGCTCCATTGGTTTATGTGTGGTCTTGTACCTGTGTCATGCTGCTTTTGATACCACGGCTGTATAATGTAACTTTAAAATATTTTTTATTTAATTTTTATTTTATGTGTATTAATGTGAACGTGTCAAGGCCCTTGGAATTGGCATTACAGACAGTTGTAAGCTGCCATGTGGGTGCTGGGAATTGAACCCGGGTCCTTTGGAAGGATAGACAGTGCTCTTAACCAATGAGCCAACTCTCCAGCCCCGTGCAGTATAACTTGATGCATCATGGCAACCTTCCAGTCTTCTTTTTGCCGTTTTGCTTTTGTCTATTTGGGCTCTTCTTGTAATTCTATATGAATCTTAGGGTTGTCTTTTCTGTTTCTGTGAAGGTTGTCACGGAGTTCTGTGGCATCTGCAGAGAATCTATGGACTTTTCACAGTGACACTAAACAGTGTGGATCCGGACCGTGGGAGGTCCTTCCACCTTCTAGTGTCTTCAGTTTCTTTAGGGTCTTAAGGTTTTATTGTAGAGGTCTGTTCCAGTTTGCTTTCTGTTGCTCCGATAAACCAAGAGCAAAAGGGACTTGGGAAGGCAAGGGCATATCTCATCTTAATACTTCTTGGTCACAATCCATCACTGAGGGAAGTAAAGGTGGGAACACAAGCAGGAACCATGGAGGATGCAGGTTACTGACTTGCTCCCTCTAGTTACTGCTCAGCTGGCTTCCTTACACAACCAGAAGCAGCTGTCTTAGAGGTGGCCCGCCCACAGCGGTCTGGGCCCGCCCACATCAACCAGCAATCTAGACAGTGCTCCACAGACCTGGACACAGGCCTCAATGGAGACTCCCCCTTCCCAGGCGACTTAGCTATGCCATGCTGACTAACAGGGACAAGGCTTTTCATTTCTTTGATTAGTTTTGTTTTTGAGGCTATTGTACAGGACTGCTTCCCTGATTTCCTGTTCTTGGTATATACAGAGGCTGATGTCTGTGTGTTGATTTTTATCAATGAAATCTGCTCTCTAGGGGAATCTTTAGGTCTTCTAAGCATAGGACCATGTCATCTGCGCATAGGATAGTCTGGCTTCTTCCTTTCCTGTGTGCTTGTTTCTCTTCCTGTTGCCTCAGGGCTCTAGCTAAGGCTTTGTATGGAGTGAATGGAGGGGACACACTTGTCTTATTTCTGACTTTCCAGTTTTCCCTTCTTTACCATATGTTGGCTGAAGGTCTGTCATATGAAGTCTTTATTATGTTGAGGTATGTTTTTATTCTATTCCCAGTTTCTTCAGGGACTGAATGATGAAGGAATGTTGGATTCCACCAGAAGGCCTTTCTGTGTCTACTGATGGTGTGATTTCTGTTCTTAAGTCTATTTACATTCTGTATATCTATGGATGAATGCTAAAGTTTACCCTAACTACTATTCCCATGTTGACTTAGACCAAGACAGAATTTTCCCAGAAGGCTTCTTGGCTTGCCTGTGTAGCCTGTACCAGGAGGAGCAGGTTTGTTCCTATGTTTGGGACACCCGCATGATACACTGGAGAATCATGGCACTTAAGCCGATTCACTTACATTTCTCTACCACTGAACCGCAATAACTCGAAGGCAGAACCCACTACATAGTTTCTAATAAGCATGACTTAATAGAAGCCCTAGTAAAGTTGACAGAAGAAAAGAGCTGAAGTCCCAAAGCAATATACCAATGCTCTGACCTTAGAAACCATGTAATGAGGCTGCAGAGCTGGCTCGGTGGATACGAGCATTGGTTGCTCTTTCACGGGACCAGGGTTTGGCTCCAGCACCCCCACGGCAGGTCACATCTCTAACTTCAGGGGGATCCAATACCCTCTTCTGGATTCCATGGGGCACCAGGCATACAGGCAAAATATTCATAGACATAAAATAAAGTGAGAAATCATTACAAAGTAGAAAAACCCCTGTAGTGGAAGTTTTGGTTTCTTAAAAAAAAAAACCCAGTTATGTTATGTTTTTGTTTTAATCCCACGTGTGGGATATGGGGCTGCTTTTAGTTTGTCAATAGCTGATAACTGCCTCCTGTGGTTTGGAGAAGGGTGTGGTCTTTGCCAGCTGCAGTTAGTTTAATTCTGAGGACTCTGAGAAGGTATAAATACCAGAGCACAGAGAGGAGGAGGACGATTCAAGGAGAAGGCTGCTTGTTCCTGACTACGAAGACTGTAATTGCCCTAAAGAACAAAGTCTAAAGAGGTCTACATCTCCTATCCCTTCTGACCTTCTTTCTCTTCGACATAGGGTTGGGGGGTTGGAAAGGAGGTAGAGGTATAAGAAACCTAAAAAAAATAGATTCAAAATATCGCACCAACAAACTGTGATCTTAACATGATACTCTTCTCTATAAAGGCACTTTATTTAAAGATCTACTTGTCTGTATAAACGAGTCCGTCTCTATGTTCCATTGCCTGTGCTTGGGAACAAAGCATGCGGTATTTCTCTGGGCTCACGGAGTAAATGGACATGGTGTTCAAGAACTTGTCCAGTGGACAGAGCTTCTCCGGGCAGCCTCTCGGCACCTGCTCCTGTGGGAAAAACAGAGCACAGCAGGTCTGCAGCGAGCTCCATCCTCTGTCTTCAGCTGAGCCCAACAGTCTCGCCCAAGCAGTACGCGTGGGCACACATGGCACAGGCAGAAAGGCTCCACTGCGCCCACAGTTTCCAGAAAGAAAAGCTCTGCACCCTGACTGCGGGCTCGACTGGGAAGGCCTAGCTGAGTTCTGGCCCTGAGCTGGACGAGCTAACGGTCATCCCTGCAGAGTACTCGCTCTTCTCCTGGACATCAACAATGATGGGTCAGTCAGGACAGCACAATGCTGCCAATAAAGACCCCTCTGTGACTTCCTAAAATGGGCCTCCCGGGCAGGACACAGCCTGGCAGACATACTCAGGAGGGCTGGAGAGCAACCCCATTCCTAGAAGGACTCTGCAACAGAACTGAGATATGGCCGTGTTGTGCCTTGCTACCACAGGCTGACTGCTGCTCTAGGGATTCAGAGAGAGCTGAGGCCACCACCGGGGACTCCACTGGACGAGACACCTGGCACTAAACCAGGTGTGTGGGCTTGGCTGCTTAGCAACACCACCCATCTACCTCAGAGATCTTACCTTCCCCTGGTAATAGAGCTGCACAAACCACTCCTTAGATTCTTGATGCTGGTAGAGTTCCATGGTCAGGTCAACAGCAAATGGAGGCCATTTGTGGTCAAAAATCCCAAAGGCCATTAGGACAGGCATGAGGGTCACATCATGTGTTGCATAGAGGTACAGCTTTCTGCAAGAAGAAACGGTTCTCCGAAATTGCTTGCCTTGGGACCAGGAGGCCAGGATGGTGCCTGCTTCCTCGGAGTGAAAAACAGCCGCTGCCTCAGAACCAAGGGCAACGCGCAGCCAGCTGAGCTGGTGTGGAACTCCGCCAAGCAGATGGCGAGCCCCTACCTCCCACTCTCATGTCTCAGGGAGAAGGACCCCTGGAGTTCGCTTCTGCCTTCCCACCCACCCGCTGGCTCCTCCCCTGGGGAGGCGTGGCTCGGGTCCTGCCACCGGCCCATAACCCACTTCCTATGCTTTCCTACGTGGGTGTGGCAGGGTGAGCCCTGCTCTTTGCAGCTTTGGAAATTTTCATTAGAGAGAAGATTTAGCTGATCGGTCTCCAACACGCTTCCCAAACAGTTTTTAGTCAGTTGGCTTGATGCCAACATTTCTCTCTTCAGCATGATCAAGGACTTTACCGACTCTCAACCTAGGACACTGGCACAGATCCTTCTTCAGATACAAGGGGGAAGAGTAGCGAGGAGCAAAACTCGTAACAGATGCAGTGCCGGTGTGTGGAGACAGAGAGGACAGGGTGCGCTTTGCCAGTAGAAGTCCTGCTCAGGCTCCAGGCCTCTTTTACCCCTAGGCACTGAGCTCCCTGCACCCCTTACACCCACTGTGGGCTGTTAGCTGTGTTACCTCAAGTCCACCCCGGTCTCCGCGCCCTAGCAGTACTTTAACATTAGGGGCATCTATTAAAATGCAGGTTCTGCTTTGGCAGGACAGTGAGCGGCCTAACACAAGTCTCCTGCCTACTACACTATCTGCAGATCACAATTTGCTGAGCCCTGGACACACGTCATTCCAAATCTAACGTCCTAGCCTGGTGTCCAGGCTCTGTAAAAGAAGGGATAGAAACCCATGAGCAGTTTCCAATACTTTAAAAGTACGGTGGTCATATCTTCTGAACCCTGAATGAAGAGTTCAAACTGTCATTGTTATTCTGGACTATTAAAATATCAAACCAGTGAGATACTAATATACCTGATCCAACATATATCCAGTTAGTTTTTAAAAAAAAGAAAAGAAAAATAACTCCGAGACCTTAAAATAAAAACATTTTAGGAAAGCCATAGCAGGAAGAAAGGTGAAAATGTTGTGAACTGCTCAGGGACACACGGCCTTGTAAGCACTTACTTGCAGCCACTGACAGCCTGGTTCTTGACCCATACTCCTGGGTCCCTCCCTGCAGCCAGAGGCCCCCATGGCTCTCGGTGGCAAAAGCATTCACTGTGCTTGGTACCTGGTCTTGCTTGGTGGGGTGGTAGGGTCCACAGCCTTGAGCAGGTTTCCTTCCAGGATGTGTAGGAATGGGCCCACTGCCATCTGGATACCTTCCCTGTGAGGCAGGAAGAACATTCAAGCACTCATCTGGCACTCGGCACCCAGGAGAGGTATCAGTTCTGCCTCCTAGAACCTGTCAGGAGCCCAGGCAGAGGAAGCAGAGAAAGGACTGCAGGGCCGGGGGGAACGAGGGGACTGCAGGGCCGGGGGGAACGAGGGGACTGCAGGGCCGGGGGGAACGAGGGCACAGCAGGGCCGGGGAGAACCAGCTTCGCATCCAGTTTGAGGGGTCTCTGCGAACAAAGGCAGGGCCCTGAGCTGGAGATGAGGTTTGGAGGATAGTCACTTACTTCTAAGCCTGTTAGGAACGAGGAACCTACATAGTGGAAGGAAGCAACTTGCTCTCAAGAGTTTTCCTCTGACATGTGCACACACACACACACACACAATGCTAAAAGAAAGAAAGAAAGAAAGAAAGAAAGAAAAGAAACAGCACCTTGAGGAATAAGAGAGCAAAGCTGGGAAGAGTAGAGGGAACAAGATCAGAAATCTCCAAAGGCCCCTGGAAAAGCACTCGGAAGGAACGCCTGCTGCCGACCCTCCATACCGGCTCTATATTACGAGTCGTGAAGACTTCCGTCAGTCTCGTCCCTGTAACTTCGTGAGCTCGGAGTGCTATGCTCCCGTCACTCTTGTTCTGGGTCATCCCATGACCGTCAGTGACTGTGACTCAACATGTATTCTCTCACAGTACCGGGCAAAGCAAGGAAAGGCTGGGAAGTGACGAACGGCGCACCTTACACTCTCTATTGGAGATGGGGGCTCCAAAGACTAAAATAAAACCTACCACTCTTAGAATTCCAAGTGTTCAATTGCACAAAAGAGAAGGAGGCTGGCGTGACTGGTGTATTTTAGAAATTGCCACCTCCGTAACAGAGGGAATGGTAGGTGATGGATGGCATGCCGTGCCAGGCTGCTCTGTTCTCAAGTTTTACTAGAACACACCTATGTCCAATGGTGTGCGTACTATCCATAGCTGCTTCGTGATGCATGAAAAACGAAGCCTGGGCAGATGAGGCATGGTCCACAGAGCCAGAGGTATTTACCAAGTGTGTTTATGTGTGGACTGACAGAAGCCAGGGCGGTAAGGGGCAGGTTAGGTCTGGCGGGACCACTTCCTGAACAAAACTTGGAAGCTGCGGAGCTCCAGAGAGAGGCAGCTCAGTGGTTTGGCTGAAGAACTTCTGGATGCCCAAGGCTAGTAGACAGATGGGCATGTGGGCTCCAAGCCAGCGTGACCAGGGGTTCTTTTCTTATGCAACAGAGCCTGCAAATTTTTGAGATGCTAACTGTTCCCCTCCCCCAGATTATCCCTTCAACTTGTCTTAAGGGCTTCCAAGTCACCCATTCTTAGTGCAAGCTGAATGCTCTTAATCGGGGGAAAAGAAAAGCCATGGGAACTCCAGAACAGAATCCCAAGCAGCAGCAGGATGCAGCAAGCAGCAGCAGGATGCAGCAAGCAGCAGCAGGATGCAGCAAGCAGCAGCAGGATGCAGCAAGCAGCAGCAGGATGCAGCAAGCAGCAGCAGGATGCAGCAAGCAGCAGCAGGATGCAGCAAGCAGCAGCAG
>CM053744.1:96278278-96333562 GCA_028658305.1 Pachyuromys duprasi
ACGCCAGCTCTACCACCTGCCAAAGGGGCCCAGGAAAAGTAGCCAGTCTCCCTCAGTCCAGTCCTTCTCCCTCTCAAGCACTGACCGGAATCAAAGCAGGGCTCTGTGGTGTCTGTTTAGTTTCTTTACCTATAAAAGCGGCAAAAATAAGCAATACCTCCTACCCAGTGAGAATAAGGAATTATCTGGAAACTGAACCGTGGTCAACAGTGCAGCCTAATGATACCTCCCTCCACCCCAATCTTTTGAAAAGTAGAACAAAAGGGAGCCTATGAGACTCCTGGCTCTGTGGAACAGGAACGGAGGTGCAGGTCACCAGGCCCAGCTCAGAAGAAAGGGCAGAGGCCTGAAGGTAGGCTAGCAGAGCGGGTTTTCACTGAGATGCCTGCTGGCAGGTGTGAGGCGGCCTGAGGAATCTCCCTCACCCTTCCTCCCCGGCCACTGACCAAGTATGGCTTTGTTCCCGCACATATTGGGACCACTCACTTGTCTTCCTGTTGCAGCATGTACAGGGCTGTGTCCACAGCTCTCTGCTCAATCAGCTGGGCAAATCTCTTCAGCGCCGGGCAGCTTATGAGGCTGTGTACCTGTAAGGGTCACTCGCAATGTCACAGGGAAACACTTCCTGCCTACTAAGGGCACCCGTCACCTTCCAGCTGATGTTCTGCCTATATGTACATCTGTGTGTGAGGGTGTCAGGTCCCCTGGAACTGGACCTGCAGACACTGTGGGCTGCCATACGGGTGCTAGCATTGAACTCTGGTCCTCTGGAAGAATAGCCAGTGCTCTTAACTGCTGAGCCATGTTTCCAGCCCCGTATAGGCACAGAATTATAAAAAGTGTTTCACACCCCATGGTGACTCCCATGTACTCCAAGTTAAAAGAAAAAAAAAAAACTAACAATTTTTAATTTAAAAAGAAAGAATAAAATATAAGTCAGGGAACTGACAAATTTCATTTGATTTTTACTTTCCCTAAGATGATTTTGGAAATCGTATGCCATATAAACACTTTTTATGAACCCTTGCCATGTAACCTTAAATTCACTGCACATAAGCACACTGATGCCTTGGGGCACTGTCGTCTCTGCAAAAGGAAAAGACCCCACATTGCCTTTGGGCATCAGCTTTTCAGTCCCCAGAACATCCCCACAGTGTGACGCTATTACCGCCTGAGATGGAATATATATTTCAGTGCATTTTAATAACGTGTGCATATTACATAAAATGTTATATGCATTCATAAAATGTAATACGTGTAATATATTTTTTAGTACATAAAAGGATTCTATGGCTAAATCAATTTGAGGTAGACAGACTAAAGGATTAGCCAGGTTACTGTACAGATAGCTCAAATTTTTACATTGATTGCTTCAGTATGCGTGTGTGTATTCTGACTAAAACTGCTTAGGAAATGTGTTGGAGACCAATCAACTTCATACTCTTTTGAAATTAATGAAAATTTCCAAACCTGCAAGGACAGGAGTTGGTTACCCTGTTATACCCATGTAGGAAAGAGTAGGAAGAAGTCCATTAGTGGCTGGCTGCAGGACCTGAGCCAGCGGGTGGGTGGGAAGGCAGAAGCAAAGAGCTCTGCTCCTGTGTGCCTGTCTGTGTACACGTACACGCACACGCTTGTGTGTGAGAGCCAGAGGTAAGGAGATGCCACAGTGACCATGTGAAAGTCCGAAGACAACTTGTGGGTATCAGTTCTCTCCTTCAAGCACGTTGGTTCTGGGGATCAAATGGAGGTTGGAGGCTTGCAGGCAAGCATCTTTACCTACTGAGCCATGTCACCAGCCCAAGGTTTAAATAGAAATATGTTATTTATTTGAGGTAGGATTTCACTGTTTGTTTGAGGCAAGGTCTCACTCTGTAGGCCAGGCTAGCTTCCAACTTTTGATCCTCCTGCCTCAGCATCTTAAAGAATGTAGGCCACACTCAGCTCAGGTTTTTAAAATATGCAGATACGCACACAGAAAGGCAATATGCAGATACTCTAAACAGTAATGCAATAAAGAGGGATCCCAAAGGCTTCGGGGTTGAAAAATGCTACATGTAAAATCTACACGTAATGCATGGCATGTGGCACACACCTGTAACCCTAGCACTCAGGAGTCTGAGGCACAGATGTCTGAGAAAGTTCTAAACTGCAGAGCTAGATCCTGTGTCAAAGAAAGCAAAACTTGGGCTGGGAAGCTAGATCACCTGGGAGAGTCCTTGCTGTCAATGCCTGAGGACCCAAGTTCAATGCCTTGAAGCAGCCATGGTGCTACAAGCTTATAGTTCCAGTCCTGCTAAAGACACAGGCAGATACCTGGAGTGTTCTGACCAAAGAGCCAAACATGCTTGCTAGAGACTCATGCCCAGTCAGAGACTCTGACTCAGAAACCAAGGTAAATGTCTCCTGCAGAAAGACGTCTGAGGTTTTCCTGTGGCACATATACACACAAAAAATGGTATGTGCATACTTTAACACACTCTTCACTCCTAACCACAGAACCACCCTCTTCCCACTTTCCCAAACACACAAGTGAGGTAATCCGGGAAATAAACTTCCAAAAACTGATCTAGAACTCACTGTCTGGGGTTCCTGGTTGTTTCCATCCCTCCTTGGTTGTTCTGGGCCCTTCAATCCCCTCGTCCACCCCATTTACAAATTCTATCACAGCAGCCTGCAAATCAGAGGAACTTCAGGCCAGTCCTAAGTTAGGAGGCAGCCCACCTCCATGGCTCCCAAAACCCAGGACCCAGGGGAAACAGCTATCCTACCTGCTCAGCAGCCACATTGTCCAGGAGAATGAAGAAGTCCACTTCATCACCACTGTGGATGCCCGCACCCGCCTTCACCTTTTCCAAATCCTCTGAGATGCCTGGCTGCAAAACGGCGGCCTTCTTCCGGCCTCTGCCAAAACCCACAAGTTTTTGTATTACTATTGTACAGTGACTTGTAATTTACAAAATGTAATTTTGTTCAGCATTTGTGATCCCATGCAATCCTTATAAGAACCTGGTGTAGTTAGTAACATTATTCCTATTTTACAGATGAACAAATTAAGGCTCTAGGAAGTTAAGTGATGTGTAAACGTTGGCAAGAATTTGGGTTGGAATAAAAGGCTAAATTTTCCAAATCCTATTCTTCTGAAGTTTCTACCTATTTTACAGAAACCAATACATAGCTCAGATCTGTCTACAAACTATATTCTGGAATACAGTCTTAGTGCACCTCTGAAATGCCTAAGCACCCCCAAAATGCCTGAGCACCCGCCAGCACCAGTGAAAACTGGAAAAGCCTGTTACCTGGTCTTCTCTCTCAGGCCCCAGCAGCTCTGATAGTTGGGGTACAGGACTTCAGAGCTTGCCTCATCTGTCTGGATGATGACGGATCCTGGGAGGAAGGAAGCACAGGTGGCGGGGCTTCGCCTCACTCTTCTAAGACCCCCCACTCCTGCCTTCTGCTTCTCTTTGTCTGAGAGTTGACCCAAGAGGCAGATCCCAAGGTCATTCTGGTTCCTGCCCTGGCTCTGCCTGCGGTTCTCCTGCAAGCACTGGATAAGAAGCAGCTTTGTTCTGGCTGGCACATACACCCTCCTACTGGCCACAGGCTGTTTATTACAGGCACAGACCTGACTCACTCCAAAGACTCCCGGCCCCAGGCACAACCAAAGCTGGCATGTGGGCATCTGACACAGAATGGCTGGTCCCAATCCATCAGAATTGGTTTATTTTGTTGTTTCTCCAAATTCATTTCCATAGGCCAATACAGTGACTTATCACAAGGCTACTATATGCTTAGGCCCCATAGTGGATCAAAGGAGAGAGACTGATTTTCAAAGCAATAAAGCAGCCCCCTCCCAACTCATTACAATATCACACAATAAAGAAAGGTATTAATGTCTACAAGGTGGGGGGGGGGGCAAAGAAAGCCCATGTGCATGTCCTATCATGCTTATTTCTTATAGCTTGCAGTTCCTGGGACCCCTCTGAAGAATTCTGGAGTCCTGTAGGGTATGTTTAGAAAAGAACAGATTTGTTGGGCATGGTGGTGCAAAACTGTCACCCCATTCCTTAGAAGCAGAGGAGGAAGGACCAGATATTCAAGACCAGCCTCCACTACACACTGAGTTTGTTTGAGTCTAGCCTGGGCTACATGAGACCCTATCTCAAACACACACACACACACACACACACACACACAGTGTCAGTGAGAAGCCTCCATGGCTCAAAGCACTTGCCACTAAGCCTGAGAACCTGAGTCCAATCTTCAGAAGCCACCTGGTGACAGGAAAGAAAGGACTTCTTCGCGTTACCCTCTGGTCTTCACACATGTACTGTGCACATGTGCACATACAGAAACACACATGAGAAAATTCAAAACCAAAACAAAACCAAAAAACAGACAAAACTACTAAGGACCCTGCCTAGACTTCACAGACATACACATCCTCAGGGAAGCCGCTGACCAATGTAGATTCTGAGGCCAGACAGCCAGAGCTTGAACCCCACCGTCCCTGTCTCCAGACTGTGCCCTTGGCCAAGCTTCTTAGCCTCCCATTGCTTTCGTTCTCTTATCTGTGAAAGTAGCTGGTGGTATCTGCCTCACAGGGTTATCCTAAGAACTCAAGAACACGCCAAGCCCTAAGAACAATGGTTAAGTGTTAGGATAATAGACTTAAACCTCTAACTGAAACACTGCAAACCTATGTTCTACCCACAGTTTGCTCCTCATGGCAGGACACTCAACTCTACACTTCATGAATGACTGACAGCTTCCTGCACAGCCTGCTGCCCTCTAGCTGACACCCAGCCAAGTCCCACATCCTGCAGGGTTTCACTCCTATAGCTATTCTGCAGTTGGACCACTTCTGTGAGCGCCTGGTACAGAGAAAGGCAGGATCACCTCTGAGGGAAGTGCCACTGGGCTCCCAGCTTCCGGGCGAGCCGCTACCCAAGGCAGCTGTTCTCCTCCCTGCTAGAAACCTGGGACATCCTGCAACCCACCCGTGGAGAGGGGGCCCCACACGCTTCCTCCTGAGTCACACTGACTGTGTTTCTGGAGGAGAGAGAAAGGGCTTTGGAAGTGAGAAGAGCGAGCTCCTCCAGCACAGGGGCAACTTTCAGACCCGAACACGAACCTTTCTGATGTTGGAAGAGGCCGGCCAGCAAGCACCGAGTGGATTCCAGATTCCGAAACATGTTGGTAGACCGAACACTGGAGGGGGAATGAACATGAAGTGGTAGGTGTCACACAGGGACGGAGAAGAGCTGGGGACTGCTCTAAGCCTCTCAAAACCACAAACGGGATCCCACGGGAAGGAAGCCTTTCCTTTCTAGAGAATGGCTGCCCCCGAGGGATCTGAAGCCCAATGGCTGCGACCTTCAGTGACTACCTGTCCACAGAAGATTATGGCGTAAGGGTACCTGCGCAGTGGCAATCTGGCCCCCAAACCACCTTGGACGAGAGTAGGGGGTCAGGACAGGTTATTCATGCTCAAGACCTTAAACGAGTATCTCCTGTCTATAACTCACAAGACCTCTCGTGGGTTGAAGATTGGCGAAAGGAAGGGGGTATCTTCCACATAATTCTTCCTCAGTCTCTCTCCCAGGGCAAACATCTGCTGCATGCCCACCTTGGTCAGCTGCCCAGCAAACACACCGCCCTGAGGTGGGGCACAGAAAAGAGAAGATTGGACCCTCGACGGCTCAGCTCAGCCCAGAGAAAACTTCCCGAAGCTCTGCAGAGGGCTTCCCAGAGCACACAGCGCTCACCTTCAGGGTGGTCTTGTGGTATTCGGAGTCATAATGAGAGTGAGGTTTCGGGCCCCCGGCTAGATCGGTGACAGTGTAATCAAACCGAGTTTGAGGCGGGATCTCTAAGAGCTTGGGGTTCCACTCCACCTGTTGTGACCATAAGAAAGGACACACAGTTCCGTACAAGTTCTGGAAACTCACGGCACCTGTGGCCTCTGCAAACTTGAATTCTACCTCCAATTAAAGGAAGAAATGACCCCAGTTTATCATGCCTTGTGTCCGTAGCTCATGTCCTCTTGGTGCCATGCTAAGACTGTTGTAACACTATACCCATTCGACTAAGGGGGAGAAGTAGCAGGCCGCTTGGCGTGCAGCTCTGTGAGTTGAGTGAGTGAGTGGGTAAGCCAATGAGCTAAACGTGATTGCAGTGACTACCATGTTAGCAAGTTCCGAGGGAATCCATGTGCAGTTGCCCGCTGTGCATCCACAGCTCAGACTCTGCTTAACGCCTCACGTTACTATTCCCTGTGACCTAGAGAAGCCTTCATTTCTTTCTCGTCATCTGGCCCCTACCACAACTGGATGACTTTTCAAAGCATTACAGGTTGCACACCTCAACTGACCAGAGACTCTTACCCCTACGGAGTCAGGTGTGAAATGCTTCCAGGGGCTCTCAAACCTTCCTGATGCCGAGACCCTGTAATACACTTTCTCATGTGTGGTGACCGCCGACTGTGAAATTATTTCATTGCTATGTCATAACTGTAATTTTGCTACTGTTATGAATAATAATGTAAATATGTGCGTTTTCCAATGGGCTTAGGCGACCCCTGTGACACAAGGGTCATTCGACCCCAAAAAGGACTACGACCCCTAGGCTGAGAACCGATGTTTTGGTCCATCTCCCAGGAACCCTTCCCGAGCTATTAATTCTCTCAATGTGAACACAACTACACACTCTAAACTCAAACCTCTGACTCCAAGTCCCTGAAGGAAACTCATTCATGGACTATAACTCAAGAAGCTATAGCCATGGCCCTGACGGCAGTCTCTCTGAAACCTTCATCACACTGCACCAGGCAAGACCCTGCATTAGCCCGTCCTATTCTGGAGAACAGAGACTGAGCCATCTATTGCTCTTCTAGTCTGGGTGCAATTAACAACTCTGATGATCTCCCATGGAAGACACTAAATGCCAGGTCACCTGATCTGGCCTTCCCTGGGTTCTCAGCTTAGCAGAGGCAGGCCATGAACGACACAGCAGAAGTAGGCGTTCCTCCAACACGGCAAACACAGCTGCCATAGCTCAAAGCCCAACACACTCTTCCGGCTTGGGGTTAGGAAAAGTCACAAAAGGAATGACACTTGAAATGGATGCAGACAAGCAAACACCTGAACTTGTAGTAGGCGAACTTCAGAACAGTAACGTAGAGGCGGAAATCGCTGCTTTTCCAGTTGAAGCAGCAGTAGGCGCCCAGGGACCCAGTGAGTCAGCATACCACCAGCAGTGTGAAGGGAGCGTGGCTCCATAGAGTAGAGTGAATGCCAGTGGCTCATGTCACAATTACAGCGGACAGACAAGAGCTGGTTTGGACATGTCAGTGAAATGAGATTCCGGTTAAGGTAGCAGGAATAGAGGAGGCAGCTCTAAGCCACCAGTTAGACTGGGCACGTGTGTGGACGCATCTCCATCTGGAGACCGGGTTGAAAAGTAAGCAGGAAGAACAAGGATGAACCTGGCTTTGGTTTTGAGCATGTGTGGCTACTGTGGCCAGGGCACATACATACACCCCAACTAAATCAAGACAGTAGAACAGCAGGAAAGCTGGGATCACTTCGGGTCGGGTAAGTTATCTTCTTTGTGTTCCCAGGACTCTCTGCACATTCCCCTAAGCCCTGGATCCGTTTCACCTCTCTTCACCATAGCACAAATTCTTTCAGAGGCCAGACTAAGCCTCCATTCTGGTTAAGTACAGTATCAAGCACAGAAGCAGACACGTAGGCCTACAGGCCCACTCACGAGGTGATCTCTGAACACATTCCCCCACAAAGGGCCCTCGGTGCTTCCCAGGAACAACCCTGATGTCCTGGTCCTGCTGAGTCTAAGCACATGATTCCGATTTTCAAGCGTGGACGAGGTGCCCGTTCACACAGGCTGCCACCCCCATCCTTCTTTCTGCTGTTGCAACTCAAACCAGTCACAGGGATAGGAGGCTGAGGCAAGAGAGCTTTTGAAGAGGTGGCCTTCCTTCACACTGTATTAAGGTGTGTCTCTGTATTCCATTGTTGACTGCTGAACTGGCAGGGAACTAAATGCCAACAGATTCCGGTATCGTCATTGCTATTGAAGACTCTCCTGTCTCAGTGTTGTGTACAAATTGTTCTCCCTCATCTCTGATTGGTCAATAACTAGCAGAACAGCCCAGAAGAGTTAGGGCGGCACTTGTAATCCGAGTGTGTGAGTGTGTCCCAGAGAGAAAGAGGGAGAGAGTGTATATGGGAGGGATGGGTCACCATGCCATATGGAGGAGGTCACTATGGGGACAAGGATGGAGCAGAGGCAGCCAGGGCCAGACTAGGATGGCATGTGGCTGGGGTGTAAGCCAGAATAGCATAGATGGGTTAGAATGGATGAGAATCTGCTTAAAGCTTATAATAAATGTAACAAGGCTCTGTCTCATTATTTGGGAGACCGAATAGGTAACAGAAAAAACGACTTTAATTCTGCATGGTTTGAGTCCACGGCCAGCTGAGCTATAACAGTGAATTCTAGGCCAATCCAGGCTTCAAAGGAAGATCTGGTTTCGGAGGATGGGGCAGAGCAGGGGAGAATAATGTCATAATTTTACCTAATATATAAATGTAAATACATACATATCATCTTTGAAGAGAAAATTAGGAGGCTGGAGAGATGGCTCAGTGCTTAAGAGCACTTATTAATCTCCTAGAACATAAAGATTCAATTCCTAGCATCTACGTGAAGGCTTCTGGCCTTCTTTAACTCCAGTTTCAGGGGATCTAATATTCTCTTGCCTCCACAGTGACCAGGCACTCCTATGATGTACAGGTATACACAAAGACAAACACACATATACACATAATCTAAAAGTAAAAAAAAAAAAAACCAAACAAACTGAGAAAATTAGATGATAGCAATCCCTAAAATATGATTTAAAGTAACTCATGCAAAGTAAGTAGGAAAGACAGTGGCAAACAAGTGTAGGGACAAAATGAACGCAGACGTAAGGCCTAGAAAAGCTTCACGTTCACTGTGGCAGCGGGAGAGGGGTGTACAGATTCTAGACTAAACTCTCTGCCTTTTAGAACTTGGCTAGACAACCTCAAAGACACAAGCAACACAAAGACTCAGGAGAAGTACACCACCCCTCCAGCTAACAGATAAACTCCTCCCCAGGGGCCCCATGAAGAGGATGACAGAATGTAAGGGGCATTTTCCAGCAGTCACAGCCGTGAGTTCTGGAAGACTGTTTCTCCCTGCTCCCTCAACACAGCATAAACCTCTCACCACAGAAAGTCGCCAGGAAGGCAACTCCACAGTGGGATTGTTAGGCTACACCCCAGGTTAAAACAAAAACAAAAAAACCCAAACAAACAAACAAAACACAAAACCTTTCAGGGGAAGGTTAGGGGAAAAGCTTTATTTTATTTTATTTTAATTTTTTCCAAGACAGGGTTTCTCTGTGTAGCCTTGGTTGTCTTGGACACACTTTGTAAACCAGGCTGGCTTCAACCTCACAGAGACTCGCATCGCCTGCCTCTGCCTCTCAGAGGGCTGGGATTACAGGTGTGTGCCGCCAAGCCCAGCTTTCAAAGCAATGGTCTTAAACCTCGGCAATAAGTGAGGCATTACAAGAAAATTTTAAGTTGCTGATGTACAAGCCTCATTCTAAGCTAATCACATCTGGATCTTTATGGGACGGGGTCTCCTGTTCTCGAAGCAATAGGGCCCAGATGTCTCTAAAGAACAAGAGATAAGATGTTCCCGAAACGGCTGGATACCCTACACCAATTAAATCTTGATCTCTAGGAAGAAGTCAGGCATGAGTATTTTTTTTTCATGTACATGAATGTTTTGCCACCATGCACATCTGAACACCATATGCGTGCCTGGTGCCCAGAGTGTAGCGGAGCCCCTGGAACTGGACATACAATCTTGAGCAGCCATGCAGGTGCTGGGAATTGAATCAGTGTCTTCTACAAGAGCAGCAAATAAATGCTCCTAATTGCTGAGCCATTGCTCTAGATGCCTGGGCATGAATACCACCCCAGGAGAAGTCAATATCCTGCCAGGGTTTAGAATCATCTACGGATGCACTGGCACATCCTTCATAAATACTTCTCTCAGCTATGCTTTGGGCAGGAATTAAGCGATAGAAAATGCTTCCCAGACAAGACAGAGAAGAACTTAACAAGGAACTGGGGTGGGCTAAACTTCATAAGACTTGAAGTTCCTCCCTATGGGGGAAGAGGGTCACCTTGTCACTGCCCGGAAGAAGCCAGAGAAAAGTTGAAAGCAGAGCCAAGAGTTTTTGTTTGTTGTTTGAAAGTGAATTTGGCGCTACTGCGAAGGTCAGAAGTTATGTTTTGCTAAGTTCCATAACTTTATTTCCAAAGCACAGTCTTTTGGTAGGACAGATCAACTGCTCCTCAAGCCATAAGAAAACAATTCAGCAAAACATCCACTCTTAAACAATACCACTTTGTAAGGCTCTGTGAGAAAACAGAACCTACCAGAACATGTTTATCTATAAGACAGTCAGAAATCAGAAACTGCAGAGAGGTAATTTTAGTTTTGTAATTGTTGCCACGTACTCTGTTGTGACAACAATGAATAGCAGAATTAAAAAAAGAAGAAAAGGCTAGAAATGTCAATATCCATGTCTATCAGTAACCATGGATACTGAAAGGAAACTTCGGAAACAAGTCACAGGAGGCTGATGACATTTACTCACGGCCAGAGTTAGGTCCACCTTGGGCCTTATGCACAGAACTTTACTCAAGTACGCCAGGCATGCTTAAAGCTTCTGCCCAGGACTGGAGAAGTCACTCAGAGGCTGTTTAAACATGCTCGCTTTGAGGACTGCAGTCTGTTCTCAGTACCCACATCACATGGCTCATAACCACAACTCGAGTTCCAGGAGATCCAATGCCCTCTTCTGCTTACACACACACACACACACACACACACACACACACACACACACACACACACAGAGTCCCTGAAAGGATTTATTTTTTTTTCAAAAGAAAAAAGAGTAACATATATCTAAGTAATACATATCTTTCCAGTAATGAACTGAGTGGGACTGTTTCTCCCAGTTCCATCAATACAGAATGGCAACCATCTCATCAGAGCATGTCAGTGAAGCCAGTTCTACACTGGAATCCAGCAGCACAGGCTGAAATAGACAGGTACTTGTGCTGGCTGTACACCCTGGCTCCAGATCGAAGCAACTTTATTCTTTGCTATCACTGATAACTTTGTCTAAAACGTAAATATCTTCCTAACCCTCTATAATAAGAATAAATAGAGAAGAACAGGGGCACAAAAAGATGGGCCATGTAATAAGAAGAAAACTTTAGAGATCTAATGTTAAAGACCCTACATGGAGGCCGTGAGGATCAAAGACGTGAAAAGAAAGTTGCAGTACCACACAGAAAGTAGTACAGCCATAAAAGAGGCTAACTAGAGACCTGGTAGTTAAACGTCTGCTAAAATGTATTTATGTGAAAACCGCCCTGGAGGCTCGTCTTTTTCGTGTGTGACCCTCTTTAAAAATCGGATCTTGTGTTGAAGATACAATTTACAGCATTTCAGGAAAGCAGGTAGGTATAGGAAGACTGTATCCAACTGGACAAATACACACTCCACGAAGAAACTCAACATTTGAGGCCTTGGGGACTTCTGGTGCCCTATTCTTTTTCACCTGACAGGCAATCATTTTTTGAAACAAAAAGTTAATTATTTGTGCTTTAATCATAATTATCCCGACTTATAGCCACAAGACTAGCCAATGTAAATTTTTCTTTCTACAAATTCCTTCCAGATTTCCAAACCTAAAACGTTAAAGAAGCCTAAGATACAGTTCTCATCACCAGTAAGACTTAATGAGATCTCAAATGGTCTCCAGCAAAGTTTTCCAGCACTGTGACAGCGTTAAGGGTGGTTCCCGGCACAAAGGTCTCTGCCACTCGCAACCAGCTTACAAGGTCCACTGCCCCCAGGAACTCAAGTTCACCCCCACAGAGAACTGCTAAACGCGACTCAACTCCACATCCGCCCAATTAGAATCTGCATTTAAACAAGATCCCCTAGGCCATTCCTATGCATCTTTAAAAAGTTACACTACACCTCGAAACTCAAAGTCTGAGGGGCTGCCTTAGCCAGGAAGACTTACACACTGGTGATGTGGGGATGAGTTTGGGGAAGAGGGCTCCAGGCCTGAGGGCCAGTCTGTTCTTTCCCTCCGATATGGACTCAGGCAGAGCCCTCCGTGCTAGGGGGGTCCCTAAGGTGCGTCCCCATGAGCCCCTAGTGGGTCGCCTCTCACCTGCTCCTCCAGCGGGAGCGGCTTGAGCGGACTCCGCGCCCCGTGTCGAAACACGACCTGCACCATTTTCAGCTCCAGCAGGCTGCGGTCCACCGGACGCTGGCCATCAGGCGCCCGCGGCTCGGCTAGGGCCACCCGCCGCTGGTGGAAGCAGTAAGCCAGCGAGGCCAGAACGCCCACGGGGGCCCACGGGCGCATGCTGGAGGCTCGGGAAGCTGAGGGCCCCGCAGGCCCCGGGGCTCAGCAGCTGCCCTGAAGTTTCGAGGAGACTGGAGGGCAAGTACATCCACCCCTGAGATCAAGCGGCTGTGCCGGGGCGACCTGGCGGCACTCAGGCCCGAGGGGCGGGAACCCGGTGGAGAGAAAGGGGAGGGAGCAGAAAGACTGCCCCGAAGTTTAAACCCAGCCGACGCCCGCCGCTCCTGCTGCAGGCTCAGCCAGGGCAGCAATGAGGACCTGAAACTTGCACTTCAAACCGGATGAGGGTGAGGCCGCAATAGGAGGAGTGCCACGGACACAAGGCACTCGGGTCCACATTTTATAACCAAGCTCTCCTGCAATTTCTTGCCCTCCCAGGGACCTGCCCCAATTAAGTCTGCGCATAGGAGCTCGGGAAAGTAAGTCCGGAGACTTCGTCCGACCTGGAAACGCAGACGGGTAGGAACTACAACTCCCACAATGCCGCGCGCTGCCGAGGCCCCCAGGGAGGGCAGTTCCGTCGGCCCCCAGCCGCGCTCAAGGTCTCGCCCCACATCCACCCACGTTCTAACCCCCGAGCCCGCCAATCTTCAGGCTAAGGCTGCCAAGGGGTTTGGTGGAAATGCTTCTTTTTTCCCCCCCTTGTAGGTTTGCCTGGGTGCGTAGGGAAGAAATGAGGGGAGGCAGGGTTAGGACTGGGGCAGAGAGGAGTAGTTTGAAGTCCGCAAAGCAAGATTGTTAAAGCCAAGGCCTCAGGAGACACGGATCAGCTGAGTGCTTACTGTTTGTTAAGTTACCTTCCCCGTTTTGTTTAAGAGGAATTGAGCAAAACAAACAAACAGACGCTTGAGATAGAGACGTAGTTCAGCGGTAGAGCACTCTCCGAGCATCCGCAAAACATTAGAGCCTGAGACTGCGTGGGAAGGGGATAGAGCCACCAAAGAGTGTCAGTGGAATGGCAGTACATATGGCTCTGTTATCAATATCCCGAGGCGGTCCCCTAATCTTTTAACTCGGGCACAGTATTTTTGGCCTCAACTCAGAACTGAATTTCAAAGCAAACCAGTAAGAAATAGACTTGAAGTTTGTTCGGAATAGGAAGAAAAGCAAGGAAAAGAAAGAACAAAGTACACCTCAGAGCATCCGTGGAGGCTTGTCACATAATATCTCACCTTATTAGAAGCCATTTTAAACAGATTTTAGGGTAAAGAGTTACGACATGCGTAGTGAGAGAATAAGACACCCAAGAGCAGAAGGTCTAGCCTTCCCACATGAGTTCACAACAAATTGTCTTAGCAATTGCCATGCATACTGTTTTAGTGGCTCTCAAAATACAAGTGGAAGGGTTGCTAAGAAGCTTTTCTCCCCTTTTCTCTTTTTGATGAGACTGCAAGGAATGTCCAGGGAGTCTTGGATGGATTAGAGTCTGATAAGGGAACACCAGGAGCCGCTGGATTTCCACTAGAAGTCTCAGATTGTAGGTTTACAGCTGAGATGGGGGAATGGCCTTAAGCAAATGTGAATTTTGTTGGACTTCTTGCTTCAAACTTGGTCAGAGTTTTCCCACCAGACTCCCGGGGAGTGTCTCCTTTTCTTGTGCCCCAACAATTTTCCCTTGTCCTTCTATCCTATCTCAGACCTACCTCCTTCAACTAGGACTTACCTTTTTAAGTGTCTATCACCTCCCAGTAGCCAGTCAAAATAATAAGTTGGAACCTTTGTGATAGAGTCCCAACCCTTCCCCCAAGAGACCCATGCCTGGCCATTGCTGCATTCGAGACTGAACCTTCAGTGTAAAAGCTTTTGGGCAAACACTTAGATCCCAAATATAAAACAAGATGATCTAAGACCTTCAGGAGCATCAGAAAATACTACATCAGAGCCTGGGTAATGCAGTGTAACTCCAATGGCTGGAAAACATGGCTCTCAGACAGATGAGGGGAAACATAATATTAGTTTCAGTATAAACAGATCCTGGTAAGCAGTATAAGCAGCTTCAGCTTCTTTGGCATTGTTCTCACATTGGAGAACGTGCGTGAAATGGAAGGTTGATGTCTGGCTGCCTGACTTCCTGCCCTGGTGGAGCAAGCAATGCTAGTCCACACCCTGCCCTCTGGCATCGTTGGCACTGGCGAGGCAAGCATCATGAGCACCTTTGGCCTGAACGAGCAGTAGCTGTGCCATCATGGCAGTAGCGAAGCATGTGTCAGTGGTAGGTCTCTGTAGGAAGCCACAGCAGGTGAGGCTGGCAGATGACAGGTCCCACAAGAAGCTGAAAGCTCTGCTTGTCAGCAGTCAGGAGTCCTGTCAATATTTAGTGTGATTGTACAGTAGTAGTAGCTGAAGTAGAAAGGTGAGAAGTCCTGAAATCGTGCTCTGGGGACAGACTCGAGAGGGAGACTCTGAGAAATCCTGATTTCACTACAAGGTAGGACCAGTCGGAGAAGCAAGTTTTCACGAGAGCAAATTTTCATGAGAGTTATTTGACACTCAGTGTTTGCCACGAGATTAACACGTTCACGCACACACACATTTGCTGCTTTATTTCCAGTGGTGAACATGGTGTTTGATTCATTGTGAGTACTTGGTAAATACTGGTTACAAAAATAAAAAGATAGACTATGTCATAGGAATAGTGTAGAGGTCATTGGCTATTACGTCATTATCGCTTCCTATGTAAGCTGCCTGAGAAGTTTGATTTGGAGCACAACATTAGAATGAATATCAGAGTTATGAAGACAACTTACCCTTGACATTTGCTTTGATGATCTGGAAGCCAGGAGCATAATTTGCAGCCTAACTATAGTATAAATGTTTCCTCCATGGTGTGAGACACTGGATTGGCAAGGAGCAGAAATGGAGCGAAATCCGTTAGGCAGCTGTGGCTGCAGTCCAGGTAGAAAATTTAGGAAGTCATTAACACCAATGGAAGTTCAAGGGAGGAGGGAGAGATGAAGGGTCAAGGGCAGCCGTTGAACTTTTGGTCAAGTAACCCCAGATGATGTCATCCATCTTGGAAAGAGGTTAAGCAGAGGCTAGTAAATTACCTGGGGTTATATAGATTACAAGGTACTTGAGGTACTTGTGAGGTAGAAATGCCCTCTATATAGTTGATGATATAGGTTGGAGATCACAGTAGGGCTGGCCTGGGAATGTATATGTGGAACTTCTTTGTTCAAGTTTAATATTTGCAAGACTTTGAGTGGATTAGCATCTTGGTGTGCTGGACTGGGAAGAAGTAAAATGAGGTCTGAGATATGTTTCTTGAGGAACTCTCCATTCAAGACTTAAGTATGAAGGAAACCAAGAAAAATTTTCAGAAGGAATGGATGCCTGATATGTTTAATCTCAGCACTCAGAAACAGACAGACTGATCTCTGAGTTTGAGGTCAGTATGCTCTAAATGGAGAATTCCAGTTGAGCCAAGGCTACAAGGTGAGACCCTTTCTAAAACAAAAACAAAATAAAAAAGGACTGAGCAGTAGTGTCGGAGGGAACTGAGAATAAGGTGTAAGGCCAATGGGATTTAATAACAGTCTTCTTTGGTCTTCGTAGAGAGAGCAACCTCGGTGAAACACAAATTCAATGCAAGTGCATGGGGAACTGTGTCGACATCAGGACAGTGAGCAAGAAGTTCTGTGTTCAGTCAAATTGAACATTTGAAGGTATGTGAAACTAAGGGAGACTTGTCTTTTGAAGAGATTTGAAGAGAAATTTGTGTTTGTGTTTCAATGCTGACACACAGGGAGGAGAGGCTGAAGATGAGATGGCATAAAGGGTCCAGAAAGCTCTTAAGAATGTGGAACAAGATGAGAAATGAATTTAGGCCACGTAATTAGGATCAGGTGGAACAATTACTGTCCCTTACAATGATGAGGGAAAGAAGAGGCACCACAGAGGGTACACTGGTAACAGGAATTTAAGGAGCCTTTTTTCTTCAAATAGTTTCTTTTCTCTGTAAACCCACAGTGCACTGGTGCTACGAATGAGCTGAAGTACGCAGAAGGTGAAGTATCCACTCGAGAGAGCCCAGAGCGGTTGACTACATACTACACCCACAACACAGAGGTACCCAAGGGCATTTGGGATTCAAGAATCTGCCTCAGCCAAGGGCACCCAGTTGATTTGGATCCCACTTTGAGAACCACTGATGGAGAGTCAAGGATCCCTCCATCAATCCCGAAACCCTCCAGCTCCTTCCAGAAAATGGGGTAATGTGTGCTAATAACGGACATAGGTCCTGTCACTTCAGAACATCTCTAGTTGAATTAAGAGACTAAATACAACGGGAATGTACTGAAAGTAGTTGTTTCACTCAGCTATTTAAGAAATAATGACAAGAAAAGATCAGAACATTTGACTATAGATTTGTTTTTGGGGGGGTTTATTATTATTTGTTGTTGGGTTTTGGGGGGTTGCAGAATATTTTGACCCACAGTTGATGGAATCAGTAGGCACATGCTATTTTGTGTGACTATTCTCCAGAGATCCAAGTGTTAAAAGAGAGAAGTGACAAAACCTTTGAGAGGGGGTCCTTGTTAGGTCTTTACATGACTGGGGATACTGCTTGCAGAGGACTATGGGAACCACTGTCTTCCTCCTATTCTTTGTCCTTTGGATCTTGAGGTGAATGGTTTCCTCTGTCATGTGCACCTGCCAGAGACCCAAAGTCATAGAACTACCTGACTGTGGTCTGCAACCTTTCAGAACCATGAGCCAAAATAAACCCTTTCTCTTTATAAGTTACTTACCTCACATATTTTGTAGTAGTGACAGAAAAGTGACAAGTACCATGCAAAACCCATGAATCCAGAGGTGTGACAGTATTTTAATACGGAGACTTTTAATAAAATTCGAGGGATTGTCAGTAGAGAAGAAAAATTTAAGACAAGAGGAATAACCGATAGAACTCTTAAGAGTTTAATCAAGTGTGTGGGACAAAACATGCAAAAGAAGAAAGGAAGAAAGAAAAGTCTTGGACAGTAGAAGGATTATGCCTTTTCACTAAAGATCATTACTCCTCACAGGACACAAGAAAAGGAGGTAATGATAGATACTAAAGCCATGAACATTGATAGTTTAACCGGCAACAAATTATCTGTCTCTCAAAACTGGGTATAACAAACATGGAAAGGTGTTGAAAACAGTAATAATAATCGAACGTTGAGTTATTACCATGTGGCCCAATGTTCAGTGTGTTAATTAATTCTTATTGTAACTCAAGTGGCAGGTCTATTTTACTGATATTTCATAGATAAAGAACCTGAGCTCAGATAATAGGTAAATAGCTTGCTGGAGGATACACAGACCTTATATGATAGTTCACACTACAAGCTGTATACATTTCACTTAGGACAGGGTGGTAAGTTATATGAAAGTTACCATGATTAATACACTTGATTTATTTGGCTCATGGCTCTTGAGGCCTAGAAATCCTGGAGCATGGTATAGGATCCTCTTAGCATCTGGTGAGGCTGTTTTTGCTGCATTACATCATGGTGGAGGGCATCACAGGTTAGAAGCTAAGACAGCAAGGGAGAGTGAACAGAGATAGAGACGCAGCTAGAGCACTTCTATAGCAAAGCCACCCCCACGGCCACTAAGCCATCCCCGGAGAACCAGCTTAATCCACAGATGAGGGTTTCACCTTATGACCTCTCAAACACGGCCGCTTTGGGGATTAGAGTTCCAGCACATATGATTTTGGGGTAGACGTTCAGAAGGAGCAATCTGTCTTACATGTGAGGCTGAAACTTGATCTGTCGCCATCCCCTGCAGCAAGCCTCTTCTGCCCACCTCCATTTCCATGCCGGCAGAGGTGTGGCCAATGATTGGTAATTCTGCGAAAGTAACTGATTAATTGTTGACTGGGTTTTTTTTTTTTTCAATTTCTTGTTGAAGAAATGTAGAGAAGAAATTGATAATGCAGGGTGTGATTAGTAAAAGCAGAAGAATGAGAAGAGGGTCAGGAAGGACAGTGTCCACTTTATGTGGCGTTTTCAGTGGCTCAGGATTTGGAGACATTGAGTTGTTCCTTAAGTTTTTTTTTTGGAGGTATACCATATCCGACTGAGGAAGAAGCAAAGGCCACCTTTTTCAGCCATAAGAAAATCAAATTCCTGGGATGAGCAGGTGATCTTTTCCTTGATTGGTGGGCAGCTAGCCAAGAGGTCTGAGGCCAGTCCTGATTGGCCAGGGGCTTAGGAACTTTCCCAAGTAGCAATGATGTCACTGGCCCAGCCAGATGTTGAAGCTGATGCTGATTGGCTGCCTTTTCCCAGCGGTTTTTCTTTTAGAAACTGAAACTCGAGCCTAGTTGGGTAAAGTGAAGGGTGAAGCCAGCGGTGTAGACAGGCCAGGTGGTGGGTCAGCTGGAATTAAGCCATCTTATTCCGCCCTGGCAATCGGCCCATCTGGAATCCTTGAGATGTAGGTAAGGGCTGGTGTTAAGGTTTTAGAACCTGTGGAAATGCATCCCTTGACAAACCTAATCAGGGAATTAAAATGAGACTTGTTGCTTTTAGTCTAAAAGGAGATAAAGTAAACAGTTAATTATGACTCAGGAATTCTTATAAATGTAAACACAATGAACAAATTATATAAAGCGTTAGATAAAAATTTATAGCATTTTAAAATATTTGTTTAATAGAGTGTACAGAAATCAGGAAGAGAAGATTTTTAAGAGCTGGGAAGTAGGGCCTTAGAGTTCATTGATACTTTGAGAGCCACGGTTTAGAACGTGGCTTGGAGTCCTATGGAGTGGGGGAGGGCGAGCATCTCTGAGACCCCAGCGCATGGTGCGCCTTCTCTGTCTTAAAATCAACGTGGTGCCTTGCCATGTAGGCACAGGGGCACAGTGACACCAGGGTTGTGCATCCGGGGTGCTTGGCGGCTAGATGGCCGTTCCAGCCTGGTTCGAAGCTCTCCATGCTTGCGTGGCACGGCTGGGTGGACTGAGTGGATGTCTGCACAATTGGAAATAATCCTCTGTGCGTGCTGCGGGAAATCCAGGTACCTAACGGGGATGGTTTAGAAGCTGGTTGTGTCTGAGTCTGCAGTAGCGGTTCCAGTGGAACTAAAAAGTGAAGTTTGGCGCAAGCATCCCAGTTTTCCCAAGGTGACTCCAGTGTGAGCGTCTGCCTTGTCCCTGGTGCTTGGAGCACGTGGCAGGTAGCAGAGTCTGAGTGGCTGCGAGCAGAGGGACAGGTGAGCGGTAAAGGCAGGGCAGAGCAGGGCAGGTTGGGGTCCTGGGTTTCCCAAATGAGCCCCCAAATATTATGCCCAGATTGTGAGACCCCCGAAAGACCACCAGGAACACGTGTCCAATGTAAACATACAAGGAGCTTTATTACAAGCTTGAGCTTGGGTTGCAAACCATCCCTGACGCAGCAGGTTAGGAGAGTTGCCCTGAGGTCTAGGGGAGCAGGGTTTGTAAAGGGAAAGACCGCAAGTGGGGAATTCCAAGCCTCGGTGTTACATGATTGGATAGGGATTCTGTAAACAAGTTGACCTTTAAACTTATTGGTCAAGGCTAGTGGGCCAAACCGAAGGAGGAAGCCCAATATCTAAAAAGAACATATGGAACCAGGGGCGGGGCGCATGCCCTGGGGTGTGATTGGTTGGCCCCAGGTGCAGGGCTCAGCTGTTCTTGCCAAAGCACAGTTTGTGGGTTTTCCTGGAACTGGGTAGGGGAGTAGGGTCATCTTGAACAAAAAGGAGTCTGAAAAACAAGATGGAGCTTCTTTTTGTTTTCTCAGTAGGTAATGATATATGTGAGAACTGCAGATAATTGATGTATTGTAACTATATGGACATAGGGCCTGAGTAGTAATATTAGTGGTCATTGTATTGTTACAGTCTGTGGACTTTAGGGTGGCCACAAAGTGAGTTCTTGGGGAATTAAGGCAGTGTGTGATATCAAAGAGAGAGAGATGTGGGAGAGATAAAGTGTTGTAGAGATATTTGGCCCTGTGTGTTTAAAAGTGTTGAAGTGAAAGAATCTAGTGAAACCATGAATGAGGCCACAAAGGGTGGTTGTGAATTTCACCCAGGAGGGACACACCACCATCATTCCCCAAAGCGGTTAGGCAGAGCATTATTTGATAGTTGATATGCAGAGGTTAAGGTCTGAAATAAGAGACTCCATATGACAGGGAAGTGGGATCAATATTATCAGAAACAGATATGAGGGCCTTTGTGTAACTTTGGTCCTATTTCTGCTACTGTGTGTATACCTAGGGATTGAGACAGTAGAATGTGTACTTTCTGTATTTTTATTGTGCCTGACGGTTGGCTGTGGTGAATACTAGAGTAAAGTTTACTAATGATCTCTGTCTCCTATCTGGGGTACAATGGGTCCTTAATTAGAATGTTAAAGATTCCCAAATCTGCATGAAAGTTAGAATTCCCTTTTAAGTGTGCACTAAGTCTCTTACAGGACCAGTAAGGGCAGCCTCCATATGTCTCTGACTAACGTCGACAGTAAGTTTTAGTTTGATCATAGAGAAAGGAAGTATAGGAGACAGCAGCTCTAGAAATGGATTTGGGGATTTTAGGGATAGTTATGGGGTCCTCTACTAATGCTACCTAAAGGAAAGAACTCAGGATGGTGGTAGTATTTTGAGGCCCTTATATGTCAGGAGCTGGACTAGGCGGTGAGGAAATAACACAGCGATAGGAGACCCAAAGGTTAACTTCTTTGATTCCTGTATAAGGAGTTCAGCTGCACCAGAGCTTGCAAAGTGCCCATCCTTGTATAGCATGATCTAATTTTTTTGAAAGGTATGCAACAGGCACAAAGGAAGGGTGTAGTTGGTGACCCAGGATTCCTAGGGCATACCCTTCCTTCTCCATAACATAGAGAAAGAAGGGGCAAGCTAAGTCTGTAAGGCTGGGGCTATAGGAGGACCTGCCGAAGTCTATGAAAAGGCTTGGTAATGGGCACAAGGAGGGGTTCATGGGAGGGGCCACAGGCCATCTCATATAACTGGTGAGCAAGGAGAGAGTGAGAGGGACCCAAGAGCATAAGAAACCAGCCATCCCTAAGAATGATTGAATTTTGTCCTTGGTGGTGGGGACTACAAATGACTGAATTAGATATTTTCTACCTAGGATAATGGCCTTGTGAGTGGGGATAATATCTAGTCCCAGATAAGTAACTTGAGGTCTGGACAACTGGAACGTACAGGGAGAGACACCAATTCCCCAGATGGACAGAAACTTTAATAAGGTAGAGGTGTCTGTCTTAGTAATTTCTAAGGTCAGACTGCAGAGGAGAAGCTTATCTACTTTTTGTATGAGCTTAGTGTTTGGAAGGAGCAACAAGGATAAGCTAGAGCCTGGACAAATAGATGGGGCCTGTCCCGGAACCCTTGGGGTAGGAGAGTCCACGTGACTTGGGTAGATTGGTGAGTATCTGGGTCAGTCCAGGTGAAAGCAAATATATCTTGTGACTGTGGGTCAAGAGGAATAGAGAAGAAGGCATTTTTGAGATCTAGGATGGAGAAATGAGTAGTGTGTGAGGGGATTGTAGAGAGAAAGGTATAGGGGTTTGGTACCATAGGGTGAAGAGGAACCACTGCAGAGTTAATAAGTTGAAGATCCTGAACCAAATGATGGGTTCTGTTGAGCTTTTAAATCACAAGTATGGGGGTGTTAAAGGGAGAAATGGGGTGTGAAGATTTTTTTTCTTGAAAGGTCAGAGATAAGAGGCTTACATCCCCCGAGGCATTGGAGAAAAAAGTGAGAATTGAGCACCCTCGATGTGTTTGGTTTGTAATTGAACAATGAGGGGAAAAGGACACTTGGCTATGGAGGCGTTTTGGGGGTCCTACACCAGGGTCTTCACCTGGGAAGGCGGTAAAAGAAAAGCCATGTCAGGTTGTGTGTTTTGAAGAAGAAGGAGAGGAAGAGCTGGCGAGGCTGGAGCCAAGCAGATGTGAGGAGCAAAGGAAATAGAGGACGGGGCAGGAAGGGGTGAGTAAAGGGAACACCACTAACAATGCAGCTAAGTGGTGAGGTGGTATGAAGCCAATAAGGCTGTCACCCTACTACAACAACAGGGGAACAAGAAGGAGAAGTGGGTCCCCAAAACTCTGCCATGATGGAAAAAGTGGCCCCAGTATCCAAAAGGAAGGAGATGGGGCACCCTGATTCAGTGATGTCTGCCTGAGGCTTCCCTGTCAGAGATGGTGGTGGTTGGGCCAAGGGAGCCGAGGCCCTGTCAGTTGTCCACTACCAAACCTAAGGGATTGGCTAGAGGGTCTTTTGGGGCTGATGCTTTCACACCTCAAGGGTCATAAGACAGCCAATAGCCCAATGTTCCTCTTGATGGCACCTTGGCATGGTAGGTGTAAGGTTTATGGGACATATTGAATAAAGACGATTAGGCTACGACAGATCTCATATATAAAAGATGTTTATTAGGTGGATATGGAGAGAGAGAGAAGGGAGAGCAGGGAGAACAGGACATGATGGGGAAAGAGAGAGAGAAAGAGAGAAAAGGGGAAAAAGAGAGGGCGCCCCGATATAGAAAGGGAGAAGGCCAAGAGGCCAGGAGCAAGAGAGACCAAGAGAGAAAAGGACCAAGAGAGGGAGCGCGTGTCCGGTTGTCCCTTTAAGGGGCAAGGTAACCACGCCTTCCACCTTCCAGGTGTGGCCACCTGGCCAGCGACATATGATAACATCATAAGTTGCTAGGCAACCCAGAAGGAGGTTTTATTCCAAAATCCTAATATTCCTCCCTTTTTTTATAATTAAAAAATGAGGAACTTGGGTTGCCAAGTTAAAGTATATAAATTTTGGTTCATTGGAAGCAGCTCTTGGTTGTCATGCAAGGGGTTAAGAGAGAGAAAAGTTATAACAACAAAATGGTCAGATTACATGGTCAAGAGGAGGAAGAGAAGCCTCTGCCCTGGGAAATTTAGGGTAGAGGGTTGTCAGTAGAGAGTTGCCAGCCATGCAGGGCAGCAGGTAGGGACTGAGGAATGCTAGGAGAACCTGGAGCTGCTTGTCCTGGTCCTGAAGCACACCATTCCAGCCTTTTGCTAATAATAAGTGAATAAGGGGCATAGATGCTCTTCTGGCTACTTCCTGCTGACACTGGGGGTGCTGTAGGGGGGTCAAAAGGCTGAAATGCTGGACAAGTCCAGGAAGAACAGGCTGCTTTGATGCTGTCCAGGGTCTGCAAGAACATCCATGGCTGGGAGGAAAAGTGCAGGTCCAGCTTGATGGAAGTCTGTGAGGTCAGAGTTGAACACTTGTAGGTGCTTTGGCTCTGTTGTGGGTACAGGAAACATCGGAGTCTGGCAGGACACTGAAACAATTAAAACTTTTGGGAGAGCAGAGGTGGAAGGTTTGGATCAATGAGACTTGAACATGGAAACCTGTTTACCTGGGGGGGACCTTTATTTACCCAATCACTGGCAGTAGTTAAAAAGTCTTTGTTCTAGATCTGTCATTGAGGCAAGGTTTGGTTACAGAAGTGTGTAAACTTGGAGGCCCTAATGCCAGCAGGCACTAGGTGGTAGAAACTTGAAATTCGCCAGAAGACATCCCAGAGGAGAATCTGGAGAAATGATCTGCACATTCCCCATTGGGTGGCAGAGACGTCAGTGACCTTCCAAAGGTGTCTCAAAGGCAAGGTGTGACTCAGATGAGAGGTCCTACCTGGTCCAATAGCTCGTCAGCTTTTGGCCAGAGAGCAGGGCATGGAAGCCCGGGGAGGGGGGGCATGGCCAAGAGCACACGGTCTGCCTAGTGCTAGGACTTTCCAAGAGTGAAAGAAGGGAAAAACAGACCATGTGCGAGTGGGAGGCTCCCCTAAGGCCTAAAATGGAGGTCAGCAGAGAGGGTCAACCGTAGACAGTTAAGACTATGGCTGGGGGGCAGGTCCCCTCCATCTCAAAAGATAGTATGAAGTTGCCGGAGCTTAACAGTCAAGCTTCCCCTACCAAGAGATGTGTTTTATGCTGACAAATGAGGTGAAATCACCAATGTAGTGGCTGGCCAATGAGGAGATCTCACCAATCCAGCCAGTGTTGCATGCAGTAAATAGCAATCTGGTAGCTAGGAAAGGGAAGTCCCAAAACCAGGGAAAGGGGAGGAATCCCACCTTCTGAGATAGGTAGTAAGTGCAGTACTTATCTGGAGCCCAATTGACCTGAGAGGTGGATTTAGGTGGACTTTCTGCAGCTTACAAGAATTACCTTTAAGTTTTAAGAAGGAGATAAAACTTTAGACATGTTAGCATCACAATTGCAATCTGCACTGAAATATACATTGTAGAAAAAGCAGTAGACATACACATTTGTGTTAACAGCACAAGCATTCTTTAAGGTGATCTCTGAAAATGCAGAAGCCTTTCATGTAGAAGGGACAAAAGCTCACTTGATCTTAACCATTAGTGTAAGTGCATACTATGGAGATTTAAAATCTTGAGCTTAGAACCATAATAGTACATGATATAGTGGAATGTTTTTGTATTAGAGTCAGATTAATAAATCAGAACTCTATTGATAAAGGTCAAAGCTCTGGACAGTCAATATAACAGTAGCATAGGAATAGGAGGAACTATTAAGCAGTTTTACCTATTTAGGATATCTTAAATCCCCTTAGACCTTAACCTTTATAACTTGCATTTACCAACATTAAAACACTTTCTTAGGCCCTCAAACATTTAAAACTTGCATTTACCAACTTTAAGACACATTCTTAGACTCTTAAACATGTATAACTTGTGTTTACCCACCTTAAAACACTTTTTTAAGACTCTCAAACATTCCTTTACCAACCTGCTTTTACCAACCTTAAGACACTTTTTCAGACCCTCAAAAAATGTTTAGGCCTTTGTATATAGTTATTTACCATGAGACAGAGTTGAGACTGCTATGAACATTTATTGTCCTTTAGCTAAATACAGGGATGATAAAAGGTTACATTTAGGACTTGTTGTTGTTGTTGTTGTTGTTTTTGGTCTGGCAACAAGGCACATTGTGTCTAGGCCTGACAATGGCAGCTCTACAACTTAGACTTAAGGCCTGGTCTCCTGCATATGAAGAGAACTGGGAAGGCATCTGAAGTCTCCCAATGCAGAAATTGGCAATATGTCCGTGGGACCCCAGTGTGAGGCCAAAATAGACCTGTAACATTACTCTGGGCTGGGCTTGAGTGGTGAAGGTTGCTGAGTCAAGGAGCCATTTGTCCTCCACCAGGCCAAAGAGCTAGAAGGCTTGAAGTGTCTATGGCTTTTGTGCTGGTTGAACCTCCATGGCTGGGCACAGAGGACAAGCCTGCATGGAAGCATTCTCACTTCCAGAGGCCAGTCTTCCAGCAGGCAGCTATGGCATGTTGAAGCAGCAGCAGGACCAGCGTCCCCTTTGACTGCATTTGAAATAGTCACCTGGGAAAATTGACTTTTGGCTTCACCTGGGAGGATGCGGCACTGCAGATCTCTTGTCTTTTGTGCCTAGCTGCCCTCCTGAGACCAGTCACCAAAGCCTGGCGGTAAACTCAAAGATGCTCTCTGCCATCAGCCGTGTTAAAATCCCAGTTGGGACAAGTTAATGGGAAGCCATCATCTATAACGTTCTGGAGCAGGGAAGGGTGACCATCATCACCTGGGACATTCTTTCTGGCTTCCAAAATGTCACGCTTTCTTTCCTCAGTAGTAAAGAGAGTTTGCAACAACTGCTGACAACTGTCCCAAGTCGGCTGGTGGGAGAAAACTAGAGATTCTACCAGAGCAGTTAGTTTAGAAGGGTCTTCAGAGAAAGGAGGATGATTGGCCTTCCAGTTATAAAGATCAGCCGAAGAGAATGGCCAATACTGGAGAGCTTGGAGAGGCCAGTGACTAGGATTGTCATCTGGCCCTAAAGGAGGAGGTGGTGGCCCAATAGCCCGCAAGGGTAGAGCCATTGTGCTATCTGGGGTGGCTGCTCACTGACTTCTGGTCCCAGCTGCCGGCCCCTCCCTTTCCCTGTCTCGAGCAAGGGCAGAGGACACTTCCTGAACCTGGGGAGCTGAAGGTGCAGGGGCAGGAGGTATAGTAGGAGGGTAGGGAGGTGGTGAATCTAGAAGCAGAAGGTCTCTTTGGGTGTCAGGGTAAATCTTGGATTCTGGCACCACTTCGGCAGTCAGGACCCTAGAGGAGGCAGTCGGTCTTGAAGGAGGACATTTGCCTGGGATCCAAGGCCAGACCCAAAGAGGCAGGTTCTGAACCAGATCTTGCCAGGTTAGGATATAGGATTCCTGGTCTGGATGCCCGCCTTCTTCCTGAAAGATAAGATTTCTCACAGCCTTGATAATGTTCAGGTTAAATGTGCCATCTGTTGGCCATCCTACGTTAAAGGTAGGCCATTCAGAGGAACAGAAAACTTGCCATTTGCCTTTCCTAACTTCAACTGAAAGATTATGAGCCCTTGCCCTAACTTCAGTCAAATGATCTAAAGTCAGACTAAGGGGGGTGGTAACAGTCTGTCCCATTGTCAGTCAGTAGTCAATAAAATAGAAGAGAAAAGAAGAACACAGAGAACACAGAACGTGCGACCCAGACGGCTCGCCACAGAAACGGAAAGGCGGCGGGCTGTGGTCTTCAAACGGACAAGACAATCGCAGTTCTTTACAGAATCAGACTCTATTTGAGTGTGCCAGATAGGAGATGCGGGCGTCCCCAGGCCTCCTGAGCCCCCCTGGGGCGTCCCCCAGGGCCACGACTGTGGTTTTTTTCCACGCATGTCTGCAAAACCACGACTCAGTAGCTACCGTAAAGCAGTCGAGCAGTCACAAAACCGGACGCGCAAAACCGTAAAGCGCTCCGGTACAGATGAGAAGCGCATGCTAGCGCTGATAACACACAGAGACAAACGGCGCCTTCTTACCTCCAAGATCAAATTTCCCAGATCAGGGGATTCTGAATCCCGGACGAGCCCCCAAATGTTGGACCTCCCAGGCGGAATCCCAAATGATCAGCAAACTCGAACTTGATGCACAAGCAAGAGGTTTTATTCCAATACCAGAGTGCTTTGGGACCCCGCCACTTGCTTCCGTGGAAGGGACAGTGCAGAGTGCCCAGCAACAAAATTACAGAGTTTATAAAGGCAAAACCTGCAAACCAGGAGGGGGTCGAGGGGTAAGGGACTTTTCTAACAAGGCGATCTATGATTGGTTATTGCCAGGTGCAGCTGGGAGGGAACGGTTAGAAATTGCTTTCTCATCCATAACTACAGAAGTGTGTCTCTTAGAAACGTTTTGTATCAGATCCGGGTTCGATAATAATTACACCTCGCTAGTTTCAGTTCCCATGGTTGGTTCCCATGGTTAGGGCCAAGTATTGGTTCCTTTTGTTAGGGCCAAGTTAAAATTTTCCATCCTTACAGTCAAAGAGGAGAAAAAGATAGTTGCCTCTCCAGATGCAGATCTCCTTCTTTTTGACCTTCCACCTCCTTAACTGCCACCTTCCCCCCCCCCCAACTAATTCCCCGGCAGGTCCGCAACCAGGAGCTGCCAGTCCTTCAGCACCGCTGCAGTCACCACCAGATTCTGAAAGCGAGAGGGGAACGCGGAGTCACCGAGCAGCTCAGCCAGATTCCACGGTCCTTCCGTTGCGGGCTTATGGGCCCCCTGATGACCAGGGAAATCAACCCCTTCAGTATTGGCCCTTTTCATCAGCTGACCTCTATAACTGGAAGGCCCATAATGCTCCCTTTTCCGAGAATCCCCAAGCCCTAACTGATTTGTTTGAATCTGTCCTATTCTCACACCAGCCTACCTGGGATAACTGCCAGAAACTCTTGTAGACTCTCCTGACTACCGAGGAGCAGGGACAGGTCCTTCTTGAGGTGAGAAAGAAAGTACCTGGAGCAGATGGGAGGCCTTCTGTCCTCCCTAATGAGATTGATTCCAGCTTTCCCCTCACCAGCCCCAACTGGGATTACAACAGAGCCGAAGATAGGGAACACCTGAAGGTTTATCGCCAGGCTCTAATGGCGGGTCTCCGTGGGGCTGCTGGAAAGCCCACCAATCTGACGAAGGTAAGAGAGACGATTCAAGGGCTGGAGGAATCTCTCGCAGCCTTTCTTGAATGGCTGATGGAGGCATACCGCTGGTTGACACCCTATGACCCTACCTCAGATGAGCAGAAGGTGATGGTAACTGTAGTTTTTATAGACCAGTCAGCCAGAGATATCCGTAAGAAACTCCAAAAAATAGAGGGTTTGCAGGACAAGTTGCTGCAGGATTTACTGCATGGAGCAGAGGAAAGGAAGCAGAAAGAGCAGGAAGCAAGAGAAAGAGGGAGGGACAAGAGGCAAGACAGAAAATTAACTAAGATCCTGGCCACCGTAGTACAGGAAAGTCGTAATGATAGGGAGAGAGTTTCTGGCAATCAGAGAGGCCCTCTGTCCAAGGATCAGTGTGCCTATCAGTGTTCCTCTTGCGAGGAACAAGGGCACTGGATCAAGGATTGTCCCAAAAGGAAGAAAAAGCCAGAAAAACTAAACGCTCAAGCCCCAGAAACCCGGGTCCTAACCCTGGGCGATGACAGCGACTAGGGGAGATGGGGTTCGGCCCCCCTCCCTGAGCCCAGGGTGACCCTTAAGGTGGAGGGGAACCTGGTCCACTTCTTGGTGGACACTGGCGCCCAGCATTTTGTTTTGTTGCAAGACTTTGGAACTAAAAAAGAGAAAAAAATCGTGGGTCCAAGGAGCCACTGGATGTAAACAATATTCATGGACTACCTGAAAAACGTTGAACCTTGGAGTGGACCTGGTATCCCGCTCATTCTTAGTCATTCCTGAATGCCCGTACCCGCTGCTAGGGCAAGATATTCTAAGTAAGATAGGGACCCACATCCACTTTAGACCAGATAGCCCACAGGTTACAGACAATAAAGGGGATCCCATCCATGTGGTGACAATTCAACTGGAAGATGAAAACTGCCTGTTTAAATAGCTGGTAAATCTGAAAAAAGACATTGACTGGTGGCTAGAGAGACATCCCAAGGCATGGGCTGAAATGGCTGGCTTAGGAAAAGCAGAGAGACAGCCCCCAGTTCAGATAGAGCTGAAACCTCAGACTACCCCAATCGCGGTATGACAATATCCAATGTCTAAGGAAGCCCGGGACGGGATCTGCCCTCATATACAGTGGCTCCTTGATTTGGGGGTTCTTAAAAGGTGCCAGTCCGCCTGGAATACTCCATTGCTGCTGGTTCGAAAGCCTGGGAGCAATGACCTGTACAGGACTTGAGGGAAGTTAACAAACAGGTCACGGACTCTCCCTTCCCCCTGACAGGGTTTGGTATACAGTCCTGGACCTTAAGGAAACATTCTTTTTTCTTCAACTCAGCCCTACCAGCCAAGACATTTTCGCCTTTAAATGAAAAGACCCAGACTCAGGGGTCTCGGGCCAGCTTACATGGACTCAACTTCCTCAAGGGTTTAAAAATTCTCCTACCACATTTGATGAAACCCTACTCTGGGACCTGGTGCACTTCCAGGCCAACAATCCCCAGGTAACTCTTCTCCAATATGTGGATGACATTCTATTAGCTGTAGATTGCAAAGAAACCTGCCTCGAAGCCACTGACTGGCTGTTGTAGGAACTGGGCAAGCTTGGCTACAGAGCGTCGGCAAAAAAGGCCCAGCTCTGAAGAAAACAGGTCAGTTATCTGAGATATATATTTTTAAAAAGAGAGAGATGGCTATCAGAGGCTAGAAAAGAGACTGTATTTCATATTCCCCCTCCTCGGACTACTAAACAACTGAGGAAATTTTTAGGTACAGCAGGGTTTTGCCGGCTGTGGATTCCAGGATTTGCCAAGATGGCAGCCTGTCTGCATGCCCTTACAAAGGGCAACGACTCTTTCATCTGGAAAAGGGATGAACAAGCCGCATTTGATAATGTCAAACAAGCCTTAATGTCAGCCCCGGCATTGGGACTCCCTGATGTGACCAAACCCTTCCATCTCTATGTGGCTGAGAATCGGGGAATGGCCAAAGGGGTGCTAACACAGAAAATTGGACCCTGGAAGAGACCAGTAGTCTATCTATCCAAAAAGCTTGATTCGGTAGTGGCCGGATGGCCAACCTGCCTCCGGATAGTAGCGGCAGTCTCGGCACTAGTGAAAGATGCTGACAAAGTGACTCTGGGACAGGACCTCACATCTGTGCCCCTCATGCCCTTGAGTGTCATAAGGCAACCACCTGATCACTGGCTCACAAATGCCCGTATGACACATTACCAGGCTTTGCTCTTGAATGATGATAGAGTCACCTTTGCCCCAGCGACGGGGCTAAACCCTGCCACCTTATTACTGGATCCAAAAATCTAACCCCCAGAGCATGATTGCTTGCAGGTTCTAGCAGAGGAACAAGGATGGTGGAAGGACCTGAAAGATCAACCTCTGCCCGATCCTGAGGTGACATACTATACAGATGGGAGCAGTTTTCTGAAAAACGGGAAGAAAAAGGCAGGGGCAGCGGTGGTAGATGGACACAAGGTAATATGGGCCCAAGTGTTGCCAGAGGGCACTTCTGCTTAGTGAGCGGAATTGATTGCCCTAACCCAGGCATTAACTCTGAAAAAGAATAAAAAGATAAACATCTACACTGATAGCCAGTATGCCTTCGCAACAGCCCATGTGCACGGGGCCATCTACCAGCAGAGAGGCCTGCTAACATCAGCTGGTAAAGAGATCAAAAATAAAAACGAGATTCTGGCTTTACTCAATGCCCTGTTGCTGCCCGCCAAGGTAAGCATTATTTACTGCCTGGGACATCAGAAGGGAACTTGTAGGGCAGCAAAGGAGGCTAAAGCAGCCACTAGAGGAAACTCTATTCCAGTGGTACTGACCATTGAGCTGCTCAGACAAGAGTGACTAAACTACTCAGAAAGTGACTTAGAGCTAATACTGCAAACACGGGATATTCCACACGGATGTGGGAGCATGGATTGATTCCAAAGGTAAAATTCTACCACAGAAAGACGCCGAGAGATCAATAACTCAGATGCATCAGTGGACTCACTTGGGAGCAAAAAAAATGGCTGAAGTTGCCTGCCAATCCCAGTACTGAATACTAAACCTCACCGCCCTGACTGAGAGAGTGGCTCGGGCATGTGAACCCTGTCAGAGGGTAAACATAGGTAAGAATTTCCAGAGCCCAGGAAAGCGGGTGAGAGGAACTAGACCTGAAGTGTATTAGAAAGTGAATTTCACTAAAGTTAAACCCACCAGGTATGGCAACAAATATCTACTGGTCTTTGTGGACACCTTCTCAGGATGGGTAAAAACTTTCCCCACAAAGAAAGAAACTGCCCTGGTCGTAGCCAAAAAGATTCTGGAAGACATTTTTCCTCGTTTCAGTAATCCAAAGGTAATTGGGTCAGACAACAGGCCAGCCTTCATTGCTCAGGTAAGTCAGGAGGTAGCCAGGCTTCTGGGTACGATTAAAAATTGCATTGTGCTTATAGACCCCAAAGTTCAGGACAGGTAGAAAGAATGAATAGAACTCTAAAAGAGACTCTTACCAAATTGACCATGGAGACTGGCGGTGACTGGGTGGTGCTCCTTCCTCTGGCTCTCTGTAGAGTCAGAAATACTCCCTCCCTACTAGGCCTGACCCCCTTCAGACTACTATATGGGGTTCCTGCTCCCCTGACCCTTCTTGGGGACCCCCTTGACATAACTCGTGGTAACTCTGACTTGTCCAGGCTAAAAGGACTGCAGCGTATTTTCAGAAAGAAATCTGGAGCAAGGCTGGCGGTGCATATGCGCCTGGGTCCTTGGAGGTGCCACATCAGTTCCAGGTTGGAGATTTGGTGTGCGTGTGACAACACTGCAGTCAGAATCTGGAACCTCGGTGAAAGGGTCCTGACTACGTCCTGCTCACCACCCCAACAGCTGTCAAGGTATAGGGCATCACAGCTTGGATCCACACATCACATGTCAAACCTGCTCTTCATCAACTTGCAGACACCTGGAAAGTCCAAGCCTCCAGTAACCCGCTAAAACTAAAGCTCATCAGAGACAATGGACTCTCCGACCAATAAAGTGGACAGACAATGGTACCTCTGGGTGATGCTGTTTATGCTCAATTGGATAACTATTGACGGAGGCTTTGGCGATCCCCACCAGGCTCGAAGGGCCCTTGAAGCAGTGTACGGTAAACCCTGTGATTGCAAGGGTGGGGTGATGGGTGGCAGAGCCTTGCCGAATGGTGAGATCTGGGGGCCCAACAAAGTCTATGCTCGAGTTGAGTGTGGCAACAAATGGGCATATAGAGCCCTATGATCTTCCGGGGGGTACTCAAAGTTTAGAATGGCATTGTGCAACCAAGCCTAAAATGATCCCTTATGTGAATGGGCACCCCGGGCCTTGCCCTTGTAATACCTTCCAACAGGCTGTGCATAGTAGTTGCTATGGCGTTGTGTAACAGTGTACTGGAAAAGAAAACATCACCTACCTCACTGCCATATTGAACCGAGTAAAGGGAGCAAGGAGTACGGATGATTGGTCCCTCAACGTGCCCATGAGAGGCTGTGGATCTGCATTACTCCAAGCTCCTTGTTTGGGAACGGTAGGGAAGCCTGTATGCTGGAATAAGGTACCCCCTATTCACCTCTCAGATGGAGGAGGGCCACAGGTTAGGCAAGAACAAGTTAAACAACCCATTAAAAATTAATAAAAAGAAAATACCCACCCCCAATTACCACCCTCTGGTTCTCCCTGATAGCAGAGGAAACCTTATTTTGGACCCCCAAACTATAGAAGTTATTACTGCCACCAATAGCCTCCTTAATGGCACCAATCCTTCGCTTGCAAGTAACTGCTGCCTCTGCCTCCGACAAGGGCAGCCTGTTCCTCTGGCACCCCCAGCCTTTAATGCCACCTATTCCACCGCCGTAGGGTCCTGCCACCCAGCACCCCCTATGAGAGTGCAGCCTCTCTTCACCCAAAATGTTGCCTGTCTGACTAAACCCTTCAAAAACGATAGCTCAGACGTACCCGTAGGGGATGCAACCTTTGCTGTCTGTGATTTAACAATATCTCTACAGCTCTCTGCCCCGACAATAACGCTGTTTTCCTATGCGGGAATAATGAGGCCTATACGTTCTTGCCTGCAGAATGGACTGGGACCTGTGTACAGGCAACCCTCCTCCCTGACATTAACACCATTCCAGGGGCTGAGCCGCTCCCAGTCCCCAGCTTTGACTTAATGGCCGGAAGAATGAAGAGAGCCATTCAGTTCATCCCGCTGCTAGTAGAAATTGGGCTGACTGCCTCTGTAGGCACTGGATCAGCTGGTCTGGGTGTTTCATTGTATAAATACAACAAGCTGTCCCAGCAGTTAATCAATGATGTGCAATTGCTTTCAAGCACTATCAATCACCTCCAAGACCAGCTCAGTTCCTTAGCAGAAGTAGTTCTCCAGAACCGGAGGGGACTAGACCTCCTTATGGCCAAAAAGGGAGAAATCTGCCTAGCCCTACAGGAGCAATGCTGCTTTTACACTAATAAGTCAGGCATTGTTAAGAAAAGAAAAAAATTTAAAAATACAAAAAAATCTTTTAAAAAGGAGGCGGAAATTAATAAAATCTCTATTTTAAAATGGGTTTAATGGACTGCTCCCCTATATGCTTCCGTTACTGGGACCTCTCACTACCCTCTTGCTCCTTGTCACAATGAGACCCTGTGTCGTCAACCGGTTACTCGCCTTCGTCAGAGAACGTGTAAGTGCAGTCCAGGTCCTAATGCTCCAGAGACAGTACCAACCTCTCCCTGAGGCTGATCCACAATTTTAGGGTTGAAATTGAGACAAAAAGAAAAAGGGGAAAATGAGGGACCACCCGGGAATGAGAAAAACAACTGTAACTATTCCCACCCTTGAACTGAAGCCAGGTGCAGATAGTTCTCGCAGGGCAGGTGAGCTGTTCCGAGAATTAAAGGCAGGGTGGACTGCTCCAAGAAAAACCACAAACAACCAGCTGGTGAACTGCCTTCATGCTATTCTTGCTGACCAATCAATGTAAAGAGCAAATGTGGTCTGATTTTTAGGTATAAAAACCCTGTGCTCTGCATGTTCATGGTCCTCTCCTGCTCTTGGAGGGGTGACCCCATCGCGATTGGAATAAAACCTCTTGCTTTTGCATGGAGTCGTGGTCTGTGAGGGTTCTGGGAAGGGCACGATCCTGAGCTGTGAGACTCCAGGTCTTACAAAACCAACATGGCCTTGGGAATATCGCAGGAGATTTAAAATCTCGTTTAAGGGAGCTCGGGCAGAGAGAGTTCTTACCTAAAGCAGCACGCCAAGTTTTCCCAAGCTGATTTTTGGCGTTGTATGAGTCTCCTGGTCTCGGAGCACTGGTCGGGGGCCGGAGCCGCCAGAGCCCAGCCTCGAGAACCGCTGCCGCTGTTGCCAGAGCAGGCATAAAAACAGTGAGAGAAAGTAAAGGTGTTTAGGCTGAGGTTAGGGGGAAACACCAAATGTGAGATTATGGGACCCGTCGTCAAATCTCATATATTAGGTGGATATGGAGAGAAAGAAAAGGAGAGCAGGGAGAACAGGACATGATGGAAGGAAGAGAGAGAGAGGGAAAGAGAGAAAAGGGGAAAAAGAGAGGGCGCCCTGATAGAGAAAGGGAGAAGGCCTCGAGGCCAGGAGCAAGAGAGACCGAGAGAGAAAAGAACCGAGAGAGGGAGCACGTGTCAGGTTGTCCCCTTAAGGGGCAAGGTAACCACGCCTTCCACCTTCCAGGTGTGGTCACCTGGCCAGCAACACGTGATGACATCATAAGTTGCTAGGCAACCCAGAAGCAGGTTTGTTCCAAAATCCTAACAGTTGGAATGGCTTATTAGGTCTCTGGCCCAGTGTCCTTCCTGACCACATTTCCTGGAGGTTCTCTGGTTTTTGAAAGGCCTGGGAGCCTGAGGTTGGCTGAAAGACTTTAGATAGCATCAGGTATTTTTACTTTGGGCTCTTTTCTTCTCTTGCATGGTATATTTTAAAGGCCACAATTATAACTTCTGCCTGTGGAGTCAGGGATGCTTTCTCCGATCATTTAAGTCTGTCTCTAATATCAGGAAAACTCTGAGAGAAGAAGTCATAAGTAGTTGTCTTCCATCTGGATTCCCAGGATCCAGGTTGGTATATTGTAAAAGAGCCTTTGTAAGGTGCTTTAGGAATTATGACATGTTCTCATGCTTGTCCTGTATGACGTCTCTGATTTTGTCATAATTTATTGCTGTAAGGGCGGGAGACAAGTTATAAATCGATCCCTGGCTTGGATGCCCCCTGGAGTATTGTAACTCCGTGCAGGGTCCCAGCTGGGGACACAGCTCAGTCCCAATGGGGTGGGCAGAGTCAGTTTAATGCATTTCATCTGCATGTGGCCTAGCCTGATCCCAGGCTTTCCTGTGCTTCCCAGGAAGAAGATTGTAAGACTCATATGGACGTCATGGAAAGTAAAGGTGGAAGGACCCCATTCTCCTCTTTATTTGAGATAGTTCGCTTAATGAAAAGGGAACGTGCACTCTGACTGAGCCATCCACCCCAGCAACTTCCCGATATGGGAGAGCCATGGCTGGTTTAGGCAAGACATGGTGAGGTGAAGGAGGTCCTTTAGTGGAGCAGGAGCCAGTAACAGGAGGACTAGGGTTACTGGTGTGCTAAAGGTGGGTTCGAGAGAGAGAGCTGATTTGGGCAGCCTGTTGCGGAAGAGGGAGAAAGGGAAACGGGTTGGAGGAAAGGGAGCTGTGGGTTTAGGCCTATAGGGGAGAGGGTCATTAGATGGATTGAAATAGTGGAGGAATCATCTTGTTCAGGCTTCAAAGCCGAAAGGAACTGAGTAGGGGAACAGAAGAACAGAGAGAAAGCTGGGAGCAGAGATGAGAGAAGGCTGGGACATAAGGGATCTCTTTCCGTTTCTCCAATCACTCACAATATTTGTAAAGGTTTGTTTGGGATCTAGGGTGTCATTATGTGGCCATTTGGAATGATCGTCTAAGGGGTATTGAGGCCAAACTCAGTTACAAAGGTGAATAAATCTGGAGCCCTTCCAGTTAAGAGCCAGGTGGAGAGGCTGAAGTTTTCTAAAAGGGGAGAAGAGAGGGTACAGAGTGGGCTTGGGGTGGCAGATTTCCTCAGCTCCAGCCTTACAGCTGGGTTCAGAGTTTTCTATCCAAGGTAAATGGGTTTTGTGGGTTGGAGTAATTGTTAGTCCCAAGTAGGTGACTTGAGGGTTGTGGTTATTTGGACCTTAGAAGGAAAGACTCTGTAGCCCTGGCTGGGCAGAAGTTTAGAAGATGAGAGATGTTAGTTCAGCTAACATGAAAAGGGAACGTGCACTCTGACTGAGCCATCCACCCCAGGCTGGGCTGCAGATGAGAAGGTCATCTACATATACTGTTAAAGTTCAGACTTAGGGAGAGATAAAGAGAGTAGATCAGGGGCCAAGGACCGGAAAAACAGGTGTGGGCTGTCCCAGAACCCCTGTGGCAGGACAGTCCAGGTGAGTTGGGTGGAGAAGTGGGAGTCAGGGTCAGTCCAGGTAAAAGCAAAGATGTTTTGTAACTAGGTATCGGGGTGTGTGTGTGTGTGGGGGGGAGAGGGATAGAGAAGGTATCCTTGAGTTCCAGGACTAAGAAATGGTGAGGATCAGAGACACAAGCCTGAGCCTATAGTGTCCCAAGGACACAGGTAGGACTAAGATGAGAAGGTACAACCAGACCAGCAAGTTGTCACAACACTGGGTGGGGACCAGAGCTAGAACTCTGAACAGATGGTCTACTTAGTCCTAGGATTTATGAGAGGTGAGGGGGTTGGGAACTGTGCTGGTAGAAAAACAAAGCCTCATCCAAGGGAAAAGATCATTGGTGAAGGTAGGCGAAAGGGCCAGCCACAGTCATAAAGATACCTATCCCTCCAAGGGCACAACAGACACTCCAACTTCCTTGGATCCCAGGAAGCATTTACAGTGACCAGAAATGGGGAACTTACCAATTGGTTTGTAGCAGCCCAGTGATCTGGGGGCTGAAAACAAAAACAAAAACAAACAGCCTGTTGCAGTGGGCCAAAGATAGGGTCCCCAGAATGTGACTCAGACCCATGGAGGGGAGCACAAGCGCCAGGTGAGCCTACCGAGTCACGGCACCAATGTTATGATCTGAACAGTGAATGGCATAAAGTCACACCATGCAACATATCTCACGTGGGAGGTTTACTGAGGGGGGTATGCAGAGAAGTCCTCTGTGGAAGGATGGAGGAAAAGAACGAGTGTAGGGAGAAGGAATTGGTCTTTTGTAAGGGGTGTGGCACATGTGCAGGGGTGGACATGCGACTCTTGGTGACAGTGGGAGCGAGTCACCTTTTGGCAGCGAGTGATGATGTACTCTGCTGTCACTGGGTCCCTGGGGCTGGCCAGGGAGATGCCTGGTTGCTAACAACAAGCCTGGATGATTCTGAGTTCTTATTTCTTCAGTGACTTTTAACTTTAGCTCTGCCCTGCTCCCTTTGTCCTCAAGCTGTGTACTACACAACAGCTCCAAGCAGTTTTGCTTCCTTGACCTTCCATCTAGCTAGTTGTGAGGTGCATTCAGAAATCCTGGGCTTCAAAGTCGCTTGCCAGATGAAGTTCTGATCTGTAGGCATAAGGTTATTTTGTAATTCAGGTGTTGATTTCTGTGCCCCCCATATCTGGCTAAAAGCCTTGTTCTGAGAATGTCCTGTCTCAATGTTGTATAGACTCTGCTCTTCAGTTGTCTTCTGATATTCCAAGAAAGCAGCTTATAGGCAATTGCTGAGCAGAGGAGAAAATAGAACTGGACTTCCTGTCAGCCAGGGGAGGAGGAGTTAGAGGAAGAAGTAGGGGATTGAGCCATGGGGAGAGTTCCAAGAGTCATCAGGAGAGAAGTTGGAACAGGAAGGTACAAAGTGCAAGTATCTCTGGGATATATTCTAGGAGGAAACAAGATTAGCTTAGAGGGTTAAGAATTGAGTAATAATTGCTCAGTTATTGTGTTGTGAAGTTTATTACTAAACATATATATAGTCAATTATTTGTGTGATAGCAGGCTAAGAGAAAAACTGAAAAACAAACACAATTGAATAAAAATAACTACATTTTTGTGTAGCAAGTGAGGCAGAACTTACTGATATCTAGCAGAACTTAAGTAGAATATAAACTTGAGCAGAAAGCATTTTCTTGGTTCTCTTCATTAAGAGAGCAACGGCTTCATGATTAGACACCCCCCCCCACCTCCCACAGAGCATAAAGGCCTCCCACTGGCTTCAGAAAAACAAAAACTAATACAAACCTCAGAGAGAAAAAGCAAAAGTAGTTCTTTTAAAAAGCCCTTGCTAAGAAAAACACAAACAAGCTTTTCAGAGCCAAACTTTCCTAGCCAAAGCACTATTAGGCCCAGCAAGAGCCCAATTACCATGGGGATGCAGGAAGGAGACTCGGAGGCCAGAATGATGCAAACAGCAAGAGGTTTATTCAAACCAGTGCATGATGGGGCTGCCCTGCATGCAAGCGGGAGACAGCCCCAAGGAACAGGGAGACAGTGGGAGACAGCCCTGAGGAACAAAAGCTTTGGGTTTTTATAGGGAGTTACATGCCTTGGCGTTACAGGATTGGGTGAAAGGGTCTATAGGGAAGTTAACTTTTGAAATAATTCGTCTATTTCAGGCCCCAAGACCGGTCAGTCCTGGCCCAGCCATCTGGAGGATATCTGACATGCAGATTTGGCTGCTGTTGGGGACGGAGGAGTGATTAGCACATCCTCTGGTTTTTCTGGGAAGCGGAGCTATGTGACTCTGGCCATAAACTAGGGGTTATCTGGATGGGGAACTGGGACCATCTGGGTTAGTTGTCAGGCAACAGTATCTTGCGATTGCAGGCCTGGTCATTCTTTTACAACAGGGTGGGTTTGCGGGTCTGTCTCAACTTGCCCGCTTCCTCATCTCCGTCCCTGTCCTTCTGCTTTCTGGAAAGTACTGAGAGAACTTAGTTTAACATGGAGCATATAATTCCAAATGGAATATGTAAGATTATCTTGATTTCTTCAGCAGGAAGCCAAATCCCTTTAAGAAGGTGCTCCTGCTGGCCAGAGGAGCAAACACTTGTGGACCCAATAACTTTCCAGACTGGGGGAGGTCTCAGGATCCAGTAAGGGAGGCAGGAAAAAAAGGGCTCTCCCTGGAAGCAGGAGCCAGAGACAGACAGAGAAGCTTCAAGCATCTGAACTGGTAATGTCCAGATAGAAGCTGTTGGTCCTCCTCCCAAGGGTCCAGCCTGCGGGTGAGAAAAGGGGGTCTGACAAGGGGGTGAGAGGCGCTGGAGTCACTACACGGATACCAGGAGTCAGGTGAATGCAGTCTGGGGGTGAGTGGATTCAGACTGGTTTATTCCTGGAAGAGAGCATGGTATACAGTGTCAGTTTCCTCCACACCTGATCCTGTTGTCGGATGAGAAGAGGGAAAGATCGAGAGCAGGTCAGGGTCAGCATCCTAACCATTTTTATAGCATAATTGCTGTCAGAGAAGATATTAAGGGGCTCCTGCTGGGAGAGTTCCAGAGCCTTAAAAATAGCCAGAAGTTCTCCCAACTGGACCAAGTGTGGGTTGGGGAACTTGTGAATTGAATCTGGCTGGTTAGGTCTCTTGAGGACAACATCAAAAATGGAATTGTTGGCATTGGTGAATGCGAAGGTGGCTCAGGAAGTAGGGTGTCAGGAGAGTCTGGAAAAGGGGATGCCTTTTAGGGGCAGGAGGGTAAGAGATTGCCCAAAGTTCGTGGGCTAGGAGATGATTATCAATATCATTGGGGTATTCTGACATTAGGATATGGAAAAGGGAACCATCTCAAAACAGGAACTGAATTTACAACAGAAGGAGCAGAAGGGTGATCATGGAGGGTTCTCTGTTAAAGATTTTGTTAGTAACGTCTGTGCTTTGTTGCTAACATAAGAAGGACATCAATCTTTGTGGCTAATTTATGGGTACGTGACCCAGAGTGGTGGATGCAGTAAAGAGTCTGATGGTTGTGCCAGACGATGGCCAGTGGAGGCCCCTCCCTCCTCCAGAGGATAATATTAAGCATCAGGATCCAGGATCATATCTCCCAAGTAAGAGGGAGAAAGAAAGCTTGCTATTTTATGGAGCCATTTTTGTGCAGGAGAGTCAACCCAGACCTTAGAGGAAGGATCATATCACAATAGGCTGAAGAGAGGCAGAAACTTGCCGGAGGCGGGGGCATGGGGAAGAAAAGCCTGAGCCAATTAAGTTGACCACAGTTTTTGGAGATCGTTAAGGGAATATGACCCCTTAATTAAGATTGAAGGGGTGAGAGGTTTGTTCTCAGTGGTGATCTTATATCCCAGGAAGCTAAAGGGGAACAGGGTCTAAATCTTCTCATTAGCAACTGTAAGGCCAAAGCTCTCAAGAACTGAGACCAATATTTTTAGTAGGTTTAAAAGGGAATCCTTGGAGGGATGTGTAAGTAAGAAAAATTGTCCATATAATGGACAACAGGCAATGAGGCTGTGTGTTGGGCCTGATAAGACCTGTTGCATGTGCCTGAGCCTGGCTCGAGTTTGGAGACCTGTCTTTGTTAGGCCCAAGGGGGACCCTAACTTCCAGAGGGGGATGAAGAGAATTCAGGAGACTGATTATCGATGCAATAGCAAGAGGTTTATTTGAGCCATCACACGATATGGCTGCCCCCCACAAAACCAGTGAGGAACTGCAAGGAGAGACAGAAGTCTGAGGTTTTTAAAGGAAGGGGCGGAGAATCTCAGAGGTTGCAAGTTTGGCAACATTGGATTGGGTAGTTGACTTTTAAAATGATTGGTTCATTTTAGGAGCCAAGTCCATCTGGTCCTACCCCGATGTGGGTGGCGGAGCTGTGACCAGTTGCTAGGCAACATTATCTCTACTGCAGATCTGGACACTCCTCCACAGTGGGGAGGCGACCCTTTTGAATTCCTTTGCAAGGGGGTGGGGTCTTGTTTCAATTCACCAGCTCCTCCTGCTTTCTGTAAAAGTGCTGGGAGAATTTAATTTAACATGGCGTATAGGATTTATAAAGAAACCCGTAAAGCTAGCCTGTTCCTTTCATCTTTAGCTTCCAATTTAAGAGGCGCTGCCTCCGGACAAAAGTGACTCCTGCGTATCTGCCTTAAAGGTTAACCTGCCTGGTAACTGTTATGTGGAGTTTCGTCGCTGGCCCGCCTGACCTTGCCCTCTACGTCATCTTTCCTCACTTCCTTAACCCTGCACCTTGATCCAAACCTATAAAAAGGATGGCTTAATTCAATAAACCGAGTTCCTGCTTCGACAGATCTCCCAGCTCGGTGTTTTATTCCCTGAGGCATCTGGGGAGGTTTGGGCTGTCAACACTCGCCATCTTGCCCAGTCACAGAGGGCGTCCAGCTGGACTGGCCACCCTCCTCTCAGCACTACCTGCCAGATACCAACCCAGCAGCTGTATTCTTGCTGAGGCCAAGGAAACACATCTTTGGCAGATGGAGGGGCTGTTTTTCATGCCCTGGGGGAGAACTGTCCATTGATATCACTAGGTGGGCACATTATGATTGGGTTCCCACACCATGAATGGGGAATAGGGCTGGTCCTCAGTAGCAAGGGGGATGGAAAAGAAGCAATCTTTAATACCCATGATGGCTAAGCAGTAGTGAACAGGGATGGCCCCGGAATGTGGGAAGCCAGTTTGGGAGGAGCCCATCTTAAGCATAAGTGTGTTAATTTGTCTAAGACCCTGAAGGAGTCTATATTTACCAGACTTCTTAACAAAAATAAGGGAATTGTGTGGACCGGAGGGCATCTGGATACGGCCAAGTAAAAGTTGTTCCTGCACCAGGGATGTGAGAATGGAAAGTTTGGGGTTCCAGGATAAGCCACTGTTTAGCCCAGATGGAGTCTGAAGCATCCCATTGGAGTGGCATAGAGTGGAAGAACAGTGGCCCTTAAGACTGGGGATATGAAGCCTTGGGTTGGGGATGCAGAGAGGCCAGAGGCATCATGGGCCTTTTATCATGTTATCATAAAAGCGGTGATCGTCTGTGGTCAGGACAACATCCATGGCATGGAGCCATCCTGGCCCCATAGAGTATTGGGGACCTCAGCTACCAGGGGAGAAAGGACACCCATGTTCCCATCATGGTCCTCCCATCTAATGTGGTTGTTTGACCTGGTGAGTGGTTTGTAAGCCACCAACTCCCCTAATATTGGGACCAGGCCTATAGGACCAGTTCGTGAGACAGGAGGCATCATTAGAAGAGGCAATGGTAGCATCCGCCCCAGTATCCACAATGCCTCTGATTTTGACCCCATCTAGGAACATAGTCATTCGAGGAGAATGCTCAAAGATGGGAAGGGTCCATTGAATGTGGGGGTTTTCCACACTACCCTGTCGGGAATAAGGGCTACCCCAGGGGAAAAGTTTAAAGGAGCAGATGTGCAGTGTTTAGCCCACTGATAGCCTTTGTGGCATCAAGGGAATGGGGTGTGGGATCGTGGGGGTCAGTATCGGGGATGAGGCTCCCCTTGGAAAGGAGTGGTGGGAATGGCCTGGCTGGCTGCATGCCCAGCATGGTTTTTGAGAGGGTTGTTTGTCAATAACCAGGGTCTGCAAAGAGCCTGGAAGGGTGCTGTCATGGGGTTAATATCTTTGGCGGCAGTGATCCGCTTATGGATATCTTCATTGCTGATGGCTGTGATGGCACTGTGGGCTGCAGTGGAGGCTCCTTCCCAAGCAAGCTGTTTAATCAGAGCCTCTCTAGCTGGACCAGGAGGGCACAACGGTCCACCGACTCTGTCACATGAGTAAGGAAGTGGGTAAAGCCCTCTGAGGGCCCTTGTACAAGGTTGTGGAAAGAAGTCTCTGGCTTGTTAGGAAGGTACACCTTAAGGGCCTGTAAAGAGATAGATTTGACTTGTCAAAGTACCCGTGAAGGCCAACGCTGACCTGGGTGACAGGGTCCATGTAGGGACCTATACACATAAATAGGAACACCACGTTGGAGGTTGCTGCGGGCCTGAGATTCACCCCGGTCATTATAGGCCGCTTTCCATTGAAGAACTCACCAGGATCAAGTACCCCCTTTAAGAGGGAATTCCAGTCATAACGGGTTTGCAAGAGAATAGCCCACTGCAGAAGAACCTGCTCAAAATAGGGGGTATCCACATCGGACTCTAGGGCCACCTTCTGAATGAGGGCCAAATCTGCATGTGGGGTGGGATACCAGGGCCGGAAGGCCACGTCATGTCCAACATTAACAGGGTAGGCTGCAGCCAGAGGGTGGCGTGGTGGAAGTTCCACACCATGGGTTTTGGGGGGTTGCTTGGTGAGTGGCAGTGGGAGGTCAAGAAATGAGAGGTGGGGCTGTAGGAGGAGAAGGGGCTATCAGGAGGGGGAACAGGAGATGGGGGAAACAGAGGGGAGGATGGAGTTGCATTCTCACCCAAGAATACCTGAGAAGCACACAGACAGGGGGCCCAGGCCACATTGGTCTAGCCAAGAAAAGGGGCCTACTCACAGAAACGGGGCATCTTGCCAATGCCAAGAGGGCCAAGGCCATGTTGGGTGCCAGATGTTGGTCCTCCTCCCAAGGCTCCAGCCTGTGGGTGATGGCAGGGTCCAAGCTGAGGGAGTGAGAGGCTTGGAGTTGCTACACAGATACCAGAGTCAGGTGAGTGCAATCCGAGGGTGAGCAGATGCAGACTGGAGAGAGCACATTATATAGCCTTGGGTGACCAAACAGGTTCCTACACACTGTCTCTGAGCCTGCCATTGGTTGTTGGTCTCCAGGCAGTTTCCCAAGCATCAGCCCAAGCACCCTCTGCTTGACTACTGCAGTCACATAAATGGAAGTCGCCCTAGGCCGTGAGCTCCAGTGACCCCTTGCAGGAATGCTCATGCCCCAGGAGAGGGCAAGGGCATCCTGGTATGATCATAAACAAATGAGTTACCTGTCCCATTCCTAAGTCCCCCTGTTTTTGGGTAGTTCATGGATAGGGCTTGGTGCTGGTGGCACCCTGGATCCAAGCCTTCTTATCTGAGAGGGTCCCCATTGGTTGTTTTAGGACTGAATTTGAGCTCTGGTGTCCACCAAGAAATCCACCAGCTTTTCCTCCACCTTTAGGGTTACCCACGGCTCGTGGAGGGGGTGTGAGCCCTGACATCCTCAGTCACTGAGTTTCCCTGGTTCCAGGAGCTTAGATTTGTTGATCTGGGCTCTCTTGGGACATTCATTTTTCCAGTGCCCCTTCTCCTTGCAGTAATAGCACTGATCTTTTTCTACAGGAGGATGGGCCTTACTCCCCACCCCCCACCCCGCCCCTCATGGAGGAGCCTGCTTTCCTCCTCATCTCTTATGAGCCAGGTTTTTCAGTTCAGTTCAGTCATGATAGGCTTCAAGGAGGATCTTCACCAGCTTTCAGTTTTGTCTGTCTTCTGGAGTTTCTCTATTGTTGTAGAACGTCTCTGCTATAGCAACCAACTCAGTTGCTTACACACAAATCCATTCAGCTGCTGGAGCTGGCATCAAATGTCCGGGGTGGCTTGGTTGACAAAGGTCATGTTGACAGCTGACTGCGGACCAACGCGGGTGGAGATTCTGTAGGTGTCCATCAGTCTTCCCAGGAAGGCACCCGGGCTTTCACCCTTGCCCTGCCCTATCTGATTTCCTTTTGATAAATTTGTGGGCTGTCTAGCAGCCTCTTTGTGGGACCCCATGAGAATCTGGTGGTAGACCTGGAGCCTCCCTTTACCTGCATTAGAGTTGTAGTCCCAGTGAGGCCAGGTGAGTGGAAACGCTGCATCAGTTTCAGCCTGGACCTGAGTGGGTAATCCATTGGCACCCGGAACTAATTTCCAGGCTGCATTCAAAAGGCAGTCCTTCTCTTCGGTGGTGAAGAGGACCTTCAACAGCTGCTGGCAGTCATCCCAAGTGGGCTGGCGAGTTAGCATCACTGAATCTAAAAGAACAGTGAGGGCTGATGGTTTTTCAGACACTTGGGGTTTTGCTATTTCCAGTTGTATAAGTCATTACTAGCAAAAGGTCATATATGGCCTCCTATTACTCTCAGGAAGTCCTGTGGCCCTTAGAGGAAGAGCCATGGTGGATTCCACCTCTGCCTGCTGTCCAGTCCCTTGGGTAGGGCAGACTTCCCAATGCATCTGGCTGGGTACAGGCTAGTCCTGCTCACCCCTATCTCCCCTACCCCACTGCAGTAGCTTCCCCAGGAGCAGGCAGAGAAGCTGGGGCAGACACCAGGACATAGGGTCAGGGACAAAAGTCTTCCTTTGGAGCTGAAGGAGGAAGTATGGGAGGTTGGTGTGGTGGCCTCACAGACTGGGAGAAGGGAAGGCAAAGGAGTCAGAAAGGACTTGGGCCAACGTGTGTGTGTGTGTGTGTGTGTGTGTGTGTGGTGTGGTGTGGGGAGGTTGTTGCTCCACCAGATATTCCCAAGTGGTGATGTAAGGAACCTGATCAGGCAGTCCCAGTTTCTTATACTAATCTTTAACCCTGTAAATAGAACGCAAGTGTTCCCTCCTTCAGCCAGCCCACCTTAAATGTGGACCATACGTTCCTGCAAAAGATAGTTAATTTACCTGGGTGGCAACCAAGCTCGAATCTGCTGAGACCTGGCAGGAATCCTTGAAGTGGTTCAGTACTAGGGCTCAAAGGGGTGGATAAAGCCTGACCCATGGTTTAAGGACAATTAATCCAGGTAAATTCTGAGCACGATCATGGCAAGGATCAAAATAGCTACACATAGACACAGACATTCCCAGGAAAATGAAAGAGAAAATAAAAATCAGTGTCACCTGGTCTCATTCTCTGTGCATGAGAGGCAAAGAGACCTGATGTCAGTTCAGAAACCAAATGAGAATTTTCGAATTCTTTAGAACCAGATAAGGACCTAGGCGCCCTTCCTGTGAGTTACCCGTGGCTGTCAGACTATGTGGGAGTCTGCTAAGTGTCTTTTGGCCTCCAGAGTGTGCTCAAGAACAGAGAGGCAACAGACTGGACATGGAGTGCCCCCAAAACTTACCAATCAGCTGGGGAAAAAAAGAGTCCCCTCAAAACGCTCAACTACTCTACTCAACTACTCATCCTCAGCGATCCCATACGAGCCCCCAAATGTTAGGTTCCATGAATAGCTGAAGGAAGACCCCAGACTCAGATAGTATGTAAAAGCAAAGAGCGTTTGTTGTGCAGAGGGTTCCAGCATTCAGGGGTCACCACGTTCATGAAATGGAGACCCTGAGATGAGCTCAAAGCTCAATTTAAAGCCTGGTAGGGGAATTCCAAGGGTGGTGAGGTAATCCTTATTTTGATTGGCTGACTGCTAGCCTAGGAGCATGGGTAGGCTTGGGATAGGTCAGGAGCTTGGGAACTTTTCAGATTTGTTGATGAGTAACTATTGATTAACCTTATCTGCTCTGGCCAGATGTTGGGGCCTTTTCTGATTGGCTGTTCTTTTTCTGTGGTTTTCCCAGAACCCTGGTTTTCTTTTCTGAAAAACAGAAACTTAGGCCAAAGCTTAAAGATCTCAGAGCTGAGACCTGTCATGGAGTCGGTCAGGTCTCCATCCTGGATATTGGCAGGGGTCTGGGGTCCCCCTCAAGGTTTTGATATTAATGAAGATTATTTTATATGTTGAAAATGGAGGAAGACACAGTGACACAGTGCTTCTGGATTCCATTTGAGTTTGTTTCTTTTAGGATACAAATAATTTTTTTCCATGATGATTTCAGTTTTGTATATCCTCTTTGGAGAGATAAGAATAAGAAAGACATGGAGAAAAAAGAGACTGGGAAATAATTAGAGGTCATGGAACAGAGGTTGGAGGAATCTTTGAATCAAAATAGGGGACCTTAAGAGAAATCCAATCTGGGACTTACAATAACACCAAAATGGGTAATTGCAGATGAGGAAAATCAACAGAAGCTTAAAGAAATTGCAGAATGGCAGCCCATTGAGATGCTGGGTAAAAAGGCTTCATGTATAGGCCAACGTGGTCACACTGGATGTTGTGTGTGTATTGTCAAGGTTCATTTACTGAACGAAGGTCTACATGTTATCCTGTTTGGTGTTGCCTTAGAATAAGATCATACGGTGGCTTGTTTGCTCCATCTTGCAGAGTTTGGAAAACTGAAATATATGCACCATGCCATAGGTTCATATTCAGAATTTCAATGGGCTTTTATCTTAAATTCTGAAAAGCATGATTCTAAAATTATACATTTGTTAGAGGCGGTGACTGTCTCTGAGGACTTTGTAAATTGGTGCGGATGGAGCTTCATCGTGTTGTAATACAACAATTTTTAGACTAGATATAGTCTTGCAGTTAAACTTAAAATTGTTTGGGATGGTAGAAATTGATAGTAGAATACTTTATCCAGGGGTGGCAAATATACAAATGTAGATCTTACTAATATTTTTCATAACTGTTATTATTCCATATAGTTTGTTATTGTTAAAAAAAGAGCCTTTTATTAGACTAGAAGAGAGTGATGTAGGCATAAGGTCAAATGTTAATTTCTGTATCCCCCATATCTGGTTGCAAGCCTTGTTCTGAGAATCTCTTGTCTTAATGTTGTATAAACTCTGCCCCCAATTGTCCCCTGATATGCCAGTAAAGCTTACAGCCAATTGCTGGGCAGGGGAGAGAATAGGGCTGGACTTTCTGCCAGCCAGGGGAGGAGGATTTAGAGGAGGAAGTAGGGGATTCATCCACAGGAGAGGTCCAAGGGATCAGGAGAGGAGCTGGAACAATGAAAGCGCAAGTATCTCTGGGGATGTATGCTGGGAGGAATCCAGATTATCTTAGAGGGTTAAGAATAGAGTAATAACTGCTCAGTTGTTGTGTTATGAAGCTTATTACTAAACAAATATAAGGAGTCTCAATTATTGGTGTGAGGGCCAGGTTAAAAGAAAAACAGAAAAACAAACAGTATTATAGAAATCACTGTAACGCTGATCCACTGCCAATCATTTGTGGATTGGAAGGGAAGTTAAATCCAGCCACATCACAAGTGATGGGGTCAAGGCTATTCTTTAGTGCAAACTAGGAGGACGAGGGGAAACAATAGATGTCTCAATGTTTTTCTGCCATGTTCCCCACCCCATGGCCACCTGTGTATTAATCAGCTTTGTGTATGATTTGTCAGTGGCTCATGCTGAAGTTGCTGACCTTTGGTCAGAGGAAGAAGAGCTTAACACTTCACACAACTCTCACAATTCTAACAGGGCATGTCTATGCCTCTGTATATACCTTTGCCATTTCCTTGCTTAAACATCCCTATTTACTCCCTAGAAATGTGAGTCACATGTTTTCACTGCTTCACCAGTCAGGTGTCTTATGCTTTTTGAAATTACTTGGCTGGGAGATGGCTCAGAGAATAAGCAAGCTTGCTGTACAATCATGAGGGCTGTGCTTGAATCTCCAGTACCCACGCTAAAGGTCAAGGCATGGCTTTTCAAGGCTGTGGCCCTAGCACTAAGGAGTAGACACTGGCATATTGTAAAAGTTCCTTGGCTATTCAACTTAACCAAAAGGGTGAGCTTCTGATTTACTGAGAGACTTTGTCTAAAGGTCTAAGGATAGAAAAACTTCAACGACGGTGAATGATTTAAAATACTATTGTACTAAGATTGTTCAAAGCTTTAACATTAATCAGACTTTAAATTGTATCCTAAGTCAGTTTGTCTCCTTTTGTAAACGTAAAAAGATTCTTACAAGCTTCAGAAAATAACTGTACTCACCTGCTACAAGTCAGATGGGCTCCAGATAAGTACACCTACCTGTTCCTGAAAATGGGAATTTTCCTTGGTCTTGGGATTCTTCACCTTCCCCAATTATTAGGAAATTTTGATTTTGTTTTTATATTTGTCTCAGCAGATTTTTGCTTGGCTGATATAGACTCCATTCAGGGATCACCTGCAGACTGCAAGCAGCTGAGCTCTGGACTTCTGAAAACCGATGTAACCCGTCCAGCTGGTGTGAGTCCTGCCAGTCTTTCACCTGGATCAACTGATCAGTTGCTTCTAATAATTGCCCTATTGCCTAGCCTTTGACTAGCATTTCAGCCTTCCTGGGACCCTGATGACAACGTCCTAATGTTAGCTGGAAGTAGTTATGAAAGAGAATAACTTCGTCCATTTTTCCACCTAACCGGCTGAAATGCTACATCAAAAGGAATTCCTTGGTGTAAAGGACAAATGGGTTTCTATAATGCCAACAGAGGTACCACCCTCATCATGAGTCTGATGAGACCCCCTAATTCAATTCTGTTCCTCTTGATTATGCATTATGCCCCTTACATGATTATATACCACCTTCCTAACACTCACATGATACAGTTGTTTAATTTCCTAGGGATGAAAAAGGCTAATCATCTAGCAGCTCCTAAAGGTACCTGGTTTGCATGCACCAGAGTTCTCTCCCCTTGTCTTTCTATAAGTAATTTCGCAAGCAAAAGCCTGACTTATGTGGATTTGTTCATGTATCATAGGTCACCTACTATGAGGGAACAGCAGGATGAGTGCACATGGACCTGTATCTCTACTCACGTCCTCAAAGGGCTGCGATCCTAGTACCGCTGTTAATTGGGATGGGCATTGCAGGTTAAGCAGCCATAGGGCCTGCTGCTCTAGTTATAGGGTAGATAAACTTTCACCAATGGACTGAACAGGTAAATGAAGATTTGACTCAGCTACATTCAGCCACTGCTTCCTAGAACAAGTAGACTCCTTGGCTGAAATGGTTTTGCAAAATTGACATACATTAGCCTTACTGTTCCTCAAGGAAGGAGGATTATGTATGGCCCTAGGTGAACAATATTGCTTTTATGTTAATCATTCTGGAATAACTAGAAATACTTTAGCTGAAATCAAAACTGACCTCCTCAACAGAGAAAAAGAAAAACAACAAGGTATAAATCGGTTTTTAAAAAAATTATTCAGTTGGTCCCCTTGGTTAACATCCCTAAGTACTGGCATAATAGGCCCTCTCTCTGTATTGCTGTTAGCTCTAACCTGTGGACCATGCCTTATCAATGCCCTCTCATGTCCTTCATCCATAAGAGAATCTCAACAATTAGTTTATGGTCTTAAGGACCCACTATAACTCTCTGGATGTAACGGATGAGTCAGAGTCAATGGTTTGACCCTAGGCCAAAATAGGAAAGGAGGGAAATGTAGCTTACTATTTGAGACAAAGCTGCAACCATCTTTCTATTCTGTTTCCATTTTGTTTCTAAGGTGAAATTAAGTTCAGAATTTTAAACTTTTTAACTATGTTTCCTGGAAGCGGTTGTTCATAGCTGACCTTATATTTTACTATGATTCAATAGTGTCATAACTCGTACTTTGTTATCTGTTCGCTTGGCTGAAATCTGGTTGTACACTTCTTATCTCCACATCTGGTTACACTTTGGATGTACTCTAGAAGACCCTAAGCCCTGCATCACTTACCTCACTTAGGACCAATCAGCTTAGCTGATAATACTCTACCTAGTTAGCCAAAATGTGTTACTGCCTTCCCCATGTCTTTTGCATTTGGTTCTTTATAAGAACCCTGCTGTGAAACTTGTAGATGTCACAGTTAGGCTCCTGAGGCCTTACTGTGGCCCTGATCAATCAGTTTGGAAAAGGAGTTCCAATAAACCATATCTAACTTGAGATCAGAGTCTGAGTGGTTTGTGTGGCTATTCTTAAGCTAGAACACCCTGTGCAAGAGAATCTCTGAAAATTTTAATTAATAGTGAATGAATGGGAATGTATCATGGTTCCAGAGGCTGAGAAATCCAAGAGGAGTAGTACCCAGCAAAAGCCCTCTTGCCACAACAGTGTGTGTGCATGGATTTATAAGGGGGAGAACAAGATGAAGCCAAACCAATCATAAGGAGTGCACACCCACATCCCCTTCATTAGGAGAAGGCTGTGTTTCCCCTTGAAGGTCCCATCTCTTTTTGTTGGTTTGTTTGTTGTTTGCTTGAGACAGAGTTTCTCTGTGTAGCCTTAGCTGTCCACTTTCAGCCAGTAGTGGTGAGCTTGAACTGCATAATATATAATTCAAGAGTGATGAGGACCTTACAAAATGTGCAAGTTCCTTAGACCCAGTAGTGAGAATTCAAGCAATCTGAACATGGCCACTTTCTAAGACTGGGTGATGTTTAGGTCCACTAATGTTCGAGAGCCTCTGGTCTGGACACTGCTTGCATTTGGCAAGGTGCCAGGATAATTTCTGAAAAGAAAAGCCAGCAAGAATATTTTTCATCTTTTTATGTTCAATTTACCGGTTGACTTACTGGTGTTTTCAGGGCATTTTAAGATTATTTTGTTAATAGTTACATGTATGTGTGTGTGTGTGTGTGTCAGCATATGCATGTAAGAACAGATGCACCAGAGGCTGAAATATGACAGATTCCCTCGAGTTGCAGTTCCACATTGTTGTGAGGTGCCTCTTATGGGCGCTGGGGAGCAAATTCAGGTCCTCTGAAAGACAGGAGTGCAGTCCACTCATGACTGCTCAGCCGGTGTGCAGCCCCGGTTACTTTACTAACCTCTTCTCTTCTCTTCCTTCCTTTTCTGTTTTTATTTTTTGTTTTATTTATTTTTTTTATTGCAATTTATTCACTTTGTATCCAAGCTGTAGCCCCCTGTATCATCTCCTCCCAGTCCCTTCCTTTCTCCCTCATGCCCCTCTCCCATCCCTGTCCATCTGATCCTAGCCTATCAGGTCTCATCAGGACTGGATGCATTGTCTTCCTCTGTGGCCTGGTAAGGCTGCATCCCCCCTCAGGGGGGAGGTGATCAAAGAGCCAGCCACTGAGTTCATGTCAGAGACAGTCCCTGTTCCCCTTACTAGGAAACCCATTTGGAGATTGAGCTGCCATGGGCTATATCTGAGCAGGGGTTCTAGGTTATCTCCATGTGTGGTCCTTGGTTGGAATATCAGAAAAGATCCCTGGGCACAGAATTTTTGGTTCTGTTGCTCTCCTTGTGGAGCTCCTGTCTCCTCCAGGTGTTTTATCTCCCCCTTCTTTCATAAGATTCCCTGCACTCTGCCCAAAGTTTGGCTGAGTCTCAGTATCTGACTTTTGTTTTTTGAGAAAGGGTTTCTTTGTCTAACAGCCCTGGCTGTCCTAGAACTCACTCTGTAGACCAGGCTGGCGTCAAACTCATAGAGATCTACCTGCCTCTGCCTCCCGAGTACTGGTATTAAAGGTGTGCTAAAGTGGAAGTTTCTTTGGAAACTCAACTTGTGTTATGTGAATATACTCTTTGTTTTCATTCCAAGTGTGAGATATGGGAATGTGTCCACCACCTTCTCCACAAGAAAAACCACCCCGTGAAAAAGTGTGTGATGTTTATCTGCTGGAAACTACCTTGTTCGAAGGGCATGGCTTTTGTTAACTGGAAAACATCCTGTGTGGCCTCTGAGAATGGATAAATAGAAGCCAACAGACAGGGAGATAGTGCCTTTTGCATTTCTGTGCTTTGCAGTGATTCAAATCACTTTGCTGGGCTTTGAAGAGAGAAACACTCCAGAGAACTTTATATGCTTCTTTGGCTGAGTTTTTGTGCTTACGTGGCCATGTGCCATTTGAACACAGTCTTGCCGCTTTTACGGAATGGCACGGTGGCTGTGGCTGGGCTGTTGCTGCTGCTGCTGCTGCTGCTGGCACTGTGTTTTGCTGCTTTACTGTTTGGCTGCTATCCTGATGACCAAGACTGGTATACCCCCAAAGAACCCAATGTCCCTAATCAACAGGAAGTAGCTAAAAGAAGTCTACAACCTCTTTCCCTACTAATCTCCTACTTAGGGTTGGAATTGTTGGAGGGGAAGCAGAGGCATTTAAGAACATTAAATAAAGGAGGTGTTTGAAAAACTAAGCCTACAGTGTGTACCACCACTCATGGCTCACCCATTTTTATTATTAAGGAAAAATACAACAGGATTTTAAACATGAAAAGATAAGTTTTTCACATTTTATTAATTTTAGTTTGAGTTAATAGTGTGTTTTATAGCTGTGCATTACTTTTTCCACTTAGTATTTTAAAAAATTGTATTAGAATATTTATTGTTAGTTTTGTTCACTTGCTTTCAAATATGGAATTACTGAGTCATCGTGGGGTGTGAATCACATCTGTTTGGAAAGTAGCATGAACATCAAGAATTTACAGCACATTTAAGAGATACATGACTTTGAATGGACTGCATACACCAATAGCATTTGTGATTTTGAAGAGTGTCGTATTATAGGATTGATTTGTAAGTAGAAAATGAGTTTTTCTAACAAAAATAAAAGGAACAAAAGGTAGAAAACTCATTTAAAAAATGTGATTGGGGGAGGATCCAAGATGGCTGCCCCAGGAGGACACTGTGTCTGAGGAGCAGGACAGCAGTGTCGGCACAGCGACCAGGAGACTGAACTCTGGGACCTAAAACACCAGCGTTTGCGATTGCCAGTTGAGCAGAATTCCTACGGTGAGGAAATCAAGTGGAAAAATCCGAGGGACACCCAGCTATTCCCCGGAGTAAAATTCTGGCGCCTAGTGCTGTGCACAGCCGCCTAAGCCGCGATTCCGGTCTGGATCACACAGTCTCTGGGCCAGACTGAGTTTCACCCAGATACCGTGGGCTGCACTGGGCGGACCCACAACCCTCCGCACCAACAGCAGCCACTCTGGGCTGGGTCACACAGTCTCCGGGCCAGACTGAGTTTCACCCAGATACCATGGGCTGCACTGGGCGGACCCACAACCCTCCGCACCAACAGCAGCCACTCTGGGCTGGGTCACACAGTCTCCGGGCCAGACTGAGTTTCACCCAGATACCATGGGCTGCACTGGGCAGACCCACAACCCTCCGCACCAACAGCAGCCACTCTGGGCTGGGTCACATAGTACCCGGGACAGACTGAGTTTCACCCAGATACCGTGGGCTGCACCAGGCAGGCCCACACCCCTTGGCGCCCCCAGCTGCCACCCCGGACTGTGACACACAGTATCAGGTCCAGACTGAGGTGCCCCCAAATACCATCTCAGACCGTGGTGCACAGCCCCTGGCCCAGAAGAAGGCGCCAAGTCTCCAGTCCAGAAGAGAGCCCTTAGCAGCAAGCCCAGGTCGGAGCGTGGAGCCTCCTGACCAGAGTGGCGCCCCCAGCTGGGACACTCAGCCTTTGGCACAGAGGGAGGAGCCAAGCCTCCAGACCAGAGGGGAGACCAGCCTGTGGTGCTCACAGCTTCTAGCACAGAGCACGAAACCAGGCATACAGATCCCACAACAGAGTTCAACTGAGGCATCAACACACACTATCAAACCACTGGAACTCCCTGATCTTCTTGAAGAATACTCCAGATACAAGAGATTGACAGTTCCAGTCTGAAGTGCAGCCTTAAAGCACAAACAGCTCCTTGATTATATATAAACAAATGCCCAGAAGTCGGCATAAGAACTCACCCAACAAAAATCAGGACACCATGGCCCCACCAGAAACACCCAAAAGCAGTGGAGATTTTAATTCAGTGGAGACACAGGAAAATTATGTTAAAGCTATGATTATGCAGATATTAGAGGAACAAAAAGAGGAAATGAACAAGGCCCTCAAAGAAGGATTTAACTGCCCACATAGAGGAACAATTAAAGATAGACAGAGAGAAAACAACCAAAATAGGAGACACAGTCAATCAGATGAAGGAAATGATACAAAGCATGAAAATAGAATTAGAATCT
>CM053744.1:96334062-96358918 GCA_028658305.1 Pachyuromys duprasi
GTGATCAAGCCTTTGGCAGAGGGCGAGAAGTAATGATAGATCTGGGTGAGGTTGGTGAGACTTGGGAGAACAAGAGCTCCACAAAGACCAAACTGAGCAGGGCACAGGGGTCTTGTATGAGATGGTTTCTATAATCAAGGACCATGTGTGGATGTGGCCTGGAACCCCTGCTCAGATGGGGCCCATGATAGCTCTTTGTCGGACTGAAGACCGTAGTGAGGGAAACAGGGACTGTTTCAGTCATGAACTTGATGGCTGACTCTTTGACCCTCCCCCATACAAGCTGGGGAGTGACAGACTGGCTAGATCCCAGGGGAGGACATTGCAGCCAGCCCTGAGGAGACAGGATGAGCGGGGGGGGGGTTTGGATGGAAGGGGAGGAGGTCCTCCCCTGTTGGTGAACTTGGAGGGGGGCAGGGAGGAGGGAGATGAGGGAGGGAGTGGGAGGGTGGGAGAGAATGAGGGAGGAGGCTACGCCTGGGATGCAAAGTACCTAAACTGTGATTGATATAAAAATAAATAAATTAAAAAAATATTGAACACCTCATCCTAACACAGGGTTTCCCCTTTGACTTTATAACCCAACATTTGCCTCTGGGCCACATCTGTCTCCTCTCTATCCAGAGGCAGTCCTTTTCCCTTTCCCTAGTCCTCTATCTCCTGTCTTTGTCCTCTCTCTCTCTCTCTCTCTCTCTCTCTCTCTCTCTCTCTCTCTCTCTCTCTCTCTCTCTTCCTTTCTTTTTCTTATGCCTCATGCCCGTCTCCCCATACCCTTCCTTCTTCTCAAGGGCAGGACCCCCCACCACCCCCAACCCACTCTGGCATCTCAAGTTGCAGCAGGACTAAATGTATCTTCTTCCACTGAGGCCTGACAAGGCAGCCCAGCTAGGGAAAAGGGGTCCAAAGGCAGGCAACAGAGTCAGAGACAGCCCCTCCTCCCATTATTAGGGGACCCACATGATGACCAGGCTGCACATCTGCTACATGTGTGTAAGGGGGGCTCTACATTCAGCCTGTGCATGCTCTCTGGTTTCTTTCTAACCTTTGTCCCTCTAGGGTGATAAATCTTTTTTTGTGCTGAGAACTTAATTTTGGGTAGCTTATGCCACCAATACTGGTCCCTTCACTACCTACTTCTTACGATGAGTGTTTAAATCTCTGCTCCTGGGGCTCTGTATAGCTGTAATGTCTTTAGCAACTAGGTTGACACTTCAAGATCCAACCTCAATGTCACAACCTCCTTCTGGGAGGCAACCCAGCAACCCTCAGTGCAATGACACCCTCTCCTCTGCATGGCCTGCTGTTCCTAGGGCACTTGTCAGGCAGTGGGGTGTACTTCCCTGTGTGACTTCTTTGGCTGTAGAACTTGATAGCAAGGACCATGATTTATTTGCTACTGTCTTCCTAGATGGCGTCTGTAGTATGGCAAGTAGATAAAAGCTAGTACTGAATTGACTTTTTATTTATTTATCGTTTTATATAATTGTTTTATGTATATGAGTCTTGCTTCCATATGTTTGTGCACCACACATGTGTCTAATACCTGAGGGTCAGAAGAGGATGTCAGATCTGCTGGAACTGGGGTTACCAATGTTTGTGGTCTCCTCTCCTCCCCTCCTGTCCCCTCTTCTTCCCTTCCCTCTTCTCTCCTCTCTTCCCCTTTTCCCTTCTCCCCTCCTTTCTCCTCCCTGCTCACCCCCTCGGGATTATGAGAAAGGGATACACACTCACCACTGGATTAGGGCTTTTGATTTTGATCTTTTCTTGAGCTAAGAATACTCAGCAAGATACCACCTCCAGGCAGGACAGAAGGGGGAAATTGCAGATATATCAGAAGAAAAGAGAGCTCCCCCGTAGAGTCTGGCAGAAGACTCTCAGCAGCTGAGAGTCAAGAGTTGCAGCACAATTAACATCAGGACAGTTGCAGCTGCTGACGTCAGGACAGTGTTTCTTTTGAATGGAAGTCATTCTCATGTGCAGGGCTGAGCATGTTTGAATGTTTCCGTGAGTACAGATGCATGTACCAGTGCCTGGGTGGAGACCTAAAGTAGACATCAGAAGTCTTCCTTGATTGTTCTCAACCTTATTCGGCGAGGGTGTCATGGTCTCTCAGGCGAGCCCCGAGAGCTGCAGCTAGTCTAGCCAGCTGGTTTGCTCCAAGGATCTCCCGTGTCCACCTGTGTCCACCCTCTAAGCACTGGAATTGCTGCAGGACCACCACATTCTGCCAGCATCGTGGGTTCTAGGATCCACATACTGGTCCTCATACATGCATGGCAAGTGCTTATCCACTGAGTTTTAAAAAAAGAGCGTAACAGCCCAGGTTCTCTACAAGAGCAGTGAGCGCCCCTGACTGCTGAGCATAGCCGGTCAGAAGCAGAAGCCAAAGGGGTGTGGTGGATCTAGGTGTAAAGTGTGTGTGCATGTGTGTGTATGAAAGAGAGAGAGAGGTGAAAGCAGAAGGGAGGAAGAACTGGGAGAGGACAGGAGAGACCAAAGAGGACAACGGCATGAATGTGAGCAGCATATAACTATAAAGAAGTCACAGTGGAACACATTATCTTGGGTGCTAAGTAAAAAAAAAAATTAATAATAATAACAGAGGCAGAAGCTGCCTGAGGCCATTACTAATGACGACCCTTCATTGAAGAATGATTTCAGGCACTAGCTGTGGGAGAAAGCCAGAACAGAGCTTCCCTAATCATCCATGTGAACGGCATCTAACTTGGTGGTCACTGTTCTCCTGCCTGATGATAGTTTCTGGTAATCAGGGCCAGAGGTATGAGCTGCAGAGGGTGAGAAATGTATGTCAACAGCTGGAAACCAAATATCACAAGGGCTTCATCTCATATGTTCTTCCAGTTTCAATAAAATAGAGCTACCTTCCTGCAAATTTATCTCACCGATCAAGAAGGCATTGATTCATTCTGAACCTGGGACTCTTGAACACAACGACATTGGGCACTTGCTTCCTGTTGGCTGTTGTCCTTTATTGTTGGGGCTGATCTGGAGCTACTGTGTGTTCAAATGCTAGTTCCTTGCCCCATCAGACCCCCTCACCTATACAAAATGACCCTGTGTGAACTTTGCCTCCCAAATTTATCCCTGATTGGCTAAATAAATTCGCGTACACCCTAGACTGGACAGAAGAGAGGTAGGCAGAGTGAAGGTTGGCAGGCTTGGAGGTCAAAGAAGGACCACAAGGAGGAGAGAGGAAGGAGGAAGAAGTAGCAGCTCACCATGGATTAGCGTGAACTAGAAGCACGTGGCTGGGAGGAGCTGGCTCTGAGGATTGGTATGATGGAGAGAAGCAGCCCAAATGGAAAACATGTGTAATTGCTTATGGGGGTTTTGGCTGGGGGTAGACAAGATAGCTTAGAGGGTTAGTATCTGCCCAGGCCCAGTGCTTTAAGGCTTATCAAAAGTCTAACAGGTTTTTGTATCCCTCATTTATATAATAGCGAGTTAAGGAATAACTGCCACCTTAATAATTATATGATTCAAATACCAAAACCTTTCAGGTAAAGGTTTTAGGGAAAAAGCTTTTTTTTTTTCTAGACAGGGTTTCTCTGTGTAGCCCTTGCTGTCCTGTAACTCACTCTGTAGACCAGGCTGGCCTCAAACACACAGAGCTCCACCTGCCTCTGCATCCTGAGTGCTGGGATTACAGACATGCACTACCACCTCCTGGCTCTGACAGCTCTCTTAATAGTAAATTGCATCTTAAATAAGTGACCAAATTGATGAAGGAGAAAGACAGGCGTCCAGATAAGTCATTTGTTGAATGTAACTACAACTACTGGTTAAAAACAAAATGGCAGAGGCATACTGTGTGTGTGTGTGTGTGTGTGTAAGAGATGGCTGATATATGAAAAAAGCAGTCTTGGGAAAGAGATGTGGTTTTAAGGAGAGAACGAAGCCTGCTGCCTGAGGAGGAAAGCATGTGAAAAGGGAAGAAGGAAGGAGTGAAGGAATCACTTCGGTGAGAAAATGAAGTCAGGCTAGTCCCAAAATGCAGTTCGGGGGTTCACTGTGGAAGAGAAGTAGCCAGGGCCCTCTTTTCTTCAGTTCAGTCTGCCCTTCACAGCCGCTGCCAACTCTGTGTCACCCCTGTCTCCTCAGGCACCAGAGTGCTGTTCCTGAGGTCTGGCACGAGGGAAGAGTTGCTGCCTCTCACTCTGGTGATAGTAGGATGGCCACCAGGTGCTTCACGCTCCTCCCTTAAGTCACAGAAGAGACCCCCACCCCTCCTTGGACCCCATCCAAGCCCCACCACCCCCTCCTTCCCAGACGACCGGCTGGGTCAGACGACAGTGAACGAATGTGAATGAACTCATTACTTTTTCACATACTGGGCATGAAACAGTACAAAAATAATAATCTCACTTTGTGTGTGTGTGTGTCTGTGTCTCTGTGTATCTGTGTGTGTTGGTGTGTTGGTGTCTGTGTGCATATGTGTGTATGTGTTTGTGTGTGTCTGTGTTCGCACACATGCATGTGCGTTCCCAATGAAGAAGAACTTGTTTTAGATCAGATCTATCAGGAAGTTACTCACTCCAGCAAAGCAGACTAAATAGATTGGGTCAGACAAAGCCAGGCTGTCGACTGCTCCCGGAACGCTGCTGGAGCCACGCCTCCTTGCCATTTGAGAGGAGATGCTCCAGAGTAAGAACCATGGCATAGACAGGGCTCTGCATAGCTTTCTAGTCAATTATTCATTAGCTAAATATTTGAGTTCTTGCTGTATGCCAGGCACTGTGCTGGACACTAAAGATAGACCCCTCATAAAAGCAGATCCAGGTCATGACAGTTTAGTGTCAGATCCTGAAAGTCTAGATCTTAATAGAGGAATTCATATGGGATTCTCGGTGTGGAGTAAAAAGAAAGAAATTGAATAAACTGTATTCTAAGAGAGAGCTAATCTCTCTTCCCCAACATGGCATAGACCGCCCGTGTGACCAATGTGACCTGCAGTTTCCACCTGTCTCTGGTTGTTCACTTGGAGGGAACACAGCTATGCCATGCCATGAGGCATACTTCACGTCCAGGGAGATCTCTGTAGAGGGAGGGGCAGAGGCCTCTTGCCAACAGCCATGTGAATAAACCTGTTCTGTGAGCGGATCCAGGCCATCAGTTAGTGACTGACTAAATTGTAATCTGATAGGAAAACCCAGGCCGGCAGGAGTAGGGGCTGCCCCTGGTTAAAACATGCCCTAAGCCACGGTGACTACGAAGGAGCAAAGTAGCATGTTAAGAAACTAAACTGGGCTTCTTCCGGTGCATCGGGAGGGCCGGGAGGACCTGGGGGCCCAGGATTAGGAGGCTTGGCGGCTTCGTTCTAGGGGCTGCGGTCAAGACCAAGGCGGTGGCTTCGGGTGGAGGCCATGGAGGTCAAGCCGAAGGCAAGGAGTGGAGCCCCGTCACCAAGCTGCCACCTGGTTAAGGACATGGAGATGAAGCCCTTGGAGGAGATCTACCTGTTCTCCCTGACCATTAAGGAAGCCATTAAGGGCGATGAGTAGGGAGTATTGTGGAAAAGTGGGAGGAAAGAGAAAAGGACCTGGAAGTGACAGGAGCTCCACAAGAAGACCAACAGAGCCGACTAACCAGGGCCCAGAGGGGTCTGTGGAGACTGAAGCATCAACCAAGGACCATGCATGAACTGGGCCCGGGCTCCGTACAAAGAACTAGCAAACAGGCAGCTTGGGCCTCATGTGGGTACTCCAGTAAGGGAAGTGAGGACTGCATTGGACACGGATTCACTTGATACCTTTTGGATCACTTCCCCCTGGCGGGACTGCCTTGCCAAGCCACAGGGGAAGAGGACACTCTCAGCCCTCACGCAGCCTGAAGAGCTGGGGTGGGTGGGAAAGGGGGCTCCCCTTTTCTGAGGAATAGACAAGGGGAGGAGGGGTAGGGAGAGAAGGGAGGACTGGGAAGGAAGGCGGGATGGGGCTACAGCCAGTGAATAAAAAACAAATAAATTTTATAAATAAATAAATAGAAAGAAACTAAGTTGGGCAACTTGTCACACAGTCATAGCTAACTAAAGCTGAAAGGGAAGGAGCGACGGTAAAGTTGGGTTTTAAGTAAAGTGGTTGGAAAGGTGACGCTGAGCAGAGACTAGAAGGAGGTCTGGGTAGCTGCCGAGGCAGCACACACCTTTAATCCCAGCACTCTGTTGGCAGAGGCAGACGGATCTTGAGTTCGAGGTCGGCCTAGTCTATAGAGCGAGGACATCCAGGGCTAGCTACACAGGGAAACCCTATCTTGAGAGAGAAAAACATGGGTGGGGAGCCAGTTTCTGAAAGCCAAGCAAGCAGATGCCTGGGGGGAAAGCACCCACTCAGAGGAGAAAGTGGCCAGAGCGAAGGTCCGAGGAAAGGGTGTGCTGAGAAGTCTGGTGGACAGCACAGACAGTGTGGTTGGCGGAGCGCAGGCAGGGACAATGACAGGCGGACGGCGGCTCATCATTGCAAGTCAGAAGCGAGCCACCGTACTCCAAAAGCGACGCCGCTGGCCTCGCTGGGCAGTGTGGTTTCAGCGCCGTGAAGGGGTTGAATGGGAGAAAGGAGTGAAGGAACCGCTCCACAGCTTTGCTCCGCAGTAAGGGAGGAACAGGACGTACCTACAGAAAAGCACCTAGCCCCGAGAAGTTTTCAGTGTAGCGAGGCCACACCTGCACATGCGCAGGCTGATGAGCCTTGTCTGGGAAGATGGAGATGGAGGTTGGGAGAGTCGCTGGAGGCTGTGTTGAAGTAGGGGAGAGGTGGACTTCAGAAGGGCGGAGGGGCCATCTGTGTTAAAGGGAACAGACAGAACGGATAGGTGCCAGTGACCCACACGCCGATGTGCGGGCCCTGGCAGCCCCGCTTTTTCAATGCAGAAAGGGAAAGATTGGCTTGTAACGCACTGTTGGAAGCTATGAGTGCAAATGAATCGCTGCGTAAGGAAAACAGGGGCTGAAAGTCACAGAAGAAGAAAGGCATGCCTCATACCGCTCAGAAAGCAAAAATGGCAGAACACACAGAAGAGAATCCTTGTGTCCAGAATAAACAGGACTGTGAATTGCTCCTGGTTCCTGGTGCAGGGGTGCCTTTTCTAGGGGAGATGTGAACACGTGTGCATTTACCCCAGGTAAGACAGTGATGACAGACCAAAGAAATGCTCCTCTCGGGTCCAGTGAGCCAATGAGTTTATTTACATTACTTACAAGAGCATGAGTGAGGTTCTACCTGCAGAAGTGTGGGCACTCAAGGGCAACAGCACCACTGAAAGGCAGGGTGATGACTCAGAATGCTCATCCCTCAAGCTCCCTGCCCTGCCTGCAGGCAGCATCCCAGGCAGAGACCTCCCCGCCAGCCATTGGCTGCTGTTGTCTCTAACCTTACAGAGGGGGCTTAAAAATCCTGTAACTGTGGGACCTTTGAGTTTTATAAATTCCGTAACTTCCTGAATCTTGAAAGTTTCTTTGGCTTTGTGAGTCCTGCGAACCCCCCATCCAGGAGGGAATGTGCCAAATTGGAGGGCAGAGCTACACAGCTGCTGGCTGTCAGTTGATCTTTGTCACCTGCAGCCCTGTGTGCATTCATGTATGAGTTAGCTGTGTGGTAAACATACAAGGTTGTAATTTCAGAATATGGGCTCATTCTGGCTTAGCTAATTCTATCATCTTCATGATGTTCAAGGTAAAAAGATCCTTGTTTTTGAGAGGTATCTGGACTGGGTGGACCACACTCAAATTCTGAAGAAAATGTGAAGGCATGCAAAGTGGTTACCAGCCAGGCTACCTACCGTCTTCCATGCTGTCATGGGCAGGTACTCAAAATGCCCCTCTACTTACAAACAGTGTCCTTGTGTTCAGCTGGCACACTCATGTGTCCCTTTCCTCCAGGAGAAATGTTTCAGTGAGGGATCCTACAGGGTCTCCCTCTTTACTAGCTGTGATTATTAAAGTGGGCGATCATTAGCTCTAACTGGCCTTGGTTCCCCTGAGGCTCATTAAGTCCTCACTTACAGAGAACCAGTGGCTTGCCGCCCTCAATATTCCGCTATGCTTTGAGCTGGCATGCTTGAGTTCCATAACTACGGGCTGACTTACCTCCTCAACCTCAGGTCCTCCTTAGGCCTTTATTCCTCAAACTGAAGGGAGAATAATTATTTTAGCAAGGCCCATATTGCAAAAGTTAAATAGTGCGCTGATGTTCCCTAAAATCCATGAGTTATTTTTTTTAAGTCTGGGTGGCAATGGGTAGGGCCAAAAAATAAAAAGGTCTGACTCTTGTGATAATTGCTCTACAGTCAAAATAGATGATAGGTGATAGATAGATAGATGATAGATAGGAGGGAGGAGATAGGAAAGAAAGGGAGGAGGGAACCATAGTTACCAATTGCCTTCTATTTGCCAGTCACTGTGCTTGAATGATTTACACGTGACCCTTTCTTCACTGTTCACATCAAAACCATGATATAGGCGCAGCCCCTTTTATAATGAGACAGTAGGCTTGGTAGGGTCCAGAAATGCCCTCAAATCCCACCATGGTAAAGAAGGGGAATAGAGGAATGGAATGGGATTTTGAGGCTTCACCAAGGAGGGGCTGAGCCTGAAAGCACAGAACTCTGACTGCCATCAGCAACAGGAGACTGTTGCTGACAAGGCTCAGGAAACAAAGTCAAAAGTGACCTTACCAACAAGCTATTGTGGGCGGAGTCCTATGTCTACAAGAAAACCAGAATAACGGTACTGCTTCCCAACAGCTACTAAATTCCGGAACAACACATGATAGTGAACTGCCCGGAGCTCCAGCTATTGACCATCAACAACTGAGAGAGTGGGCTCCAGGGTGAAGGTCAATGGATGTAGAAAGGATTTTTTTTCAAAGAATTCCAAAAATCCTTCCTGGTTTCAGTAGACTCTGTTATTATGCCTGGCTTTACTACACAACCCCTGTGATTTGGGTTAACTAATGAGTCTTCATGCCTCACTAGACCCTGAAAGGTGGTTCATTATAACAAAGAGCTAGAATTCTTCGGGACCTAGGTTTATATTTATTCTCTATCCCTCCTTTTAAAAACATCTTCTATTCATCTCTTCGTAATTTAATCTTGACTAATAATATCTTTATAAGTACATTAAAAAGAAAAGAAGAAGAAGAACATTAAGAAGGACAGAAAACCAGAGACTCCCAGAAGTTTGAGGGAGCCTTGAAATCCTAACGAAGACAGGATGGGCAGTTCTTCAGAATCTAAGGGCAATGGACAGCAGAGAGTAAGACAACTCGGGCATTGAAACCGAAAGAGAGCAGAAAAGCAAGACTGAGTTGCTGCAGGAGCCGTGAAGTAAAGCGTGCAGAGACAGGGAGCACCAGAGAGCAGACTCCTGCAGGAATTGCGGGCAAGGCTGTTTGCCATCACCCAGTTTCCCAGGCATGCTCCATTTCCCTCCAGGGAAGGTGGGGAGGACACACATGTCCTCTGTGTTGCTGCTCATTGTTAAAGGTTTGGAAATGCCAGGTCCTTAGTGCTGTACTAAGACTGAGCTTCTGGCTCTGACAACCTGAATTTTTATATTTATGTTATTATCATGTACAGATTTATATAGTACAGAGTGCTGGTTTGAATGAGAATGGCCCCCATAGGCTCATGTATTTGAATGCCTGGTCCCCAGCTGTTAAAACTGTTTGGGAGGGATCAGGAGGTGTGGCTTTGTTGAAAGAGGTGTGTCATTGAGGGTGGGCTTTGAGGTCTCAAAAACCCCTCACCATTTCTAATTAGTTCTCCTCCCTCCCTCCCTTCCGCCACCTTTCTCTCCCTCTCTCTTTCTCTGTCTCTGTCTCCCTGTATTTTGCTGCTGCCTCAACATGTAAGCTACCACACCAGCGCCATGCCTGACTGCCTGCTGCCATGCTTCCTACCATGATGGTCATGGACTCTATTACCTCTGGAATGGTGAGCCCCAATGAAATGCTTTTTTTCAGTAAGTTGTCTTGGCCACCGTGTCTCTTCACACTAGTAGAAAAGTAACTCAGACAAGTGATCAAGTTTTCTGGCCTTTTAATACTGAATAAAAGCTGGAGCCTCCCTTGGTCTTCTGTGGCATGAAGCCCAGCCTTTTACTGGAACTGACTCCTCAGCTTCCCCTAGTAGCCCTTGAGAAAAGCCCACTTGCTCCACAAATCCTCTCTTTGTCACATGTCATCTTGTTTAGAGTTCTTGACCCAGAATGTCATAGTTAGGGTTTCTATTGCTGAGAAGAGACCTCATGACCATGACAACTCTTATAAATAAAAACATTCAATTGGGGCTGGCTTACAGTTTCAGAGGTTTAGTCCATTATTGTCATAGTGGAATACACGGAGCATGCAGGCAGACATGGTGCTGGAGAAGGAGCTGAGGGCTCTACAGCTGGATCCACAGGTAGCAGGAGGAGACTGTGAGCCACACTGGGGAACAGCTTGAACACAGGAGACATCAAAGCTCACACCCACAGTGACACACATCCTTCAATGAGGCCACGCCTCCCAGTGGGCCAAGCATTCAAACACACGACCCTATGGGAGCCATCCCTATTCAAACCACCACAGAGGATATCAAGGTTCCAACCTCTTACTGTCAGACTTTCTGTCAGATTTTGTCATCTTGTAATCCAACTCCTCATGTAACAACTCTCTCCACATACTGCCTTAAATATGCACATGACCATACTCCTTAACTGCCAATCATGACCAACATCAGTCTGAAGGTGCAATAAATTTCCCTGGTAGTGGGAACTTGATATGCTCCCCAACCCCAGCCCTGTGAAAAAATAGCTAAGGAAGCTCATTTGGAAAAGGAAAGGCTCATTTGGGCTCCCGGTAACACCCGTTTCACTCCATCTGACTCCATTTTGCGGGCAACCCTGGTGAGGCAGAGCACCTTGGTGGAGAATGGGGAAGCATGGCCGCTGTGCTTAGCTCATGCTGGCTGGGCAGGGGAGGGAGAGAGAATATGAATGAGAATGTGTTGGAAGACACAGATACAGTCCTTTAGGACCCTCTCCATTCAACTAATGCCCTGCTTCTTCAGTTTCTATCACATTCCAAAAAAGCCCGTCAATGGATGGGTTCTTTGGGGGTTCATTTTAGATTCAAATCAGAACGTTGACAGATGCTTGTGGTATGTCTAGCTCCACTTTCATCAGACAAGGAAGCTACCTCTCCAGGCCAGAGCCACTTTGTCTCTCTCATTCCAGAGATGAGCACAGCACACCTGCCATCTTCCATTCTCTGACTGGGCACATTGTGACCTGTATTTCGTAATTAGAATGACTTGTTTATTCTGTACTGCATAAAGCCATATCGCACATCAAAACCACCCAGTCTGCATTCTCTGCAGTCTGACCTCTGGCATTTATTGAAGGACAGTCAGGCCAATGACACCCATCATAACCTTGTCTCCTTTTGTCAGTATACAAATGCTTGAACAAACAGCTTGTGCCTTTGCAATTCTTCATGTAGTCGGCCACACTCCAGGTAAGTGATCTGAATAAAACCTTACTGCCTGGGGCAGGCTTTCCTGAGGAGGCTGAGTGGACACATCTTCCATTTGCCCAACCCAAAGGCCACCAAGAAGACTGTCCTGGCTCTGCTGGCCACCTTCCTTTCATTTCATCCCAAACCCTAGACCATGGGCGGGTGCCACTCACATCCAGGGTGAGTCTTTCCATTCTAGCCAGACTAGAAACTCCATCATAGACATGACCAGGATTCATCCCCTGCATGTTTGTAGATATGTCAAGTTGACAATCAGTATCAACTGTCAACCTTGCTGTAGCTAATAATGTCTTAAACCAAACTTTCCCTATCCGGATTGCTGCATTGTCTCAGTTTGATTATGATTTATATGGGGCAACTAGTTCTCCTTCTCTGATAAGCTCTTGGGAAATAGCCAGGACAGAAATAAGAGGGAGAGAAAGCTTTACACTAGACAATGTCCATTTGAATACCAATTCTGTCACTTCTATGTGGGCCTACACAAGGCATGACCTTTCTGAACTTGAATGTTATCTATACAATATGAAAATTATGTCCACCACACAGGATCTTTTTTTAAGATATGGAAAAATACACACAAATAGAGATGAGAATAAGACAAAGATGAATACTCAGGGACTCAGTAAATCAGCAACAACAGCAACTGAGAGAGATCAGAGAGAGTGAGAGAGAGCGATCAAGAGAGAGCAAGTGAGAGAGAATAATGGCTCAGAAAGGTCCTTGAGTTGAGTGCTGGTTGCATTTGGGAGGTCATCATGAACACACAGTCCAGCCTTCAGCCTCTGGAGATCACTTTCATCACCGCTCCAGCAGCATCCACGCTTTGGGAGGCTAACTTGTGTTAACATAGTGATTTCACATCTTTAGGATAAATGGAGTGACTCAGTTTTTCAGGAATTTCAGGTGCTGAGAGAGGACAGACACATAGGCACAAGTACAGAACAGCTGGCGTGGGTGAGCTATGCACTCCAGGGGAGATGCCAGCAGCTGCCCACAAACCCAGGGAGTTTCTTATGTAACACTGAGGAAGGAGGGAGGAGGTGGGTTAATTGTATACAGCTTAAGGGGGAGATGGCTTTCTTGTCTATGTAGGAACAAGAGGCAGGTTAGCTAATCTCTGTAGAAGGCCACTGTCCGGGAGCAACGGTCTCAGGCTGTAAACACCACGGAGAAGGAAGGTGCAGTCAGTACTTGCTGTCAGCATTCACACACTGACCATAGAAGGCTTCTCCGCTTTCCTGAGCTTGACCTGAGGAAGGCTTTACCATCCGCATGAATCCGAAGCACTGGGATCCTTGACTTGGCTGTACTCACGTCAACAGCACATAGGACTTCTCTGTTCCCAACAATACCCAGAAAAGCTTTGTTTTAAAATGGACACAGAAATAAAGAAATTTTAAGACAAACAAGCTAAGGCTGTTTATGGCCACCAACCCAGCCCTAGAGAAGAGATGGAAAGACATGCTATGGCCAGAAGGAGAAGAATTGTTAATAATGAGAGCAAAGAAATAAATTTAATGAGATTAGACAAGCAAAAGCAAAGTCAAGGCAGGAATAGCTCATCATATCCAACACAGTGAACCAGAAAACTCAGTACTAATGGGGAAAAAAAGAAGGAATGACCAGGATCTAAGCCAGACTAACAACCAGCAAAACTATGTGAAATAATAACATCTCTCAATATTAACTTTAAGTGTAAATTACTTCAAGTCACCAATAACTATAGATACAGTTGGATTTTTTAAATCCAACTATCTCTTGTCTCCCAGAAATACATCTCACAGGCAAAGACTCCCACAGGCTCAGCGTAAAAGGATGGAAGCCAATCTCTAAAGTGCAAGAAGGCCAAATACAAGCTGGTATTGCTGCTGTGATAGCAGGTAAGCAAGATCTTAAACTAAAATTAATCCGAAGTGATAAAGAAGACAGCTGCATATTAATAAAGGAAGCAATTAATCAGGAGATACAATACTTTAAATATATGCATAAAATATTGGACATATAATTTCATAATCACGGACATGAAGGTCAGATAGATCCTGAACAATAGAAATCCAGTTCTCATCTTTAGACAGGTCATCCAAACTAAACTACACCATAGAGCATGGCCTTAACAGATAAATATTATGGAACACACATTCTTCTCAGCCACCTATGAAACTACCTCTAAGACATCACAAAGCAAGCCTTAACAAAAGCAAAAGAAGCTGGGTTCCGTGGGGCACACCTGCAATCCAAACACTTTCTGGTTAGCAGTGAGTGTAGACTGTAAGGAAGAAGGTTGAGCCAGGGAAAATGGCTGCAAGCTGGGGTGCGGTGTGGAATGCACCAGGTTAGGGTACTGCTGTGCAGCAGAGGGCACCCACTGTACACCAACAGGACGACACCCCAATGGAGAAGGGTTTCTGCAGCATTATTTTCCCAAAGGAACCCAACACAATCTCCGGGCTACCTTCCTTTCAGGACTCGCTCATCTGCTAATCTCTGCCATCCCACCCTCCTGAGGTACCCTGTTATCTCTGGCCAGTGGCAGCTCTGGAGCCTGCTGCTCCATTAGGGGCACCCTCTGAGCATCTTGGCCTTCCTCCTGGAGACAGGGAAGGGAAAACGAGGGGAACATTCACAAAGCACCCCCAAAATGTTTGCAGAGGATGAACCGCCACGGAAATTACTAAGGAAACCTCTCCGGAGGGCCATAGTCATGAAGACTTCATTGCTAGGCAGTGTGCTGTTGTGATTTAAATATTCCATGCTGGATGCGGTGGTGCACGCCTATAATCCCAGTGCTCTGGTAGGCAGAGGCAGGTGGATCTCTGTGAGTTCGTAGGCAGCCTGGTCTACAAAGTGAGTCCAGGACAGCCAAGGCTACACAGAGAAACCCTGTCTTGGAAAAGAACAAAAATAGAATGTGTGTGTGTGTGTATACACATTTTTTTCCCACTTGTTTGGTTTCTAACTTCCTTCTCTTACGTGGGTCTTTCTCCTCATAAATCTTTGCATCTTGGCTTTCTGCTCTTTTCTCCTATGTGTTCTCTAGGGGACTTCTCCCAAGGCCTCCGCGGTGAGTGTGAGAAACACCACAGGCTTCAAGCCTCTGCACAGCCCTTGCTCACAGAGGCAGCTAGCACCCTTGGGCTTCATCTTCTGGAAGGTCTTGAAGGACCAGTCAGGGGTCCTCCTGACCTTCACCTTCTCTCCCAGCTGTCAGAAAGAAAAAAAAAAGCATGCTACTGGCCAGTTTTTAATTTTCTTGGAACAAATTAACCAAGCGTCAGAAAGGAGTTTTTATTTTGTGTTCTGTGGTCTTACATGTATGAGAATCTAGCAGCAGCCAGTCCCAACCCCCACCTTCCTGCCCCAACCGGACTTAGATCAGATCGGGAGCAAGAGCCCTCTAGTGGAGGTGAGAGACACGGGGTTTTAGAGGCAAATCCTCAAGTCCTCAGAGAAGCTTACTGAGCAAAGGATACCAAGAAAAAACAAAAAACAAAAAAACAAACAAAAAAAAACGCCTTCATCACTCACACCCAGGGGAAAGGGCTTCCTCGGGTTCGAGGAAGAATGCAATGCACGAGCGGTTGCGTGCTACTCTCTGAGGCCAATTTCGAGGCACTGGCGATACCCGCAGTCTCCTCTATGGGGCGCTTTGGACAAGAGCGCTGCAGACCAGAATGCCCCGCACTGGGCACAAAGGCCTGACCTCTCTGGATCATGAAATGAGCGCTTCATGCTGCTGAGATGGCTTTCTGTGCCAATTATTCTCCTCGGCAAAGAGGAGTTGTGGTACACTCCTCTATCTGCCCTTCCCTGTTAGGTTCCTATGCACAATTTTATGTGTATTTATTGAACAAACATGTTAATAACATTACTATACGTCGCTTTTATAACACATTTGCACATAGCACTGCTTGCTCTCCTCCTTCATAATGCTGAACCAGGGAGAAGATGGGAACATTTTCCAAAATGCGCCACGCTCCCCTGAGACAGTTCCGCCTGGAATAGTGATGGAAATTGTGACGTCAGTTGTTACTTTTGCTTCTTCTCCTTGGATATCATTTGTTCCCCACAAGCAACTGTCCTCCATTTCCTTATGAGATGGATATGGCTCAAAATGCTAAAAATCCTTCCACTCCCGGGAGCACCCTCCATGTACTTCCCCTCTCTCTTTTTCTATATCTAAAACCTCAACTAGATGAAGACAGACAATGGCTAATACATACACGGTCTGTGGCTAACAAGACACTATTTGCCCAAATATTCCCTTTGCATTTCAAGAGCAATTCCTAGACGTGACACCAAAAAGGCATACAACAAAAGGAAACATAGATGTCTTGGACTGTACACAAATTAAAAACTTTTTTTTAAATGAAAGGATGCTATTCAATGTAGTGAAATGACAATGCTCAGAATGGCAAAATTCTTTAGAATCATAAATTTGATAAGGAATTGATTGATACACAACATATATAAAGAACACACACAACTCAACAACATAAGCTGCAAACAATCCAATTTAAAATGCACAAAGAACTCACATGTATCTTTCTCCAAAGAAGAAATACATGGAGTACGGAGGTTCACACTTGAAATCCCAACACTCAAGTGGCTTATGTAGGAGGACCAAGTCTGAGCTGCCTCAAGAGAGCCAATCTCAAAACCAAGAAGAAATACAATCGACAGTAAAGCACAGGAAAAGATGTTCAATATCATTAAGAAACCCTGAGAATAAAAAGTGTAATAAGATGTCAAAGTACACTCACAAGGATGGGCACTGAGAAACAAGTATAGATAGATATAGAATAACTGGATTCTACTCATCAAGGTTGGAATGTAAAATGGTGCACTCACCATAGGAATACTGTAGTGGTTCTTCAAAAAGTGAAACAGAATTATCATCCACTTCATAACCCTGTTTATGTACACAAACTAAAGCACTGAAAGCCGGGTTGAGCAGATATTTGCTTGTCTATATTCACAGCAGTGTTGTTCACAATACTAAGCGGTGGAAACAACCCACATGATAAATAGATAAAACATGGTGTGTGTCTTAGGGTGTCTATTGCTGTGAAGATACTACAACCATAGCAGAAAACATTTAATAGGGGCGTGCTTACAGTTCAGAGGTTTAGTCCATTGTCATCATGGTGGGAACATGGCAGCATGCAGGCAGACATGGTGCTGCAGAAGTAGTTGAGAGATGTAGAGACAGGATCAGATCTACATGCAGATCTAAAGGCAGCAGGAAGAGAGAGACAGGTAGGTTTGGCTGGAGCATCTGAAACTTCAAAGCCAGAGACACACTTCCTCCAACAAGTCCACACCTCCTCGTAGTGCCTCTCCTGATGGACCTAAGGGAGCCATTTTTATTCAAACCATCACATTGTCATAATCCACATGACAAAACATCACATCTTTTACTTTTCAAAAAAGACTTATTTATTTTACATGAGTACTCTATCTGCATATATGCCAGAAGAGGGCATCAGATCCCAATATAGATGGTTTTGAGCCACCATGTGGGTGCTGGGAATCAAACTCAAAACCTCTGGAAGAGCAGACAGTGCTCTTAACAGCTGAGCCATCTATGCAGGCCTCACTCAGCTTTTTTAAAAAAGGAAAATTCTGGTGCCTCTTGTGATGGGGTGAACTTTTAAGATACGATGCTAATGAAGACAGACATAAAAGAACCAATATTTTTATCCCACTTTTATGAAGCTTCTAGAAGAGTCAGACTTAGGAAGACAGACAGTAAGGTCTTCCTGGGGCCTGGTGGAAAAAGAGGCATGGAGAATTATTATTTAGCAGCTATGGAATCCCATCTGGGATGATGAAAGCTCTCTAGAGATTGACGGTGATGGCACTGAGCTGTTCGGCGGAGCTGGTTAAGATGCTTATGTCTGTGTACTGCTATTTTACCACAGTAAAGTGAAATGGTTATTACTGGCTGCCCCGGCAGTGAGGCTGTGACTCTCCAAGAGTGTGTCATCTCTAACACTCCTAAAATTAGAGAGTGGGCATCTGTCAAGCCTAGTCTTCTCTCACAAGACCTCGAAAAACACAAGGTAACTTTCTAAGCTATAATTTCCTTGTCTCTGAATTGGAGCTCAACATATCTATTGTAATTTCTCTTTCACATGGGAAGATGTCAAGTTTCCTTAGCCCCTAAGGTTTGGTTGCTGAATCCATTCCCTGGATACTGGAGGTGGGGGCGGGGCGTGAATCAGGTCGGGGCTTTCAGTGTTTCTTCTTCCTTTGAGAAAATGGGCTTAAAACCCAAGAAGAAAGTTCAATACAGTTGATCTCAAAAGTCTCACTAGAACAGTTTAACAAGTTTTTCTTTTGGCTGAGCTGCCAATGGGACAGAACATGGTTGCTGCTGGCAGCCATTTGTGGCTGAGGAGAAAGAAGACATAGGAGAAATTGGGCTGAGGGCTGGAGACTCTGAAATCACATCCAGAGAATGTGCTCTTGGGGCTATGGGAATGGCTCAGTCGGTGAAGAGCCTGGTACACAATGTGAGGACCTAAGTTCAGACCCGCAGCACCTATTTAAAAGCAGGCAGGACAACGAGCATCCTTAACCCAAGTTCTGGAGGGGGCTGGAGGAAGCTGATGCAGGTGTATCCCTGGAATTCAATGACCACCCTGCCTAACTGAACTGAAGAGCTTAGGTCCAGTGAGGGACCCTGCCTCAAAAGCACAAGGTGGAGCACCAATCAGAAACACAGCCAATGTTGACTTCTGGACTACACACACAGAGACACACGAATGCACACATGCGCACACACACCCTCTAATTCCTTGGCTCAGCGGTACCTGAGGGCCTTATCTTCATGAATTTTTTGGTTACATGAGCCATTATTTTTGTTGTTGTTGTTTAAAACATTAGATGGTCTTTTGTTGTTCCTTATAACTAAAAAAAAAAAGTCTTGACAAATGCATTGACTTGCTGTATTAGAGGAGGAAATAAATGTAACAATTAGATAAAGCCTGAACACTCTGTCTTGTTTACCTTTGAATCCCATCTAGAAACTATAAGTGTAATAATCTTATTAGACATGTGGACAGTCACAAAAGCATAAAACTGGGAATTCTGGGTATGACCCACATTGTTCATGCTCAGAATATAATCTCAGAAAAGCTTTAGGTAGCCCTGGGTGAGTTCTTTCCTTCACGAAGCTGGGCAGGCATGGAGCAGTGGCCAGGGCCCTACTAGTTACATGGTGATCATTTGTGCTGACTGAGTTGGTCATCCTTTAGAGTGGCTCTTACACACTGGTTAGATGACCAATGAGGGACACTAACAATCAAAAACACCGTGGTATGCCCCAAATTACAGATGTTGAAGCTTGACACTCTGTCCTTGGAACTGAGGGGGTCATTTTGGATGGAGGTGGCATTAGACTTGGGTATTTAAATGAGGACTGCCCGTGAAGAGAGGTGAACCACACTGTTCAGGACAGAAGGCAACGTGAAGAATCCTCTCTCCAGACAGCACCCTCTACACAAATTATCTAGAGGAATCAGCCTGTGGAAAAGTGCACTCTATGATTCTTTCAGTTGGGGTTTTCTTCGTTTGTTGTTTGTATTACCTACTCTGCCTGCTCCATAGCCTTCCTCCTTTTAGAAAAAAAAATCTTCCTCTGGGCACACAGTATACTCCTAGTTCAAAAATCATCAACTCAAAGTATGATGCTTGTCAGCAACAATTAATCACTGAGCTCAGTAGCTGGAGAAGCGAGTGAACTGACCTGTGATGGTATAGCTTTCCATAAGCCAATAGCCTACTGGTTTATAATGCCTACAGCTCTGAGCTTGTCCACAGAGCAGAGGCTGTGGGTGGATGAGGGACAGTGCTGCCCCTTTCAGTCACCATAGCTTACCTCAAAGGGCCAAGGCCAACAATGAGCGCTTTATTAAGGAAGTAGCTATAATCCCTTCCAAAGAGGAGGGGAAATTCAAGGATTTAAAATCACAAGGTACTAGAACAACACCAAAGGTTAATTCTGAAGGTGAGAAGGGCTCCTGAAATGAGCGGCCACTTGGGCAAAGTGTCTGAAAGTCAGGATGAAATAATGCTCTAGACTATTTCTTATTCTTATTAGTTTAGTTACTATCAAATTATGAATTCTTCTAAAACAGATTCAGTACAAGATCTAGTAATTCCACTAGGTTTAGAAAGACTCAAAAAATGTAAATCCATTCACACAAAGGTTTATAGATGAACTTTCATAACAACATTGTGCACAATAGGCAAAATGTGGAGACAAACTGAATGTCTATCAATAAATGGATAAATACAATGTATATATGTGCTGCCTAGTTCTATTCTAGTGTAGTTGACACTTGACACAAGCAAGTCACTTCAGAAGAGTGAACAAACCACAACTTAGAAAAAAATAACCACAGATTGGCCTGTGGGCTAGCCTGTGGTACATTTTCTTGATTAACGATTGACACAGAAGGGCCCAGCTCACTGTGGGTGATCCCATCCCTGGGATAGTGGTCTTGGGTGCTATAAGGAAGCAGGCCCAAGAGGCCATGAGGACCAAGGCAGATAGCAGCATCCCTCCATGGCTTCTGTTTCAGCTCCTGCCTTGAGGTTCCTCCCCTATTGAGTTCCTGTCCAGACTTCCTTCCATAATGGGTTGTGATGTAGAATTCCAAGCTGAAATAAACCCTTTCCTCCCCAGGTAGCATTTGGTCATGGCATTTCATAGAAAGCTAACTAAGACAACAACTTTACAATGGAATGTTATTTCATGATTTAAATGAAGTTTAAATTCATACCACATGGGTAATTCATGACACATAGGTTTTCCTTATAAACATGATGCTACATGAAGAAAGACAGATTCAAAAGGCCACATGTTGTATGATTTCATTCATTTGAAATGAAAATTGGCAAATCCATAGACTCAGAAGGAGGGTTACTAGTTGCCAAGGTCTCCAGAAAGGAGCAGGGAATGAGGAGTGATTGTGGAGGAGTTCGGGGTCTCTAGGGGATAAAGAGTTATAGAATTGGATAGTGGAGACTGAAAATGTTTTGCTAATATATAATGATAAAAATGTCATTGAATGATTCACTTGAAAGGGTTGATTTTATGGTATATGAATAAAACAAAACTATTTAGATAACTCCAACACTGTAAAGACTTCAGAGCCTCTTTGTTAGAATCAACCTTTCCTTCTATAACAAACTTCAGACCACACTTTACTGAGGAGTTATGTAACCTTTCCTAATGTAGCATCTCCCTCTGATGATCATGAGCTCTTCCAGGGCAGGAGATGACTTGTCTGTGCTGGTGTCCTCAATGGACACATGAAACTCACTCAGTGTGTATTCAGCAGCTAGACTGAAGCGAAGGCTTATTTATTTCCCCTGTCTTCATAATCCATAGCAATATGGAGCAAGCTATATTAAATGTAACAAATGTTCTGTATACTCTGTATGTAAGGCTTTGGTGGTGTAAAACTGAAAAAGCCACAGTCTCTAGCTCCAAGGAATATTTTCACACGACAGCTTCAGGACTCCCATGCTTAGAATTCACAGCTCAACATCCACAGCTAATAGTTTAGGGATGTAAAGATTACCACCTTAGGGTGATGATAGGAAAATACTCCGCACAGGTAGGAAGGTGGAAGTGAGCCCCGGGTGTCAGGGAATGTGGGCTGAGGTACATTCCGGAGCCAACAGGAGAGCTGTAGTGCCTTGCAGTGTGGGGAACAGGAAGCTCTCGGGGTGAGCACGGAGTCCCTGAAGATTAGTCAGCCTGGAACACGCAGCGTGAGCTTGATTTTCCACACCGCACTGATCAACCCGAAGCTTTGCCATTCCTCCTAAAGCTACATCTGACTCCTCTGGGGTTGGGGGCTGGGGAAGCATGGGAAATGAAGACCCTCAACTTCCTATTTTCAAATTCCAGGCTTCAAGTCCGAGGCCAATTCAAGCTGGAGGAGAGGGTAGAATTTAGCTTGAATAGAGGCTGAAGTCAGCATTTTTACCTAGGCCTGACATTTTAAATCCCCAATTACCTACCGCTTTGTTTTGTGATTGTAAACGCAACAATGCTGGGCTTGGGAAATGGCTCAGTGGTAAAGCCCAGCAACACAACTGGAGTCCCTTCCCTTGGACACTTGTGGAGAGGACCAGCTCTTGAAAGTTGTCCTCAGTGGTGAAGAGCACTGGCTGCTCTTCCAGAAGACCCAGGTTCCATTTCCAGCACCCACAGGGTAACTCATGGCCACCTGTAATTCCAGTTCTGGGGAATCCAACTCCCTCTTCTAGCCTCTGCCGGCACCAGGAACCTCTGCACACAGAGCAGATGTGCGCGCAGGAAAAACACCTACACATAAAACAAAAAGGGAAACAGTTTAAGTGACAATATGTAATTGCATCTGGGAACATAACCTCTGTTTATATCTTGGAAGAAAGGGTACCTTAGAAGAGACTTAGTGAAACAGTTAAAATAAAAATGAATTTAAGATCCCATCTTACAAGCCATGGCTTGTTCAATGTCACCATTACATTACAGGAGAAGCCAGATCCAAGCTCTGTTTTAAAAAGTCTACACAGATGAATGTATCCCCCGGGTGGATGGAGACAGCAGGAGGGAACCTGGAGATGTAGGCAGGAGGTAGGTTGGAAAGGCTCCAGTGCCAAACTAAAGTCTTTTAAATTCTAATTCTATTTCTAAACCATAATTCTACTAGATTTTGGTGTTGATTTTTATACTATACCTCTTAAATACTCAATACTTTAATTAAATACTATACCTCCTAAAGTACTCAATACTTTAATTACAAATAAAATTATATATACATATATTTGGTGTACAGCATGTTGCTTTGACATATGCATACATAGCAAAATAGGTAGGTCAAGTTAGTAAGAGGTGCATCACCACAAAAATATTTATCTTTGTGAAATGGTAAGGAAGACTTATTCAGAAGCTGAGACAGCATGGGTCAGGTATGCTGCGAGTTATCAGTGGCTCCTTGAATTCTCTGGAGCCCACGCTTATTTTTATGACAAGGACACAGTTTTCAAATGCTGTCATCCACTACAGGAAGTGTCATGTACAGTAGTGCTCTTGATCTTATTCCTCCTATGCCACCGAGGGTTTGCGTCCTTTGGCCACCGATCTCCCTAATTCCTTCACCTACACCCCAGCTTTCCATGACAATGGCTTTACTCTCTATGAGTCCAATGTTTTTAAAGACTCAACATAAAAGTGATATTGCACAGTATGTGCCTAGCTTGTTTTAGTATCTTCAGTTCCATCCATGTTGTCCCATCACTAGTGACAATGTATCCTCATTTAAATAAATGCACTATTGTGAATACACGCTTTCTTTAATTTCGACTTACCCTTTTTCTTGATCTCAGCCATATTGGGTTTGTCAGGTACGGTTGCCCAAAGAGTGGAGCAAGGTGCATGAATGAGAAGAATCGGATCGGATCTCAGTGACCAGCAAGGGTCCATTTGCAAGTTTCTGAAGGCCCTCAGTACTGTTTTCTGTAAATAGTCATTTCCATCCCCACTAGCAACGGGCAAGAATTCCTTTTTCCCCTCTTGGTCTTCACTTGGTATCTTAAGTCTTTTTGGTAACAGCCATTCTCACATATATGAAATGACCTCATTGTAGTTTTAATTTGTGCTTCCCTAATAATTAATGATGCTGAACAGTTTAGATAGATAGATAGATAGATAGATAGATAGATAGATAGATAGATAGATAGATAGATAGATAGATAGATAGATAGACTGACCGACAGACAGATGATACATACTAGGTCTTCTTTTGAGAAATGTCTATTCAAGCTACAGAGCTGCCTCACCATGTAAAAGGCACTGGCTCTCAAAGTATGAGGACCTGAGTTCAAGGCGCTAGCACCCAGAGAAAAAAACTGAACATGGCTGCTCATGTCTAGAACCCTAGGTTATAGGGTGGAAAGGGAAGGATCTGAAGAGCTGACTGGACAGTCACCAGTCAAGCTGAAACAGAAAGCTTCCAGTTCATTGAGAGACTCCATCTCTAGACAATAAGAAAGTGACATGAGATCTGAGGCACCCCACTCTGGCCCCCACATATGCAGGCACAGGTGTGTGCATCCTCATCCTCATACCTTGAGGGTGGGTACCCTGCCCCCATACGAAGCTTCTGGACAACCAGCTGACAGAATTCCTATCTCCTGCATGTGGGTAGCCAATTTTCCCATTGCTGCAACTGAAGAGCCTACCTTTGCCACACTTTCCATTCTCAGCATCTTTGTTGAAAATCTGTCCACCCTGGGTAGATTAATTTCTAGGACCTCTGTCCTGATTCATTGGTCTGCATGACTGCCCAACGACACTGCCACATGGGGTTTTGTTTGGTTTGTAGTACAGGATCCAGTCATAGCTTTATTCTTCTTGCTCAAGATTCCTTAATATTTGGGGTGTCCTGTAGCTCCATGTAAATTTTTCTATTTCCGGGAAATAGAATGCATTTCTTGTGGAATGTATACAATTTACCCTTGTTCATTCAAATGCTGATTTCTCTACCCCACTATCTGGTTTCAATCAGGAGATTGCATTATGATGTTTATTCTAAGCATCACCTGCCTCAAGTCTGTGTAAACATGCCACCATTTGTTCTTTGCATTTTCAATAAAACAACCAGCCAGTGCTGTATAATGGAGAATAGGGTGGGACAGGCTGGTCTGGAAGGGAGGAGAAGGAAGCAAATGGGGGAGGGGGGTTAGGAGAGCTGAGATGGCAGGAGATGACTTGCAACCATGGGGAGAGATGAACCAGACCTAAGATATGACTAAAAGCAAGTATAATGTAGAAAATCTAAATGGGAGGAAACTATGCGGGCTTGGAGGTTTAGGATGGATAACTATGGCCCAGCATTGTGCTCTAGGTTAATTAAATAAATCCTAGTCTCTCTGTGGTGATTTGGGTACACAGATGGTTTAGGAATAACCATTGCTTAACTAAAAGTTAAATCAATGATAAATATTAATAATCAACAACAGATGATATTGAATTTGTAGATGTTTTTGAGCAATATGGACATTTAAAATTTTCAAATCCATGAACACAGAATCTCTTCCTATTTATCTGTATCTCTTTTGTTACTTTCAGTAATGTCTCAGTTCCTTTTGAAAGACTTTTACACCCTTCTTAAATGTATTTCTCTCGCAGGCAAATGGTGGGACCTGGAAACGATCATACTGAGTGAGGTATCCCAAAAGCAGAAAGAAACATATGGTATATACTCACTTATATAAACCTATAGGATAGGAAGATCAAGCTGAAATCTACACACCTAGAGAGG
>CM053744.1:96361349-96404265 GCA_028658305.1 Pachyuromys duprasi
AGTTGAACTCTATTGTGGGCTCTGTGTGCCCGGCTTCGTGCTCTGTGCTAGAAGCTGTGAGCACTGCAGGCTGGTCACCCTTCTGGTCTGGAGGTCTAGCTCCTCAGTCTTTTGAGATGTCAGCTGGGGTCTTTGTGCTCAGCCCTGGGCTTGTTGCTAAGGGCTCTCCCCTGGAATGGAGATTTGGCGCCCCCTTCTGGGCCAGGGGCTGTGCACCATGGTCTGAGATGATATTTGGGGCACACACAATGGGTTTGGGTTGGTGTGCCTCTGCTGAATGCAGGCCTGTCTGAAATGGTGCCCAAGGCCTTCTCTGTCTGTCCTTTGGACACACACAGGGACTGAGGTTTTTGCTGGCGGATGCGTGCAGTGTTTGCCCTCAGTGTGCAGTCTGGTCAAGATGGTCCCCGGACCTTCTCAGTCTGGGGTGGCTCCAGCGATCCGTGCATGCCCGCCGCACACCCGTGGGTTGAAGCAGAACTGGGGTCCCTCCCAGACCCGCCCGCGGACTGGCACATGGACTGAGGTTTTTCTGGCGGAAGCGAGCGGCGGGCACCCGCAGAGTACAGACTAGTCAAAACGGTCCCCCGACCTTCTCAGACTGGGGTGGTTCTGGCGATCGATGCGTGCCCGCCGCACACCCGTGGGTTGAAGCAGAACCCGGGTGCAGTGTGTGCTCACAGTGTGCGGGTCAGTGAAAACGGTACCCGGTTCCTCCTCAGACTGCCTGAGAGACTGTGTGATCCAGTCTATTATGGCTGATGTGGGCACCTAGCGCGGCTGCTCGTTCAGATCAGAGCTGTGTGCTGCTGGTCACCTGGAGATTTTTCTGGGGAATAACTGGGTGTCCCTAGGATTTTCCCACTTGATTTTCTCACCGTGGGAGTTCTGCTCACCTGGCAATCACAAATGCTGGAGTTTTAGGTCCCAGAGTTCAGTCTCCTGGTCGCTGCGTTGTTTCTGCTCTCCTACTCCTCAGATACAGTGTCCTCTCGTGGCAGCCATCTTGGATCTCCCCCGGCGAGGTGTTCAATTTTAATTGGACATGTTAATTAGGTGAGCCAACGGGGGCCTTTGTTTGTTGGACTTCAGTTCTTTGGTGGATGGCCTCAGGAGGAGGAAACGGCCAGAGGCAGAGGGAATAAGGCAGAAGGGGGAGGCCTGCCGGAGCCACACTCAGGCGAGCTAGGGCCCCTTTCAGGTAAGCATGAGAAAGGTGGGCGTTTGAAGATGATCGTGGTGTGAGCATTGTTCGCTATAAGGCATTACTCTACTCAAAATACACCTCCTCAGGACTCTGTGAGGCCTGGCTCTCAGGTGGCTGGCACAGTTGAACAGACTTACATATCCAGTTGTTGTGAAAATTAGGTTCGTGCTTTTAAAGATTTAAAAAAGTGTTTTATTGTGCATGTGTGAGTTTTCACACGAGTGCCAGTGTTGGACCTCCGAGGCAGAATCCCCATGACCAGCAAAATCGAACTCCATGCATAAGCAAGAGGTGTTTATTCAGATACCAGAGCGCTCTGGGACCCCGCTACCTGCTCCTGTTAAAGGAACAGTGCAGAGTGCCCAGCAACGAAATTACAGAGTTTATAAAGGCAAAAACCACAAAACAGTAGGGGGTCTAGGGGTAAAGGATCTTTCTCACAGGGCAGTTATCACCAGGAAACAGGAGGGGGTCTAGGGGTAAAAGACTTTTCTCACAGGGACAGTCTATGATTGTTTATCTTCAGGAAACAGGAAGGGGTCTAGGGGTAAAAGACTTTTCTCACAGTCAATCTATGACCAACCAATCAATCTATGATTGATTGTCACCAGGTGCAGCCAGGAGGGAACAGTTAAAAATTGTTTAGGTTTTCTTATCTATAACTACAGAAGGGTGTCTCTTAGAAACATTTTGTATCAGATCCGGGTCTGATAATAATTACAGCTCACAAGCTTTAGTTCCCATGGTTGGTTCCCATGGTTAGTTCCTTTTGTTAGGGCCAAGTTAAAAATTTTCCATCCTTACAAAAATATAAGCTATAAGACAACTAAGAGAAACATAGGTTACAAAGTTACTCTGCTCTTTCACCAGCAGAGACAGGAGGGCATCAGATCCCGTGGCACCGGAGTCGTGAGTTACCTGCCGTGGGTGATGGGAATCCAACTCCAGGCCTCAGGAAGAGCAGCAAACGCTCTTAACCGCTGAGCAGCTCCTCAGCCCCTGAGGCTTGTACATTTGGATATTGATAGATAACACAGAATCTGTGTTTACACATATCTTTCACTTTGTCATTTTGAAGATAATCTTAGAATTACTATAAATCACCAATTTTTACTTACACTTGTTTAAAAATTGAACATGCATAAATTTGTTACAGGAATAGATGTGACTTGACAGACTGATTTGTCAAATAGATAAATATTTTCGTTTTCACAGAAACAAATTGTATCTTTGAAATGTTTATTAATGTGTTAATAACTACACATTCCCCCTTCTTTTAAAAAAATCATTGGGCTTATTAAATAGATCAGAAAACATGATTGCATTTATATTAAAAAATATATCTATGAATAAAGCATGCTAATGTTTTATTGATAATACAAATTCTGATTTATATGTTTAAAGTGAAGTGTCTATAGGGAGTTAGTGAGGACCAGATTCTGCTATTGGAGAGAGATAGCGTGCGCCTGCACACACCTGTGTGAACAAGAGAAGGAGGGTTGCCGTGACAGGGAACGCTGGGAAAGGAAAGCGACTGGGCCGTTATTTTCTAAAATATGAAGTGCCAAAGCGAGAAAGGTAAAAACTAATAGAATAATCACGGATAAGGGAAGTTTCACAGGGCCCCACCTCTCATGAAGAACCTCAGACAAGGAGTGCCGAGACAGGGGGAATTAGAGTTCCAAAGGGATGAGCCCTGAAACGGTCAGCCGATCCCAAAGTGGTCCGCCTTAAAAACGTACGTGTACAAGTTAACACTAATGGAGTCAGCTGGTTGCATCGATGCATTTATTCACACACACACACACACACACTCACACACACACTCACACACACACTCACACACACACACACACACACACACACACGCACAACAATAATAATTACAGAAGCCATGAATTTGAGGGTGGGAGGTTTGGAAGGAGGAGGTGAGAAATGATGTAAATATATTTTAATTAAATAAAAAATAAGCAAAGCAAAATGCTACCAAAGAGAGATTTCATGAGTTAAAAAAAGTTTAGCAGATTAAGAAAATTCCAATAAATATTTATGAATAAAGCATACAGAAAAGTGTGTGTACATAGTACAGTAGTACAAAATAGGCAGAGCAGAAATAGTGTGTAATTAATCTTTGTTTGGCATTTTCTACATGTCAGGAACTCAGATATTTCTCCCTTTCTTGGCTTCTTTACTGAGTCTCCACTCATCTGACAGAAGAAAACTTACGGCATCTTTCTACCACAACTCAACCTTCTCTCATTGTTTTTAAATATACCTCATCCCAGCCAGGATGTGAATACAGGTGCTTTCCTATAATAACAGAAAGCTATTTTTTTTGAATGAGTGGTACCAACTCTTTTGTCTCAGCCCAGAACACTTTCTCTCGATTTATTCCTGAGACCCAGCTCTTTTCGTTTTTAAATGTTCAGATGGCCCTTTGGAGGGAACGGAGAACGGAGCTGACAGCATCTAGCCTGCAGCTCCGAGGATGAGACTAGTTCCTTCAGCCTTTGTTCTAAGCCAGGTCCTTTCAACTCACTTTCCAGGAGTTTACTGAACGGGTGTGGCTAGGGTGGAAGCTTGAGACTGTGACCCCAGGGTAGGTCAATCTGTGGACCTGGAAGATCGAAGGCCCGAGAGGAAGCGGTTTAAAAGAGCACAGGTTTGGAGATCACGCTGTTTGGGACGTGCTCAGCCCTATCTGTAGGTGGCACCACCACCTAAGGCAGCCGCAATGGGGTGGCCGAGCAGGAGCCCTGCGGGCAGTTTCCCTCCCTCCTGAAAGCATCCCACACTGTAGCTGTCGATTACAGTCTTTCCAGACCTCTGTCATCCCAGGGCTTTGTCATGATGTCCCCAGTCAGACAAAATGAACGTTTGCAGTTTAGTATTTAATAAGATTCAAAGCTTGACAGAACCCCAGAATCCATGTGATGTGAACCTGTGACTTCCTGGGCTTGTCTGTCTGTCTGCCACACTCGGTGACACAAGAATGACCGCAAGGTTGTCTTTCTGAGTTTGTTTAATTCTTCCCTGAATGCCATGCCCTGCTAGAGCTCCCCCCGTCCCCCCTACTCTGGGTAATCCATAGATGCAGAAGAAGAATGGGATGGGGCTGAAACAGGCACACGCTTGGAGTTCTGACTCAGACAATTTTCTATCAGGTCATTTTCAGTCTGTTTCAGATCTGTCAACACACCAGGGGCACTGAGGACAGCCACTTGACTCCTGGAACCCCGGGCCGAGGGTGTGGCTGCTGTGGCAGCTGCTGCCAGAGTGGGACTGGATGGGGTACAGCCTCGGCTGTGGCTGTGGTGACAGGCGTCTGCTGTGGCCGCACCCCCTTTCCTATTCACGAACATGCTAGCAAAAGACCCCACACGGTGTGGCCTCCTGGAGAGGAAGGTGGTGGAGGAGGTGTGGAAGGGAGGGTGGGGGCGGGGGGATTTGTGGTGGCGTCACCTGCTCCGGTGTCCAGGGCTGGCTTGGCTTGGTTTTCATAAGCACCACATACTGGGAGGCCTCCACGAGGGAGATGCGGGGAGAGTGGGGTAGAATGATGCTGGCTGGAAACTTCCTGTTAGTTCTTTACATTCCTTCTGTTCAGAGTCGTGTGCCCCTGAGCAGGGGTCTGTTGGAGCCCTGGGGCAGTACCTCATACAGCCTCCAGAGTTGGCCTCGCAGTCACGAGAACCCACTGACCGTCTGTGGGCTGCTCCGTGCAAAGCCATTGTGGATCAAAGGACTTACATCCGATCACAGCAAATCCCCACAGGCCTGAAGCAAGAGTTAGAAGGAATTTTCCACTTTATTCACTCCAGAGCACTTTCCACAGACTACACATTTAAGTGTGCGTTTTAAAGTCATTTTGGAGAACTTCACACGCAAGCCCGTTGTCCCAGATGAGTATCACTGTACCGAACACACCTTCCCTGCTAACCCTTGGGCGAATCACTCATCAAAATGGCAGTTTCCTCACCTGTGAAGTGTAAATAGTTAGCCCACCTCAGAAGGTTGGGAGAACTGAGAGAGATTATTCCAGTGTCGTGTTCAGCACTGGGCAGGCATGCTAGCGTCTGTTAAGGTTTTTGCTTGAGAGCGTTTGTAACAAATAATATGCCTGCATGACTTCACTGTCAAAGAGGTAGTCTTTGCGTTCTTTAAAAAAAAATGACTGTTTTATTATTATAATTATGTGGATCCGTATGGGTCTGTGTGTGGGAATGTGAGCGCAAGTTCCTGTGGAATTCAGAAAATGGTGTCAGAGTTCCTGCAGCTGGATCTACAGATGGTTGCGAACTGCCCAGTGTGGGTGCCGGGAACTGAACTTGGCCCTCTGTAAGAAGAGTGCCTGCTCTTAGCTCCTGAGCCATCTTCCAGCCTCCACTGTCTACATTCTTATAAGCATGATAGGCGAGAATGTTAATCAGTGGGATCTCAAAGAAAACCAACAAGGTCTTTCTCCTGAGCCATTTGTGCCCAGGCATGGTCCACACAAATATCACAACCCAACATAAGTCTATTACCGTGTAAAGGTAATAAATAGACCAGACACTTCTGGAAGTGGGATCAAGTGATTAAAAACCAAATGACTCATGGCCAGCATATTGTTTAACCTAATGTAGTCGTGTCTTCAAGTGGGACTACGATGTGGGCAAATGGCCTAACCAGGGAAGGACAAACACAGCCATTGGAGATAAGCAGTTTGCTTCAAGAGTGCTTCCAAGATGACCCTCTCTCCAGCCTCCCACGCATGAGGAAAAAGAGCTTCTAGCTCCACTCTGACAGACAGCTGAGGGCATTTCTGGGGATGCTCCATGCAAGCAGCTCTCTTCTTCAAAGCTCAGAAGCCTCCGGGAGATTGGTGTCCTCTTGCCTGAACACAGAGAGCATGCTTTCTACTGCCTGTCCTAAGAGACGTGCTACAAAAGGCAGGAAAGACAGAGGATCAGGTCTTAGCAGTCTCTACACTGGGTTGGCAGCCATCTTGGGGGTACCCAGAAGCCACACATCCTGGCTCCAATATCAGGTGACCATCCTGGTAAATCTGAAGAGAGGAAAAAGAGGCAGCAAGGAAACAAAGCGCTCCCGTTTGTGCAGCTACCGCAGTTTATAAAGGTTTTGTAAGTGTATCCTCCCTTAAACCTCCCAGAAGTCCTGGAAGTAGGGAGCCGTGTTCATTCCAACTCAGATGAGGAAACTGGAGTCAGGGATGTAGCTCGGAATGCGTGCGAGTCCTGGGCTCCTCTCCGGCACTACCAAAAATAAAGGGGAAACATCCCGAACTTAGAGTGATCAGCTCCAAGGATGGTAGCCGGGTTCCGGGCCGGAATGTGCGGTGAGCTTTGTGCAGGCTACGTAACTGGTGCTGCCAGGGCCTCCTGAATGGGTTGGCTGTGTTGACTGCAAATGAACTGTAGTGCTTCTAAGAACCTTCGGGGATCTTTTCACCTCTAGTATTGTCTACCTCATCTAACTAGACTCAGTGATCATCCCTCCCATCAATGAGCACTCCAGCCAAGGACCCACATTCCTGAAGGAAGACACGAACCCTCCTCCTTTCTGCTGATACCCACTGGCACCCACTCTAAACACTGGAAACTTCAGGAACCCTCCCTGCCATTTTTACGGGCGGAGGGAACAAGGGCCTTTTGGATACTTCTGCTGTGGCAGAGTCCTGTGGGGCAAAGGGGCCTCATGCCTGGGGCTGGGGGCTGGGTCTGAACTTGGAGGAGATGGAATTCCACACTGGGATTCAGAATGCCTTTTCCTCCTAGAACCTGGTTTCTAAGACTACCTGAGTCCTGTGTGGTTGAGGTTCTGCAGTCAGCAGCATTCTGTGTTGAATGGGCTTCGGTTAGTTAGAGTTTCCGTTGCTGCAATGACCATGTAATACCATGACCAAAAACCAAGTTGGGGAGGAAAGGGTTTATTCAGTTTGCATGTCCACATTGTTGTTCATCACCTGAGGAAGTCAGGACAGGAACTCAACCCAGGCAAGAACCTGGAGGCAGGCGCTGATGCAGAGGCCACGGTGCTGCTTACTGGCTTGCTTCCCCTGGCTTTCTTATAGACCCCAGGACCACCAGCCCAGAGGTAATGTCACCCACAATGGGCTAGGCCCTCCCCCACTGATCACTAACTGAGAAAATGCACTACAGCTGGATCTCATAGAGGCATCTCCTCAACTGAAGCTCCCTCCTCTCTGATGACTCTAGTTTGTGTCAGCTTGATATGCAAAGCCAGCCAGTACACTCTCCAACTCTTTGGTTCCTCTCGGGGAGGAATTTCACATTCCATCAGGTGTAAGTTAAATAACACAGACTTATTTAGGCTACGGACTGTCCCATCTTGTACTTGACCAGTGTTCTTAACCTTTGGCTCATAGTTCCTAGCCCAGAGGCTGGCTACAGCGGTCAAACAGTGACTGCAGATGGCTGCCCTTTGGACTTGTTTCCATGGTTAAGTGCATGTTTCTCCAAGGTCTTCCCAGGCTAAGCAGCATTAGCCTCCAGTAACATAGCCAGCACAGCAGCAAAGGGTGTGAAGCGTCCGTTGTGGTGGCTAAAGTCCTGGTGTTTTGATGTTGTCGCCAGGCCTTTCCTCAAACTGCCAGCCTGGCTCCGGTGTTAGACACAACACCGGACTGGGAGGGGTGTGGGAGAGCCTGGCTGCTCAGGGTGGCATTTCTTATCTAGTGCGGACCTCACTTATAGAACAGGGCGGGGACGGGGGACGGTGGGGGACCTCAAGGGTCAGCACATCCTGAGCTCGGGGTGGCTGCTCATGGGTTTTGAACATTTGTAGAACTATTTAAGGAAAAGGGTTCATAAACTTGGCTAACAAGTGTAGGAAATTCATTATGTTCTTATTTTGTTAGTTCTGTGTTTGCTTTCTGTGTGCACGCTGCATGCTGGGAGAAACAGGCATTTATAAATAGCACATATAGTAGGCTGATAGATAAGTGCAAGAGGAGATACACCACATAGAAATGTGGTGCCCCAAGAGACAGTTCCATTGGGAGGGTCCTAAGAGCATTTTGGAAGGGGCATGAGATTAGAACTGCAGAGTTCTAATCTCCGAAAGTAATAGGTCTTCCACATAGGCTCAGAGAGAGAGGAAAGGAGCCTGGAGAGGGGAAAGAGCAGGTGTGGCGCAGGCTGGCTCAGAGCCGGGGGCACTAGAAGCATTCGATGGAGTGTCTTAGCTGCATCCTCCATTGCTGTCATCAAATGCCTGACAATGGTGACTCGGGGGAAGGTTTCTTTCGGCTCACAATCTGAGAAGATGCAGTTCACCATGGCAGAGAGAACGTGGCAGCTGGCCGCTGGTCCTCCTATGTGAGGAAGCAGAACATGCATGGCTGGTGCTCAGGCTCAGTTTCTCCCACTTACTCGGTCTGGGACCCCAGCCCATAGAATGGAGCCATCGACATTCAGGGTGGGTCTTCCATCATAGACACACCCAAAGGCTTATCACTGAGCTGATCTCAGGTGTTGTCAAGTTAACAATGTTAACCACCAAGTCTAATGAAGGACAAAGCTAGGATGAGAGCCGTAGTGTGATGTGGAGAAAGCAAACTTAGGTCTGTCTTTCCTTCTTCCTTTCTCTTTTAGACAGGGTCTCAAGTACCCCAAGCTGGCCTTGGACTCCTCGTGTAGTCATGGATGACCTCAGACTTCTGTCCTTCCTGTCTCCGCCTACGGAGTGCTGAGATATAGAAATGTACTACAGAGCTAGGGATCAAACTCAGGGCTTCCTGCAAGCTAGGCACGAACTCTACCAACTGAGCTATATCCTCGGCCCCGTGGAACAAAATTTTGACTTTATCACATGAGGATCCAATGAAGGGGTCAAAGGGGAAGGTGCCACAGTATGCCAGGTTTGTGTTTCAGAAGGCTCACGGAGGCAGCAGGGTGTTGGATGGACTCGTTCTGGATGGTTGAGGGGGCTGTTGGATGACTTATTCTGGATGGTTGAGGGGGCTGTTGGATGACTTGTTCTGGATGGTTGAGCATTCTAGGCAGAATGCTCAGGCACCAAGATGGAGATAGGAGAAAGGGAGGCATCCAAGAGCCAGCACGATGAGCCTGCTAGAGGTTTGGAAAGTTCAGGCACGCAGCGATTCAGAGCAGAGTCTCTGTTAGCACAGACATTAGGCTTTTGGCTGCTCTTGCAGGACAGAGTTGCAGCGGTTCCCTGGGGCCTGCTGGATCATGCCCAAGCTCCCTGGGCTGTCTTTCAAGGGTCCATTATCTGGCTCCTTTATGTTTCTCCCTACTGCGGTCTGCAGATGCTCACACTGGAAACACTTAGGTCCTTTTGAAGCCAGCTCAAACCGCTCACCGTCTCTGGCCTTGCCTTGGTTCCCAGCCCTAGCAGCCCCTCAGCTGAGGCACTCCGACATAATCTCAGCCGCTCACCCACTCACGTGCAGATTAACACCGGCTTGAATGCTCACCTTCGTCTCAATAACCTTCCATCCTGCTAGGGCCTTGTAGGTCTCATTCTTCTCTGAGCTATGACAGACATTGTTATACCTCATGAAGGCTCCCAGGGGAGAGACCAAGATGAAATAAAGCGGGTGAGGCTCGGCCACACACTCCTCTCTGCATCTAACTCAACCGCTTTTGCTCAGCTTCAGGGACTCTATAGATGAGTCTGTGGGAGAATACATTTGAACAATTTCAATGCTGCGAAAGGGGGGCAGCTTTGAATGCAAATGAACAAAAGAGGTAGAAGGAATTTCCTGTTTTATTTTTTTTCTAGACAGGCGCCTATGGGAGCACAGAGCCACAGTGGCAGGGGCTTAAGCAAACCATAGGGGAACCTTGCCCTTGCCCTTTGGCCTCAGAATTTCACTACCTGTTCCCCGGTACAGCAGTTGCTCAATGTTATTTATGTTGAGAAACTTTATAATCTTTGAGTGAGAAGGTGGTGGCCCTGGGAATCTGTATTAGGCAGGGGGCGGTGGAGAAACCCAAGAAAGCCGTTATGGGGATGTGATGCGTGAAGGTGAAGATGGTACAGGCTTGGCTGGGATGATGGATGACTTCAAAAACTCAGGACAGGACAACAACATGGCTGCCACTGGTACCTCTTGAAAAGGTCCGATAGAGGTTTTTTGTTTGTTTGTTTGGCTGGTTGATTGGTTTTGTTGTTGTTGTTTGGTTGGTTGGTTTTGTTTTGACTTTCAGAAGTTGAACAGTACTTCTAAAACATCTGTTCCTGACAAACAATGTCAATGTCAGGATTTATTTTTAGCTTTGGATGTAGCCTGCTCCACCCTTGGCAAAGATGGAAAGAAGCTGTAGGTCGAAGCCAGAGTAGGAGCTTGCCTGAGGGGAAGAAAACACCCGAAGCGCTATGTTCCCCTTCCCTTCATCTCTGAGTCAGTCTTCCTCGTGGCTTCCACAGGCTGAAAGAAGCATACTTAGGGGTTTAGAGGGGTGGTAGCCACCTTGAGAATTTCCTCTCCTCACTGATCGGCATTGGTGAGGCAGTCACAATCGGAGTGCACTCAGTCAGTAAGCTCTACCTCATTGCCCAAGCCCCATCGTGTGACCTCTGCTTCTCCCAACCCTAGACTGGCATCGTGACCTCACAGTTTTCAGTGTGCTAGCCTGTAAGAGAGTGCGGTGAAGACCGTCTGGGCCAAAACGTCTGCCAGGGCAACACCAGAGCGTTGGTTTACTCCACAAATGGAGTGTTTATCTGTGTTATTTCATTCACTCATTTGGTGGGCACTTATTTAGTGCCTTAAATTATTATGTGCTAAACACTGATCCTAGTGGTGGGAGATAGTAATAAGAATGCCAAAGCCTTTGACACAGTAGGACTTATATACTAGTGGGAAGACGCATAGTATATAAAAACCATAGTTGTTCCTTAAAGTATTGCCGAGATGACAGGGCACAGTGCTCTGTTAATAAGGTGAAAGGTGTTAGAGACAATGAAGAAATGTAGCGTATTGCGGAATTGTAAGAATGCTGAAAAGTAAAGATATATATTATGTCTCTGCAATCATGGCCCGCTAAAATTTCAGCTCTGGGGCTGGAGAGATGGGCTCAGAAGTTAGGAGTCATTGCTGCTCTTCCAGAAGACCTGAGTTCTATTACCAGAACCTACGTTGGGTGCCTCACAACCCCAGCTCCAGGGTATCTGACACCCTCTTCTGGCCCCTGTGGATGCCTGCATACATGTATGCACACACACACACACACACACACACACACACACACCCCTAAAACCAAAAATAAATAAAAACGCTAGCTTCCAGTTACACACAAGGACTCAGGCTATGAAAAAGATCAACTTTGATTATTGCTTTCTCATTTGAGCCTGTGGTTTCTGGTGGTCTTTGAGCTGCCTCCAGTAAGTTGAGAGAAGCATATGATAAGAAAGAAAAGAAAGCAAGAAAAGAGAGAAGGGAGGAGAGAGAAAGACAGAGATAGACTGAATCAAGACTGATCTAAAACAAGAAACTTGTGGGCTACTGACAGTGAATCAGACATTTATTAGGCCCACAGGTGATCTTCACAGAAGCATAGTCGACAGAGAAGGCACATCTACTCCAATAACGGAACTGTCTCCTCCATGAAAAAGGATCCAAACAACCAGCCCACTGCGCACATGTTGAGAGTGGTACCTTTAGGCTGTAGTTCCATATTGAAGATTCAAGGTCAGTTACTGCTCCAAGGATGCTGTGTTCTCAGCAGAGACGTGGCCAGGTCATACTGAATACAGGAATGTCCATGTCATTGAGCCTGTCAATCTTAACTCCAGTGATGCACATAAGCTCACTGAGGAACTATTAGGGTGGGTAGGAAGAAGACACCTTGTTCACTTCTTGAGAACCTCCCACACTTCTAAGACAGCATTCTCATGGAACAAACAGATTTTTACATCCTGGTCCCATAACAAGCATTCATAGACCATTTCCCCCAAAACTGTCACAAACCCTTCAGTTATTCTTTTAATTCCCGATTGTCCAAACCACTAGCTATTGTCAACGAACTGGCTTAGATCCAGTTCTCAGGTCATTCTCTTTCTAGATAAAATGTATTTGACAAGTGCGTTCCAAGCTCTGACAATGGAAGGATTTCCTTGCCCTTGGCTCCTCGGGTTGCCCTTCTGCAGTTCCGTGTTCCACCAACTGCTGCTGTCTGCATAGCGGTCTGTGACCAGGACTTTTAGGCCAGACCGAGGGCAGGAGATGCTGCAATTGAAATGGACTGTCTGGTTTCATAGTGTGTGATTGGTCTAGACACTGTAGCAGTGCCTAGCCACCAGAGGCAGAGTGGGTAGAGTTACCATGAGTGGCATCAGGGCTAGAGACGTAGCCAAGGTCTGACCCTAAGAGTCACTGAATTTGAGGCTGGAGAGATGGATCTGTGCTTAAGAACATTAGCTGCTTTTCCAGAGGACCTGGGTTTGATTCCCAGACATGGCACATGGCAGCTAATAACCATCTGTAATTTCAGTTACAGAGGTTCCAATGCCCTCTTCTAGCCCCTGTGGGCACCAGGCATGAATGTGCTGCAGGGACATACAGACAAACATGGATATGTTTTTAAAAGTCAACAAAAGGTTAAACACACTATGGGTCCCCAGAACAACCTGTAAGATTAGCTCCCCCCATTACACTCTCCCCTCTCTGCCCCCTCCCTCACTGCTTCTCCTCTCCCTCTCCGATCATCACCTGTCTACCCTCATGTCTTATATATAAAGAGAAAACACCTAATAGTTGTCTTTTTGAGTCTGGCTTATTTCTCTTACTTCGATGATCTCCAGCTCCATCCATTTCCTACAAATGACAGAATCACTCTCTTTTTAAAGGTTGAATTAGCTCTCACTGTGTCTTATATCACGTTTCCTTTATCAGTTCACCTGTGAATGATTACCCAGGCTGATTCCACAGCTTGGCTGTTGTGAATATTGTCATAACAAACATGGATGTTCCTGCATCTTCTGTAATGAGCTGACCTAGATTCCTTTTCATATATGCTCCGTTGTTAGATAGCTGGGTCATATAGTAATTCTATTTGTAGCTTCTTGAGGAGCCATTATTTCCATGGTGAGTGCACTAGTTTACATTCCCACCTGTAGTGTATAAGACCTCCTCTTTCTCCACATCCTCACTGACCTCTGTATCATTTGTTCTCTTGATGATAGGTATATTAGTCAGGGTTCTCTAAAGGAACAGAACTAATTGTGTATGTGTGTAGATGCATGTATGAACACATATGCATGTGTGTCTTACATTTTGGTTGACAGGATGTTGTCTAAGTAGTCCAACAATGGCTATCTTATGATAGGTAGGCCAAAATTCTTGTAGTTGTTTAGTCCATGGGCTGGGCGTCTACAATCCCAGGTCTGGTTCTGGAGTCTGGAAAATTCAGTCTACATTGGATTCTTGAAGAAGTTGGACTTCTTCTGGCTGCAGCAACAGGATAAACAAATCTGCCAGTGAGAGTGAGGGCAGCAGGCAAAAGCAAAGCCTCCATTTTCCGTGTCCTTCTATGTGGGCAACCACCAGAAGCTGTGGCTCACATCTAGGGTGGGTTTTGTGCTTCAAATAATTTCACCAAGGAAATCTCCCACAGGAGTTCCTGGAAGCCTGGGTTTTAGTCGATTTCAAATGCAGACAAGTGAACAACCAAGATTAGTCATTTACTGATTGAATTTAATGGGCATTTTATTTTTTGAACTCTTACTATAGTCTGCCTACCAATCCCATGACTATGTTGCTGGGAAGGGTGTCTTCTTCTTCAGTAACTGTGTTTTCATTCTGAAGATGTTTTCTTTCTTATGCAAAAATTTTGTAATTTCATGCAATCTTGTTTGTCAGTTCTTGCTATTATTTCCTGTGCCACTGAAACACTTTTCAGAAAGTCCTTGGCTACATTCGTACTTTGTAGTATTTAATACCCATGTTTTCCTCTAGAGATTTCAAACTTTTCAATCTTACAAGTATGGTCCTTGATCCAGTTTGAACTGATTGTTATGCAGGGTGAGTGATATGATCTATTGTTTCATGGTTCTACAAGGGGCTATTCAGTTTTCCCAGTACCATTTGTTGAAGAGGCTGTGTTTTTTCCCAATAGATGCGTAGTGATTTAAGTGAAAACATCCTCTATAGGCTCATATGCTTGAATAATTGGATCCTAGTTGGTGGAAAAATTTGGGAAGAGTTAGGAGGTGTGGTCTTGGAGGAGGTGTGTTATGGGGGAGGTTTTGAGACTTCAAAAACCCCCTGTTGTTTTCGGATCAAGATGTGAACTTTGAGCTGTTCCTACCACCATGTCTTCATGCTGCCATTATGGACGCAGAACCCCTGAAACCACAGGCCTGTTGAAGGAGGGTCTTGTGCATTGTGCTGTTAGATGCTGATTTCGCTGTCCTGAGATCTGGTGGCCACCCAGATGAGCACTTTCTCACAGACAGCTGTCTTTGGTGTATAAACCTTGCTCTACCTAATTTAAAGTTGATTGGTTAAAAGAAATGCTAAATAGAAAGGCTGTGGCTTGACAGAAGAGAAGAAGGCAGAGATTAGCGTCCTGGACTTGGGGATCAGGGGACCAGTAGGCAGGGAGAGGAGGAGAAGGAGCCGGACATGGCCTGATGCCGCAGATCCAGCCCAGAAAGGACTACTTTCGCCAAGTAACTTGGGTTGTGTAGCCGAGAGATAGCCAAATAGCTTAGAAGGTTGTCATCTGCCCAGCCCCAGGGCTTTAAGCTTGTGAAATAAATCACAGTCTCGGTGGATGGTTATTTAGGAAGCTATCGAGGTTGAAGAAAACTGTTGCTTTATTAACTGCATCTTACGCAAACCCAGTGAAATGCCGTTTTTAATAAGTTGCCTTAGTCATGGTGTCTTTTCACAACAATAGAAAAGTAATACTGTATGGGTTTGACACCTCAGTCAAATCCTGTGTGGCTGTAGCGACATGGTCTTATCTCTGGGTCCCCTATTGTATCCTATTCACTTTGTTTTTATTACCTGTACCATACTGTTTTTATTACGGTGTCTCTGTAGTATAATTTGAAATCACTGCTAACTTTAATTATGATTGCTTTGGCAGTTTGGGATCTTATGTACTTCCATATAAATTGTAGGATTTTTTCTTTTTCTGTGAAAAAGAAACAGATTTTAAGGTTTCTTTTCTTTGTGGATTACTCTGCTACTCTGAATTTTCTTGACTACAAGTGGTTTTTTTTTTGTTTGTTTGTTTGTTTCTAGTTGTCTGACTGGTAACTCGTGGCTTTCCTCAAGTGTTTTATTAAGAGTTGTGGTGCTGTCTTCCAAGACCTTTGTTGAGAAATGCTTCATGAGCCTAAAAGATTTCTTTCAGTGCTGGAAATGGAACTACTGAAGCCATATCTCCTAACTTCACTCAGTGGCTTTTAGAATATTTACATACTGGGCTAGGATATAGCTCAATGATAGAGAACTTTCCTGACATGCAAAAAGTTCTTGGTTCTAGTTCCAGGGCTACAAGAAAAAAAAGGAAAGAAATTCATGAGCTTTTGCTAGCCCTTCCATCATATACTACACCATGTGGCTCCCTGGACTATTGTGACTTCATTGCACAACTGTTTTTGTTGTTTTAATGCGCAGACCCAAATACGTGTTCTGTTTGAGATTTGCTTAAGCTTTTGGCTCTAAGAATATAGACAGACACAGAGCTCTGAACTCATCACAAAAGTATGTGCCTGAGTATTATTCCAGTGACATTTTTCCTTGGTCACTCATTGGGACCATGTTTCTACACTCAGCTCTAGGAGCTCTAGGAGGCTCCCCGTCCAGCACTCCACGCTTTGGACTAGCACCCATCTCTGTAGGACAGGCTCTCAGGAGGAAGATTATGTTTGTGGTTTTGATACAGAAACAAAGGATCAAACTTGTGTCCCCAGTCCACTTGCAGGTTAGAGCCATCTCCTTGTCTTCTTTAGCGTATTAAGATGTCTGTAGGGAGATGGAGGCAGCTTACAGGAGACCACTGCTTATCTTCATCATCAAACCCCTCCCTCCCCGACCTGCTCAGACAGAAGCGGAAAGGACCCCATCAAAGCTGGACCCATCATAGGTCAGAACATCAGACTAGAAACAGACATGTGAGTCTAACTGCCTCCACACCCCCACCCCAACCCTCACTAACCAACTAGCTCAAAGGCTTCAGAAGAAAACACATTGCCGCCTCCGCTTGTGAGGCGGGAATAACGGTAATAGCAGTTTATAGTCGCTGTCATTTCATCCGAGCAGCAAATATGTCAGAACGCCTGGCCCGGGCAGTGGTGGGGCTTCTGATTGCAGCTCTGCTACTCACTCTAATGGACTGGGTCACTTTGGGCGATTCATGCTGGATGGAAATTTCAGGGAAAAAGGTTTCAACGGCGGGGGGGGGGGGGCGGAGAGGACTGTCAACTAAAAATTAAAATAAAATAAACGCTAGGAGAGTGTTTTAGAAAGCTGTCTGCAGACGAGCAGGGAGATGACATGAGTAGCTAGAGTCTGTGAGGCCGTTGTGGAGTTGCTGCTGCCCTTCTGTGTCACAAGAATGCTAAGAAGTCAGGTGAGGACCAAAGCTGGACTCCTCCTCCAGGTCTGTGAAGCCAGGCCAGCTGAACCTGAGCACCCTGCTGCTGTGAAGCCAGGACAGTGGAGCCTCAGCACCCTGCTGTGTTGGTGCTAGAAATACTCAGAAGATGGACAGCTACAAGGCAGAGCTCCCGCAGTAAGCGGGAACTGAAGGAAGGCTGCTCGGCCCCAGGGTTCTAGAAGCTTGGCTGTTTTCTTGAAAATAAGAGTTCCATTTTTATTGCTTATAGTCCCTCCTGATTACGGAAGCCAATGGGCCTTGGGTGAGAGACAGAAGGTGACAGTAAAAAATGTCAGGTCATGGGCATTTAGCTGCCCATGACCCACTGCTCTGCTGGGTGGGAAAGGAAAGCTGGCACACGGAGGGAGTGTTGGAAGTGAAAGGGGCTTAGATTGGTGGGGTCTAAGTAGGTGCCAGGGAGAGGAAACAGAAAGAACCGCGACTGAAACGTGTTTCCCTTTGAAAGCTCAGCTGCCACGCAGCCGTTCTGTCTGCACCCTGACAGGTCCCAGACCAGCTGTCAGAGGGCACCTTTCACTCTCGCACCAGCTGAAGTGCCCTGGCCACCTTGAACTCAACACCTCCTCACTCGCAGCCCTCCTGCCACAGAGGAGAGAGAAGCCACCATGACCGTGGTCTCTTTCTACCTCCAGAAACTCCGCTAAATAAAAAGCCGACTCATGGCTTGGCAGGTAAAGGTCCTCGCCACAAAGCTGACACCTGAGTTTGAGTCCTGAGATCCACATAGTGGAAGGAGAGAGCTGTAGAGAACCAACTTCCATAAGCTGTCATCAGACTCCACACACACTGTGGTCAGGGACTTTCCTTAATCATGTTCTCTCTCTCTCTCTGTCTCTCTCTCTCTGTCTCTCTGTCTCTGTCTCTCTCTGTCTCTCTCTCTCTCTCTGTCTCTCTCTCTGTCTCTCTCTCTCTCACACACACACACAGATAACACACACGTACATGCATGAACACAAATAAGTAAATACACTTTTTAAACTCCTAAAGGCTGATAGAAATATTAAGATAGAGCCCCCAATAAGTGGTGTGTGTGTGTGTTTGTGTGATTTTTAACATAACTAAAATTTTGAGAATACTTAGGGTGTAGCCTTTTATTAAGTGGGAAGGGGAGAATCGCTTCTTTTATACCTTTCCCCCTTTCCAACCGAAAATCAGAGAGAAAGGAAAAAGCAACAAGTGAGGGATATCAGCGTAGAAGGGGGTTTGAGAATGTAGAGTATCCCACAAAGGCGTGATAACAGCTACACGCTTAGATATTCCCCAAGAAAGACTCCAGATCCACAGCCGGGAACGAGAAGCTCTTTGGATGAATCATTGTATGATCAAAGTATGTGCTGGATGGCGAGCATGCTTTGTGTTTCATGGAAGTTTCCATCCACGCCACTTCAGTAGATATGAGCAGCAAAAGGCAGGAAGGAAATGCCATTTTAAAAAACTGCTCTGTCAGGGCTGGGGAGATGGCTCATTGGCTAACAGCTAGTACTGCTCTTGCAGAGGACCTGAGTTCAGTTCCCAGCGCCAACATCAGTGGCTTGCAACCCCTGTAACTCCAGCTTCCAAGGGATCCAATGCCTCTGGCTTCCACAGATATCTGCATTCACATGTATACACAGACAGCATGAATCATACATGTAATTAAAAATGATGAAATTAAATCTTTAAAAAAGCAATAGTTGTGTATAAAGCTAGGCAGCAGGAAAATGTAGAGCCCAGGGACATGAGGACAACTTCAAGTTGGCAGATATTTCCAGGCATCTCTTACCAGCACTCTGTTGTCCTAGTGACATGGTGCTGTGTGACATGGGCTTCTGTAAAGTTGCAGTCACACAGACACAAGGCATCACGAGAATCCTGACAGCTCCATGTAAATGCAGGACAGATACCTCAAACAGCAGAATTATTTTTACCTGCACATACATACTTGCTGTAGAAATGAGGTGTTAATGTTCTGGCCTTGGGCTGAACACTAGATTATGTTATATTGAGAAGAGCTAGATTCCAAACAGTCCTAGCATTTGGAACAGAGACTGAGGCAGAGGCTGGTATGCTGGTTTGTTATTAGGGCGTACAGTTCTAGAGACAAGAGTAGAATCAGGAGGAGAGAGGCAGGAGAGTGATGAAATCAATAGGAAGACACAAGTAAGCCAGGTATGTCCTAGTGAGGTTGCTGCTCAGTCGAAAGGCCTTGCACCCCAAGAAGTGCTGTGGACCAGGGTAAGCATTTCCGGGATGGTGGGACCAGGAGTGCTAAATGGATTCTGCCCCACACTGGTCAGAGGCTTTGCCCATCCAGCTCTGATTCCAGCCTTTCAGGTTGCTCATGTGTTAGTGCAAGCCCTGATAGGGCCCTACCGCCGTGTCGTGGGGAAATTTCCGGGTGAGGAAAGGAGCCGGTCTCATCACTCCCGTGAGAGCTTGGATCTCACAGCATCCAGGCAGCGGGAACAGGAGGCAGGTAAGGTGGGAAGTGCCTGACATGGGACTGAAGAGGGGTCTAATGTATTTATCACCCTCTTGCTGCCAAATGCTCAGCATGGCTTTTATCTCTGAATCCCTGTGTCCTGATGCCCCACGAGGCACAGAGCAAGCTCACACCTGGCTTTGGCTAAATAAAGGAATGGATTCAAGTCTCTGGGGACTAAATGACCCCAGAGACCAACCCCTCTTACTTGTCTCTGGCGTTCTTCTGCCACCCACCTCGTACCCCAGACCTAACCAGCAACTAGGTCTCCATGATTGGAGTCCTGCCTTTGCCCCTCGCTCCTGCCTGGCCACCCTCCCAGGCTCGAGGTCGGAAAAGCTGCCATCTTTAGCTGCTCTGAAGTATAGCTCCTACAGCTCCCACAGAAAGTCAGTTTCTAGTCTTTCAAAAGGATGCTATCCTCCTGGCCCTGTCATCTCCCTAACTTCCTCTCAAAATTTCTTCCAGATTCTGAAGCAAACCACACCACTTCGTCATTTGTTCTGCTGGAGTGTGGTGTGGTGGGTGTGTGAGGGTAGGGGTTAAATTGTGCTATTTGTTCCCACTCAGAGTCCCCCTTGACATGAGAAATCCTTATTCCTCTCTCCTGCATGACCCCTCTTCCTAAGTGAGTCACCCTCTCCCCTCTGGCCACACCCAGCTCTTCCTTCTTATAATGCGGTCAACCCTGGACGTTTGGCTTGGGTCAGGCTTCCAGGTTGCCCCCCGGAGCCCGACCTCTTGTGAAGTCCACACTCACCACACAGAAGGTGTGTGAGACCACGGGGTGGAAGTCAGCCCCCCACACTTGCTCCAGCGCACAGCCATTTCCAGAGTCCATAGCTGGCAGACCATCTGCTGTCACAGCCGCAGCCTGGGTTCAGGATGGCGCCTCTTGCTAACCTTATTCCATTTAAGGGCGACGGTCAAAGCTCAAGCAAAGAAAAATGTTCCCAAGTATACAAGTATACGTTCCGTGGAAATGGGGGAAGGCAGCTCCTGGCAGCCACCCAGGGTGGCACCAAATTTAGTCCAAAAGGTTGACTATAAATATATTAAATTTTTTATTATAAAATAGCATGACAACACTAAAATAGCTCACAAAAGAAAGAGAATGAAGGCACCCCCCACCCCAAAGACCCGTCATACAGGCACAGCTGCCTTCATTCGGGTTGCTCTGGAGCCTTTGTTCTTGTATACCTATTTTTACATGTTGAAGCATGGTGTACATATAATTGTCTGGCCTCCCCTTTCTCCCTAAGAATATATGAAAAACACCGAACACAAATATAACATTGATGGAGACGCGGGGTGTGATGTGTACGAGCTGTGTAGGCGTGGATCTCCCTTGAGTCTCAGTATCCTCATCTGTAAGGCCCAGTAAGTTTATGGGATCATCATAAAGATGAACCTCAGCCCAGCGCCTAGCAAACTGTGAGTGCTTTACTGCAAGTCCCTTTTATTCCCGTTATCCAAATGTAGGAGGTTTTCAAGTGAACCTTCACCCAGCCAACCGTACCCTATAGAGGCTTTAATGCTGCTTTCCAAATGTGCATCTTTAAATCAAATACTTAGACGCATAGGCCTCTCCAAGCTATGTCCCGTTCCCCTGAAGTGACAAACCCAGGGATGACATAACTTCCCCTCCAGTCCTGAGTCCCCTTGTTGCTTGGAAGCACCCGAGGGCCTTGGCTCGGCTACAGAGCTCAAGTAAAGGAACATTCCTGAAGGGCTTCAGACGTGCATCTTTCTCTCTGGGGAAACACTTGTTATCAAGTGTTATGTCCACAAGGGCCTTGAATCTAGGTGATGGAAAATTAGCCAGGGTAAGGGTATGGACAGAAGAACTTGAGCCTTGTAACCAAGCTATGACCTCCCCAGGGATATAGGTAAAGGAGTGACTTCAGAGTGGCATTGGAGTCATGATAAAAATGACACCCACTTGCCCCTCTGCTACCATCGCTTGATGAGGTAGGTGCCTGGAATTCACACTATTGGCCCCCTTTAGTTTTCGGGGTCAGCAGTTCATCTGCATCTCACTGTGATTCTATCAGCCTGACCTTGTCCTGCACCAAGGCTCTGAGCTGGTGCCCTTGTGAATGAGCCAGCTCTCAGGAGAAAGCTTGGCTTTGCCCATACCAGTCTTCCTCCACTGAGTCTGCAACCTGCCAGTCCAGATCAGTGGTCCTGGCTGCTGAGCTATGTTCCAGACATCCTGCCTGCCTGGTGTCACAGATTCTACGACCTGGTTTCCCTGCTGCACCCTCATCCCCATTACCCACTGTGTGCTGAGGTGTCATGCTTTGACTTCTCTGATGCCAAGGCTACTCTGGAACACACAGTAGGTTCTTTCCCATCCCCTTTCTGCCAACAGGTCCTGGTATCCTTCTGGGCCTTATGGCTAAGTTTTCCCTGGAGCAACCCCTATCTCCCTTTCCATGCCCTCTCCAGGGAACAAGCATCACTTTGAAGACCCAAGGATGTTGTAAGAGTAGACACTGGTGGAAATAATCATTGCACCCTTAATTAAGGGGGCCTTTTGTCCAATCTGATGTCGGTATTTAGTTGATTTCATTCAAATCGTCTCTAAATGTTCCTTCCTTTGCTTCAATGAAAAGGTTTCTATCCCTTAAGATTTTCCAGAAAAAAAGTAGTATGTTTGCTTTGCAACAACTGGGACCAAATTTTGTGGTAGGTGTCAGTTGGATTCTGTACCTCTCCAAAAGGTTAGGCATTACTGAAATAAGGGACAACTGTATTTTGGAGTTTCCTAGAAGGAATTTGGATTTTCTTCCTGGCTCGTCAGCAGCTGGCTTTTCAGTTGTCAGATGCGAATTTGCACACTACTTCCTCAGAAAGGACTTCACACTCCTCTCGCCCCCCGCACCCCCCCAGCCCTGGTCTGCCCGAGTTTCTTTCCTTCATTGTATTTAACATGATTTGAAGTTCTGTAACCTCTTTGTTCACTTGCATCACAGGGCCTTCCCTCATTATAAGCTAGAAAAGGCACGAGCCATGTCTGATTTGGTTTTGTTGTTGTTGTTGTTATTTTGTCTTTTTTTTTTTCCAGAGCTGAGGACCGAACCCAGGGCCTTGCGCTTGCTAGGCAAGCGCTCTACCACTGAGCTAAATCCCCAACCCCGCCATGTCTGATTTGTAAAGCTGTGTTTCTTTTTCTTTTTAAGATTAATTTATTTATTCATTTTCTATCCTGATTGCAGCCCCTCCCTCCTCTCCTTGCAGTCCCACCCTCCCTCTCTTTTCCTCATACCCCCACTCCTATTCCTCAGAAAAAGGGGACCCCCGCCACCAACCCACCCTCGTTCATCAAGTCACCTCAGGACTGGATGAGTCCTCTTCCCCTATGGAGTCCATGTTGGAGATGTAAAGCTGTACTTCTAATGAATGGTACAAAGCCTGCTTAACGCAACTGTGAGCCCACTCGGGAGGTAGAAGCAGGAGGATCAGGAATTTAAGATCATCTTCGGCTTCATAGAGTTTGAAGCTAGCCTGGGCTACAGGAGACCCTGCTTCCAATGAACGAACAAACACACATTGTTAAATGCAAGGTTTTCTCTTTCCCAGTTAAGATGATGGAAAAAAAAAGTATAGTTTCCACCAATGTCCGATGACTATCAGGACAGCACCCTCCAACCCTGTGCTTTCTACTGATCTATCATTTTCAAGTTCTGTTTTCTATCAAGGGCCACTCTGAGGGCTGGCTGCAGGGCTGCCAGGACCTCCCGAGAGGGGCACTCATTTTGGCAGCTTCCCCCAGGCTCACTATTTTTCTCATTTGCATATCATGGAAGCAGTTCTTCAAAAGGATCTCCAAAGTACCTAATGCCCTTGGTCATTTGTCTCTGTGCTGCCACATTTGCTCTTTACAAAACCAAACCAAACCTGAGACTTTTCACGCTATGCCTCAGAGCAGTGATGACACTATCTAATCCCTGAATACTCTCTGGCCAGCAGGATGCAGCACCAGTGCTAGGAATTGTTACTTTTAGGATTGTTTTTTAATTATAATTTGCCTCTTTGTGTATGTGTATGTGAGCACATGTGTGTAGATGCCTGAGAAGACACTGTCAGCTGGAGCTGGAGTTACAGGTGGCGGTGGGCCACTCAGGTGGGTGCTGGGAGCCAGACGTAGCAGCCATCACTCCTTACTGCCGAGCCATCGCTCCAGCCCAGGCAGAAATTCTTAACTGACATTCAAGGAAGAAATTAAGGGAAGGGACCTGAGGAGCCCATCTCAGGATGTGTTTGCTGTGTTATTAATCAGCGTGTGCTCTTGCTGATGAAACAGTGGGAGGTGAAGAGAAACAGAGTTTCTGCGGTCTGAGCACCATCTGAACCATTCTGTGCATGGCCATGATTATAAAACTACGAGGTGTGTTGTAGATCCCTTTCCACGGGAACTCCTTAGGGCCTGCTGGGCAGGAACCTCAGCTTACTTGTGGGCAGGTGCCGGTGAGTTCTAAGTCTCAACACACATGTGATAAGGATGTATCTTCAAGACCTCTGCAAGGAGCTCATCCACCATGACAAACAGGATCTTCGGGCAATGAAGACGATGGCACTTCTGTTGTTTTTTCCTAGTCTTTGCTTCCTTCCTTCAGAAACAGAAGCCTATTTAGTGACAAAGGGCTAGGATGCCCTTTTGACGCTGGTGTGGAGCTTGAATTATTTCACTGTTTTCAACGACATCTCATCTCATTCGGAGGCCAGAGAGGAGCTACCTGGCTGCTGAAGAACCTTCCTGTGCCCCAGTTTCCAGGACTGAAAAGTGGGGGCGCTAAAACGGGTGGACAGATGTGTGTGTCATCCTTCAGGAGCTGTCCACCTTGTTTCCTGAGACACGGTCACTCGCTAGGTAGGCCTGGCTGGCTGGCTGTTGAGCCAGGGATCTGCTTACTCTCACCTCCCCTGTGCCTGGATTACACGCACATGCCGCCATGCTCCACTTTTTTTTTCTTTAAAATATGGGGTCTGTGGCTAGAGCTCAGGTCCTCCGGCTTGCAAGGCAAGTGCTTTGCCTCAGTCGAGCTATCTACCCGGCCCAGACCTCTGAGTCCAGGTTGGAGGTCCCCCACATACACTAATTTGCTTGTATCACTTTCTGGAGACATATGGTTCTTAGAATCAATAAAAATTAATATTCTAATTGTGTCGGTGTGAGTGTGTGATGTGTGTGTAAGTGGATGGGTGTGGCGTCAGTAGGTATGTGTACGTATATTTGGCATATGTGTATGAGTGAGTGTGTTTGTGTGATATATGTGTATATATGTGTTTTGGGATATGTGTATGTGTGTGGTATTTGTGATATATGCGTGTGGCATGTGTGTGCTATATGTGTTGTATGTGAGTAACTGTAATGTATGTGGGGGGTATGTTTGTGACTATGTGGTTGGTATGTGTGGTATATGTGTGAATGTGTGCTGCATGTGTGAGCATTCAGGGTGTACACACATACACACAGGCCAAAGGAGAGCATGAGGTGTCCTGCCCTGTCTGTTCTCTAAACCCAGAGCTAGGCTGGTATCTAGCAAGTCTCAGCAATCCTTGTTTCCGCTCCCACGGTGCTAGGTTTACAAGCCAATCGCAATCGGTAGCTTTTTATGCAGGCGCTGGACCTTGAACTCACATCTTCAGGCTTGCATATCAAGTGCTCTTATCCACTGAGCTCTCCTGGGTGACCCCCCCCCCCCACCACCCGATAGTTTCCTTTATGTGAGTTCATTTGTTCACGTCAGATAAATCATGCCGCAAGCTCCAAAAGAGGAAGTTCTAGAATCTTCCCCTAAAACTTTGGGCTCATGACCCCTCCGTATTAAAGATACTAACAGTTGCCACTCTTACGCCCTAAATCGTGTACTCTTCCCTTCTTAAGCAGTCCCGCATTCACAGCCCAATGGGGTAGCTTTCACTAGATCCTATCTACAGGCGAGGAACACAACTTGAGATGTGCAGGGCTCACAGCAGGCCAGGTGTCAACCAGCAGCTGGGATTTTAACCCTGGAAGTCCTACTCCGCGCTCCCCCTTCCCCATCAACCCTGCCTTCCTCTTAAGGACACAAACCAGAGTTAATGTGTGGAGACAGATTTTATTTCAGATAAGTCACACGTATTATTTTCTTTTTCTCCTCTGAAAACCTCACCACCAAAGGCTTGTCTCAGATTTTTCTAATTCAAAAGCACTCACTCCAGAGGACAAATACACTATAACTAGAAAATAGAGAACCTTAATGCCAGTGTCCAATAATGCATGAAATGTTTTGAGGCTAGAACAGTCAGCCAGTCTTTCCCAAAGATAATCGTCACCATTTCTTCCTTTCTAACTGTCAGTAGCATCCACATACCATCAGAGGGACCCAAAGATGGGTCACTAGGGCAGAGATTGACCTCTGAACTTCACCCTCCTGTACTTATTTCTCATGCCTGTCCTTTAGGCTGATAAACATATAAGCTTGGCCCTTCCGCCAGACAACTGAAAACGAGGCAGGAAGACCCAAGTTTCCCTACGAGTTCCCTTATCATTCTTCAGGACTTTCCTTCACCATTCTATCAGCATTATCATGTACACACACACACACACACACACACACACACACACACATACACACTTGTATTTTAATGTAGCAATGTGTTTATAAGTCTTAGTATCTGATTCTGAGCATCTTTCATCTGCATAAAAAATGGAAGACAACTAATATGGATCCATTCAGTAGAGGCCTCAGGCTAAACCCTGAGGAAGGCAGGGCTTTTCTGTAGTGCTCCCTTGTAGTCCTCCTAAGGGTGCTAAGGAAACACAGGAATCTCTGCACTAAACGAGAACCTTGCCAAAAACAACTGGAGATCCCTCCCCGCTTCCCTGTCCCCTTGATGCTCTGAGAGAGAGAGAGAGATCTGGGGCCCTAGTTCCTATCACTACCTCTTTGCATTCAAAGTTGGCAGACAGAGGAAGACATACGATGGAAAATAGTTTTCCAGTGTCCCCCCCCCCTTATTTTTCATCTTCATAGCAGAATTGTGGGGGAGGGGTTCCTCAGAAGAACCTGAGAAGCACAATGCTCTCTTTGTTTCATTAAATCCTGGGAAAATTCCACTGAACTTGGTGGCTGGTCATCTGGCCAGGATCCAGGAGAGGACGGTGGCTTCAGATAACGTTCCTGTTAGTAGATTTTAGAGGGACACTGGGCGAACAGGCAAGGATGGTTTTTATCATTAGTCCGAACCGTAAAGGACTGCAGGATGACAGGCAGTGGTGGTTCCAGCGATACGTGTGTGTTCGGTGACTCCCCAGAGGTCTTGGCACCCTCTGAGCTGGGTGTCTAGCCTGGCAGAAAGAGGGCAACATCATCAACGGGAGATGTTTGCCAAAGGCACATACCAAGGCACTTGTAAAGCTGATGGCTGGCCAAGGTTCAAGGATACCCTGGGAGGAGGGGCTGGGAGGAGGAAGATGTAGCCAATGGCAGCCCACAGTTACTCCCCAGTACTCCAGGGTGCAACCCATAGAAGCAATGGATTCAAACGAAAGATACAATGCAAATTATTTCATGAATACTTGCAACCTTAAAAAAAAAGGATAGGCATAGTACCAAAGAAGCCAAGACTTGGGGTCAGGGCAGGAGTCTATCTGGGGTATATTGCTGGTGTTAAATCCTCGTGTCTGTCCTTCCCAGGCCGTGGGTTCCCGTCCCTGCCCACACTCTATTCAGTAAATCACATGAAAGGCTTCACTGTGAATACTGGTATAGGATGAGGAGGGACGGGACCTGAGGAGTAGTCCTGTCTTTGAAAACACTCTTGGAACTGTAATTTTGAGGACTGATGAGCAGAGCCATCCCGAGCTGGGACAGAAGGAGCACAGCAGTTACGAAAGACTGCCTCTTCCCTGCCGCAGCCTCCTTGGAGCCCTTGTGGATCACACGGACAGGTCATCTGACCTTGCTTTGCTGCTGGCCTTGCTAAGGCGGCGCTTGTCGCTATGGTAGACGCCCTGAGGAAGGCGGGGGTGGCTGGGGGAGGCTCCGTTGGGCTCCTCGGGCTTCTGGCTGTACTGCATGTGGATGAAGCCCTCCCCAGGAATCTGTGCCTGGCCTGGCACTTCCTCGCTGGCCAGAGTGTCTGGATTCTTCCGGGAGCCCACATTACCGAAGTCACCGTAGAATTTCTCGCCGGGGCTGTTCTTCAGGCACTGATTGAAGTCGGGGGGAGGAGTGAGGCCCTGGACTAGGCTGGCGGAGGGGCCAAGAAGCTGGTGCTTGTCCACACCCTGCCGCGACCTGAAGCGCTGTCGGAGCTTCTTCCAGGCCAGGTGGTAGAGCTCAGCCAGGCTGAGAAAGAGAGACAGTCCCGCCACAGCCATCATGAAGACAATGAAGACGTTCTTCTCCGTGGGCCTCGAGACGTAACAGTTGACCGGGTGGGGACAGGGACTCCTGCGGCAGACATGCAGGGTGTCCAGGAAGATCCCGTAGAGGAGGTACTGGCCCACGATGAAGGCCACCTCCATGGTGGTGCGGATCAGAATGGCGCAGACGTAGGTGTTGAGCAGAGTGCCCTGGAGGACTATCTTCCCGTTCTCTTCAATCCAGCAGGACAGCTCGGCCTTCTCGGCCACCGGGTACTCATAGGCTCCAGGCCCACGGACCTCTTTGGCTTTCTCAGCATCCCGCAGCCTCTGCTTTTCCTGCATGCGCACCGTGTGCATGGCGTGGCCCATGTACACTAGAGACGGCGTGGACACGAAGATGATCTGCAGCACCCAGTAGCGGATGTGGGAGATGGGGAAGGCTTGGTCGTAGCAGACATTCTGGCAACCAGGCTGAATGGTGTCACACCGGAAATCAGCCTGCTCATCTCCCCAGGAGGACTCCGCGGCGGTGCCCAGGACCAGCATGCGGAAAATGAAGAGGACGGTGAGCCAGACCTTGCCGACGATGGTGGAGTGCTTGTGGACCTCCTCCAGGAACTCCCCAAGGAAGCTCCAGTCACCCATCTTGCCAGGCTTGGGAGACCGACGCCGAGCCTTCTGCAAATGGAGCAGAGAGAAAAGGATGTCTGTGAGCGACGTTTCAAGAGGTTTAGAAGGTCCCATCATGCTCTGGGCCATTGATCCATAACAATGTGTTCTTGAAGAAAGTGTAGCTTTTTCTGGGTGTGATGGTGCACACCTGTAACCTGGCACTTGGGAAGCGGATGCAGGAACATCAGGAGTGCAAGCTTCCCATAGTGTCATAGGGAGTTATCTGGAAGCTAGCTGGGCCACACATGACCCTAGCTCAAAAACAAATACGATGGTTTAAGATAAATTTTACAGCCGGACAGCCAAAAAACTACACGGAGAAATCCTCTCTTGAAAAACCTGATGATGATGATAATTATTATTATTATTATAAATAAATAAATAAATTTTACATGTCTACAAGATACTTTCTAATTATTAGAGGGTGCTTGTGTGTTTTGTGCTGTGACCTGGGCCTCTGGAATTAGGTCCTTAGTAGAGTGGATCTGACTCACTTTTGTCCATGTGAACTGACAGAGGCCATGGCTACAGGCACAAGCCAGGCCCTTGTCCAGGTCATAGTGGCAGTATTAAACGGTTCTAGTAAAAAACAGAGCAGACAGAGTGGGGAAGAAAACGGAAGGATTGAAGGGAAGGAATAGGGGTGGAGTGGATTTAGTGATTTCCATTTTAAAAACTTAAGTTGAATGAGGACAGGCGCTACAGAGATGGCTCAGCACTTAAGAACACTCGCTGCTCTTGTAGAGGGCTCAGTTTTGGTTTCTAGCATCCACATGGCAGCTCACAACATCCTGCAACTCCAGTTCCGGGGAACCCGATGCCCTCTAAAACTGTAAAGCTTTCTTTTGTAAGACTTGCCTTGTTTATGGTGTCTCTTCACAGCAATGGAACAATGACTAAAACATCCCCCTTCCAGCTACTTCATAGCCCTGCACCCAAAGCTGAATCCCATTTGCAGTCAGTGCTTTCTCTAGGCTCCCATGCTGCCTCCTCAGCTGGCTTAGTGATGCTCAGGATACTCTTTTCCTACCCACCGTTTGTTATCTTCTCCCCAGCAGGGAGAGTCTGAGAACAGATGGCATCTTTTATTCTGTTATCTAGGGATTGGCCCTATGTAGGTGCTTAATAGAACTTAGCTGAGCAAGAAAAGGAATGAGATGCACTCGTGATCCTGCCCAAGGATAGAACAATTGCTTATTCCTTGCCTGTGTCCTATTAGCATGCTGAACAACCCAGACAGATGGAGCCAGAGAAGTGGCTCAGCGGCTAAGAGCACCTGTTGTCCTACAGAGGACCCGGGTTCAGTTTCTAGGACCCGCAAGTTGGCTCACAACCATCTGTCACTCTCAAGGGATCTAGGACCCTCTTCTGACCTCTGTGGGCACCAGGCAATTATATGATGTACATAAATACATGCAAGTAAAACAACTCGCACACAAAATAAAATAAATAATAAATCTGAAAAAAAAAAAAAAGAGCCAGACGGCATTTTTCTCAGCCTCCACCAAAGCTGGTGCATGGCCCTGAAGCATGGGGCAGCCACATGTGGAAGGGGTGCTCTAGAAAAGAATTTTTCATCTGCCTCACAGTCCTTCTTGTCCCTGACGCTTCCTGCCTGTGGATGTGGTGACGTGAGTCTGAAGCTGTCCAGAGAATCTCAAAAATGTTGCCCAGTGCCCTGAGGTCTCTGAATAAATTCTTATCTACCTCCAGGGCTCTTCTATGGATAACAAATGCCCTTATGGTTGAAACTCCTAACCATTCCTCGTCAGTAGAAAGGAAAAGACAGAGGGAAGAATGGAAAGAGAGAGGGGAGGGGAGGGAAGGAGAGGAGAGGAGAGGAGAGGAGATGTCCTCTTAGGGTAATAAAATAATTTGGAGTGAGACAATAGTTTAACAATTTTGATCTTCATGTTTTGCAACCAGCATACTTCTGGTTCCCATAGAACATTCTTCTTGTTTTCATTGTGTGTGTGTGTGTCTTGTGTCTGTCGGTACATGTGAAAACCAGAGGCCTCAGATCTCCTGGAGCTGGAGTTATGGGCAGTTCTGAATCACCTGATGTAGGTGCTGGGAATTGAACTCAGGTCCTTATGGAAGAGTATGCTCTTAAACACAGAGTCATTTCTCCAGTGCCAATAGAACATTCTTTGTGCTGCATTTCATGGCCCTGGCCCCCCTGACTACAAACTAGATGCCTTGGCAATGACCAGCCACCCAGCCAGGGCTCTGACTTCTCCTCCCTGTTTTGTCCCCAGATCTCAGAATGAAAGGGGGTTTACCTCCGCTCCTCTACATATCAAACACCAGAGTCTTGAGGACTTCCTTCTGGTGTGTAATTAGAAATCTGCCCCTTAGGTGGTAAAGGGCCTACTCCTTCAGCCTCCAAGCACAGAAAACTGTAGAGCATTTCCTCAAAAGGAAAATGGCTGATTAGATAAGAATAATTTAGAATAAATTAGAATTTGAATAATCTGTCATCCCTTCTGGACATAGTGTGAGGTGTGGAGCGCCTTCAGTGGCAGCCATAGATGTGTACCAATTAGACATGGAGAGAGAGAGAGGGAAGATGTGAGTGGAGTTGGACAGAAGCTGAGGGGATGAGAAATGACAGGGATGGACTGGAGAGATGCTCAGAAGCTAAGAGCCTGTACTGCTCTGGCAGAGGCCTCGCGTTTGGTGCCCAACACTCAGAACTGTCTGCAAAGCCAGCTCCGGGCATTCAACAGTGTCTTGAGGCATTGTGGGCATCTGCATTTACCTGCACACATAGTTTAAAAGAAAATAATCATTAAAAGGTGAAAATGAGAAGGGGAAGTTGGAAATAGAGAAAAAGAAGCCATATAATTAAGAGAACACGCGTACAGGAGTTATTCAAACTTCAAATTCTTGTTATGTGCTTAGCTTGAGCAGAAACAAGAGGAGCTGAGGTGCAGATGTGAAAAGGGTGAGATATATATATATCCAGGCCTGGAAAACCGTGTGTCTAATTGTGAGCATGTGAGGAAGAGATAGATCAGACAGTGCCATGAAGGGTCTCATAGATTCCAGTGAGGACCTCAGCTGAAGCGGAGAGGGAAGTAGCCATTGTATTCACTGGATTTATTCATGACATGGGCAACTTCCTTTGATCCTCCAACCCCTCCCCACCAATATACTTCCTGTCAAGAAGCAGATAATGTCTAGAAAGCATTTCATGTGCTGTACACCCAGGCAACTCACTTAGGAGCTAATCTATAGACTTTTTTGGCAGAGGTTGTCTGGAGCCCAAAGGGATTCAATGTAGCTACAAAATTGGCTCCAGCCACGGGCATTTCACATTAAAACCTGAGCAGCTGAGATGTGCCTGCAATTTAAAAGTCTGAAGGTCAGAAGGAAATCACAAGTGAATGGTTCTTCATGTTCTTTCCTTCGCTAGAGACCTGGGGGTCAGCCTTACCCCAGCACCTCCCTAGAAAACTTGTATTATTCCCCCTAATGAGACATCTTTCCTACTACCGTGTTTCTGGTCTTCCAATTTTTTTTCAACCTGGGAATTGCTTCTTCTAAGTGTCACCCCTTGACCACAGCAAGAGACCCAGCAGTCAAGCCTCTTGACGGACCAGACCAAAGCACCACAGCGGTTGTCTGGAATTATTTTTATACTTCCTTGGGGACTTGAATGGAATGAGTGACAGAGCAAAAAGATCAAGAGAAAATTCTTCAAGGATTAAGTGTGGGATGCTTGTCCCAAAGGCTGGAAGACCATGTCATCCATTTGACTTCTTTTGAACATGTTTCCTTCTCGTGTCTCCTCTGTTTCTGTTCTTTCTTCCATTTCTCCTTTCTCTGTGCTAACACACTTTTCTCTCCTTTCTTTTTCCTAACTAGATTCTAGATATTGAAGCTTTGGGTTTTGTTCCTCATATGCTCTGTTCTCGGTGCTCTTTGTATGTCACCTGGAAGTACTCTCTTGGTCCCATCTCTCCACCCATTTTGCCCGTGAGAGCCATAGAACACAGACTCCTGTAAGTAACTCTTGTAAGTAAACTTACGAGTTTATCAAGCTGGACTCTGGTGGTATCTATCTGTACTTTGATCTGTCCTTGGCCCCTAGGTGAGCTGAGCGGACATCTGTTTACGTGCCGCCAGGAACAGAGCCACACAACAGTATTAGAATTTGTATATAATGTGTGTTTGCCCCCAAACTCCTGCTTCACTGAAGGCCTGGTCCCCAACTGGTGGGTCCAGGAACTACTGGGAGGCCCTTGGAACCTGAGGGTGTTAACCTAATTAACAGATTAGTAATTTCTGAGATCATAGCTGAACGTGCTATTAGGATGCTGGATTTAGTTGGAGGAAACAGGCCACTTTGAGTGTAACATTAAAGGATATATCTTAACTGTAGATGCTGTCTGCACACTTCCTCCCTCTTTCTTTCTCTTCCTCCTTCTCTGGCTGCCACAAGGTGGGCAACTTTCTTCTTCCGTGCCCTTATACCACAATGTCCCAGTCTTGTCACAGATCTAAAAGGTATGAAACCAAGTGTAGACTGAAATCTTTGAAACTATGAGCCAAAAAAATCTTTTCCCCCTTCAGTTGTTTAATTTAGGTATCCTGTCATAGCAACACAAAATTACTAACCTTTGACTAGAAGTGCAAGGACCAAGGATTGTATGTAGAGCAAGAATGGATCATTTCATGTCTTTACTTCACAGATGACATGGTTAGAGATGAAGCCCAGGTGTCTGCTCTGGTCCAATCCACTGTTTCTCCAGATACTACATTATTTTGCTCTATACAGCTAATAATTGCATTAAGAAAACTCAAAACAACAACCAGATCAGTCATAAGCCCATAATCGGGACCCCTTCCTTTTCCAGAGGTGAAGGATGAAACAGAGACATCTTCTAAATAGATCTCTTCTCTTTGATGTCTCCTTGTCTCTAAATTAACTCCCAGCGTATGGTGTACATTCTCTGTACTTGGTTAAATGCTGTTTTAGATTTGTTCTCCAAAACATTTTTGTCCATCAGCCAACCCACAACCACTTTCCTGGGTTCTTTCTATATTTCCACCACTGCTCTGAGTACTAGGAACATTGTTTGGGCAATGCCAGGTCTGATATGATTCCTTTCCTTGTAGATTTAAGAGCCTTTTCTCCTTGAATACTCAGTAAAGTCCTTAAAAACAAAAGACCCATTTTCTTACTTATATTGCATTAGATTATCTCCTCAGTAATGCAACAAATGCTCTCTCAGTGGCTGAAGAAATGTTCTTACCTAGCAGTATAATTAACCTTCATTGTCAACGTGACTGGATTTAGACTCGACTCAGTGACATGCCAGCGGGCATATCTTTGGGGAGTTTTCAGTTAAATGAGAGCGTTAATTGAGGACGGGATGGAGAGATGGATGAAGTGGGAAAGTGCTGTCAACATGAGGGCCCGAGCCTGGATTCCCAGCACACACATAGAAAGCACAGGGCTGCAGAGCCAATGCAGCAGTGAAGAGCACGCACCTGCTCTTACTGTAGACGCAAATTCTGTTCCCAGAAACCACACCAGGCACCTTACAACTACCAGTAACTCCAGGTTTGGGAAATCAGACTGAGTCTTCTGGATTCCAAAGAAACCAACACTCACTTGCACACAGATACACAGACACACACACTTACACAGAGACAGACATACACAGATATAAAGAGATGATAGATAGATAGATAGATAGATAGATAGATAGATAGATAGATAGATAGATAGATGGTAGATAGATAGATGATGGATAGATAGATATAAAATAAAGCATGGTTAATCAAGGAAGGTAGATATGTCTTGAGTACCCATGGCACTGTCCGTGAGGCCCTAGAATGAACGAGAAAGGAAGAGGAGAAGGTGAGCTGAGCATCAGCCTTCATCTCAACTACACACAATGCGACCAGCCAACTTCCCTCTGGTGGTTAGTTTTTGTCAGCTTGACACAAACTAGAGTCACCTTGAAAAAGAAAACACCAATTCAGAAATTGCCGCCATTGGATTTACCTTTGGGCAAGTCTGTGGGGCATTTTCTTGACTACTGATTGGTGTAGGATGACCCAGTCCACTGTGGGTGGGGCCAGCCCAGGGCAGGTGGTCCTGGACCATGTAAGAAAGCCAGCTCAGGGGAGGGGGGCGTGGGGAGCAAGCAGTGTTTCTTCATTGTCTCTGCTTCGGTTCCTGTCTCCAGGTTCTTGTCTTGTCTTCCCTCAACAATGAACTATGACTTGGAAGTGTGAGCCAAACAGACCTTTTCCTTCCCACGCTGCTTTTGGTGCGTGTTTTATCACAGCCCGAGTAGCTAGCTAGAGCATTCCCACCACCTCACCATCCCACCACCACAGAACTGTGTTTCGTCCTAACACCATGAACCAAAACAAACCTTTCAGAGATTCCTTCCGTAAGGTGCTCGGACACAGCAGTGAGGAAAGTAATGCAAATAACAACACCCAGAGCGAAGTGGTTCCAAAGAAGTTCCAATCTCCTTTCTGAAACCCTGTGATAGAACTGAAAACCTGTCCCCACTCAAAATGTGCTTCTCTGAAGGCTTGGGCCAGCTCAGTGAGCAAGCTCCGCGTTTCCTCTATTCCAGACTGACTTTCACCTTCGGGATCACAGACATTCTCTTTTTGCTGTTGAATGGATGAACCCAGTCACTGTTCAGCGACTGCTATTGCCTGTTCGGTGGAGGGGGAGAGATGACGGATGAACAAAACAAAGACTAAGTCAGGAAGCAGGCCCAGGGCTTCAGTTCGTCTTCAGTCTGGGCCACCGGGTCTCAACTGTCAGTGACCTCTTACCACAGTCCCTCATGTTGTGGTGACCTCCAGCCATCCCATTATTTTACTGCTACTTCATAACTGTAATATTGCTATGATAAGTATCCAATGTGCAGGGTAGCTAATAAAGAGGTCACACCCCAGAGGGTGAGAACCACCACTCTAGTGCAACGCCATAAGTCTCCTTCCATCTTCCCTGAGAGCACAGAGCTCATCAATTCTCAGGTCTGTGCACTTGGGTCTTGACAAACTCCCATGAATGTTGGGTCACCGAGTGATTTCAGACATGAATCTGCTGTTTAGTGATAATGCCCAGGGTCAGCTTTTATGCAATCAAGCAAATATTTATTATGCTTCCTTGACATAACCTATGCTATATATAGTGCTGGGGAAAGCATGTAGGAAAGCATAACTCATATCATCTTCATAAACATTTACTGAGTGTCTCTTATGCTAGCCCAGTACTAGAACTCAGAGACCCAAAGGTCACTACGTCTCTATGTTAAAGAAACATTGTCCCGGGATGAGGAACACAAATAAAGCCAGAGGCCAACTAGGAATGAAGTATGATGTGTCATACAAATGAGCAAAATAGCATTGCCCTTAGCTAGAAGGGAGACTTGGAGCAGGTGGGTGGGTAGGAGGCCGTCCCAAATGAGATAACCTAAGTAGGTGTGATGCTTATGGGCGAAAGAGAGGCAGGCGAGATGAGGGCATTTGAGACCAAGAGAACGGCAGAAAGGAACCTGGTAGGATAAAACCCGACATGGAAAAACAAGGCGGAGGGAGTCTTCCGGGAGGCCCGGGTCAGATCAGGGGAGACTTCAGAGGTCATGCCTCGGAGTCCGGAGCAATTCTCAATCCAATGCTCACTAAGCCCGGTACATGCCTTGCTTCTGAGGGCCCACCCTGAGAAGGCAGCCCTCCAAGGGGGGTTGGGAGGATAGAGACTGCACAATTCGTAATCTCCATTACTCCTTTAGTAATGGCTGAGGCGTAAATGATGTAGGCACAGGAGGCAGGTGGCCCCCAACACGTTTCCTAGATGGCATCCTCATCTGTCCTGTTCAAGAATGCCTGCCTGTTATGAGTGAACAGGCAGCTTCCAAAGGGATAGCTGAGAATTGTCTATATTCTTGGGTAACAGTCTTATTCTTTGGGCTCACATGTAGCGAACTTGTTAACCTAAGATCTGACAATGCAGCTGCTCCTCAGGGCACACTGGAGAGTCTTTGGGGTCTCACAGACATACTGAGAGCTGCTTGGTCCACTGGCCAGTGCAGTCTCCTTGAGGAGTTTCCCTCCCACGCTGTGCCGTACTCCTGGTGGTACTATGCCATGAAAACAACAACAATGGGTGAAGGATAGCATTCACCAGTCTCAAAACACCAAGTACCATGTGAATCGAGGCTGCTCCTTCTCAGCTGCTGAAGGAAAGGACCAAAGTGAAGGTAAGTCACGTTGTGTTCCAGTAGACTAGCCTCCTGGGAAGCTGATTCAGGGACTCTTGTCCCAAGACAGAACACCAAGAAGATGGAAGCCACTGAACCTTCCTTCTGCCCCTGAGAGAGACTCCTGTGTGGCTAACCAGGACTGACTATGTCTACGGCAAACGACTGCCACTGTGGACTGTCCCTTCATGCCTCCTCCCCTCAGACTACAAGGAGAGTTTGTCAAAATTACATTATAAAACCCCTCCACAGAGGCTAATTCTGGACAGTGACACATGCTCTGGACAGTATCTTACAGATCTCTGTTTCTCAATAAAGGCTGTTATTCATAGTAGTAGTAACAGTCCCCTGGGGCTCTGCTGCATTCCACTCGCCACGCAGTGCAATGCAGCACGGGAAAGGGTTGACTTGCTTCCCAATTAAGAAAATTGTGTCGTGAAGGGCCCCACCGGGCCTCCTCAGAGAATGCCTCAGGCAGAGCCTCCTGCCAGCTCAGTTTCTTGAATAAAGTGTTTACTGAGTGGCTGTGCTCTGCCAGACAGCAAAGGTGGCTCTAAGGCGCCGGAAGAAAGCCACCTCAGAGCTCCCTGTGTGCTTATTCACTCGTGAACAGTTTTCTGATTTCCCCTTTCCTAGTAGTTCCCCCTGAAGACACATGGGAAGAATTACTTACAAAACTAGTCTAAGGACTCTGCTGTTACAATCATCTTTACTATCCTTGAAGTTCTCAACTACACCTTCTAGTTTATCTAGTGTTTACACACACACACACACACACACTGAATGTAGATGATGGTGGTGGTGAGGAGGAGGAGGAGGGTATAATACTTATTGAGTTATTTCTGTGAGCTGAACACCCACCCCACAGACATTAAAGGCTGTTTTCGTTTGAGTCTCACAGCAAGCTAAGGAAATAGAAGCCATCCTCATTCCCTTTTAGAGCTCAGAGTGAGATCACACTACAACTAAAACATTGAGTTGGAGTCAAACAAGGATCCTGGAACACCTGAAGCAAAGCCCCATCTTAACAACTGGGCTAATTGCTATATAAATCTCCTATCCTTCCTTTCTTTTGGCAAAACCTTTCCCGGAGAAGTTGATCACTGTTGTATGAGGTCCCTGGATGCTTGTGGGACAATCATTACATTGGGAGTTGATTTAAGTAGTTGGAATAATTCTTACATTTCAGATTTAAATTCTCAAGGGAGTGACTGGGTACCTGACAATGGCTGCCGCCACTGAGCGTGCTGTGAGCTATCCCTCTGCTTTAGAACTTGACTCGCATCCCCGAACCTGGATCACTGTGTACGGGAGGGAAAGACAGAAGTGACAGAAAGGAGGAAAGAGACAGATGGGTGAGATACAGTACCCAAAACAGTCTTCCTCCTACTCAAGCCAATGGCAGATAATTGACTCTCTTTAAAATCTAATTATTTTATTCTGGCAAGGACAGATTGGGCGATTCAAAGACACCTGCTGGCGCATTGTTGTTTTGAAGCCAAGGGGGTGAAGGGAGAAGGCAAAGTGAAGAAAGGATTTCTATTAGGAAAAACAATCATTTTCTTCTTGAAATGTTAAAAGCAATAGAAGTGGGTAGTGTATAGAAATAGAAACTTACAACAAACTATGGAGAGGTCCTTATTAATTACACCATGGGAGCTGATGAATCCCTGCGTAATTAGTAATGAAAACTCTATTCGTGATAATACTCAAATTTCTTTATTGTTCTTATTCATGCAGCCTTGTAGCTGAAAGACCGCTCATACTCAACCCTTATTTTTCTGTGAGATGCTTGTAGAACAGGGACCTGGAACATACAGCACGATTGAGAGCACAATGTATTTCTAAACCATAATTTAAAGCCCATCCATTAACTTTCTTAGGGAAGTCACATTGTTCAACTTCACAGAAAAGAAAATGGAGGTTCAAGGATTTAGTAACTGGTTAAAAGTCTCATGATTAACAAATGCTTGCAAATGGACCTGAATGTTATCACTCTGATTCCAAAGCCCACATTCTCTTTACGTCTCTAAAAACAAAAGGGGGAACAACAAAAGCGCCTAGGACCAACAAAGTATGATGAACCTGTGTCCAGAACGCCAGTCTCAACCTGTGAGTGGGCTTTGCTCACTTTATCCCTCCCCACAAGAATCCTGGGGAGCTCTTCTGTTACCTTCTGTTTTATCGGCAGACAGGCTCTTGCCTATGCTGTTTCTGGCATTGGTCGCTGCATCAGGGGCCTTGGCCCACAGTGGTCAGACTCTCCGGCATCTGCCACCATTTGGCTGGAATTCACATATAGAAAGTTATTTCCTTTTTTAGCCAGCAAGTGCTCTTGGCTGTGGCAGTGTCTACTGCTGGCCTTCTAGCTAGCCGAACAGCAGGCTCCGAGGTCTCCTGGCTGTCACATCATAACAAGGAACAGTCATAGCTAAATGATAGACTCACAGTTTCTAAGAAAGAGTGGGGCTAGACCTCTGATTTCATTGTTAGTTGAGTGATCTCAATTTCCAGCTCAAAAACGAGTGGGAATGCTTAATTATGGGCACTGAAGAATAAATATGTATGTGGAAGCATCTGGAAAACTATTTGGCACATTGGAGGCATTTCTTAGTACCTTGTGTTTTTTTTTGGGGGGGGTGTTGGCTTTTTTCTTATATTTCCAGTAAGAACCCTCAACCATGACCCAATTACCCAACTGGATAGTGAACCTGAAGGTACAAGAAACAGGTTAGTGATGCTGCAAGGCTCTCAGAGCACTAGCACCGGAGGGCAACCATCAGGGACAAGGAAACACGGGAGATGTGAAGGATCCTCGTGTGTCCATAAGATGGATATTTCACTAGGCATCAAGGCCCTCTGGGAAAGACTGAGGAAGCACCGAGGGGTATGGAGACCCGCTCAGATCAGGCCCCTCTGGTTCCCGAGGGGAACCTGTATACATCTTTAGCACTTGAGCATGTTCCATGGGACTGAGGAACTAAAGGACTTTGGATGTGTTCAAAGCTCAAAGCAAAGGAGAACCTAAGCATACTAGGTCTGCTGGAAAGAGAAAGGGGACCAGAGACATCTTGGCTGGCCACTTCTGCCTTCTTCTAAAGTGCTGAACTGAGAACTTTGCAGGTTGGCGTGGGATTAGTGAAGTCCTTTGTGGACACCCAGTGTTGCCATCTCACGAAGGAGGCTCTTTCTGGCTCCAGCTACATTGCTGTGGCTTTGGACAGAGGCATTCCTTTCCCTGAACCACAGTGCACGGGTATAGCCAAAAGCAATCGGCTGGAATGGTTGTCAGGGCCAGACAGCCCCAAGTTGGTGCGTCTAGGGAGCCTGGGACTTGCCCACTTCTGAGAGGTTGGTAGCTGAGTGACAAAGTCAAAAGACAAATCAGACTTCCTAACTCTTAGCATAGAGATCAGCAAGGGTGGTCATGGGGGAGAGAATCTGTAGTCAGGTAAAGCAAGCAGTATGCCTCAGACTCAGATGCTATGGCTGGTCATCACTGAAAAAAGGCTTTTGTATCAAATGAAACATAACTCAAAGAAGCTGGGGCTGAGAACCAGGTCCATTGGACTCAGCCTTATTGTTCTGTTGTTGGTTGAAGAGCCAGCATGTGATGGCCATTTAGGCCAGGTCAGGGCCGTAGCTCAGTGGCTGGGTACCTGTACTCATGTACCCGGACCCCACGTGCAACAGTATCCAGGCTTTGCGTGATGCTAACTAGGCCTTAGAGAGGACTTCCTCCTCCCCCTGAAGCTGAGGATCAGAGACATTCAGTAACCTGCCTGAAGAAACCCAGCTAATTTCCAAACACACACTCAGCCACTTCCTTTTGCCCTACATCTGTCCCTTTGGGTGAGTTCAATCCCACTGATTCTGAAATTTCAAAGCTCCATTTATTTATCAAGGTGAATGGGTTGCTGGATTTTTCTTGCCAATTATTTGCTATATGCCAGGAACAATTGCTTCAGAAAGTGGCTTTAAGCTGTCATCCATGAGTCAACCTCTCCTGACAATAGAAAGGAAGTCAGCTTTTCTTACACAAACCCCCAGACCTTCCAGGAAAATGGGCATCTTTCCCTTCTGTCTAACTCAACTCCTAACCTCAGAGCCTGAGGGCACTAGTCCACACGGATTGCTACTGAAATCCCCTGTGGGGCAGTCCTACCCCGGAAGGCAGAAGCTTGACCTCAGCGACCTCAGATCCCCCTGCTCAGGGGGTTGCAGGTTTCCCACTTCCTGGGTGATGACAGCTCACCTGTCCCCCTTTCATTGCCAATCAGAGATGTGATCAGCCAGTACCCGAGAGGTTAGGTGGCACTGTGACAGCCTTGGTAACTACTGGAGTCCGTGACTCTCTACTCTCTGTACCCCCTAGCAGCCAGTGGACGTGAGGAGGGGCGGGCGGGCAGGTGGGTGTCTGCCAAAGGGCAGAACTGTGGAGCTGCTTAAATAAAGCATTGGGGAAAGATGGGGAACGATGAAAGAAACAGAGCTAAGAATAGGGGCAGAGCAGGCTGTTATCTCCGACAAGTCACGTTCCCTCTCTAGGTTTTGGTCTCCTGCTCAAGGAGTTTTACTGGCCACAATGAGATCTCTTCCAGTTTTAATAGCCTAAGGCGTTAGGCCAGTAATAGGAGGGGGCATAGGAGTGGCAGCTAAGAGACGAGAACAGCAACCAGTGTCAGGAACCCAGCCAGACACCACTGGAGTTCTAAGACAGCGGCAAGGCAGAGCAGCGTGACTTGGTGAGTGCCATGGCTGTGTGGACGTCACATGTATAGGAAAAGCAGGACCCAGAAAACCTCCCTCTTGGGGTTTTCCACTCTGTACTATAGACTGCTCAGTGGCAGCTGCTGCCTGAAGAGGGGCAGCCTGGAGTTGCAGGCTCCAAACAGCTCTGCTGCCCGGGGGTCAGGGTAGAGACCTGACAGGAAGGTAGAAAGTCCAGAGTTGTCCCTAGAGAGCAGTGAACCAGGCTCTGGCCTGGGCTATGACTCTGGGGACAATGGGTAGAGTAGATGGAGGCCACTTAACCTGCTACTGTGAAAGCCAGGCTAGTGTGCCGGCTGGTCACAGTGAGGCCAGCAGAGAAGCCGTCCAGTGGGGCCAGCAGAGAAGCCGTCCGCACACCGCGGTGGCCTGGGTCTCCACTCCGCTAAGCACCTCTGGGCCGCAGCTCTCTTGACCCTCTGTCCAGAGCTCTTCCACCATCCTGCCTTCTCTCAGGCCACTCTGGCCACACCTTCTCTAAACCCTGACGAGAAAACATATGCCTTGCTGATGAGCTGAGTAGTAGCCAGGAGTCCTTATGGTGATGGGAATGGGACACAGGAACCCAGGGAACAGAGGCTGTAAATCCTGTCGAGTGTTGCCTTTTAAGCCTATGGAATCACAGTTTTATATGGCGTTGCTACAAATTGGACGAGAGAGGGCCCCTTTGACTTCCAATATTTCATGGGAGAACAATGAGAACCAGAAGGAGGAAGTGTCACGCCCATGGTCAGAGAGCCACGCAGGGGACCAGCTCCAGGTTTCCTACCCACAAGTCCGGGTTATATTGTCACGTGGTCAGAAGAGAGGTAAGGCACTCCCAGAAGCCTTGGCCTCACACTACTGTCAGGTGGGATGGAGCCCTTCAGGCCTCCTCCCTTGGGCTACTTCTCTGGCTCTCATTAGCCTTGCTTACCTGACCTTAGGGGCAGATGGGATTCTTGTATGTGGCCATTGCTCACTGGGGACATGATACACAGCAGACAGCTAAGCACAGAATATTTTTAAACTGTCCAACATGCCTTTATGAAGGAAAAAAAACCCTCAATGCACTTTCCTAGATGCCGTGGAAAGCATTTCAAAAGAGATCTCATGCCTAGAGAAAACATCGTAGAACACTGTTGGCTTTTTTTGTTTTTAAAGGGCCAATTCCCACTTAACAAAAGTTCTTGGAAACGGACCAGTGACCCACTTCCTAAGATGCCCCCAGAGCACTGACTGCAATCCCACAGGGGCAGACTGTGACCTGAAGGGCGCCCATGCCCAGTCACATTTCTACAGCTCCTTTAGATCAAACAGGAATCCCCTAAGCCTTCCTGCTTCACGATGGCAGGAATGGAGACGGGTAGGTACAGACTCACAGGTACGGACCGAGACTTGCTTCTTCCCTAGCCTCTGGGGAGGCTCTCTTTCTGAGCTATTTCCCACTGACGTGTAGTTTTAGCTTTTAAAGTTCAAGGCCACCCTTACCTGCTTCTGTTCCTCCTCCCAGGAGCTGGCTTCTTCGGGCTCTGGCTGCTGTTCAACTGCCCACTGTTATTTGCTCTTGAGCCTGTGATCTGCTCCCCTCCCACCCTC
>CM053744.1:96404365-96476865 GCA_028658305.1 Pachyuromys duprasi
CCCTCCCACCGCTGTCCTGGTGGCTGTCCTTGTCGCAGTAGGGCAGTCTGGGGCTGTCTGTGCACTTGCTCTCTCTCTGTCTCTCTCTCTCTCAGCTGGCTCAGCCACAGCCTCGCTGGGTCTTTTCCTGCCCACCCCTCTGCTGCTGAGGCTTCATAATACTGCTTTCCTGAAGCACCCCGAGGAAAATCCCTTTTCCCCATACCAGAAAAGAATGTGTCCATCCACACAGCAAGACCTGAGAGAGCCCAGGAAAAATTAATTCTCCCAAGCCATAGCCATTTGGACCCAGAATAGGCACAAGATTGAACCAAAATGGTGAAAGACCTCAGCCTGGAGTTCCAGAACACCCAGAACACCCTCACTCCCTCTCCCCCTCCCTCTTCTCTAACCAGAAGACAGCATCTTTTGTGTGTCTGAGCACTGGGCTAGGGGAGTCACATATGTGGCCTGTTTTATTCCACATAGTATTCCCATTTCTGATTTCACGTTCTGCAATGCCCCTGAGGAAACAGAGGGTCAAAGAGATTGAGTAACAGGATCATGGTGACTCACTTCAGTGGCAGGTTAGTTTTAGCCAATGCCAAGATTCAGCTACGTGGACGATCTAAAGAAGCATGTAGAGGGAAGCATATAGATGTTCCTGGTGTAGCTGAACCAGCGAAAGACCTTTGTATATTATTTGTCACAGGAGAGCAAATTCAGAAAATGTGGTGTACCCATTGCCTCAGACCGCTTCCTCTTCCTTCTTGTAACAATTCCTCTATTTGAGCATTAAGCGGTGGGCCTGGTGGCTGTGTGTGTCACACATGGGGGTGTGACAGATGTCAGAGGTGGGGGGTGCTGAGGTCAGAAAAAAACAATGACTAAGAGCCCACAGATACAACAGCTGAGGAAAAGAATCTCAAAACCGTTTGCAAAAGCCAGGGAAACTGAGGGACAGTCTAGACTCCTTGACAGTGTCACACGCCGCATTGGGCGTCAGGCGCCAGGTCAGCGCTCAGCTCTGCCTCCTGCTCCCCACAGTCAGTCATCTACTCGGTGCCTTCCCCATCCAGAGCGAGTCACCAATGAGCTCTGCTTTCCATTTGTGGAGAGGCTAAGGAACAGCGGCAGGGGACAAAATGCGGGGCTTCCTTTGCTGGATCATGAGAAGGGAAATCGCTCTGGTGAAAACAAACACAGGAATCTTGATTCCTTAGCCACAGGATCCTTGCCAGAATGCTCTCTGCCAGCCTATCTGGGTTCGAATCCTGGCTCTGCCACTTGACACCAGGCCAGCCACCCTGGTGGCTCCACGAAGCCCGGGTTCTTCAGCTGCAAATTGGGGGTTAATAATGTCTGCTTCTCAGGGTTGTCCCAAGGACTGACAAAGACATGTGAGGACTTAGATTAGTGTTAGCACAGGGAGGTGCTGTGGATGCGACTACAGAATACAGCAAAGTGGTACGACGGTGAGCCATGACCTGCCTTCCTCCTGTGCTGACTGTGGTTGGGATAGAGTTCAGCCCGTGAGACCAACTCAGATCCCTGGGGCCCGGTTTCTTTTCCAGACTGTCCTCACACTATGACTTTGTCTCTACTTCCCAGCCATAGCACAGAACAAGGCGCTTAGACACTCATTATTGTCTAACCAGAGACAGCCGGTTAGGATCCCATAAGGTCTCACCTGGGGCTGACCTGAAATAGGGAGGGTTTAATGGAATATTAATTCATCGATCATGGGGCTGCCAAAGGAGAAACTAAATGTCAGTAATTCAATGCCTGGACAATCAAGGTTGCGGAGAGAGTGCCATTTCCCTTTGAGTACCTAGAAGGGAAGACATGCCTAGATGTAGGCCCAGCCATGAGGCTGCACAGCCCAGGGTACAGCAGGAAGACACTACCATCCTAGGATTAGTCAGTAGAGACATTGGGTGGACCCACTATAGACACTCCATCCAGGATGCCATGCACAAGGCTCAGCAATGGCATCTAGAATATTTTGATGCACACAAAATATTGTGTTTTGGAAAGACTTTGTAAGAGTAGGTTATTTCTTGCCAGAATCTTTCTGGGACTAAGGCATGGATTCTAACAAAAGTCAGGAAAATGTCATTCAAGTTTTAGGTCTGGAGTGCTTCTCTAAAGGGACCCAGGATGGCTGCTATCACAAGCCAAAAGAATACCACGAGCCCATATCCAGTGCTGTGGAAAGAAGTCAGGACGAGAGATGAAACAGAAATTCTACTCACCCTTCCTCCTCACAATCAGTGTAAGAAAGGGTCCTAGACCCTCCCCCATACAAGCCGGGAGTGACAGACTGGCTAGATCCCAGGGGAGGACATTGCAGCCAGCCCTGAGGAGACAGGATGAGCTGGGGTTGGATGGAAGGGGAGGAGGTCCTCCCCTGTTGGTGGACTTGGAGGGGGCGGGGAGGAGGGAGATGAGGGAGGGGGCTACGCGTGGGATTCAAAGTACCTAACCTGTGATTGATATAAAAATAAATAAATTAAAAAAATTAAGGGGTTGTCATAATCCCACATGTCTGTAATCCCAACATTGGAAGACAGACGCAGGAAGATCAGGAGTTGAAAGTATGCTTTAGCTATATAGTGAGTTCAAGGTTATCTTGGACTACATGATACCCTTTTCAAAAATCAAAACAAAATAAAAGAAGAAAGAAATAAAAAATAAAAAATAAAAAAAATAAAATAAAGTTCAATACAAAAAAAAAAGAAAGGGTCCTAGAAAGAGGCACTGAGGACAGGCTCCACACACTAAAAATCATGCTGTCAAGCAAATGCTACTCAGCAGCATGCTACACATGCTTCACATTTTTTTCACTTTGAAATAAAAAGATAGAAAAAAAAAGGTCTAATGGTTGCTGTTTGTGGTGGTAGCCGTGTTTCTGTTTTTTTGAGATTTGCTTTTTTTTTTCTAATTATTTGTATATGTGTGTGTATCTGTGAGTGGATAGGTACACATGAGTTCAGTGCCCATGGAGGCCAGAAGAGGGTGCAAGATCCTCCTGGGCCTGGAGTTGCAGTCCTGAGTGCTGGGACCCCCAGCTAGAGTTCTCTACAAAACCAGCAAGTGCTCTTAACCACCTAGTCATCTCTCCCGCCCATAGAAAAAGTCTCGTGAAAATCATCTGCACTGCAGATAGATCATGGCCTTGATAAAGACTTATTGGCCACCTCTATGGGCTCAGTAGATGCTGAGAAATAAGGGCCACAAGGAGCTGCTGTTCTAATTACATAATAGAGTTCTCCACTGTAAAACAATTAATATAAACACGGTATTGTACATACAATACATTGCTACATTGTGTGAGAAAAATCATTTGTGTGATTGCTTTGTTGTCTTATAGCAAAGTGGAAAAAAGCAGAACATTTTTAATTCACAATACTGCAGGGTAAACAATACATTATTATTCCCATTTTAATATAAAGAAAGTTCAGACTCAGAGAAGTTGAGTGACTTGCCCAGGGTTATTTAGGACATGGAAAAAAATTCTGCCTATGATGCAAAGGCTCATCAGTTTATTCCACAGCTGTGAAAAAAATATAAACTTTACTGGACTAGTAAGAAAAGGACACAGGGCACCCCAAATAAGAACATAAGAAGAGTAGACGCCACCCCAGCACGTTCAGTGTTTCCTATAACTAACTACAGAGATGACTCAGCACAGTCTGAGCTTTCCACCTTCTCCAAAGTCATTTAAAGGTGGCATCTCAAAACTTGCTTCTTTTCTCCTTTGTGTTTAGAAACAAGGGGGGAAATGAGGAGACACATCGTCCATGTCCCCTTCACCCAGTGAATCTTTGGCTCTTCAGGTTTCCCTCCCAAGACACTGTGGTCCAGATGTTTTAACAGCTACCTCCTTTACAGCCTACATGATAACGTGTGCAAGTAATTTCTGTCAGCAGCTAATTGCAAGAGCAATGAGTCCCCAGCGCCTAATTGGAGGGTGTAAATGGGTAATTGGAGCTGTGGTTAGTGGGCTGAGGTCACGCTTTTCTGCTGGTTGAGATGCAAACGCGGCAGGCTTAAGCCATTCCCTTTAGGACTTTCACTTTCTAGATAATGGGGGGAGAAAAAAAGAGAGAAGAACACTTTGTTCCAAGAGGCAAAATGAAAAGGAAACACAGACTTTTTTTTTGCTTCTGATGCTTTGTTCTCCACCCTCATCATATTTCAAGTTTTAATTCCAAAAGACAAGGTTAAAATCTTATCATCCCTAACCTTGAGATCCCAGACTACAGAACTCTTATGTGATGAGCTGAGCCAGGGAAGAAAGGGAAGAGGAATCGCCATCCTCGTCCTCATGGTCATCACCACCAGCACCCCAATACCAGGCTAGCCCAATTCCTTCCTGCTGAAATCAGAGTACGGGGCAAACACTGGCCTCTAAGAGTCCAGGGTTCTTTGTTGTTTCATCGTACAACAAAAAGAGTGGGACATCTTGGGATGACATTTGCTCTCCAAGTCCTGGAAATCCTTGAAACTAAACTGCTGAGTCTTTAATGTTGGTCCTGTTAAAGACAAGATCTAGAGATTGCAGCTAAGGTCCTTCCTTCCTTCCTTCCTTCCTTCCTTCCTTCCTTCCTTCCTTCCTTCCTTCCTTCCTTCCTTCCTTCCTTCCTTCCTTCCCTTTCCTCTAACAAGGGAGGCATCCTTGCCTACGCTGTACCCCACAAGGACTAAAGAGGACTTGCTTCTCCTTTGAGTGCAAGTTCTAGTACTGGGTTGTTAAACTGGTTACTTTTTGTGAACTTGGCACAAGCCAGGATGGCCTGGGAGGAGGGAACCGCAACTTAGAAAATGACTTAGCGGACTGGGCTGTGGGCAAGTCTGTAGACTCATTTTCTTGACTGATTGACGTGAGAGGTCCAGCCCCCTCGAGTGGTGCCACCTCTAGGTTCTAGAGGAAAGCAGGCTGAGCAGGCCACGGAGCATAAGCCAGGAAGCAGCACCCCTCCGTGGCCTCTTTGTCACTTCCCACCTCCAAGTTCCTGCCTAGATATCTCTCAGTGATGAACTGAGACCTGGGAGGTGAAAAACCCTTTCCTCCCCAGGTTCTCTTTGGAAGTTGTTTAATCACAGCAATAGAAAGCAAACTGGGTTAGTGGTCTACTGACAAAATCTCAAGATAAATGCAAGACTGAAGAACTTTCTGCCAAATACACTGTGTACTCAGACAACCTCAGAGAAGTCCCTCCCCAACAGAGGTGGATGCTTATGTGTACATGGAAGTACAATACCTTGAACCCATCTTGAAAAATTTAGCCACAGATGTTCAACCCTAACTTGAGGATAGAAGTTTTCCCTCTCCATATCAGTCTCTAGGTTAAACTTGGGCTCCAGGGTCAAGGGACTGTAGAAAATAACTGTTGAGAACCATTTAGAAGGCTTGGATTTTCACTGTTTTTTTAAAGGTTAGTCTCACCTCCAACCTGCTAAACATTGAAGATAAAATGGGCAGGACATGGGGCAAATAGCTTGCAATTAAGAGTACTGTCTTAGTCAGCTGTGGCAACAGACACAGTAGAATATACTAATATATATGAAATATATGTGTGTGTGTGTGTGTGTGTGTGTGTGTGTGTGTGTGTGTGTGTAAATGTGCTAGATCCCAAGGGTGTTGAGGAGATGGCTTAGTTGGTAACCTACCCGCTGCACAGCATGAGGACTCAAGTTCAGATCCCCAACACCCATGTAAACATCTGGGCATGACGGCATACCTGTAATCCTAGTACTCGGGAGGCAGGGACAAGAGGGTCCTAGAGACTGTAGCCGGCTAGCCTTGCTGAATTGGCAGGATACAGGAACCACGAGAGATCCCGTCCCCCGGGAAAGTGGAGAAAAATAGGGAAAGACATCTGACATTGATTTCTGTCCTCAGCACACATGCACGCATGTATGTGCAAACAAGTCTCCACATACACACACAAACACATCAAGACTCCTGGCTTCAAAGCAGATGTTTAATTCAGTGGTGGAGCTGTTGCCTAACATGCCCAGGGCTCTGGGTTCAAACACCATGACACAAAAACTACTGGGCCCAGATTTTGGGGGTACCTGTCAGAATCCAGGGGGTCCTCTTTTTCATTTTAAAACGGGGATAATGTTAAAAGTCATCCACATATGGGCTGGCTATTGAATGAGATACATTTTATTCAAAATGTGGTAGTATGACCTACATGATTATTCTCTTTGTGAAAGTCCATATATTATGTAAATATAATATATATATAATCCACACGGACAGCATATAAACGAATCCAAAATAAAAAATTAATTCTGCTTATATCCCACTTTTAAAAAAACAAAAACAATAAAAGTCAATGTGGTTCAGTCTACTTCCAGAGAAAGCCCAGGGAGATCTTTCCTAGCAGAGTGAGACTGGCCATTAGCGGAGACTACCTACCACCTACGCACCTGTGCCAGAAGGAAGACGCAAAGATGGCGTTTCCATGGGCCAGATGTGGTGGTTCACACAATCCTAACCCTTAGGGAAGTGGACAAAAGAAAATCAAGAGGAGTTCAAGGGCATCCTTGGTCAAGCTGGGGCTATGAAAGATTGTCTGAAAGGAAAAAAAAAATCCCCAACCTGAGACCCAACCTACTTCAGCTCTGGAGGAGAGAACAGGAGTCTTACACTTCAGCTTTACAGCCAGCGGAACTGAAAGGTACATTCTTACCCAGCGGGAAGACTTGATTCTCAGGGGACAGATCAAATTCCACCGGCTCAGGACAGACAGTCTCTCTGTTCCTGCAGGGGCTGTTTGAGAGAGGTCCTAGCTTACTGTCAGATCTGAGAAAGAAACCCCATCCCTGTTCCTTGCTAACTGTGGCCTCAATGTTTACATCTGTAAAATGGTCATAGCATTACAGAGTCTTTCAAATATTTGATCTTTGGACACTGTACATCTTAATACCTCTTAGGCTCTTGGGTGGGGTGAGATTTCAAGACACAGGCAGAGTCATAAAGGTCCTTTCCATTCACAGAATCTTGCCTTTCAGGTGCCTTTAAAGTCCTTAAAAGAGAGGCCCTTAGGCTGAGGCTATTGTGTTCTGGATCTGGCCAGCTCAACCCTGCCATGGCTTCAGTACCCCAATTTGTAAAGAAGGAATTGCGATCTATCTGAAGGAAGTCAAATTGTTTTCGGAAAACAATAGCCAAGTAACTACAAGTCATTAGCTTCCTCCCTGGGGCCTAAAATCAAGCTTCTCTGGAGAGCTGAAAGGGCTGTTAGCACTGTTTACTTAAAGACCTCTGGACAGGACCCATAAATTAATTCCTGTGCCTGGCTTTCTGGAAGAGGGGGAGGTGAGTCATGGAAGCAGGAGAATGCCCAGGACTCAAGCGATTCCTGTTTCTTTAGCTGCAGCTGAGTCTCTGAGGCTGGACTTGTCATTTCTGGTCTTATAGGTAGAAGTTTTCATTCAGAGCAGTGTGTACCCCGCAGACAGCTGCACTGTGACTGGCTCCTGAGTTTCTTCTCAAAGGCCGGGGTGACTGGGGAGAAGGGATGCTGGTTTCCTACCCTCCACCCCGAAGGCTTCTGGGAGGCCAAGTGCTGCTCAGACAAGTGCTGCACAAATGCTCTAGGAAGTCTTCCCTGTGCAGAAATGTTCATGGTAACAGGAGTAGCACTGACAAACCGCGCCTTCTGTAAGTCGTCTCTCAGTGCCACACAGATGCCAGGGAACCGCAAACGCCGGAATGCCAGGAGCAAAACAAACGCAAAGAAGAGCTGGGCAGATGAGAGCATGGGGGCCCTGACCGGCTGAGCAGCTTGTCTAGGGACAGAAGCCAGCTCTCTCAAGCGATCTGGGAAATTGGGAGACTTCCCTGGGGCTAGGCAGGGTTAGCAACTGGTAATAGAGACTCCTACATCTGTGAGAGGACTTAGCTGAGCTTTTCCTACTAACACTAGAGAGAAGAGGCTATTTCTTGATTTCTCTGTGTCTTGAACATCTTGACTCTCCACATGAGAGAACTATAGTTTCTAAAAGAACAAGAATAGAGAGGCCATAACGCTTTTGTCCTAGAGCTGTCTGCTCTGGAGAGATGGCTTAGTTGGCAATGTGCCGTGCAAGGACCTGAGTTCAGATCCCCACAACCCGCACAGAAAGCCAGGCATCGTGGCACCTCCGCGTGGCTCCAGTGTTGGGGAAGCAGACAAGCATACTCCTGGGGCTTCCGCCCAGTCCAGACTAGCCTAATCAGACAGCTCCAGGTGTCATGGAGAGCCTCTGTCTTTAAAAAACCAAAGTGGACAGCACCTGAGAAATGATATCTAGCCTCTATGTGCACATGTGCAGAAAATTACAAGAATCTGCTGCATGTAAGATCCGGTATATAGGCCAGAGGGGCTTCCTGTTACATATATGTACCCCTAAAATGTCTTTGGTAGGCATCATGGGATGTAGAATTCTATCTAAAGCACAAATGCTCCTGACCCAGAAAAGATCAAAGCTCATAGCTCCAAGTCTAAGTAATCAAGGTTATTTTCTACAAACCTCCAGTTAGTGAAATGGCTGCACAATCTACATGATAAATCCAGCAGAGGCCAGCATGCTCAGCCTCTTCCTTGACCTAGAGAACTCTTAGCAGACAGGTTGAAGTCTTCACCTGCCAGACACAGAGAGACCATCTCAGACCATGTGTTGATTCCTTCAGGAGTAACTTTTCTAGACTCATTCAACTAAATAAGACCAGCACCCAGTTCTCGTCACACCTTTCTAGATGATTCTGAATCTAGCATCTCAACTGCTAGGGAGCTATAGGATCACAGGCCTTGGGCATGACCTCTATATGTGTTGGGTCATTGAGTAAATATCTGCCAACCTCTGCATAGCTCCACAGACTGACCTAATTGGAGTAGCAAAAGAATGAAGAAAAGAGACACATGAACATGGAAAAGCTGAGGTCGGATGGTCCGGGCTCTCTCATGAAGAGCCCTGAAAGCTGAGCGTGTATATTATGTACAGGTGAACAGGGAGGCTATTACACACAGCTGCACATGGGGATGAGGCTTATGGCCCAGACCCGAACAAGGATACAGATTTAGCTAATCTTAGTAGAAGTCATCTCTGTAGGGGAGCAATCTTCAGGCCACAAACATCTCCAGGGAAAACGCTTTGGTGGACATTTTCTGCATATGCTACCAATATCTGCACATGGACCAGAGGTTCTCCATTCCTCTGAGCCTCACTCTAGAAGGCTTTGGGTTCCTTGACATGGCTATGCTCATGTCAACAGCATTCACTCACTCCGGACTTCATTCACTCCCATGCTACCCATGAGACAAAAAAACCCTTTCCTTAAACTTTCTCCCAATAACACACAGGAAAAGGAAAGAGAGACTTAGCAGCAGTGGTACAGAAGATGCCAAATGGCCACTGAGAGCCACCAGTGCCAATTTCTAAGATCCTGAGCAGCCCTGAGAACCCTTTGGCCATGTGATGGACTGACAGACGAAGCACAAACCAGGGGTTTACCCTACATTTGCGATCTACCACAAAACACTAGAGGCTTTTGTTGTGGTTTTGTTTTGTTAACTTTAAGTAGCTAATAAATAAAGTTTGGACCAGGTAGGTCTCCAAACCAAAAATGGCCACCTCCTAAAAGCTCCCTTAATTGGTGTTGTGAAATTCAGAGCTTCCAGGCCTAGCCCACGGAAATGTGCTTCGGGGATAGGGTTACTTAAGAGCAGGGCTGAGAGCACTGAGGCTGCAGCTAAGTGTCCACTGGCTCAGAAGGCACCTCCGTGCTGAGCGACAGCTCTAGGAACACAGGCCTCTCTTGAGTTTCAGATGCAGGAGCCTCCGGCACACACCTGCAATGAAGACGCCCTCCTCCTGCCTTCCTCTCTCCCTAGAAAAGGGAAATACATTTATTAATTCCTTAGTGCCAGGACTGACCCTCTCAGCAACGTCCCTTTCCTAAAGCTGCCTCCGAGTGTAGTCGCTGCAGACTTGCTGCCATTGTTTCCAGCTCAGAGTATTTCCCCAACTGTTAAACTATCATCGGGAGGCTGGAAGAATGGCGCGGTGGGCACAGCACTTGATGTGACCGCTGGCATGCGCAGTTTCACCTGCACATACATACTTACACTCTCGCATGTGCTCACGTGCGCGCGTGCGCACACACACCCTCAGAGTAGTAGCATACTACTGTAAACAAAAATTAGGTACTACTGACAGATCCAAGTAACAAATATAAACCCTCCATCGTAATGGTTAAAAATACTCCTAGAAAACCTTTCACGGTGTTTATGCTTATAACCTTGTTACATGTCTAGAAATGTGTTAGGAATATTTTTGTATCCTGCTTTTGGTTTTCATTAGCAATTGTCAGGGACTTCTATGTCAACAGTGGTTATCATGGGCATATCCAGAGGAAAGAGCATCCAAAGGCAGTATAGTGTGTGTGCCTTTTCTTTCTACATGGATGTTACCACACACTAGAATTCCCAAAAACCCACACCCGAAGATGAGTACAAGAGATATACCACGTCCACCCTCTGCTAAGCCCTTCAGTGACATAGTTTTATGTCTGTGGGCTTATCAAAATTTATTCAGTGGGCTTTTAAAAACCATTTTAGTTTTTAGTTAGCAAACTAAACAATTTTCAAGACAAGTAGTGCCCTCTTACATTCTACTACAAAACAATTTCTCTCTCTGCCTCAAGTATGTGACTCCATGGGATCCGAGCCCTCCTTTCAAAGCCTTGCCAACAGCTTGTGGGAAAATCAGAGTTTCTGAACAAAACCATTCAAAACAAAACAAAAAATTAGCTTCCCCCATTCAACAAACCCCTTCCCCATCACATACACAAAATGCAAAAGGAAGTTGGCTGGGTGAGAGGTGAAATTCTGGGAGAGATAAGAGTGGCCTTGGCAGATCCTGGGAAAGTGCTTGGTGAGTCTGGGGGATGGGTGCCTATGGGTAAGCAGAGGTGAGCCGGAATCCTGAAAAGCTAACAGTCAGGAGGGTTCAGTGTTGCCATGGAGCCTGCAGCCCAGAATTGCTACCTCTGTGTCACATGCCTCCTGCCTAGGTCTCTGTGGGCTCCCACAAGACTCTGGGGCTAAAGCACCAGCTCTTCGCTTGATGGCAAGGCTATGTTATGTGTAAGAGACCTTGGTTGGTATGGTACTGTGAGGCCAGGGGTAATGCATGAACTTGGGGGACCAGGGCTGGGCGTCTAATTGACACATAGTCAAGTGACTTTGACAGTCACTCTTTGGCTCTTAGTTTCCATCTTGATGAAAATCCCATTGCAATTCCATTGCAGTCCTAACAGTCCATGTGTCTGTGATTCTAAGTTATTACGTATCTCAAAAAGCAAAATCTTGGGAAAAAAACCAAACCAAACCAAACCCTCCAGGTTCGTCCTGGGTATCTTACCATGTTTGCTCTTGTTCTGAGGAGAACAATGGCTGCTTTTACTCCAGGTGGGGTACAGCATTAAGTCCATGAGGAGAAGAACACAATGAGCCAACATCTGGAGCCATGTTTCAATCAGGTCCCTCTCAGTCAGTAAGGAAAACTTGAGTGGAGTCAACCAAGCACTCTGACCATCACCCTGTGGCATATGCAGGCCGTGTCCAAGCTAATCGTAATGCATGGCCCACTAATTTTCATGAACTTTCCTGGTCTGGTCTTGAACTTATTTTGTAGTCCAGGCAGGGACTCAAACTTATGATCCTCCTGACTCAGCCTTCTCTGTAGCCCACCTACTTGATTGAGCTGTTGCCTTACATATTATTTTTTTTCAGCCAGCCCTTCATTTTAAATGCCCACCGCGTTTGGTATTGTTCTGCGTAGTAGATAGACTACTGGCTCAGACATGGCATCTGAACGAAAAGACCCAACCCTGAGGTGTCTTCAGCATTCTGCTAAGACTTCTCTGAGCGCCAACTAAGAGGTACCATAAGCCTGTGAGCATCCCATAAGACTAGCTAGATAGCTCCCAGGTCTACAAGAGCGCTGTCATATCTTCTGTAGGGGACTGAGCAGTTCATGCTGCCAGGGACTGTAAAGGTGTCAGTATGGAGCTGTGCGCTCAGGGGAACATAGAATGGAAATGCAATGTGTCTCCGCGTCTGGTCCCCTCGTCGACACACAAGGGCTGTGGGACTCTCATGCTCCTCCAGATTCAGCTTATTGACTGCGGATTACAACAGGCCTAACCATGGTGGGTGATGGGGCCAATCAGGCAAACAGATAATGATTGTCGATAATGATGGCAGAGCCTAAGTACTCCAACACACTAGCCCATTTAACCCTTTCAAAACCATATGAGGTAGATGCTCATAGTCCTGTTTTACATGGGAGGAAACTGGGAATGGAAACCTTGCCCACAGGCTCACAGCTCGTCAGCGGTAAAGCTGGAAGTTGAACCCAGGCAGTCGGGTTTCAATGTGCGTGTGTACATTTAACTTCTAAATAAACAGCACAATAGTGGTGGGCAAGATCAGAATCCGTAGCAACTGAGGAAGAAACATAAGGAAGGAAGTGCCCATGCAGACGCTACGGAGAAATGATATTTGTGCCTTGAAGAATGAGCAGAAGGGGTTTAAGCAGGAATGGAGGAACAACAAACAGCTGATTTCCGAGGGATAGCATGAGCAAAAGCCAGAAGACCAGAGAGTATTTCTACAGATGGGCCAACAGTGGGAGCAGGATTCACGGAGAAAGGAGAATTGGGAGTAGATTGTCAAGAGCTTTGTGGGTCATAAACCTCCTTGCAGGCAGCAGGAGCCAAAGAAGAGGTTGAGACAGGACCTTCCTTCAGTCTCCAGAATGAGTTCTCAGTTGCCCTATCCTGGCTCACACCCGACCTGACACCGCTTCTATGGCCAGCTTGCTTTGAATCCCTATGGCTCTAGCACTGTAGCTAGAGCTCAGGGCTGGGTGACCCCATTTCTCCCTTCTTGGACAGTGACAGAGGCACAGGTGCACAAAACAGAACAGGTTGGGCACCCCTGCAGTATCCGCCTTAGCATGCTTGTCCTCCAAGATGAAAATGTTGGAACCCCAAATCTAGGAAAAGTCCAAATAGAGACCAACTAAGAGTTTGTTTCTTTTTCTTTTCATTTTGAAAAAATACATTTATTTTTTCTACATAATATTCTAAACACACATCTTACAGGTAAGGGTCAGTATGAGTGCAGGATCGCAGAACTACGGCGCTTTTTATGACTCAGACTTAATTAACCCAAATGAAAGGGAAGCATACTCACCAGTGCCTCAATCTATCCATGGCTGTGAGGGCTCCGTGCCATAGCTCAAGCTCTAAAGGAGCATGGGGACCCGGGTTCTGAGAAGGGCCCATCCCGCAATCCCTGTCCAGCTCTCCATCCTGTCCTGGAACCTCTTCTCCTGACACAGCTCAGCTTTACCTAAGGTAGGGTTTCTATTACTGTCTAAGTGACGGCAAAAGAAAGTCATTACATGAGCAGTCTGTGGCTTCAAGCCAAAGGGATAACCTTCATCACACAGAGTCACAACCCATAGCTATTACCCCTTGCACCCTGGTTAAAAGTCTATTTAAAAGCTTCCAACAACTAGTACAAGGTACCAGTAAGTCACCAGAGCTGAGAGGGAGATAGATGATAGTAAAATCCTCCCACACAAACTTCATTTCAAGCCTGAAAAATGCTAACCGTAGTAATTATCTAGGGGACTGCAGAGGAAACAGGTGTATCTCCTGCAGTCAGTAAATGGGGGGGGGAGGGGAATGCCTTGATGACCTAAGTTGGTGACAGATTTGCTTTTGTCCCCAAATCTAGGAGTGCTCTTGAAGAGGTTGTATAATCTCTGTGACCGGGAGCTTGATAAAGGAGTCTTGGCAAGTTGGAATTCAGAGAGATCAGGGGTACCAGGAAGTTCCCTAGCCTAATTGAGGATGTGCATTGCCTTGCTGAGTGCCATTGCTCTCCTGTTCCACCACTGTGAAGTGACTCCAGCATCCCAAGGGCACAGAAAGCAAGTGCTCCACCGCCTTGAGCCAACGCTTGGTATCCTGAGATGCTGATGTCACTGGATCTGGATTAGGCACAGCATGGGCAACTGTTGGAGGGTCAAAGACTTGAGCTAGATTGGCAATATCCTTCTTAATGTCCGGACTCCAAGCCACTCTCTGGAAGTGAGTCATGAGGAAGGCTAGTGTGTCCCTGTTGGCCCTGGGCAGTTCACTAACAGCCCAGTACATGGCAGCCATACTGCTGTCTTTATCCGTTATTTCTTCTGCCCCCATGAAGGCTTTGCTTAGCCAAAACATCAGAAAGGATTTTTGGGGTTTCTGAAGGAAGTCTTCCCCCATGAAGGCTTTGCTTAGCCAAAACATCAGAAAGGATTCTTGAGGGTTCTGAAGGAAGTCTTCCAAGAGGCTGAAGATGGCATGGATGCCATCCACTTTGCTGAGGAGGGGTACAGTTTCCACTTTGAGAAATTTCTCTTTGCTTCTTTCTGTCATGCCTGGGATCCTGCACAAGCCTGCCTTGGCTAGACCTCCCTGCTCAATCTCATTCACACGACTGACGGCAGTCATTGGGATCATTGAAAAAGTCTGGGATATAAAACCCACCAACATTCCCTCTCCAGTCTGGACAGGTTTTCCCACCAGGCAGGAATAGGATATCAGTTCCAACCTTCTTAAGAGACCAAATGGCAATCTCCACACTTTAGAGACAGCTTTCCAAACGTTATCCACTTTCCACCTTGGACACAAGGTTCGGCTTAATGTCTGTCACTGAAACAAAGTCACACAGGTTGTTCTGTTATTCTGCCCTCCACATTCTGAACTGTGCCGAACTGTCTCAGTTCTTGGCTACAGTGGCCTGTTGTTCAGAGAGGAGTCACTGTTTCCAGGTTGTAAATAACCTGTTTTGGAGGACTGGTTCAGAGTGGCAATGTCTCAATAGAAGACACAGCGCCAATGGGCTGCCATCACTGGGAACAGTCTTTATAGTTTTTGCAACTACTGATTGATTTGCCTGGTCCACTGTTGAGCCAATGGAACAGGTGTTTATTACAGGCCCGGGAGGGCCATCGATGAACTGGCAGCTGCTGGAGTGACTCTTTTCTCATTTCTTCATTTTAAAATTCTTCAGCAAAGAAGCCTCCTAATCTGGTGATTCATCGGCCTTGTCAGAGCTGGTATCTGATCAAATGGAACCAGATTCATCAGCAGTTGACAGTCTAATGTTCCCAGAATTGCCACTGAATTCTTGGCCTCGGTTGAGAAAAGCCAGAGCTGATTTTTGCTCCTCGCTTCGCTGAAAGCTGCCAGATGTTCTACACGTGAGTGTATCTCAAATCAGCTGAATCTGTTGTTCCAGCTTCGCACGCTCAGCCTCAGCTCCCTGTCTCCATTTGAACTCTACATCCCTTGATTACATTCACGCTTCTGCCTAACATCCATGCTATACCCAGTCTCTGCTTTCATCAAAACATCATTGGATTTCCTCAGCTCCTGGTTGATTCTTAACACATCTGCTGGGTATCCTCCAAACTCCTTTACCACCTGGATGAAGTCAACACTTTTATTTCCCTCACTGATCACCTCCAACAAGCACATAAGCTGCTCAAATAGAGTTCGTAAATTCAGTATTGTGGTATCCATTTCTCAAGGCTTCCTGGTCTGGAGCACCGACAGACCAACTTGGCCCAACATACTCAATCTCCCATTACTGCACCCCATAAGGGCTGCTATCCACAAGGGGTATACCTCAAAAGTTTGCTTATCTTACTATCTCTGGAAGGAAGTTCTGGTTGTTTTTTGTTTGGTTGGTTGGTTAGTAAGTTGGTTGGTTCTTCAGTTAATTAGTTCGGTTTGGTATTTTTATTTGTTGGTTTATTTTGTCAACGTGACACAAACTAGACTTCTTTGGGAAGAGGGAATGTCAGTTAAGGAATTGCCTCCATAAGACTGGCCTGTAGACAAGTCCTTGGGAGTATTTTCTTGATTAACAATTGATGTAGGAGGGCCCAGCTTACTATGGGCTGGGCCATCCCTGGGTTGGTGGTCCTGGCTTGTATAAGACAGCAGGCTGAGCCAGCCATGGGAGCAGTCCAGTAAGCAGCATCCCCCACAGCCTCTGCTTCAGTTCCTGCCTCTAGGTTCCTGCTGACTTCCCTTCATGATGGACTATGACCAGGAATTGTAAGTCAAATGAACCCTTTCTTCCTCAAGTTGATTTTGGTCATGGTGTTGTATCAAAGCAATAGAAATGTGGTTAAGACAAAAGATCCTGAAAAAAAGGCCTTTGGTTTGAAGCCCTCTTGGAGTTGCTAATGAAAAGACAGATAAACAATGCAAACCGAAAGGGGTTCTTCCACTTCCCCTGTCCATCAGTGACAAACCTGTGGCCTTACCAAGTATTAACCTGTGTCTACACCCAAAGTTCCCAGCCTATAGGCCCTAAAGGGGCTGTAAAGGGGCCACCTCAAAAAGAAAGTGTTGAAGCCCTGAGCCTTCAGAACAAAGCATGTAAAGAACCAGGACTGAAATGCAAGTGGTGCCATTAGCTGCCTGCGTGACTTTGGCCAAGTTCCTTAGCTCCGAGTTTTAATGTCCTCATTTGTAAGGACAGTGCCCTTTAGGTTTGGGGGGGGGGGGAGGACTCTTCTACCTGTGACAGATCCGTTACAATACTGGAATTAACTAATGTGTTCCAACCACCAGGTGCCAAGTAAGGGAGGCTATTGTCCATCAGGCTATTGTTCTCCACGCCTTGGGGACTGTTCAGGCTTGTTAGTAGCATACCAACAACCAGAAACAGCCCAACACAGAGCCATGCCATGTCTGGGGCAGGACAAGCAGAGAACAGGAATAGTTTGTCAGCTGATGAACCGGTCAGGGGGAGCTGGGGTTAGGGTGTTGTCCTAGGGTGTCTCAGGACCTTCAGGTGCCTCCCACCTCCAGTCTCCACCCTCACGTAGGTAGTGTCACAGACTCAGAGGCTCTAGGGTTACCCATAGACCCTTCCAGGGACTGGGAGGAAGTGGGTGTACTGTCATATGAGGCCTTATTAAATCATTGGGGTTTGGTGTGGTTACCCACACCAATGAAGATGCAAAGATGATGACTTTTAAATCCGATTTTTCCAATTTGGTCAGTGGAGACTACAAAGAGCTTCGTCTGTGGGTGGGCAGAGGGGAAGCAGAGCATAGAAGGGGTATCCTAAAGGGATGACATGAACTTGGTACCTTGGCTTTTAAAAGGTTGGCATGGGAAGGGTAATTTGATGCATTCTGATTCAGGCTCTGAGTGAGCAGAAGAGAGAGAGGAAGATGTTTTGTTCTTCTCCAGTGTCATTTGAAGTGCCCTGTGAGTATTCTAGCATTCAGTCCTCCCAACTCCCATGAGGCAGTTACTGTTAATATCATGTTTGACATGAGGAAACTGAGGCACTGTGGCTAAACAGCTTGTCTCAGGCACAAGGCAAGGAAATGTGGAGCTAGGCACCACACCTAAACACAGAGCCCCATGGAGCTATTTGGGCCTGATATGAGGAGGTACTTTCTGGGAATCAGAGTCCATTAGTTCACAAAAGAAGGCTGTTTTATGAAGTATTTAACCTGAGGCTGAGGGGCCGTGTTCAGGGGACTTTGACTTAGTAAATGTTCCCTGGCAGAAAGTGTCAGAAACTAACACTGACTACTTTACACTGAAAAAGAAAAAGAAAGGTGAGGTTAGTATGTGTGTGTGTGTGTGTGTGTGTGTGTGTGTGTGTGTGTATTGGGGGGGGGCAGGAAGAAGATGGGGAAGGTTGTGGAAGTTTGGGTACAGATTTTAAAATACAGCTGAAACTCCATTTTCAGGAAGGACCAGGACAAAGGACTGTCCTGGATCAGGCAGCAGAAACCAATGGACCATTTCTTCAGAGCTCCTGTCTGCTTGAAATTCTGCTCAAGATCCAGATTCCAGGAGGAGAACATTGGCCCAGCCCTGGGGATGAGTAACAATAAAAAAAAAATCACTGCTGTGTACAGCAAGTGTATTCTCCATCAGGCATTGTTTAAGTGCTGTATGCATTTATTCTTCTTCTCAAAGCAACCCTACAAGGCTGATACTGACAGAATTAAGAAATGGAAATGGAAAGTTTGAAGCATCTACCCAAATTCACTGTCTATACACAGAGTTGGAAATCAAGACAAAGCTAGATGATATCAAAGGTGATGCATGATATAATATCAAAATGGGAGGGACCCAAGACAGCAAGTTGGTGTGGATGAAGGGATGCTAAAGAATGGAGTCTGTGGATGGTCCCTTGAGGCTTGGCCTTCTCAGCCAAGAATGCTACATTAAAGCTTACAGCATTACTCTTTGGCCATTACAGAGGAGGGAGAGAGAAAGAGAGAGAAAGAATGAGAACAGAAGACTGGATGAAAGTAGATGGAAGGAAAAAAAAAAACAACACCTGCAAAGTATGTCTTGAAGCCAAGCATGGTAGCACCACACCTTAAGAAGTTGAAACAGGAGGATTCTGAGACTGAAACAGCTTGGCCTACAGTTCAGACCAACTGAGACCTTTCTGTTTGTTTTTTGTTTGTTTTCCTAAAAAAGAGCATTACTTGAAGAACAACAGAGAACGCAAATACTAAAAATAGTTTGAGAGACTGTAATTAATTGGACAAAAGTAGAAAGGTCACCGCTCCCAAGCGGCGCTTATGGAAGGAAGCTCTGGGTTCTGCTAGAACCCATCACAGTTCAAACTTTGTCGTCAGACTGGGAATTGAATCCCACTTCAGACCTCACCAATCAGAACTGTATCATTTTCTGAAAATTACTTGATATTTCTGAGTCTTGGTCCTTGTCTGTAGTTTTAACAATGCCTATGTCAGAGGCATGTCGAGCAGACGAAATAGTGGGCATGAGGTGTGAAGCCCTTCCAGGCACCCAGCAAGTTCCTGAGTGCCTTGCATGCTGGGCACTTGTCTGTTAGCTCCTACAAAGCCAGCATGGGCTCCGGGCAAGCACAAAGAGGCCCTCTCAGTGTCAGGTGCCCAGAACAGCCGCCACAGGGGAGTGATGGGCAGAGCCCACAGGACAGCAGAAATCTTGCTGCTGTCTAAAGAGGTCAGGAAAGGGCACTGCCAACAGATGAAAGCCCTCAGCAGACAATGAGCAGGTGAGGAACGGAAAAGCACCCCGGAGCCCGAGAGTCTGGGGAATGGAATGCTAGAAATGAATCTCTGGAAAAACTTTCTTCCCAAAATATAATTGTAAGGATTCCTTTTCATATAGCTCTCAAACATCTCTTTGAAGTCTCAGAACAGGGCTCTGGGCAGGCGTTTGGGAGCCTGGCTTCTGGCTTCTGGTGATACCCATGAGGCTCTGGGGCCACGGGCAAGTCAGTGAAAATTTCAAGGTCTAAACTTCTTTGTCTAGAAGAAGAAGAGATGACAATACCCACCTCTAACTATTAGAGGAGAAAGTAAATGAGACATCTGTACAACACCCAGCATAGCGCGCATTGAACAAATGAAGACTTTTCTCCCGTCCACCGTTGATAAGAATCAACTGAGCAAATCAGGGAGTTGACCAAGGCTGGATGAGACAGGTGGTTGCTTCGAATTCCTCCACTCCCAGAAGGCAGGTTTCACAGAGTCTGGAATGACCCCTCCATTGCACCCTGATCAAATCCTTATTTAGCAAAAATCTTTTATTCTGCAAAACAGAGTTTAAATATCACGACCTCAAGGAATTGCTTCAGGGCGTTCATTCAGCGTGGGACTTGCTCTTCAATTTCGAGCTGATTTCCCTCTTGCTTTGGGTTGTAATTAGCTCACCTTGGTGTTTCCTTCCATCTAGGCTCTTACGGCACAGTTCTTTCTAAAACTTTACTTTGGTGGAGAATGGGGAGTGTTCTGTCCCCCAAACTCGTGTATCCATCTGGGGCAACACCCGCTTCCATCTTTGGGCTCATCCAATGTTTCCCACACAAGAGGAGGAGATTATCTAGTTGGGAAACCTGGGATGCAAGGCTGCTCACAAAGGGACAATTTATTCATTAGGCACAGTAGCTAGAGTCCCGGGTGCTTTATAAAGCAAACAGAAAATGTTTTAATTTATTTAAGCACAAGTAGAAAAGATTATTTTAAGTCAACAAAAATGCTTCAAATATAGTTTTACTAGCATTCACCTAGTTCACATTCCTTTATGGAGGAGGAAGCCCATAAAAGCAACAATAGCCATGACCAAAAAAAAAAAAACAAAAAAACAAAACCACACACAACTGCTGCCCTATAGGCAAGTAAAGTTCAGTCAGCTTCCTGCTCTTTCGCCCCAGGAGCTGTGTGCCTGTGGGAAGCAAGCATTTAACTCTCTCTACCTTACTCACCATTAGACAAAAGCATGGCCCTTCTCAGCACTGCAAGGTGACTGGGATGAAAAATCCATGCTGTTGCTCTCCCTAAGCCTTTGAACTTAGTCCCATCAGTAAGCGAGGCAATATAACATACTGACCTCCTTCTGCCTGGCTCCCCCTGCCTATCCTTCTCACTGCTTCCTAACTTGGGCAGGGAATGGGAATGCCATTTATTGAGCCTATGAAATCACTGTGTTGATCCTTTAATGATTCTTGTTGCTTGAGTATGACCTTTATTTGACAGAAAAAGACATGGACGAACAGGCAGCTTAAAGAACCTCGGGTTGAGAAGCTCACGAGGGGCCTTTGAACCCACCTTCGGAGTCTGAGTGGAGCCCTTTTTCCACATCACAGTGTACAGTGAAGGCTCAGCAAATGTGTGCTGGAATGAGCCAAAACAGCAAGAAAGCATTGCCAGGCAGCGCAACACTTGGGAAAATTTCCCAAACTTTCTGACCTGGCAATTATAAGCTTCAGATGAGTTACTCAACTTTTGTTATTTCTGTAGCAAGCTCTTTATAGAGCTTCCAATCCATTTTCCTTCCATGAAGAATTGCTGTCAGTTGGAATATGTTTTTACACCATCTTTTGCCGTCTCTGTAGGAACAGTTAGGGTAGCAGGGAATCCTTCATCTATCAAAGTACTTAGAATAAAAATAAAATGTTTGACTTTCATGGAGACAGACTAAAATATTAATAATCATGTACCTTTTGAAGCTCATTTCTACCCCAGCAGGCTGAGACTCAAGATTGGCCCTTTCTGCTGTCTCTGGCCTGTAAACCTCCTTGCTATGAGTAGGGAAGTAAAGATGCTTTGGGGGATGAACCACGGACCGTTTCCTCTCAAGCAAAGGCCTAGCAGATCACCAGTCATGTTTAGAACCCTCAGTTTTTGCCAGGAAAAATGTCTTGGAAAGCAAAGACTCTCCTACTCTCCTTCCCAGATGGAGTTCCAAGATTGCTGGGCAAGAAGATGCTCTTTGAAGGCAAGAATGGCTATTTTCCATATTGAATTTACAAGTGTTTCTATACAGCCCTCAACTAATGTTAAACTTTGAATCCTCCATATATCCACCAAACCTTCCACAGCCGTGCTTCAGAGGTTAGATAAGCAAGCTCACATTTCTAGGATAGACTGACATTCCTAAAATATTCTAGAGTAGTTTCACTCACAGATTAACCAGATGGGCAGCTGAGGTTGGCTGTCCTGGCTCTGACTGCCATCCATCTTGCTTTCTCATTGAACCAGGTTCCACGTGCGGAATTCATTCTTTCTTTCCTATTACAGTAGAAGTTCCCCCACAGGCAGGGGCCATGTCTGTCAGGGTCACAGACCCGAGCACTCATGTGTGACTTTGAAGAACATAGCCTCAAAGGTGAGGTGGACCTGGATTATTTAATACCACAGAGCTATTTGCTAATAATGCAGATTTTACTCAAGTCTTTCATCTATAAAATGGAGGTGATAATATTTTTCCCCTCATAAAAGTACTGTGAGCTCACTTGTAGAGCATTTAGCCTGACCCCTGTCATGTCTTAAGTACTAGGTGTGGAGATTTGAATAAGAGATGTCCGCCATGGGCTCTGCTACTTGAAGCTTGTTTCCTTGGTGGTGGTGCTGTTTGGGGAGGTGGGAGGTGAGTGAGTCACTGGCTTTGAGAGTTCCAATCTGGTTTCTGCTTCCTGTGTGTGGTTGAGGTGTGACTGCTCAGCTTCCTGCTCTGCTGTCCTGTCACTCACCACATTGATGGACTCTCATCCCTGTGGACCCATGGACCAAAATAAACTCTTCCATTTCTCTTGCATTGCATCACGGCAATGGGACACTCAGTAGGTATACATCACAGCCACTGTTGCGGTAAGTGCTAAATACGTATTTTGGTAATTTTTCTTTTCTGATGTGCGTGAACTTAAGCAAAAGCAATGAAAGGAGTCAGCCTTATTAAGACTTCTGAGGTGTATGACAAGGCCACTTCCTCTTTTCCATTGGCTGTTTCCTTGGTGGGATTTGCTTTTCAATCTGAGCATATGAAGCCTTCTCTGGAAGTGAGGGGCACCTCTTTCCTTCTTTCTTTCCTTGACAAGGACTGGTGCAGATCACTGGGCAACCCTTCGACCACAGTGCACAAAGCCCTGCTTCCAGCTAAAGACTGAGGCCATGTTATATATGAGCCCCGATGAAGCAGTTTTGGGAGTTAGCCACCCTGTGAACCGAGTGGCCAAATGGTGTCTATGACTTTAACTGCCACAATTACTTCGTGGCATCAAGGGTATGGTTATTAGTCCCACTAGTGTACTTGCAACTAACATCAAGTGTGTCTCAAAAAACCTGACTGTGCCATCGGGGACGGCTTGTGCCATGCTCTGCACAGTGTCCTCTCTTCTGTGAGGAAGCTGGAAGCAGAGATTTCCCTGGCAGTCCTGGGTGGGAGGAGATACAAGAGAGCTGCTCCTACAGTGGCACAGCTTCCAGCATCCACCGAGAACCAGCTCTGCAGGGAGCACCAGGCCCCCAGGAGCACCCCGGGCCACTGAGTATCTAGCTTCGCAGCGGCAGTTACACAGTTCTTTTTGTCCAGAATGCAGGTGGTGGGATGATTTCTGCTCTCATCCACTTTATTTTTTAAAGAAAGAGTCTAATTTGCAATTTTAAATAAAAGGGCATACTATATATATTCTCATTTTTAAGAAGGATCTGTCCCTGTTTTTAGCTGCATAGATTTGATTAATGAATATTTTTTCCATTATAAAAAGAATTCTGAGAAAAATGCAAACAATGGACATGAGTTATGAGAGAGGATGTAAGTTGTTTTAGTGGTAGATGAGTACATAAAACATATTCAGTATAAAATACATCCAATACTAAAAGTGAAATTTCACAGCTTCTATATAGAATATCAATTCCAGCTATATATATAAAGTTATTAAGTTGTATACATTTGGGGTCTGGTTAGTTTTGATGTGTGATGTTTTATTTATTTGCAAGGCTTTTTAATAATAAAGTTTATAGAATTTTTTTTTTTTAGATTCTCAGATCCAGACATGGTGGCACACACTTGTAATCCCAGCACTTGGGACTCTGAGGCAGGCTCACAAATTACTGGGTGAGGAAGGAAGATAAGCAGGAGAGAAGAGAGGAGGAAAGGGGGGGGAAGAAAAGGAGAAATTCCAAGTAGGGACACTGCTTGACTGGCTTCAGGGGTATGGTGTGAGGGAATGAGATCCACACCCGAAACTCTAAGGGGTAAGTGAGCAGGTAGTTTCCCAAAGCCCTTGTCTTGGTCCCCCAGAACAGTGGGAACTGAGTTATGCTGAGTTGTGACCCTTTGTTCTCAAGAAGAACATGCTTCAGAGCAAATGAGACAAAGGGCCGCAGTGGAGGAAGTGTGCTCAGGTCCCACACCTGCCCTGGACGGACGTGCAGTCTGGAGGCTATCAGCGGAAGGCCTGCTCCAACTTCCTCTGCTATTGTTTAACACTCACCCTTCTCCAGATAACTGGGAACCACTGCCCAGAGAGCCTAGGCTGCCACAGGCAGGAGTACGATCTGTGAGGGTCTTGCTTTCAAATGAGGCCTGGGGAGAGCGGACCAAGAAGAAGCAGTCTGAGGTCGGAGGTCACCTCAGTCTGCAGCAAGTCCAAACATAGGGTACAAGGCAACTTGTTGAACAACTTGCTTAAAAGGAAAGTCAGCCTGTGAAAATAGGTGGTGAGGCTATTTAATTTTCCCCCCAAACCAGTTGTCCCAGCTCTAGACACTTTTGAGATTCTCCTAGTTGTGGTTAGTTTAGGAAGATGACCAAGAAGTGATAGAATAGAATCATGGGGCGAAATACTGAAAACACTGTATTTTAAAACATGGGTTAAAGGTTCGCTGCCCTAAGAGACTGCTGGTGTTCTCAGACATTTTGCAATTTTTTTTTCCTTTACGAATTATATCCTCAGACTGATAGCTAAGTCTACTAAATGTACTGTCTGTGTGGGTGTGCACACGCGCGGGCGCACTTGCACACGGATATGTGCTGCTAGGATCAAGCCCAGAACTTTATGCATTTGAGGCTCTATCACTAAGCCACATTCCCAGACCTCTTAATATAATCGTTTGTTTGTCTGATTGATTGATTCCCTCTATAGCCCAGACTGGCCTTGAACTTACACTCCCCCTAGCTCTTTCTCTCAAGTGCTAAATACACCACCATGTTCAGTCTTAGTGTACTCTTGTTTATGCCATGTAAGTGATAGATATCCTGTGTAAAATGAAAACAATCGTATATCATATATAAGGATACTCATACTTATATGCATATAAATTCAATCACACATGCACCTCAGCGTTGGCTATGGGGTTCAGTGGCAGAGCACTTACCTAGCATACAGAAGATTCTGGTGTCCAACCTTCAGTACCCAAAACCAAACACCACAAAAAAGAAAGAAGAAAGTAAAAGATCACCTTCAAGGATACTGCTCTGAAATAACTGCCATTTATATTCCGTGATTATTGACTATATAATTTATATATAGACATAGTTGTAAAAAAAAAAAAAGCTATGACCACAGCTTCTACATAATCCCAACACAGGATCTAGGATTCTAGGATGTGGGTTGGCACCCATCGTAATCTCTCAGGCTTATCTGACTATATATGACTAGATGTGGTACATAATAAACCACGTGTAAGTATTTAAGCGTTTATACGGCCAGCTACATACCGCTGCCTTGATGGAGATTGGCTAATGAGATGAGTTTATGGTGGGTTGACACTCTGTAATGAATTCCTGTCTTATCAACCAATCATTGTGTATGTGGGCTAGACAGTGTGATGTATTTGTTCTTTTACGTCTTTAATACATTTCTGATGTGTCATTGATGGTTAATATAAGGCACCTGGTGACATAGCACTGTTAGGATCTGATACCAAGAGGTCCTGTGATGTCAGGTTATAAACTGCTGACAGTATTTGAATTTCAAGATCCCAGAACCCAATACACAGCCAAAAAAGTCAGCTCTGCAAGGGACCTCAGGGCCATCTGCTCTGAATCACTACATTAGGGATGACAGATGGGTCTGCTGAAGGCAGGTGATGTGCGAGGGGTCACAGAGCGACTCGTGGCTGACCTCAGACTGAAACGTGTTTTCTTAAACCATTATCTCACTTTCCCCACCTCATTCTGTTTCCTGTTCCACATAACACAAGCCAGAACTATTTCCCCTCTTTCTGATTTACACTTGCCCAGAGGAGACAGGCATCTATTAAAGCCAGCCTTTTTCGGAAACTGAGTCAAAGGTAGAAATGGGGAATGCAGGGTTCCCAAGAATGTAGACTGTATTGTGTCTAGAAAATGAAGGTCGGAGGAACACCTGTCACAGCTACATGCTTCCTAGGTTCTGCTAGTTCGCAAGAGTCTACGCGCTTATGTGCTCTGTGTATGTCAGCACCAGAACATAGTGAGTCCCTCCCTGCAGAGGAGAGAACCTGGACACCCAGAAGTTAGCTTCCTTCCAGAGACGCAAGCTGCAGGAGGCAGAGCCAGATCACAGAGCAGTCGGAGCTCTGAACTCCATCATCTGGACCATGTGCCACCACCTCTTACAGAGGAGGTTAGACAGCTGCGGTGCTGCTGAGACCTCAGAAGCAGAGTCACCCAAGGCCTTGTCACCACATGGGTCCCACGTGCCCCAGTGAGGGTGCCCATGGGAAGCAGGCACATCCTAAGCAGCTTCCTGCTTACACTCCCTGGTTTCAAGACCCCTAGACAAAGCTTCCACAACTTTTTGGGTCCTATCTTTGTGTAATACTTTTTTTTGAATGAGGGAGAGGGTCAAGGCATGTAGTTCTGGCTGGCCTGGAACTTGCTATGTAGACCAGGCTGGCCTGGAACTCACCTGCTGCTGCCTCCCCAAGTGCTGGGATTACAGGCGTGTGCCATCACCTTGAACTACTTAATACTTACAGAAAAATGTCAAACACATGCAAAATGTAATAATCCCCATGTTCCCAGCTATCAACCTTCCATAATTATCTGTGAGTGCTAGTCCCTGTGGCTTTTTAAAAATCATATACTCAGTGTTTCACCCTTCTAAAATATGGCTTTTTTTACACTCTACAATATAGCATATGTATTAAATATCACCATACATTTTCTGCTCTATAGATGAGTGAACATCTTGGCAGGTGTGCTCAAACATAAGACAGTAAAGAAAGCACAGCTGCTGGTTGTTTCAGAGAGAACTAACATGTAATGGTGGACACGCAGTCAGAAGGTCTGGGTCCGGGTTGGCTCCACTGCTGATTAGTGGTGACCTCACACAAGTAGAGTGCCGTTGCTGAGCCTCAGTTTTCTCATCTGTGTCACAGAGGTAGCAAGCCTTGACATTCCTCCCAGAGTTGTCGTGTCAATCAAGTAGGACTGTGGATGTAAAAATCAATCACACGTACAGTGGCATGGACTCAGAAAGCGGAAATCCAAGGTCAGGTCAATCAAAGGGTCACACCAAGAGAAAGTGGAGAATCCAGAAGTAACCCGGGGAAGGCTGGTCTGTCTCCTCAGCCACTTGACATGGCTATAAGCCTTCATGTCGGTTGGGGCCCTATTCTTTTCTAAAGTCATGAGGTGACAAAGGTCTGGAGCCGGGGCCTTACATTCTCTTAACTCCCCATCTCTTTGCCATCTTATGGCATTCCAAAGCTTTGGGTGGGGAATTCTTTCTGCCAGCCCTGGCCCTCTTGCAGGCTTTCCCCTGAGTCCCCTGGCCAGCCTACAGGATTCTGAAACAGCACTTCTGAGTGTTGCCTTGTATATTCCAAGTGTCTTCCTGTAACTGTCTGTTGTTAGACAAGGCCTCCTACCAGACCCACTGCAAGGACACAGCACAGACAAGGCCTACCACCAACACTGAGTGGATCCAAGATGGCACCAGGGCTGGTAAGAACACCAGCACACGCCTGTGGTGACCACAGGCACCTAGAGGCCACTGAGCTGTGGCCACTCTCCTTTCCCAGCCTCCCTGGAAGGTCAGGAATGCCTTGGTCTCCGTCACAGGGCGCAAGAGTCCTCAGCCTGCCCCACACTTCCTTGAGGTTGCTAGGTTCTAAGGGGTCCACGTTGTCATGGGGGAGACAGGGTGTGACAAATGCAGCCCTTGTGAGTAATCACAAGTCAGAAATAAATGAACGCAGACACCGCACCTGCCACGCCACGCGCTCGGAGGCTGGAGTAACTGAGCTTGGACACGGTTTATAAACCACCCCGGGGAATATTTTTAAATTGGGATATTTCTGCCCTTGAGTCACTCTGGGGTCTTTGCTCATCCGAGTGCCTGATGTCTGAGAATGGCAACTTTCCAGAAAGACTCATGTGTCGGGGTCATGAAGGCCACATACTCTGTGCATTTCCCCAGAAACTGAGCTGGTGCCACCAAACCCCAGGGGGATGCTCGGTTGTATGGGTTCAGGGATCTGGGTGGCTCATTCTTTCCCATATTGGGGCATGGGATTGCTCTCCCGCTCCATAGGGGGATTGCATGTACCCTGAAATATGAAGGCCGGAGCCTGGCTACTTGATCTGTGCTCCAAAACTGCAGGTGTTATTCTTGTCTGCATCGACTCATTTGATGCATATTTATATCTCAGTTCCTAGGAAATCAGGCTCAGCGCAGACATGACATATGAAGGGTGCGGGGACAGCCTTTTAGGACATAGGATTAAAAGCTGTTGGTAGCATGTGCCATGGTTTTAAAGCGTGTGATTGTTTTTAATTACCAAAGATACCGAATACTTATAGTGAAGATGCCACTCAGCAGCCTGTTTGTGGGACATCTATGGTACTGAAGAAGTTTGACTGAGATTATCGAAACAGAATCCAGCCTTCAAAAAAGACTGTGGAGTAGGCTGGGACCCGGCTCAGTGGGTAAGGGCTTGTACTGCTCTTCCAGAGGATCCAACTTCTGTTCCCAGACTCCATGTCAGGTGGCCCACAACCACCTGTAACTCCAGCTCTGGATCTGATACCTCCTCAAGCGCCCACTCACATGTGGTATTTACATACTCACACACACACACAAATAAATATATATATTTAAAGAAATCTACATTATAAACAGGCAGACTGACCTGTTATGTTAGGATACAGAGAAAGTTGCTTTAAAGGAAATACTATAAAGTTTTATTAACACAGAATAGAGTGGCCACACATATGAAGTACCGTCGGCGCATCTGACTTCACAAGAGAACTGGCTTCAGACGAGAGCTAATGACTCAGAGCACACACAGTGGAGAGCAGGATGGAAATTAGACACAAAGGGATTCCTAGAAATAGGGTGGTTTTGTTCAAATGTTCTCAAACTGTTGTCTATTTTTTTTATTACTATAACAAAATATCTGAGGCTGAATAATTTACAGAGAAAAGAAATTCGTTTATCTCATGGCCTTGAAAGCTGAAATTCCAAACAGCATGGCACAGTCTCTGGCGAAGGCCCTGTTGGCTACATCACATTACAGTGGCTGATTCACAGAGGACCACATTTTTACAGATCAGACAGGAAACCAGAGCAATTCCAGGAGAGGACGTGCTGGTAGTGGACATCACGTGTGAAAACACTTCAAGCCAAGCCTGACAACAGGAGTTCTATCCCAGGACTCACATGGTGTGGGGAGTACTGACACCCCATGCTGTCCTCTGACCTCCACAATGCACCACAACACAGACACAGCCTTCCCAACACACACACACACAGAATAAACAAATAAATGTAATCTAAGAAAAAGATTGGGCCTGCTCTCACATAGCCACTCATTCTCTTAAAAGCTAACCCAGGGCTGTGCAGGGCTCCCTTAGCCCCTTCTGAGATGATGTATTTATTTTTACTTTACGTGTATGGGTATTTTGCCTGCGTGTATGTCTGTACTATATGCTCACAGAGGCCAGAAGAAGATGCCAGATCCCCTAAGGCTGGAATTACAGATGGTTGTGAGCTGCCATCTGGGTGCTGGGAATTGAACCCAGGTCCTCTGCGAGAGCAACCAGTGCTCTTAACCACTGAGCATGCCCAGCCACGCCCTTCTTCCCCTTTTGAGATCATGACCCCAAGTGATCTAAGGATGTCCCATGTAGGAAACAAGTCCCCAACACAAACCACAGTGAGGGGAAATGAGAGCTGAGGCAGGGGTGGGGGGAACTGGAAGAGTTAGAGAACCCACGTGCAGTGACGTGTCAAGGGGCAGAATTTGATGTTTTGATGCTCACCGTCTCTACCAGCCACCTCCCAAGTCAAGTGAGCACTGCTTGTCCTGAAAATGTAGCATGAGATGTTCCCTGGCTTTCTCCTTCTCATCTCAATGTCTTTTGTATAGGATTCTAGAATTGCTGCCTTACCGGGCAGTTTCCTCCAGTGCATGAGGGAGCCACGCAGAACTGTTGGTGGGCAGATACACAACTAAACCAGTAAGTCCTCAACCAACAAACTAGTAGTGAGATCTGTCAGGAACCAAAACCTTTGGGCTACTGCTGACTCCTGGGCGACCCAATGACCGTTAGGAAAAGGTGTCTCTTCTCCCAGGTGCTTTATCCCCGGGTCAGAAGACTATCCCAGCACATGGGCATGGCTTCTGTTATACGAGCACCCTGCTGCTAGCTACCTGAGACCCTTCACAACAATACGGACATAGAACGCCTGAAACACAGCTACAGCCCCCTTAGCTGTGGCAGGCCGTGTGTGGTGCAACCCACACAGCTGCACCCAATGACTCGGGGCTCCTGGACCTCCTCTAAAAGGAGGCTGCTGCCCTGTGTGGCCACACAGCCCCCAGCAAGCCAAAACAGGAGCGCCACGATATCAAAGGAGCCAAGGCCACATAGTGAAACCCTGTCTCAAAAAAACGACTGAAGAAGAACTGTTAGGCTGAGGTCTGGGGTGTGGCCGTGAGAGTCCTGCTAGCTGGTCCCATTTTTAAAAAAAAATCCTGGGTAACAAGATAGCTCAGTGGTTGGGCCACTTGCTGCCAAGCTTGGAGACCTGAGTCCGACCCCAGGAACCCACATGGTAGAAGGAGTGAACCAACTTCTGACAGCTGACCTCTGACCTCTACCCACATGATGCACTAATCAATGAGACATAAGAAAAGAATCAGAGAGAAAAGGGCAAGCCGCCCAGAGGCTGCCCTGGGTCCTCTGACGTCTTCAGGTGCTGAGGGAAGACTGAGGCTGCCCCTCTCACCTCATATCATCGCCCACTCAGGCTATCCGTTACCCTTAGCAGACGACCTGAGCACCTTTGCTTTTTGTCACCTTCTCTGCAAAGCACACTTAGTCATCTTGCTTAAAACTGCAGAGGCAAACTGGGCCTGACATCTTCCCCCATTTACACAGCTTTGGGCATACTTCATATTTATTTAGCTCATTATGTTTATCATCTGTCTCTCCCCGATAGACTGTGGGCTCTTGTGGCTAAGAGTTAAGTGGTCTCGGTTTAATGCTAGACCTCCAGCCCTAAAAACAGTGGGTGGTACACTCTGATCCTGGTTGAATGAATTAATCATCTTCCTCTGGGTGCTACCTTCCCTGTTCTCTCAGCAATGTTGCTCTTGGAAGCTCTTTTTCTTCTGAATCACACTTCGATCTGCCCAAGACCTTGAACCACCCAGTTCCTGCATCAGCACCACTTCCCCTGGAATAAGATGTGGGAACCAATTCCAAGGGCCCTGGAGGCAAACAGTACCTTCACTTCAATCCTGTTATCAGTACCTGTGGGTGAACTGGTTGATAAGCTTCCCATAAGAATATGAATTGGTGAGGATGCCCCACAGTTCTTCACTTTACAGGATGGGGGGTGAGGTTCAGAAATGCTAAGGGAACAAAGCAGGGTCTCACAAGCAGAAAGCTCTGGAGTCGGGGTTCTGACACCGAACCACCTAAGCTCAAAGCCTTCATTCAGTCAGCTGCCAAAGAGGGGAGCTGTTCTCAACAGGTGTTGAGAGCCGAGTAGTTACTGTGATTGCTTCACAGCAGAAATTCGCAGCTAGCATTTGCCAAGCAGGTTTCTTTGTGTGTGTTACATGCAGTTCCGGTGATAAGTCATTTTCACTGAGGCAGATGGCTTCCCACCTGGGGAATTACAAGCAAGGAAACCAAAACAGGAGCTGTTACTGTTCCACTTGAACTTGAAGAAGAGATTGTGCGGAAACACCTGAGGCTGTTCCCATGCTCCTTTGAGTAGGGTTGTTTTTCTCTGTTCGGTGACATGACCATGCAGAGACACCCTGGGGATAGAGATTTCTTAATGCTTAGCCATTTGTCCATAAGAGCAGGGCAGGTGGGATCAGAACAGAGGCCACTGGCTCTAGGAAAATGGTCCTGAGTGGGGCACTGTGGACAGAACATGGCTAGGGACAGGGCCAGCTGCATGAGCCAAACCCATTGATCCACTGAACCACAGTAGAGTGCTTGGGGCACCTGGATTTTAATGAGGACATCTGCATGAAGGACGATGTCTTGGTAAGGATCAAGTTCTACCAGACTATAGGTACTCAACCTTCCTGGAGCTTGACCCTTTAACACTGTTCCTCACATTGTGGTGACCCCTACCATAAAATTATCTTGTTGCTACTTCCTAACTGTAATCTTGCTGCTGTTATGAATCGTAGTGTAAATGTGTGATATGCAGGATATCTGATATGAGGCATTAAAACGAATCACAACTCACAGGATGAGAGACGCTGCTATAGACTCGGCCCTGACAGAGTTCATCCACGTCATCCGGCTCCAACACTGAAGAGGTATGAAAACAGTACTGGCTGGGCCCTCCCACGTCAACTAGCAATCAAGAAAACACACCATAGGTTTTCCCACAGGCCAATCTGCTTGAGCCATTTTCTCAACTTAAGTTCCCTCGTCCTAAAGGACTCTAGACGTTGTCATGGTGACACAAAACTAGCCAGTGCACCCTCCCTGCAGTCTCAAGAAGACATCTCTGTCTTGATGGGATCAGACTCCCTTTCGACCTCCGTTACCCTCATTCTCTTGAAATTTCCTGGGTTTCACGCAATCTCTGTCCAGGAACTTCCCAGGAAAAAGGTAGCACTGTTGTGACTCGGCATCCTTGCTACTTTACTGAAAATCTCAACACTTCCACTTACGGTTTGTTCCAGAGAACAGAGGTGTGTGATTAATATGGCTCTGAGCCCTTCTGCCACACGCAGCAAGCCAGTCAGCAGCAGCCCCAACCATCTCGATGTTTTCCCTTCATGTTGAACTGCCTGGAACTTATGCCTTGGGGGGGATACATCATAAATCAGCAAATTATTTAACAGCGCTTTGGGAGGTGTAAGTGCCACTGAGGGGAACAGAGCGAGGGGGTAGAGTATAATCGCTGTGGTCAGTGTGGGCCTCATTGAGAAAGCAACGCCAAAGCAAAGAGGAAGGAGACGAGGGAGCGAATCAGCTTGTAATCTGGCAGAGAGTATTGGAGTAGAGAGGCCAGGCAGTACAAGGGCACTGACCTGGGCATGGACATGGCATGCTCGAGGAGCGGCAGTGAAGAAAGTGTATGTGGAGCCTAATAATGGAAGACAAGAAAGGGAAGAGGGGGTGAAGCTGGGACAGGCCGTTGTGCTATGGGAGATAGAGAGCCATCACAGCTTTCTGGTAGAAGGAAGGCACACGACTGAAACATCTTAAAAGATCAATTTCTCTATGATAATAGACTGAGGAAAGCAATGCCTAAGCATAGCTTCTAGCTCTAAAGAACAGGTAGGAAGTTGTTACAGTAACAATGAAATACCAAGGAGTGGTCAGTTGCTAGTGTGTTCTAAAGTGGCACCAACAGAATTCACCAAAGGATCCGACTTAGAATGTAAAGGGAAGGGGAGCAGGATGAGGCCACACAGAGGCAGAGCTGCCGTCAGCTAAGATGGGAACAGCTGAGGCCTGATGGCCTTGCTGCCTAAGATCGTTACTGGGTGTGACTGTTTACGGCTACATTCCTCTCTGTATGACTCTAGATGATAAGAAGCCTAGGCTTGAACCGCTGCAGCTGGACCAAGCAGGCACTGCACAGAGGGGGCATCAAGCTGCTGTCCCTGGGAAAGCTAGGACACTGAACCCAAAGAACCGGAAGAGGAATCTGAGTCAGTCTGGCTTATGGCTGGGAGACACAAAGTCAGATCAACAGCAGATAGGGAATACACAGCCGTGGTCCCGGGCGATCTCAGCTGCCTGGGCCTGTGAGCACAAGAGGGCAGGGTTCTGACGGGCCAGGGAGTTTTCGAAAGGACAGAGGTAGCAGCCGGGTAGAGAGTTCTTCTCGATCCTCCCTCTTTAAAAACGAAGAACGAAACTAAATTAGAACCCCGCTGTATGCCTCACTAGGCATGACCTGTGTGTCGCTGGCTGAGAATCTGCCTGAGAATACCCAGTAACTCAAAGATCCACCATCTTTCCCAACACTGAGTCCTGAAGTCATAAAAGATGCCTGGCCTTGGGGACATAAATCATTAGTCTGCTGGCATGTTGGAGCTGGCATGCTTTCCCTGCCCCGGACCTGCCTCTCTCCCGCCCCCCTCCATTCTGCTCCCCATTTTAGCAGTTGTTCCTCAGGGCTTCTCCCTGAGGCATGCCCTTCTCTTTGTTAAAGCTGTAACTTCCTTGTAGCATGGTTACAGGCATCCCTGACACAGCACCCAGACATAACACAAGTACAGAGCGAAGCGCAAAGCCTGACAGACAGGAGCGGCAGGACGAGGTTGAGGGTGCTGTCAATTAATCTCCTATTGGGACTCTGGAAGACAGCTTTGAATGTGCAGGAAGGCCTCCGAAAAGCTTTAATGAGTTGTGAGGTCAAGGTGGGAGAACACAGGAAGTCATGAGGCAACAGGGCCGGGGGTGGGGTGGTTAGAGAGATTTCCAAAACAAACTCCCGACAGGGCCTGGCCCCTGGGCCCTCCTGGAGTAAAGTGGCATTCTGGGCAAGCACCAAGCAAGCTTCCTCTCTTGCCTTAGGTGGTGGCAAATCCCTAGTCAACTTAATTGGGTTTGGAATCACCAGGAGATATGGCCCTAGGCTTGCCTGTGAGGGAGTTTCCAGAGGGATGTTAAGTGAGTTGGGAAGATCTTCTCTGAAAGTGGGGAAAAGGAGAGACGCAGGGCATTTCCTGGTGTGGAAGAGGAGTGAAGGAGGCTCAGGAAGAGGGACAGAGAAGAGGTGGGAGGCTCAGGGCGGAGTTCAGCGCTAAGCTAACGGTGTTTGGCGCTGTCAAACAGACCGTCTTGGTTTACTACTGCTCTACTAGACACAGAAGAATGTGAGTTTTATAACTCTGTGAAAGTGGCTTCATTTCTCTCTTGGCCCCTGCTTCCCCATGTACAAAAATGGAGTGAGAATTCCCACAGCCCAGAGGAGCGCTGGGTGAGCATGCAATGTGATAACATTTGAAAGCGGTAAGCCGGAATCTGACACTGCTGATCAGACTTTCTGCAACAACCAATAACTCCCAAATCTGGATGGCTTAAAAGCACAAATCTGGGTGGCTGGGAGTGTAGCTCAGTGGGGAGACTGTTTGCCCAGCATGTACAAAGCCCTGCGTTCGAGCCTCAGTTCAACACAGAACCAGGAATGGGTGCATATACTTTCTTATAATCCCAGCACTGAGGAAGCAGAGGCAGAAGAGTCAAGAAGTTAAAGATCATCTTCATGGAGGATTTAAGGCCAGCCTGGGCTACCTGAGAACTTGCCTCAAAAACAAAACAACAACAACAACAACAAAATACCAAAATATAATTATTCCTAGGGTCTATGCATTGGATTTGGATGTGTTGGACTGTCTTAACTGGAAAAATAAAATAAAATAAAAAGCTTCAAAGGTGGCAGAGCCGATCCATGCCATTCCATTAACCTCCAGCTGTGACATGCCTGCCAGCCAGGCCTGTCCTTGCCTCAGGAAGCCCTGAAGTCCAGCCCCGCTAGGGATGGCCACCCAGCCTCCAGAGAAGTATGAGGTAGGGAAGCGTGCATAGTAATCAGCAAGTAGGTCACCTACCACATGTGACTTCCTCCTGAGCAAATGGACTCCCAGGTACCTCAGAGAAAGATGTTGATGTAATATCCAAGGACACAAAGGAAATGCATCACTCAGTCAAAACCCACCACAAAACCTGTTCCACCACTCCAAATTCCCAGGGAATAAAATGAGTGAAAAAATTAATTGATTTTTTTTAGGGATTCCTATTAACTCCCTCATCTCTTATTTTTCCTTTCTCTCATTTGTCACCAGCCGATCTCCATGCTTCTTTAAGCATCTCTGAACCACGGAGCACGATGCCACCTCAGGGCATTTGTATTACTGTCCTCTCTGCTGGAATGTGCCTCCACAAACCTTCAGGTCCTAGTACGTTGGGTCTTCTAATATCCTTGCAAGTGCTGCCTATGCAAAAAAAACAAAGCACTGCCCAACCCTGTCCACAGTCCATCACCTGAGTCACTAGCCTCCATAGCATATTTTATGATTATTTGTGCTTACCTTTTCTTATTATTATATGTTAACATAGCATGCATTTTTAATATTTGTTTATATTTTCTTCTTATTTGTTATCTCTCTCCCCATCTAAAATACAATCTCCTGAAAGCAGGGACTTCTTCACCCTAAATCCAAGCACCTACAATGTGAGTAATGGGGGAAGGAGGGTCATTAAGTATTTTTTGCCTAATTGAGCAAGTATGTCCCATGGACTCCGGGGAACTATACTGTATCTATCACATACACTGATTAATGAAGGGGACTACTAAGATGAGGAAATTAAAAGAACTCACCCAAGGTCAGGCATCTCGGGGGGCTGCAAACAGGTGAGGTGGCGGGCCAGTATGCACTGCAGGCTGTGGAGACTCGAGCTGACTGTGCAGTGTCTCTGTGGCCAGAGAGCCTTGTGGACAGGCCGCTCTGCTTCCTAGCATGCCAGGCAGGAAACAGAAGCTCCTCTACCTGGGAGGTGAGGAGGCTGGGGTGGGGTTGAGGGAAGGAAAGAGAGCTGGTCCAGAGAGCCAGCTAATCCAGTCACATGAGCAACCCTGGTTGACTTTTCACACTTCATCCTCCCATCTTCTGGGTCCCTGATAAGATGGCTCTGCCAGTGCACTCTCCTCCAGGCTTCCCTGGAAGTCCTCAGCTCCACGGAGCCTTTTCTCCACTCAGCCCAAGAATGCTTTCACAGGCCAAGGCCTTGTACAGGCTGCCTCTGTCCTTGGCCCTTGTTGACAGGGCTTCCTTGTAGCCTGAGGGACCCCAGGAAACACCTCAGTAGGCTGACTGTCCAAGGCTGGCTCCTGTACCTTAACAGTCAGCGTCAATAGTCTATGTACACACCACCCACAGCCGGCCCTTGCCAGGACCTTTCTCTGGTGAGTAGTAACCAATAGAGAATTGCAAATGTTGGGATCACCACTCGGCATGCACACAGCAGAGCATCTCGTGATGCTGTTGGAGGCATTTGCAGTGCTTGCTGCATCATGGGTACTCCTTGGCTAGCCCCACCTCAGAAGTCATCATTGGACTGTCCACCTGAGCTAGACACAGACGACCCAGGGCCAATACAGGGTCATTTTTTCCCCATGCTGAGATTTTGGTTGTTTTGTTTTATAGACAAGGTCTCACTAAATATCCCAGACTAGATTCAAACTTACAATCCTCCTGCCTCAGCCTCCCTAGTTTGAGTGATGATCACCCAGCTGTGGTGGCAAAAGCTTGTAGTCCCAGCATTTAGGAGGCTACGGCAGGGGGATCATGAGTTTAAGGCAGGCCTAGGGTTACATAGCAAGACCAGGCCTGCCTCCTTACTCCCATCACCCACGAAAGACCCAAGAACCAAAGCTGAAGCCAGGAGCACCCAGTCATCAGACAGTGTTCTTGAGACTACACTGGTATTAGCTTAACTGGAACAGAGGGATTCTGAACTGAGGGACCCCAGCTTCACAGGGAGGCAAAAGAATGATAGGTCAAGGAAAGAGGGTTGAGGCTATAAATAAGTCAACTCTGACATGACCCGAAGGTCAGCGACTGAGCCCCTGCCACTCCAGACCCAGATAAGATAGGCTTGAAGCTCCATCCCACGTCCTGTGGGAAGTTCGGTGCTCCCCAGCTGCCTGCCCTTTCTCAGGGCTATTGCATTTTTGTGGTCTCTCTGGTTCTGGAATCGGCTCAGCGCATCAGCGTCTCACCTTTCCACATGTGGGGCCTCCTCTCCTACCAAGTTTTGAATGGCAGACTCTGTGCTTGTGCTCTGGTTTCTTGAGCAGGCACATTCATGTGCTCACACGTGTGCACACACACACGAGTACACGCATGCACACACACAAATCTCATAAGGCCTTTGCTGAATTTTGAGGGAAAGGAAAAAGAGACGTATCTTGCACCAGTGGAAACAGGTTAATTTAATATTAAAAGCCTGTGTTTGAGGAGGCCCTTTTGGCATTCCAGACACCTCCAGGTTTTCTCTCTCTCTCTCTCTCTCTCTCTCTCTCTCTCTCTCTCTCCTCTGCTTTCTTCTCTTGTCCTTCCCACATGCCTAGTGCCCATTCTCTTTTTGGTTTTCTGTTTGTTAATTTGGTTTTTTGTTATATTTTGTTTTGTTTTCCTTGTGTCGTTCTGTCTGAGACATGGTCTCATTCTGTAGCCAAGCAAGCCTAGAACTCACCAGGTAACCCAAGATGGCCTCAGACTTGCAGCGGTCCTCCTGCTGGGTCCTTATGCAGAAGTGTGTCCATCGCCATTGCTGCCTCCCTTGCTGCCATTGTAGGGTCGACCCGCCTACCCGATGGATCCTTCTTAAAGGCAGCCTTCCTCAACAGAACCATCCACCCATGAAGATTTTTTTTTTAATCGTGCTTTGCTGAGAAATGTTTAGAATAGTTGAAGGTGCAAATGACAGAAGTTTGTTCCTTAACGCGGACGAAAAGTAGGAGACCAAAAGGGAGGGATTTAAGATGTGAAAGGAAGGAAAAAGAGATGGTAGTTCAAGAAACCTGGATCACACCCCACTGTACTGGCTGGTGTTTACTGGGGTGTGGCTGTTTAGAGAAGGGACACATGCTACATGTCCTCACGATGCTGACTTGCAGACTGTGCTGCTGGTTCTTACGCCAACTTGACACAGGCCGTCGCCATTTTGAAAGAGGGAACCCCAGCTGAGAAACTGCCCCCGCCAGACGGGCCTGTGGCCACGCCTGTGGTACATTTTCTCCATCTATGATTGATGTGGGGATGCCAGCCCATTGTGGGGGTGCCACCCCTGGCCTTACAGGCCTGTGTGCAGGCTGAGCAAGACGCGAGGGACAAGCCAGTAAGCAGCATTCCTCCACGGCCTCTGCTGAGCTCCTGCCTCCAAGTTCAAGCCCTGCTTAAGTTCCTTCTCTGACCTCATTCATTGAAGGACTGTGATGTGGAAGTATAAACCAAAGAAACCCTTTTCTCCAGTTGCTTTTGGTCACAGTGTTTCATCACAGCCATAGGAACCTAAGACCCAGCTGAAGGTCACGGGACACACCTGGACTCAGCCTGGGCTCTGCACACTCTCAAGAGGCTCTTTCTTCTTCACTCTCTGCTCTGGGCCTCACTTTCTCCATGTGTGCAGCAAAAGCCTTGGCCTTCAGTTTTGCTTTTCTTTTTTTTTAATTGTTACTACCAAAGGACCCATTTTAAAAAAAGAGCTCGAGACCTGGGCGTATAGCCCAGTTGATAGAGTGGTTGCCTGGTGTGCAGGAAGCCCTGGGTACCAACTCCAGCACATTTTTTAAAGGGGAATGATAAAGTCTGCCTGTCTGTAATCCCAGCACTCAGGGGCAGGCAGAAGCAGGAAGATCAGACATTCCATGTCATTCTCAGCTACATAGTGTGTTCAGGGCCATCCTAGGATGTGGGAGACCTTATTTTAAAAAAGGGGGAGAAGGGTTGGTGAGAGGAAAACAGTGTAGAGCTGAAAGGGTTAAATGAGGTGACCGGCATACAGGGTCATATAGTGGTTATAACAACTATGTTTTAACAGAAAAATGTGATCCTTAGCGGGAATGCACACTGAATTCTGTGGGCATCAGCTCTCTGGGTCTGGAGGGAGCCTGCTGAGGCAGTCTGTGCCCCACGAACAGGCCTCCGCTTTTCTAGTATCTCTTCCTTCGACTTCAGATACTGTGCCCAGAAAAGAAAAGCGACCCTTCCCGCTCAGCCCCTGAGCCCCGATGATCCTAACCTCTAACTCGTGTTTCTCATAAGATGTTCAGCTAGCTCCAAAGTCATTCTAAGGATGAGCAAACTGCAAAGGAAACCTCTCAAATGGGATGAGAAAAAGGCATTCTGCAGGGGGCCATGAGGGTTGTTTCGAGTTGATCTCTCTGAGAAGCTTCAGGCACAGAAGAGAAGTTATTCTTTCATAAGGGAAGTTGACATGTGTAATGAAAGTTTTGTCAAGACCAGGAAGAGCAGGATGCCTGAATCATGAGATCTAGTAGTGAAGAACCTACGCCCAGGCTAATCACACAGGTTCTTGCTTTGCCTTGGGATTTCCCCTTAACCAGCCTTTTCCACACTCCTCTTTCTTTTTCTTTTTTTTTTCCCCTAGTTTTAGTTCTGTGATAAAATATCCTGGCAACAGGCAACTTGGGGAAGGAAGGGTTTATTTGACCTCACAGCTGTAGCTTACAGTGCACCACTGTCAGGGGGTCACAGTGGCAGGAGCTTGAGAGAGCTGAGCACATCACATCCACAGCCAAGAGCCAAGAGAAATAAGCACACACATGCTCGGCTTCTCTTCACTCACACAGTCTAATATCCCCCGCCTAGGGAATGGTGATGCCCTCAGCGGGCTGGAGCTTCTCACTTTGGTTAATGATTAAGAAAAATCCCCCGAAGTCTTGCCTACAGGTCAACCGAATCCAGGTAATTCCTTACCGAGATTCTCTTCCCTGGCGATTCTAGGGATGCCTCACTGGCACACTAACCACCACACCTGGAAAATAAGTGATATTTTAGCCTGAGTCACAGTCCCTCTTTGAGATTTACTCATTTCTCTGGGTATCTCCTACGTATACATGAGGTGTACACATTTAAATTTCTTTTTCCTTTGTTATAGAAATTCCTCTCAAGGAAAGACTCTGAAGGTTAGAGAGAGTTCTTTTCCTTCCCTATACCTTATACTCACTCTAAGTCTGGCCAAACCCTAGCACATTCTGTGGACGTTTATGTGGCACTGTCAAGCTCTTTGTGATCAAGATGACAGGAAGGGCCAGAGACATACATCACCTCAGACCACAGGACTGAGCCATCATCCAACCAGACTTCGCACATACAATGCAAGTTCAAAGATAACATTACCAAGATTGTCAATATGCTAACATGGGCATTAAATGGCAGCCAGGGTCCTCTGACAAGGAGGAGCCAAGACCTGGCATGCTGCACAGGTTTTTGGATGCCCATGAAGTCAGGCCTGGCAGGGAGCCTCTTAGAAAAGGTGTGATCCATGGCGGCGCACACCTATGATCCTGGCACTCAGGGAGGCAGAGGCAGGTGGATCTCTGAGTATTTGAGGCCAGCCTGGTCTACAAAGCGACAAAGGACAGCTGAGGCTATCTAGAAAAAACCCTGTCTTGAAAACAAAACAAAACAAACAAACAAAAACAAAAAGGGCCGATCACCCTTATAGAGAGCCTGTCTGTTGGGCACTATTGTGACATGTGAGGACAAAACAGTGGGTCTTACATTTACTTCATTTTTAGCAACAGTTCTCCACCCTTGACCCCCTCAAAACAAAAATCCTTTAGGCTTATATCTGAAAGTATGTACCAAAGAAGAGCCTGTTTCATTTTAAAGGTAAGAGTTGAAAACTGGAGAGGGGCCTGGGTCTTAGAAGAGGCTACTGTGCCTCTGAACCAATTGGGTTTCTGTTCCCACGTGGAGTTTGCTTTATTTGTAGTTGAAAGCAACTGCGCTTGGCCTCCCAGCCTGGGAATCTGCATTTTTGTCCAGTTCCCTGTTGATTCTAAGGCAGGTGCTGGGAACCGTAATTTGAGAAACTCACCTCTAAAATACTGATGAACACCCCAGCTTTATGAGGAAAACCTTGTTTACATGGGATGGATTGCCTTCACTGGTTTCCAGAGCTCCTCAGTTGCACAGTCCGGGATTAGGCACTTTCAGGACACTGTCACTGGGTTTAGATTTTCTTTTACCCGTGAATGCTAATTTCAGTCTCCATTTACTCCACAGCACTTGCCCGGCATTTTGGGTCAGAACCTAGGGACCCTGATGCCCCCATTTGCAAGAGCAGCAGGAGCAGCCAGTACCTTCTGAGATTATTTAGATGAATGGGTATTGAGTGACTGGGTGAGCCACAAAGGTCCTGAGAACTAGAAACCTTTTATACTATGCAGTTTTTCCATGTGGTACCCAGGAAGTAATGAAACCCTCCCACATCACCCAGAGGGGAAAATACAAGATTTCCAGCTATTTACTTCCCAGGATGTTAAGCAACCACAAACAACTTTAAAAAAATAAAATAAAATTTAGCTGTAGGCACAATGCTGAGCTTCATTCCAGGGGAGCCAAAGCCTTCTTCTGTCCTCAGGATCGGTGCACAGACATGCGTGTAGACAAAAGACCCATACACATAAAGAAAAGAAGTTTAAGAACCTCAGGGAATTTTTCCTAACAGGTGCTGGTACTCCCAACACCGGAGGCTTGTTCCTTTGCATTAAGTACTGGCCTCTCTGGGCCAAAGTTTTAAAATGTAAAGTTTGGAAGAAGTAACATATTACACCTCTATTAGTTTTGTGTACAAATGTGTTTAACCCAGGCTTTACTCTTTGTAGAAAGGAGCTAGGCTCCTCTAAGGGGTGAAATTACAAAGAGCCAAAAAAAAAAAAAAAAATGAAGTGATGAGCAGAGAAGAATAGAATGAATGGGGCGGACAAGAACGGAGTTCAGGTAGAAGCTGGCCTCTCTCCGGATCTCACTGAGTTCTGGCTGAATAAAGGCAATGATAGTAATTGCGGGAGCTTTTATTGCTCATTACTCGAGCCTCATTTCTTCTTGGTAAAGAACCTTCACCTGAGGCTATTATCCTTTTGTAATTAAAACAATATATTGCATCCCCCGCGTGGGATTCTTTTGGAGCAGTGTGGGCAATATACAACGGTACTCAGGAAGCTTTGGTTTTGTTTCTCTTGACTCAAAGCAGAAACCGAGTCCAAAGAGTTATCGCAAATAACTCACGTGCTAGACATGGAGAAGGCCAAATCTCACTTCCGCCTCGGGAAGAAGCTGCTAATAAAACCTCTAAAGCTGTCACGGAGCCCAGTGGCACATCACCTATAGGTTAACTGGGGGAAGATGGATCGTAGAAGGAAGGGGGATCTTGTCCTTTCCAAGCCTACCAACCTTCTCTCACTAGTTTCCTTAATCTCACTAGGGATTCACTGGTGGATCTTTCCAGGGAACACAAACAGCAGGACTCAGTGACTTCATCTATAACTGGTTAGTGTCCACCTCAAAGTAGATGTGAGGATCAAAAGCGTCCATGCGTGGCACTCGGCCAGGCACAGGGAGAAGCTCCATGGACCCCAGGTCCCTTTCCAGTGTCTCTCAGACAGCCCTAAGTCCACAGCTTATTTGGGTGCTAGCATAACTGTGCTGGATAATTTTCTGTCAAACTGACAGAACTCTTTGGCTTCAGAGTAGGAACCTAAATTGAAAATTTGCCTTCATCAGATTGGCCTATAAGCAAGTCTGTGGGGAATTTTCTTGATTAATGATTGATGTGGGAGAGCCCAGCTCACTGTGGACAGTGCCATAGACCCCTAGGGCCTTGCTCTTGGAATATATATATTCTATTGATTTGATTCAAATTGATAATATAATCGAATCAATAGAATCGAATTGAAGACCCAGACATAAATCCACACAGCTATGGAATCTTGATTTTTTTAAAATAAAGAATCCAGAAATATACACTGGAAAAAGAAAGCATTTGCAACAAATAGTGCTGGTCAAGTTGGATCTCTTCATGTAGAAGAATGCAAATAGATCCACACTTATCACCCTGCACAAAACTCAATTCCAAATGATCAAAGACCTCAACATAAGATCACTAAACCTGATAGGAGAGAAATCTATAGGGAAGAGTCTTGAATTCCTTGCCACAGGAGCAGACTTTCTGAAGAGGGCACAGATAGCATGGGTTCTAAGATCAGCAGTTAGTAAATGGGACCTCATAAAACTGAAAAGCTTCCGTAAGGCAAATGACACCATCACACAAAGCAGCAGCCTACAGAATGGGAAAAGATTTTTATCAACCCCACATCTGATAAAGGTACAATATTCTAAATATATAAATAGCTCAAGAAAGTAGATAGGAAAAAAACAAATAATCAAATTTAAAATTGGAGTCCAAATCTAGACAGAATTCTCAATAGAGGAAACTCAAATGGCTGAGAAACACTTTAAAAATGGTCAGATTTCTTAGCCATCCGGGAAATGCAAGCCAAAACTACTTTGAGATTGTGTCAGAATGGCTAAGATCAATAAACAAGTCACAGTCCATTCTAGTGAGGGTGTGGAGTAAGGGGAACACTCCTCCATTGCTGGGGGAGGGTTAACTTGAACAGCCACAATGAAGATCAGTATGGCGGTTGCTCAGAAAGCTGGGAATTTATCTACCTCAGCATCTAGCTATGCTAATCTTGGGCATATAGCCCCAAATTGTTCATCCTATCTCAAAGACACTTGCTCAGTGTCGTATGTTGATGTCTTGCCTAACGGCTTACGTGTGGATATTAGCCATTAAATAAATGATAACCAAGCTACAATCTGTAGTCCCAGAGAGATTGGGCCTAGAAGAAGGGACTGGGGGGGACACATAGATCTCCCGGGGATGGGGAACAGAATCGATTTTATGGGCGGGCTGGGGCCGGGAGTGATGTGAGGATCAGGTGGAGACAGAAGAGATTAATGGAGGGAATTTGGGGAGAGACAGCTGAAACTGAGGGACGCTTGAGGGCAGTAGAAAACCTCGGGCAGTGGGGACTTTCTAAAATATATGCAGGCAATCCTAATGGCGTCTCCAAATAATGGAGACAGACTTCCAACTGCCCATCTCTTGTCATTAAATGAAGCTTCTAGTACCAAGACTATGTTACATCCAACTGTTGGCCAAAGGGGTCCCATGGAAACCCCCAAACAACCCAGATGACAGCTTGTCCTCCACAAACTCACAGCAATGCCCCGCTGCCAAAGACAGCACCAACACGACTCGTTTGATATGGAGAGGTACAGCTGGCGCCTGCATAGAACCTTCACCCCTGTATTCTGTGGCATAAGAAGGCACTCTGCAGTTTACCAAAAGAGAAACATAGACACTAACACATCCATAACACCTTTGTGGTACAATCTATCCTGCCTGCAAAATATGCTAGGGCAATGGTGACACAAAACTTGAGGCAGTAACCAAACAACATCTGGTTTGATTTAAGGCCCACTTGCTGAGATGAAACCCATACTCAACACTGCTTCGGTGACAAAGAGCAAGAACTAGGTAGTCCAGAGACCTGAGGTAAGGCCAAATGCTACTAAACTAAAACAAAAAAGAAGTAAGAAGGAAATGACTTCTAATGAAGTTCTGTTGTACTCATAGATCAGTGCCTTACCCAGTCTTCAGAGAGGCTTCCTCCTGCAGCAGTGGAAAGAAATATGTTATGTGTGTGTTAACGCACACACACACACACACACACACACACACACTCACAGGCAGACGAAGAGACAGACCCGGGAACGTACAGCTCTAAATGAGATGTCTCTATCCATTCCCTTCTCTCGGGGCTCAGGCAACCCCACAGAAGAGGAGGCAGAAAGCACATAAGAGCCAGAGGGACTGGAGGAAGCCAGGAGAACACAGCCCTCTATTTCAACTGAACAAAACTCTTATGACCTCACAGAGACAAAAGCAGCAAGCACAGGGCTGACATGGGTCTGCACTAGGTGTGTCTACACTATAGCTTTCAGTTTAGTACTTTTACAGGACTCCTGAGGGTGTGAACAACTAATACTTGTGCCTTCTCCTAAGGCTCTTTTTCTTCTGTTGGTTTACTTCGTTCAACTTCAGTGTGATAGGTTTTTGTTTGTTTTATCTTATTATATTTTATTTTGTTTTGTTGTTTAAAAAATGAAAGACAATAACTAAGAAAAATCATTTTCACAGAAAAAGAAAGTATCCTACTTAAAAAAAGACAAAAGAGCAAGCCAGTAACCAGCATTCCTACATCACGGTTTCTGTCCCTGGTTCCTGCCTCGGCTTTCACTGATGAACTATAACCTGTAAGCCATGTAAACCATTTCCTCCAAGTTGCTTTTGGCCAGAGTCTTTTAGCAAGGCAACATAACCCAATCTAAAACAGACAAACTCCCAGATCACCTTTCTGACTTCTAGCCTGGTAAAGGGAATTTCCAACAAGTCGTTGCCTCTCAAAGATGCAGCAGACTGATTTCATAACTGTGCTATGACCATATGTTTCAGAACCAAACACTGAAATCATGGCTTCACTGGTCAGTTCTATGGATGACTGGATTGTTGTTTTTTAACATATGTTAACTATGTGACACATTTTCAAAGGCAAGATAAGCTATATTTAGGTATACACAGAGAACTTTTTGAAGAATAAAATGATGTCAAAACCCCCTTGATCGTTAGACATCAGGATTTCTGGAAACAGCATGGTCTTTACAGGCACACTTTCTTTGTCACTGAACACTAAGGGTTGACAAAAACCCATTGCCCACAATGCACTGTCCCCATCAGTCATGGTCTGACATTTCTGTGCCAAGACGCCTGGAACATTTTGGCCCTTGGTTGTACGAGCTGCTGTTGCCTCAGAAGCACAGATCCTGTGACACACACTTGAGTGTCACTGAGCTGAGATGCTTGGAGAACGGTCAGTGCCATCAACTGATGGGAAAGAAGAGGAAAAAATCCTCCAAAAATAGAAACAAACAGATGGTCAAGCTGAGAAACAAGTCAAGCTGCTAGATTATCGCTTTGCTCTTTCTAGTTTAATGCTGACTCTCTTTTTGTGTCCATTCTTAAGACCTTCAGCCAAAGCACAAAGGCTGCTTAACTCCCATTTCTTTCTCCCTACCTTCCCAGCATCTCAGAGGGCAAGGACCGTGTCTTTAAATAAACATCTCAACTAGAAGACACTCGTGAGTGAGTCATGACTAATTTACTTACTTGACGTTGAGACTCAGGCTGGGTGACCCATTCTATTACAAGCCTTTGGGCAATGTCATTCCCTGTAGCGTCAAAGCCCAAGGCAAAAGAATTCTCAGTAGTTTCCCTTTCTCAGGTGGAATGGAGCCAACTTGACTAGGAAAAAAAGCTCTGTGACCCCTGTCTCAACTGGCTGCACTACCAGATCCTCCCCAGTTGCTGGATGAATCTGATCTATAGTTAAGCTCAATCCTTGACAAAATTGTGAGTTGCAAATTCTTGATTTTTCTTGCATCTTCTCGTGAACACCAGCTCCTTTCCTCTCCCATTCCCATCAGGCTACAATACCCATGTTCTTACCATCTTTGCTATGATTCATTTCCCGGGAAGTAAAGGTTGTATGAGCAACATGCGTGAGCTGGCATCAATTATTCTGAAGGGACCAGTCAGCTCTCAAGTCTGCACACTAAACTGTAACCCTCTCCATGATGGGCCTGCCCCATTCACAGACCCACCCTGAGAAACTTGGGAGTGTGGTTGTACAAGCTTGCACCTCAGCCGCATGCCCTCGAACAAGTCCCTCAAATGTTCAGTGAAAGGAGTTAACTGGTACCAACTTCCTGCATTATTGTAAAGAGTAAGATGACATGCTCAAAGGGCTTAGTAATGGGCCTGAAGCACAGACCGCGTTCAGTAAATATGGGGACCATTATTGTTACTCTCTTGGCGGAAGGTGGGGGAGTACTAGGGTTGAACCTGTGACCTTGACTACTGTCAGCAAGCACTAGGAAAACGCCACACAGACTCTTAATGAAAGCATTCCTATCCTCATGCCCTGAAACGCCCCAATTGGGCACTTAGTTCAGACCGTTTTCTCAATGAACTGCAGCTCTCCGAGCTCAGGATCTTGATCCACGTACATGTTCTGTGCCTGGCACTGATGACAGTAATTCTCAGTGCTCTGTAAGTGCTAGGTGATGCAGTGGCTACTGGGGGGCTGTCTCCTGAGCTCCTGTCTTCCTTGACTTACACTTCCTCTTGAATCGGGATTCTGACTGAGCTCCTTTGTACCTCCCCAGGTCTCCAATGAGGACTTGACATTTTCTTCAGCAACAACACTGGCTCCCTGTGCCTGAGTGACGTGCCAGGCCGAGGCTGTAAGATTCAGGATAGAGCCTTAGTATCAATTCGCTTCCCCAAGTTAAACACAGTCCAGCCAATAATGAGTGACTTAAAGATCATTTTTTTTCATCTCTGTCAGTAACTTTCCCACTCACCTGAATGACTGCCATTCTCCAAAGCCTATATAACGTGATATGAAATGTATTTTTGTTTAAAGGATTGTTTTGTTTATTGATCTATGTTGCACAATCTATGCAAAAAAGAATACCTGCTAGATAAAACAGCTTTAAGACAAGCACCCCAGCATCTTCTCTGTCTTCAACCTTTTCCAGTTGCTTTAACAAAATGCCTTAGTCAGGAAAGCTTAGCAACAACACATGTGTTTCTCCTAGTCTCGGAGGCTCAAAACATCTAAGATCAGGTCACAGTACAGCCAGTCTGCTGGAGGCAGCTTTGGGCTTCGTAGATGGAGCCTAAGTCTTCACACGGTGGGAAGTCTCTGGTACCAGATAGGTATCAATCCCATTCATGAGAACCCCCTTTTACAGCGTTCTAATATCATCATATTGATTGTTAAGTTTCAACAGATGAGTGGGGGACACAGACATTCAGCTCATTGCAATGTTCTTACCTAATTCTTCTCTTTGAATTCCATCAATACACAAATTCTGGAACCACCGTTAACCTCCCCATTTAGCCACTGTCTTAGTTAGGTCCCTACAGCTGTGATAAAACACTATCAACAAAAGCAACTGGGGATGGAAAGGTTCGTTTCACCATACAGCGCATAAGCGTATCACTGAGGGAAGCTGTGAGGAATCTGGAGGCAGAGGCCATGAACCTAACTGCTTGCTGTCTTGCTCAGCCTGCTTTCTTTTCAAGCCCAGGATCACCAGCCGTGGAGCACAGACCACAATAATCTGTCCTCTCCCAAATTAATCATTAATCAACACAAGCCACAGGCCCCAGGCCAATCTGGAGGGTGCATTTCCTCAGCTGAGGTTCCTTTCTCCAGATGACTCTGACCTGTGTCAAGCCGACATAAAACTAACCAGCACAGTCACCAATTGGCTAGTTGCTAGCTCCATGCACTGCCCTGCCTGAGGTGAGATGGTGTTGAACCTGGGCGGACCAGCGGATAGGTCCCTTCCCAGCCATCCTTGGGTCTCCCTTCCACAGTGGCCGGCCGTCGCCTACCCGTCTCTCACCAGTCTCTTCTCTGAGCTTATCTAATGTGCAAGGAGTGAATGAAAACACCAGCGAGGGGCCTCCCATTCATGTGAGACCTCTTTCTAGTCAGCATTCCCTTCTCAACCCTTACATAGCCACTCCCAGGAGGTAGGAAAGCCTGCTTCCATGTGAGCAGAGATCACCTGACTTCCCATACAGATGCTCCCTGAGTCAAAGGGTCCCCTGCCTTAGCCTTCGGAACCCTGCAAACACTTGTTATAGGCATTCTGTCATTTTTAATAATAACCCCCCCAAACAAATATGTAACCTCAACACGTGTACAATGGCAACAGCTCACCAGAAGCAAAGTGTCTCCTGCTATTTCTTATTACTGTGTGATCATTGGGGATGACAATGATGAAGGCATCCGTGGGAAAAGGGCATCGGTAGCCCTGGGAAGATGGCCCATTATCTCCGCTAATTACTTCTGTGCCTTTGTTTAAGCCGTTCCCCAGCCTGGAAGGCCTTGCCCCCGCCCAATTCCCGTCAGTCAAAGTCTCACCTGTCCTTTAAAGCCCAGCTTAAATGCCACTTTCTCCAAGAAGCCTTTCTTAATCTTCCAGTTAGAATTAATTGCTTCCTGCTCAATGTTCCTGTGATATTAATTATATAATTTTCTCACATCAATATCTTGAAATGTCCTCTGATATTTATTATAGAATTATCATAGAATATTCCTATGTCATATTAAATTGTGCTCATAAGGATATATGGGAGACAATTATCTCGGAGCTTGCTTACAGCTTGGTGTTAATTAAAAAAGAAACTTTTAAGATTATGACTTACTTTATATCTGGCCCATAGGTCAAGCTTCCATTTTGTTCATTCATTCAATTCTTAAGCAACTATAGCAAAAACTATTATAAAAATAGCTATCAGCTGTTCCTACGTGGAGCCAGCCATATGCTAGGTGCCTTGGTATTTCCGTCTTAACACAAGCAAAGGGGGAAACTTACCTAAAGTGCCCTTATTAAGTGACATTTTCGAGATTCTAAACAACGCCTAGTTCCTAAGACTATATGCTTATCATTGTACATCCCTGCTTTCTGAGTTGGAAACGTTTTCTGAATTTTATGATGTAGATGGAAGCTACAGCTCCCACCCACTCACAGTTTTGAGTTTGAGCCCTTTGAGACCCAATCCACCTTCACCTCGACCGACCAGCCTGTGAATGATGGAGCATGGGGCCTCCAGGCTCTGGGTTAGCATCTTCCAGCAGTTGCTCCTTCTACAAAATGGCATCAGCCCCTTCAAGGTCTGGCCTGCTCCCGGGAGCCGGGTCTACTCTGCTCTTCGAAATGCCAGGAGGAGGCACACTCTTTAGGTGTGCTCTGACTGAGAGGGCCCTTGCTCACAGTAGCATAGCACACACCTCTTTAGAAAAGGTACTTTCTTCAGCTGTACTCATGTGACTCCAAGCCTTTACACACACACACACACGTATCTATCTATCTATCTATCTATCTATCTATCTATCTATCTATCTATCTATCTATCTATATCTATATACACACAGCTGGTGCTTGAGGACTAAATGCAAGATTTCACATTTATCCCCATTAAATCCCATCTTGTGATATCTGGGACGTCCCTGCAATCTGCTGAAATCTTTCTAAATCCTGGACTTGTCATCTGGCATAGCCGCTCACCCTTTCAGCAAATTTGATCAGCATGTTCTATGAACCCATTCAAGCCATTAATAAAAATGTTGACTTCGACCTGCAGCAAATGCCTGGAGGCCTCCTTCTAAGTTGACACAGATTCATTAATCAGCATTTGCACGAGATTGTTCAACCAATTACAAATCTGCTCGACTGTACTGGACTCATAGTCTCTGCCCTGCTGAAGCCTACCAACCTAGAAACCCAGTCAACAACAGAGACGGGTTCAGTCTGCCTTAGCTGGTTCTGAATGAACTCCCGTTGCTTTATGAAAATCAGTGAATCCTAAACCCGTACAGCCTCTCCGGATGGTGTCGGTAGCATATGCTGGGAGTTACAATAACACAATAAATCACCTATAATTACTCCCAGAACCCTAAGAGGCCAGGAGCTTCCAATTATCCACCTTGAAAATCAAAATATGCATACACAAAAGAGCGGCCTAACAGAAAATGGCAAAATTCATCTACGGCTCTCTGACATAATGCTTTCAGCCCTGGCCTATTTCTTGGCACCCTCCTTTCCATGCCTGTTATGAATCCTATGATTTCATGAAAGGCCCTGCCTTCCCAAGGCTCCCTGCATTGCCACATCATTTCATTCCTGCCCTTCCCAAATGCTCCAAGCTTGGAGATGAACTCCCCATGAACTACTCCCTCTTCTTCCCTATTTTCTTGGTTTACTGATCTCAGAAAGGCATTCTTTTCAAAAGGTGATACATGGGAGTGTGGATGAGCACCCGGCATGAATGCAGGTGCTTTTGAGTCTGGTTAAGCCCCAGCAATCTCTAGCTAGTGAAAGCAGAAGCTGTGTGAGAACGTCAGTGCAGAACGGCAAGAACAGCTTGAAGTCTCTGGTGCCGAGGGGCTCTCTGCTTTCGTCCCAGGCACGGTCACTGCATACCACTAGCAAAGCTTTCTCTGCAGATTTGGGGAGGTGCCAAGTACAATCAGGTATATTTAGATGAGGAGGATTAGAAGTCAGGGAGGTGAGCAGGGGTGTACATGCCTTTCATCCCAGCACTCCGGAGACAGGTGGCAGATCCCTGAGTTTGAGGCCAGCCTGGTCTACAGAGTGAGTTCCAGGACAGCCAGTGCTACATAGCGACATCCTGTATTAAAGAGAAAAAAAGAACAAAGAAATCAAGCAGACCCTGATGATACATTTAGAGCAACCAACAGAGACCTCTAGCTAGAAAGCTTCGGCAGGATGCTCTGCTAACCAGTGTTTCCTCCACTAGACACTCACAGGTGTACCAAGGCCTGAAACCTCGGCTGCCTTGAGTATCCTCACCTACCCCAAAGAGTGGGAGTTGTGGCTTGAGTCATCCATCCACTCCTCAGGTCAGACTGCACGAAACAAGCCCTGCACCAGAGAACAGTAGAACTTTTCCTCTCTAATCTTTCCAGTGGGGCACCCTGCTCCTCTCCCCCTTAAAGATCCCGAATACATTATTTAAGGACATGGGGAATGTCTGGTGGGATCCCTAGAGCATCCTTAGTTCTTCATGAGCTCTTACAGCTGCCCGATTCCAGGCCTGCATCCTCTGCGGCCATTTGTTTGGGTTGGAGCTACCTGCACCTGCAGTTGCTGGAGTAGATAATCATCTCTGGAGATGTGAGGGCTTTGCTGTGGTTGTGGTTGCCGTGGTTGTTTTGATTTGGTTGTTTCTTGTTCTGTTTTTTTTCTCTTTACACTGGGTAAATCAAAGCCAGGTCCTCATACATGCCAGGCAAGCGCTCTGTCACTAAGCTACATCTCCAGCCGCCATTGCTGTCATTCCTCTCCCAAGCACAGTAGCCAGAGTCTAAATAAAACACTTTTAAAAACTCTTTGCTTTAATTTCTCTCTCTCTCACACACACACCACAAGTCCAGAAAGCCTTACAAAATTTCATAGAATAAACACATAATGTTCTAGGGATATTACCAGTAGTGCCCTTCTATGTCAACTAATGTCTCTCTGAGCCAACCACTACTCTAATATCTGCACGAGAGGTATCTTTTCTTAGTACTTAAACCTTAAAAATAAATAAGCAAGCAAAGGGGTAACCCTCCCGTATTTAGGAAAGGGCACGATTCTTCGTATATACAACATTTTATTTGTGAGAGTCACCCATATGGGGTGAAGTTGGAGTTGGCCAAGCAGGTTTGGAAGGTCTCCATCATGCTAGCTAGCTGTCCCCAGGGCCTTGACATTGTACACTGAGTTCAGCCCAGAAAGCAAGACCTCTAGACATTTTATATTCACAAGAAAACTAAATTCAACCCTGTTTTGTTCTCATGAATCTGAGTCCCACGCACACATGCCGAGGTCAGAGGGCAATCTTTTGGCTCTCCTCTGTCTTCCATCATGTTTGAGAAAGGGTCTCTTTCCCACTTCATCAGCCAGGACGCCTGGTCCCCAAAGCTCCTGGAGGGTGCCCTGTCTCTGCTTCCCATTTCATGTAGGCATGCTGCGATTACAGGCACGTGTGTCACTGCGTCTTGCTTTTATGTGGGCTCTGGGGATCCAAAGTCAGGTATCCAGGTTTGCAGAGCAAGCAACCTACCCACTGAGCCCTCTCCCGGGTTCTTGTGTTCATTTAAAATGCTCTAAGAATTATTCTCTGAAGAAAGCTTGCGTCAGAAACAGAATTCACCTCCACACACAGAGAGCTTGGTGGTTTGAGAGTACTGAGATTCTGGGGACACCAGGATTATGATGGACAGGCGTGGACTGTGTACCTGACTGTGCCTGCGGAAGCCATCTCTGGGCCTGAGACAGTGGATTCCAACCACCAAGGGTGACCACGAGTAAACTGGCCAAGCGGAATACTGAAGACGTTTCTGGTGAGACTAGAGGACATAGGACAGCTTTGTCAAGAGGCTGTTATTAAAGACAAATGAGGGCAGACAGGGCCACGGGCAGCATAAAGAATGTTGGATGATCAGACCTAAAACGTGCTCTGGAAAAGCACTATTCTTGGAGAAACAGGTTGAAGATTAAATTGCACCTCCCTGGTTGGGGGGGGGGGGCACAGTCATATGATAGTGTGCTATCTGGCACACTTGTGGAACAGAGGTCTCAAGAGGTGAGAAGGGTGGCTAGCAGGGGAGGGTGGGAGTGGGGGTCAGAATTCCTGGCTCTCAGCAGTTACTTCTGTTTGTGGACAAAGCAAGTACAGGAAGCCTGTAGGTCTCAGTAGGTAAAGAGTAGCATGCATGTGGGACAGAGCGGGGCTGCAACGTACCTGTAAGCAGTTCACAACTAGCGAGGAAGGCCCTGGGAAGGCTGCATTCTCAGAAGCCAGGTGCGTGGTGCCTCTTGGGGAGGAGGTCGCCATGAGGGGACTGCAGCTTGGCCCAGCGGGTTAGTCTTTCTTCAGCCAGATGTGTTGTGATTCTCTGCTGCTTTTCCTCAGCCCAACCCCAAACTCCCAATCTTATATAGCACTGGATGGTGAAAGAGGGTCAAGGGAGGGGAAAGGGCCCATGGAAAAGGAGCAGAAAGGAGAATCCAAGCAAGTAGGAAAGTTGAAAAACTGCCAGTTAGGGAGAAAGAAAAAAAAAAACTGTTGGGAGGAGAAGATGGAGAGACAGCTCAAACCCTCGGCTTCCCCGCTGTGTGGGTGGAAGGGGAGAATCACGGTGGCAGGTGATGTAAGGGCAGGTAGAGGGGACCCCGGGGGGGAGGGAGGCTGAGTCATGTTTAGCCTAATGAGGAATTTTTGGAACCTAACATGCAAAGTCTAACACTCTAGAATCAGGTTATCAAACTCAACACTCGCGCGCATATACACATAGGAAGGATTACAACAGATGAGAATCAGACTCCGAAATGCCTTACCTAAGGAGCCTAAGGTTGTAGGAAGAGCCGCCGATACTCAGTAAGATTGACAGCCAGTAGAGGGGTCTGCGGAGCCTACCAAGAGGACTGTGTATGTAAGTAAAGCATGGAAAGATAATGTGTAGACTAGAATATTCCAATTAGAGTCAAGACCTGCAGACGAGAAGGCATAGGCACCAAAGACGGGGTAAAGGCTTAGGAGACTACAGGAAGGGTGGGCTAAACAGTGTTTTTCAACCTATGGGTCACAACCCTTTTGTGAAGCCTCTATCTCCAAAAATATTCACAATATCCTAACAGTAGCAAAATTACAGTTAGGAATAGCAACAAAATATTTTGTGGTTGGGTTCAGCATAGGGTGAGGAACTGTATTAAAGGGTCGCAGCATCAGGAAGGTTGAGAGCCACTGGGCTAGAAGGAAGGGAAGCCAAAATATAACTTGAATGCCAGAGTGTGGACTCAGGGAGTGAATCTATGATCGGCTCGCATTTTAAGAATTACCTGGCCAGGTGTGATGACACACAACTTTAAACTGCAGCACTTGTGGGCCAGAGACAGGGGAATCTCTTTGAGCTGAAAGCCAGCCTGCTCCATGTAGAAAATTCCCTGCCAGCCAGGGCTATGTAATAAAAACATTATCTTTTAAAAAATCATTTGGGCCAGGCATGGCCTACACAGGACAGCCAGGACTACACACACACACACACAAAACCAAAACAACAACAACAACAAAAAACCCCTGTCTCAAAACAACAACAACAAATTGATTTGGTAGCAATGTGTATGAGTAATAATTTTGGCAAAAGACTGGAGACAAAATGTCCAGTTAAAAACCTAGAAGAGTCTAGAGGGAGTAACTGTAAACCGAGCTCCTGACAAGAATTGTGGAAAGGAGTGATATATGAATGTATATTTCGACGTTTTCATTGATGAAACCTCTAAAATTTACATACAGATACACATTGTCATCCATACACTGTCTCTTCTTGTTTTCAAAAAGAAACTTAAGGCAGGTCTGGGACCATTTTCCATTGAGAAAGCCAACTGGCTGATACCAGGTAATTCGTGGAGAAATTTATTTGGTTTACAGTTGTGAGGCAGGGAAGCCCAGGAACACGATGCTGGTGTCTGCTCAGCATCTAGTGAGGGCCTCCTTGCTGCATCGTGGCATGACGGAGGGTATCACATGCCGAGTGAGCAGGCGTGCTCCTCTGGCTCTTTTCCCCTTAGAAGCCGCAGATGCCCCCGTAGTGCCCCAGCCTGTGACACCCTCTAACCCCAATCACCTCCCAAAAACTCACTTCCAACCACCATCGCTCGGCCAGTTTGGGTCCTACAGTAACTGGCTGCCTGCCGGAGCTCTTACTCCATCTCTTTGGCGTGTGGCTCCGTCGTTCTCAGCCGCCCTCCTGGAGAGACAGTGTGTGGCCCTTTGCTATCATCTCCACAGTCCTAAGCTGGTCCGGAACACACAGCCACTCCCAGGGAACGCAGAGTTATAAGACGGCGGCCCTTCGTGACGACGTGAGTGTGTGCTTCCACTTCCAAATGGACATTTTGAGCGCTGTACTCACTTAGAACCGGACAAAGCCCTCCTCCTAGGGCCTCTGTGGAACTATTGTCGTCTATCACGGTCAGAAGCCACATTCCCTATGAGTATGGTGCAGGCTGCAGTCTTTCCCAGAAAACAAGATGCTAACAAAATGGGACTTACGGCAAGGGATAGAAGGCAGACCTTTAAAATGCAGAACCTTAGAAGCCTGGAGACTCTTTAAGCACCCTTTCTTGACTGAAATCCAGGGAAAGAGGTGGCCGAATGGCAGAAGACAAAACGGGTTCCAAAACCAAGCCCCTGAAGAAATCAGCAAAGAAGGCCCAAGGTGGCCATAGGTAGAGTGGAAACTAGGTGATTGGAAATATTTAAGGGGGTTGGTGTGGTTGTCCAGTGAGATGGTGGCCAAGTTTGATGACCTTAGTTGGATCCCCAGAGCCCACAAGGTAGAGTGATCAGATTCCCAGTAGTTGACCTTTGACCTCTGCATGTGTGTGTGCATGAATGTGTGTGTACACAAAATAAAATATGTGTAAAAAGTATAAAATAAAAACATCTAAGGGAAAGCTCTTTACAAGTGAGTCAGAGACCAATTTTCACCTCCATGTGTGATGAACAAGGAAACTGGTAAGGACATGACGAAGCTCATAACAGCCGTGGCGCTGTGCCTTACAGGTCTTTTCATACACGTGTCACAGGCTGTAGAGGGAGAAGACCCTCCTTCCTGATCACAGAGAAAACTGATTACACTCAGAAAGGTGTTCAAAGTCACCCAGCTGGTCAGCAGCCCTCAGGGTGTGACAGCAAACTGGCATCTACACCCAAGCCAGGCACGGGCAGGATAGCAGCATGCACGCTCCTGCAACATGCCACCTGTGACGGAACCGCTCAAATCAGCCCCTTTCCACAGTCGAAAACACAACCAACGATGACCGAGTCGCTATCCCAGCAACAACGCAAATTTGATCCTAGGTTGGTCTGGCTCCTAGTCCTATGTGTTGCATGCATGGATTCCATGAATCTGTATTTTTTTTAAGTTACGAATATATATATAAAGTTGCCAGGTATGACGTGCAAGGTATGATTTCTTAGTTTGTGGGAGCTTCCTTTTATCATTCCAGCTAACATTTACTCAGTACATACTCACTAGTGTTCACTGTGTTCAAGATAATGTCTAGGCACTGGGAACACAGCTCTGGACAAATTAATTATCTTCCTTGTTCTGAACATTTATCATGTTAAATTAAAAAGGAAATGTTAGTGGCACTTTATGATAAAATTATAGGAAGTAGTAACAACACACAGATACAAATTACAAGCATAGAAATGCCAGCATAAACCGTAAAGACAGGCTGGAGAGGGGAGTCCGTGGTGAAGAGCACTTGCTGCTCTTGCAGAGGACCTGGCTTTGATCCCCAGCACCACACCCATCTGTAACTCCAGGCCCAGGGGAGGAAGCACCCTCTTCAGACCTCTGTGCACAACAGAAATGTACACAGTGCACAGACACACATGCAGGCAAGACACCCATACGCATTAAATAAAGCTTAAATAAAAGAAAGAATGAACGAAAAGACAGGCTAGAAATAATGGCAAATAGTGTCAAAGGAGCTAAACACAGGAGCGAAATGTCTCAAAAGACAAGACTCTCAATACAGAAGGAAATCACTCTTGTGATGAGACGTTTACGACCTTGTACAGTTTGGCACAGTTGTGCCCACTTGTAAAAGATCATCCCAGCTGGCCTTATCGACTGTTCGTATTCCTGCACAAGACCCTCATCTGAGCACCCAGTGGCTCTCCACCGCCTGCTGTATGCACCTCTGTCCTAACCATCCATGGCTTCCGGAGCAGCCACTGCACACGGAGAGGAGGCAGCCGGAGGGAGGCTCCATTAGTGTGGCTATGGGAAGCCATAATCCATCCTGAGTGAAGACTTTCTACTGCAGCTTTTGGGAACAGAGGTCACCCGCACTCCTGTAAGAACAGGAGCCCTATAAGTAAGAGCTCCCGTGTGCTCTATAAGTAAAGCCCGATAAACTCATTGGTTCCCCAGAGTGAACTGTGTCGGAACTGTGTCTCAGGCTGTCATTGGGATCTTAGGAGGAAGGGTAGACACTGCTGTGTCTCCCCCAGGGAAGGGGTTTTAGCAGCAGACTGTAAGTCAGAAAGACACAAAGGACACGATCAGGCTTGATTTTTATGACATTACACAGCAAATTCTGCAGTTTTGAACGGCCTAAATAGAAAGTGTATGTCTCAAGGGATGGTTGATATTGTTCCGTTTGTCTGTTTGCACATTAATATTCAACAGGAAAGTGAGTGGCATTATTGGACCAACTTATTTGTGTAGCTAACTCCAAATCAGTGTTTTTCTTTGTTGTTTTGTCTCATGTCATCCTGGCTTGAACGAGCTTGAGCTTCTGATCCTCTCGTTTCCCCTCCTGAGTGCTGAGGTGATGGCCCTGTGCCACCTTGAATGCACGAAGTGCTGGGGAGGGAGCTCGGGGCTTGTGCTTGCTGGAAAAGCTCTCTACCAGCTGAGCCTCAGCCTCAGCTTCAAGTCGGTATTCATAGAGAATTATTTCTTATATAGATGTGGTGAAGAAGGAGGAGGAGGTGGTGGTAGAGGAGGTGGAGATGGAGGAGGACAAGGAGAAAAAGAAGAGAAAAAGAAGAAGAAACTAAAATTCTAATACTAGATAGACATTCCCCAGCACCCCTCCCCCCCCATTCTTGAGGCAAGACTAGCAAGAAAGACGGAAAGGGCCAGGTTCTTGTGAGGATCCAACTACCACCTCACTACCATTGGCTCAGCACTTACACCAAGAAGACAAAGGGCTTGCCGCTGGTGTACAAGGGCATGGGGCTTCTGAGGAGGCCAGCCCACTCTGAAACTCAGCCTGGCACTCAGCCTCCAAGTATCAGTGCCCCGATGCTATCTGCCACGTGACTCCTTTCTCGAGCAGCCCTCTCCTTGGAAAGCTACGGCTAAAAGGCAGATCTTTCCGTGGCTGTTAAGCGCATCAGGCAACACTTTTCTTATCGGTGCAGCACCTTTGCTATCCACAAACACCTTGGCTTAAATTATTTGACAACTTTCCGAGTGTGTGCGTGGGAAGAAGCCCTGCTCTGTCCCTCGTAGAAGAAGGTGCAGAAGTACAGATAAGGGTTTGGGGAATGCAAGGTGGGAGGGCAGAGATAAGTCTCCACTAATCTGACCACTCTTTGCTTGCCAGGCCTTCATGGGAAAAGAGCCGCAGAGGAGTGTGTGTGTATGTGTGTGTGTGTGTGTGTGTGTGTGTGTGTGTGCTCTATGTAGAATCCTAAAAGTCATACAGCAAATTCTGCAGAGTTTTGAATAGCCTAAATAGAAAGTTTATGTCTCAAGGGATAGTTGATATTGTTCTGTTGTTTTAAGATTTTATGTATCTATTTATCTGCTTGTTTATTTTGAGACAGTAAAGGTCTCATTACCCTTAGCTGGCCTGAAACTTACTACGTACACCAGACTGGCCTCCAACGCACAGAGATCTGCCTACCTTTGCCTCCGCACCCAGCCACTTTATCACTTTCATTTGTATGTATGTATACGTATGTAAGTACACTTGACTGCAGGTGGTGGAGGAGGCCAGCAGAGGGGCCTCAGCTTTCCTGGCTCTGGAGAGGCAGGTGGTTGTGAGATACTGGATATGGGTGGTAAGAACAGAGCTTGGGTCTCTGGAAGAACGGAAAGTGTTCTGGTGTTGAGCAGTCTCTCCAACACCTTGACGTGATATTTTAACAAACACTTCAGCTTGCTGTTGGCAGAAAAAAGTGTTTACCAACAAGCAGTTTTCCTAATACCCGACTTGGTCTTGTTTGCCCTCTAAACTATCATTCTTAAATGTGCCCTTATCTACCCCAGATGAGATCCAGTAACTTAGCTAAACTCTGATCAACGTGCTGACAAATGGGAGGTGCTCCAGGTTACAGCTGGTTGGTAGTAGCTGAAGACAGTGAGCTATGACAAGGGCCGAGGGTGAGCGCTGAGGCCACGGCAGACCACTGATGCTCGCTTGGCCCTGATCCCTGCACATGTCTCAGCCACAGGCTCAATGTAGACAGCATCTCAGGAAGCCAGTCAGTGGCATCTGTCGGGGTGTGCTTCCTCCTGTTCGCCATCACTCAGTCCAGTCCCCCCTAAATTCTACTGGGTATTTTTTATTAATATGTCTTAGAATGAAATGCAATGGCTTGTTAAAATGTTTTTAAATGATAGTTAATACTTCAGATAGTAGGCTGCAAAAAAAAAAATAAGTACAAAGTTGGCATACAAAATTTAAAACATCCTAATAGTATAAAATAGGCATACATATACAAAAAGTAATGAAAATCAGGAAAAAATGGCTCACACATTAGCCTGGTAAGCAGGTGTTAACAGTGCTTGTCTCTGGGTGCTGAGGCTGAGGTGACGTCTATCACCTTCCTTCCAGACTCCAGCCCATCAGCCAATCAAGTCACTGTCGGCCCTTGCTGGCCCTCTTAGGTAGGCCCCACAGAGCTGTTCATAGTTCACTCACCTCATACAATCAGCGGTGACCATCTCCAAGTACAAGTGCACTCATGAGTGGGTGAGTTTTAAAAACAGGTTTTTACCCTCTCTCAGTCCCCGTGAGCCAGGCGGCGTTGAGGCCTAGCTTCACTGGTCCCTCTGAGCAGGTCGCATCTGTCTGCAACCTCAGGGTCAGCCAGGCTACGTGTCTTTATAGGGCTGAGGCCATGAGGTTGTCACCAAAGCTCGTCTCTTTGTGTCTGTGGGACGGAGGTCCCTACCTGTCAGGAGGAGCTGCTGAATGACACCCCTACTCCTTGCCAAGGGTCCTCAAAGCCCACTTTGGCCAATTTCTCCTTCCAATCCAGCAAGAGAAGTTCTCTCTTTCTCTCCCCTCTGGTTTAAGATGGAGGCTCGCACAATGCGGCATAATCACAGGGACTCTTCCACCCTTTCATTATATTCAGGGGAGCTGTGCATACCAGGGGCAAGCATCTGGGGAACCATCTTGAAACTCTACCTGTCAGCACCGGCCCTTTGTCGCCTTGATTTGTGCCCCCACGTGTGTTCACCCACCTGTTATGGGCTGAATCTCATGGGTGAAAGGTCTAACTTTTCTCCTGCATCTGTGGACCACATTTAGAAACCAGGCCTCCTCTCTTAAATTATCATATGTTATTTGCACAAGCTAATAGGTTTCACTGTGGCATTTCCAGCAGGTATATAATGACTTTAACCAAATTCACCCCCCATCACCTCTTTTCTCCCTGTTGCCCCCACCCACTGATCTTTTTCTCTTACCAAATATTACCCCTTTGGCTCTCGTGTATTCTTAAATGACTGATATAGTCTATTTTATGTGAGTACTGGCTAGTTTTATGTCAACTTGACACAAGCTAGAGTCCTCAGAGAGGAAGGAGCCTCAATTGAGGCCCCCATATGATCCAAGCAAGGCTGCATGGCATTTTCTTAGACAGTGAGAGGGCCCAGCCTACTGTGGGTGGTGCCATCCCTGGGCTGGGGATCCCGGGTTCCATAAGAAATCAGGGCCCTCTGAAGAGCATCGAGTGCTCTTGCCCACTGAGCCATCTCTCCAATCCCTCGTGTTTTTTTAAAATCTGGATTCTGAATATGAGCGAAAATACCTGATGGTTGCTGTTTCTCAGTCTGTTTATTCCACTTAAAAGATGCTCAAGATTCAGCTATACCACTCCTGGGCAAAAATCCAAAAGATGCTCAGGTATACAACAAGGACATTTGCTCAACCATGTTCGAATCAGCTTTATTCATAATAGCCAGAAACTGGAAACAACCTAGATATCCCTCAGTTGAGGAATAGATACAGAAATTGTGGTACATTTACACAATGGAATACTACTCAGCAATTAAAAACAAGGAATCGTGAAATTTGCAGGCAAATGGTGGGATCTAGAAAAGATCATCCTGAGTGAGCTATTCCAGAAGCAGAAAGACACACATGGTATATACTCACTTATAAGTGGATATTAGACATATAATATAGGATAAATATACTAAAATCTGTACACCTAAGGAAGCTAATCAAGGAGGACCCAGGGTACGATGCTCAATCTTCATTCAGAAAGACAAACGGGATGGACATTGGAAGAGAGAGAAAACAGGGAACAGGACAGGAGCCTACCATAGAGGGCCTCTGAAAGACTCTACCCAGCAGGGTATCGAAGCAGATGCTGAGACTCATAGCCAAACTTTGGGCTATGAGTGCAGGGAATCTTATGAAAGAAGGGGGAGATAGAAAGACCTGGAGGAACAGGAACTCCACAAGGAGAGCAACAGAACCAAGAACTCTTGGCCCAAGGTCTATTACAAGACTGATACTCCAACCATGGACCACTCTTGGAGATAACCTAGAACCCCTGCACAGATGTAGCCTATGGCAGCTCAATGTCCAAGAGGGTTCCCCAGTAATGGGAAGAGGGGCTGTCTCTCACAAGAACTCAGGGGCTGGCTCTTTGATCACTTCTCCTTGAGAGAGGAGCAGCCTTACCAGGCCACAGAGGAAGACAATGCAGCCAATCCTCATGAGCTCTGATAGGCTAGGGTCAGATGGAAGAGGAGGAGGACCTCCCTTATCAATGAACTGAGGGAGGGGCTTAGAGAAGAAGAGGGAGGGAGAGCGGGATTGGGAGGGGTGGAGGAAGGGGGCTACAGCTGGAATACAAAGTGAATAAACTGTAATTAATAAAAAAATACATTTAAAGAAAAGATGCTTTCCAGTTGCATCCATCTTTTCTCTCCAAGTGGCATAAGCCCATTATTAGACCTAAGACTGTCTATATTGCATTGTCTTCGTCCATTCTTCTGCTGATGGGCACGTAGGCTGATCCCATAACTTGGCCATTGGGAACAATGAGACAGTAAAGGGGCGTGCGCATCTCTACTGTATGCTAACCTCCCCTCCTCTGGGTGTATACCCAAGTGTGGGATAGCAAGCTAATATGGTAATTCTAGCTTTAATTTCTTGAGGAATCTCCTGGCTGCACTAATGAACATGGGCCACCAACAGTGTTCCTTTCCCTACCCTCTACCCCAAGCCCTTGTTTCCTGCCCAGCATTTGTTTGCTTTCTTGGTGACAGCCATTCTGACTAGGATGAGATGGATTTTCAATGTAGTCTTAATTTCTATCTTCCTGAGAGCTAAGGAGGCTGAAAGGGTTTTTTGCTGTTGTTTTGGTTTTTTGTTTTTGTTTGTTTGTTTTTTCATGTACTTGTTGGCCCAGAAATAGGGACTTTAAAGAGGTAATTAAGTTAAAGCTAATCCATTACAATGAGCTCTGATACACTGTCTAAGCTCTCACAGGAAGCAGAGATTTGAACTCCCCAAGAGGAAGAGCCTGTGAATCCGTTGTAGAGAAACGGTTACCCACAAGCCAAGCAAGAGACTCCAAGAGAGGCCAGCCCTGTGAACATCCTGACTCTGGACTTCCGATCTCAAGAACTCTGACAAAATTAATTTGTGCTGAAGTCACTTTGCCTATGGCACTTTGCATTAACAGTTTTAGCAGACTTGTTCCCAAAATCCCACCATTTGGGATGGTAGATTTTGATAGTCAACTTGTATTAGTCTGGACTAGAGTGAGAGACACACTTCCGAGCATTTCCAGAAAGCATTGACTGAGGAGACAAGGCTCTCCCTCCAACACGTGGCCCAGATACATATAAAGAGGTTCAAGTTAGAAGGGGTGTGGCCTGCCTGCCTTGCTGGTGACTGTGTCTGTTGTTGCTGCTGCTGCTGCTGCTGCTGATGATGATGATGATGACGACGACAATACGACCATCCTCTGCTAACATCAGACTCCAGCTTCTTTGGCTTTCCAACATGGACTGAAGAGCAGTTACCCTTCGAGAATCGCCTGGACCTTCATCACTCGATGGAGACTGCTCCTCCATCCAGTCTGTGGGCTGATCAATTACTGTGCTCTCGACCTCTTCAGCGTGCAAATAGACATTGTTGGACCACCCAACCCTTATTACATAAGCCAATCTACTGAATCCCACTTCATAAGCTTCTGTTCCTCTAGAAAACCCAGTTTAATAACCATTTAAATCTCATCTCAGCAGTTCAAGTGCAAATCTTCTTGTCTGACTCTTTTAACTCAGGTCCACATGAGGATCCTGGATGCAATGTGGTAAACACAGCTCCTGGTGTATAACTCCTCCCTCCTCAAGGACCTTTGCAGCTGAAGAGACAAGTTAAGCATCCCAAACCCCCAGTACACATCAATGCCCCCAAATCAGGGAGATGGGAGGTAAAGATAAAAAGGAGGGGCCTGCTGGCCCACCACAGTTCTGAAATTCCCAGAGCATCCTGGTTAAACTTCATTGTCAGCTTAACTGGATTGTATAATCATCACAGAAACACACTTCTGGACATATCTACTTGGGTATTTCCAGGAAAGCCTGACTGTGGAGGGAAGACCCACCCTAAATGGAGGAGGCATCATCTCTTGGACTTGGGTCCCAGACTGAATGAAAAAGGAGAAACAGAGCCAAGCCCCACCATTCACCTCTCTCTGCTACCTAACTGGGAACAGGATGTGAGCAGCTGCCTCATCCCTGACCTCTCACTGTGATGGGCTGCCCCTTCCAAGCCCTCCCTTCCTACCTCGCTCTTATTGGACATGTCATCACAGCAATGAGGAAAGTAGCTAACACACCAGGCATACATTAGATTTCCTTCCCCGAGTTTCAAAGACTGAGAATAAAGTTTCTCTAGCTCTCTACCGGCTAGACTCAGCATTCTGTCCACTGAGTCAGCCTTCCAGTCTTGCAAAAGGCGGTGTGTGTTTGCAGCTGGGCTGTGTTGTTAGTCCGCTTCCTGTGAGTAGCATGGGCTCTCACGTGCCTGGCATGGAATAGAGTGAGGAGAGCACATGCAGGGAGGGGTTAGCAATGGGGAGAGGAGACGGAGCTCCACTCAGGGCTCTTCTGCTCTCATACCCAAACACACTAAAGATCCCAAGAGGTTTCATACCACCAGAAAAATGGAGCTACAACTCTGGAAAATGAGAATGAACTGAATGGTGTTGGGCTGCAATTGGCAATGACGGTTTACAACATAAATAGCTAGATATTGAAATAAATACAGATGTAAACATGTGTGAATATATACATATATATTCCTTGGTGCTGTCCACAGAGAAGTCTTAGAAACAAAACACCCCCATGGAAATAAGCACACACACTTCCCAAATACTGTCTTCTAAATGTCATTGTCCACTTCAGAGAACCAGGAATTCTTGTTGAATTCATGGCTGGAACACAGGAACTATAAAATAAGGCTAAACTACCCCCTGTAAAAAAAAAAAGACAAGAAAGTAGTCTTTCAATATTTCAAAGCACATAAACTACAGCTTAAAGAAGCTTCCAGTGGCAAAACTAGGCACAGTTTACCAAAATAAGTGATAGCAGTGGAGTATAGTCATTAAATAAAGCAGGAAAGTTGAACCCACGCAGATACAAAGCAGGAAGTTAAGAAGCCAACAGTATGCTGAGGAATGGAATACCTATATGCCTTCATCACTTTTTATACATAATGTTGGTTCACTAGGAAAAGAAAGTAACCCGCGGTTGGAGACACCTAGCAAACATCCTCTGAGAAACACAGCCAAAGATGGCATCATCAGCTCTAAGGAAAGGAGAACACTTGCACCATCCAGCATCAAGCTGGGGCACAGCACCATGTTGGGGTATCCCTTCTCCTTTCATCAAAGATGCACAGCGAACATCTGCCGAGGGAAGAGAAGGCCAGACTAAGAGGAGCGATGCTGGCCAACGATCTTCCTGATCAGTACATAAGTGTGGCAGAGAAGGGCAGATGGGGGCCATTACAGATGACATCACCTAAAGTCACAAGTCATTTGAAACATGTGGTTCAAATCCAAACCTTTAGCCATAAAGGATACAATGCTCTGAGTGGGGTCTGGGGACAGTAACACACCTAAATTAATTTTCCGGTGCTTGTTGGTGGATTGGTACACGGAAAAAGGCATTTATTTGTAAGAAATGGGTATGTGCCAAACTTTTTGAAGAAATAAAGAACCAGATTCAAAAAACTTATGCCCACCATGTTTGTACCCTCCTCTCAAGTCTAATTCTTTCAGAACCATTACATGTGATAGTACGCAATTAAGTAAACAGACTCGAGTCTGACTTCCCCGGGCAGGCTGCCCTCCAGCCCTGTGTTACAGGGCATTTCCTGGCCTGTCTGAGTGAAGGCCAGTTGTTGGTTGCTGACCTCAGGCAAGGAAAGGAATGGCACCGCAAGCTGTCTAAGTGTGGCTTGAGGTTTGGTGAGTGTCCATACTCCTTTAACTTCACTGACAAATCGTTCCGCTATTGTCAGAGTGCTTCGTCCTTCATAACAGAGCGGCTACATCAGAGGCTGGAGGAATCCAGCAGTAAAACCTCTTTCGTTCTTGTCTACCCCGATCTTCCTAAACCAGCCAGGCACCTGGGATTCCTCGGCTGCAGATTTGCTGGCTGTTATATTATGGGGTGTGTGCCTGCCTTTTGTAAGAGATTTCCTGCCTTCTTTCAGCCAGACACTAAACTGGTCACAGCTCATTCTTCTGAAGTACCCAGCTGTTTTCCCACAATCCTGCAGCCATTTCCATGAATTAATTTGGGAGCATTGTAGACCCTTGAAAAGCACCATAAGGCTCTGGTGCCTGGTCGCTTTAGGAGGATTTAGCATCCTCAGCAATGGGCTGAATAAAAAATAAAAATAAAAATAAACCGCACAGAATCCATTAACAGCTGCTCCTGAAAATGCCTGTGCAGTTTTGAGATAAGAAATCTCTCTATTCTCAAGGCTGATAAGATGGTCTCAACCGCTACCTGTTGTCGAGGTGTGTGTGAGGATCAACAGAGTGTGCATAGAGTGTCTCAAGTTCTGTCTCGAGAGAAGACAGCATATGTAGCCACATTGCTGTGTTTATCCAGTGATTAGTGGAAGGCAGCAATGTGAAAGCCTAGCCCTGATAAAACAAGAGGGATGATTTTCATTAGCAATCACATCTGAATATTACTTCATATTTAATCATGTCTTATTTACACTTGCATGCGTGTTATAGATGTCTGAATCAGCTCAAGGGGCATTGGCTAAAGTTTCCGGGTTTTTGTGTTCCTGGACAAAGAACTGTGCCAGTAAGTTGATAGAAATAGAGGCAGTTTATTAAGAAAGAAAAGAACACTCTCAAGAGTGGGAGTGGGCAAATTGTACACGCTAAAGTGCTGGCCCACAAGGCTTCTAAACCTTTGTAGGTCATTTACAGAGCACCTACCTCTTCTGAGTTTGTACATTCTGGGCTTTTCTCATCCAAATGCTCTGTTCCTTGGGTGTAGCCCAGGTGGGCCAGAACTTCAGCCCTTACCAACCAGCTTTTTCATATGCTTAATCTTGATATCCCTCTCTCCTGACCCTACTTTCCTGCCATGTGTGAAGTTGCTCACTCTAGGTCAGCGCCTTTGAAAGATAACAGTCATGCCTTATGCCTTATAAAAATCTTCAATACTCTCACAAAAATGTCCACGTTAAGTGCCCAAGCAGCTAGAATGGGCCTCAGTGTGTAACGTCACACCTGAACTTGAATCACAGTTTAGTGAAGTTCCTTCTAAACATTCTGGTTTCTTTTTTCAATTAATTTTTTAAAGGTACATAATGATACCCTCTTTATAAAGAGCTTTCTGAGCTTGAAATGCCAGCACTGCCTTCACTGAGCTCAAGAGGAATGTTTCTTTAAACAGTAGAGTAAGAAAAAGATTCGCTCCCACCAGGCATCGCAAGTTCCTCTTTAGAGCTCAGATGTCAATGGCTTCTGGCCCCAGCGGCCTACAGTCCCTACAGCCCAGTCCCTCACTAATCCCTGGAGTCAGAGCAAGGCAGCTGTTCTGGTTTAAATGGACTGTTCAGGCTGCCTGAGAAGCACAGGGCTGCTGCCCTCAACAGCGCCCCGTCGGCACAGAACGTGGGCTGCCAGGCCTCGCGGTTGTCTGCAGTTCAACAACTGTTGGACACTTACTGGGTTCCAGCCACTGTGCTAAGGCCAAAGAGATTTAACAGTCTGCCCGGTGTAATTCTGCCCTCTAGGGACTCAGTCTGCTGAGAGTTAGGGGTGCGCTTCCACAAACTAGTTTTCTACAGAATGGATGGAATATGACAACAGCCAATAGAGAGAAAAGGTTCAGGGAGTTTTCCAGGACTCCAAAATGGGTGATTAACTCTAACTCTGGTCAAAAAAAAAAAAAAAATCTGCTCTCCAGGAATAATGAGTGACTTTCAAGCCGTGCTTATCAAAGTTAATAGACAGCAAGGGGGGTAGAGAGAACACTCATGCAGAATCAGCTAAGTAAAGCACAGAAGGAAAAGGCTGTAAGGCCTTTACACACCAAGCACACAAACGGTGTGCAGACATACATGACTGTGTCTGACCATGGAGTAGTGGGCAAGAAATATGATGTGGCAGCAGCTCCCAAATCCTGCCAACAACCACCGGGCAAGCTCGGAGGCAGAACCTACCTGTCATGCCTTCTGTTGACTCTGTTCTCACTGGACACCTTGGTTATAGTCTTAAAAGAGACCCTGGAGAACCCCGGAGAGCCCTACATAAATTTGTGACCCAGAAAACCATAGTAACTGTGCAGCAAATGTGAAGCTGCCAGCCATAGAAGGCTTGAGACGATTTGTCATGAAGTAGTGGGTAGTTCGTGTACCTGGAAAGGATGGGAGACAAACGCACGGCATATTCAGTCCCAGACGAACACAGCCTCCTACATCTAATGCACAGCTAAAAGCCATTAAAGTCTTGAGCAGTGACAAGACCGGAGATTGGTTTTCAAACACCAAATTGGCAGCAACACACAAGAGAGGACAAGATCTCATGTTCTCTGGCTTGCTGGGATGCCTTGATGCCATGAAGGCTTGATGGGAAGTGAAGAAAACCTGAGCAACAGTGACATTAGTCATGGGGGAAAAGACAGGAAAGCCATGAATTATACTCACATGGTCTCGGCTGTAGACAGAAAGGTAAAAGGAGGTGAAGGGAGGAACAGAATAAAATATGATCCCCCCAAATAATGACTGACTGAAGAGATGGCACTTACTTCTCCTGAAGAGAACTCAGGTCTGGTCCCCTGTACCCGCACGGTATTGCCTGTAACTCTAGTTCCATGGGACCTGATGCCCTCCCTGACCTCTGCAAGCACCAGGCACACAAATGGTATAAAGACATACAAGCAGGGAAAACACCGATGCACAGAAAATAAATATTTTAAAGAGAATAATTAATGAAAACAAAGTTGGAGCTATGGGAACAGCATTTATAGCAATGACAGAATGAAACCGTAGGTCTCAGGAAAGAAATCTCCATTCAAAGTAGGAACCTATCAAGCTTAAAGTGCCTGTAAAGCATGGGAAAATTTGATGCTGGACTGAAGTTGACTCCAGAAGTTTGTATGTCATAGGCCAGGGTTCCAAGCCAGAGCCCACATGGCCCAGCTATCATCTATGCATGAGACGGTGAGGACAGGGCTCAGGGAGCAGAGTCTCACGATTTAATCTTGAAATCACAGAAGGCCCAATGTGGAGAAATTCACTGGCGTGCTATCGTGAATGTCAGGAAGAGTGGGGGCTTGTAGAGAAAAATCCACATTGAAAAGACTTGCCTAAGAACAAGGTAAAGCCCCAGGTCTCATTCCAGATCAAATCCACATTCATACTGGAAAAAAGGGACCTGGAGAAACATGAAATATATAATAGCAGTTGCCAAGGGAAAGGGGAAATTTCCTCTTTGCAGGATGAAATGTTCTGGAAATCGGTTGCACAAAGTGTGAAAATACTTAGTATCAAACTGTCCATGCAAATGGCATTGAGATGATAAATACGCTATTGTATTTCCCCACTATTTAAAAATTAATAAGAGATTATTTGACTAAGAATTCCTAGTTCCTTATCAATGAACTTCCAGTATCATCAAAGAAAACCATTAACATACCAGTAATTATTAATCATCATCATCACACACACACACAAACAATCAGTGAGATTCTACTGTCAATGCCAGAGAGACTAGGAAATGTACATACAGCACATAGCTTATGAGCAGCAGAGACAATGAACATTTGGAGTCCCTTTCAACTTCATCACCTTTTCTAAAATTCATCACGTATGGTTGTTTGAATAAAAAACATCCCCATAGGCTCAGGTATTCAAACCCTTGGTCCCCATTTGGCAGTGCTGTTTGGGAGTTTATAACTTTTAGGAGGTGGAGCCCTTGGTAGAAGAAGAACGTCGCTGAGGGCAGGCTTTGAGAGCTAGCCTCGCCCCAGTTCGATTTCACTCTCTGTTTCCTGGGTGCGGTTAAGATGTGATCTCTCAGCTTCCTGCTGCCGTAGCCCCCTTGCCTATGCCTTCTGGAACCATAAGCCCAAATAAACACTTTATTCTTTAAATTGCCTTTTACCATGGCAAAGAAGTAACTAAAACAGTATTTAGCCCATTGAGTCCATTAGTATTGCTCATCTGTGCATGTGTTTAGCACTGACCACTTGGGACTGGGAGCCCATTCCTGGAAAAGACTAATTCTCCCTCTCTCAGTAGCCATTGCTTGCCTATAGTTCTTCTTTGGGGTGGGGCCTTATGAGATTGCCACTATCCACATTGGCATGCCAACTAGTGTTGTCATTATGCATGTCTTGTTTAGGCAACTATGCTGTTGGTATTTTGTGGGTGTGGCTACCCTGACTTCTCTAAAAGACACAATCTTGCAGCAGATTTCCTGGTCCTCTGGCTTTTACTATCTTATGTTCTGTCCTATGTTCCCTAGCTCTCAGCTGTACAGGCTATAGGTCTATCCATTGTAGAAGCTGTAGGTAATACCAGGGGTAGGGGCTGTAGGTAGACCAGTTGTAGAAGCTGTAGGTATATCAATTGTAGGGGCTGTAGGAATACTAGTTGTAGAGACTGTAGGGATACATTGGGCCTATGTACCTTACACTCACTTATTCTCTGTATTTTGACCAATTTGGGACCATTATAATAGTCTATCTGTTGTTAAAGGAAGCTGCTTTGATGAGGGATGAGAACTGTACTTATCTGTAGATAAAAGAATAAGTATTTGAAATAGTCAGAAATTATACTGGTTAGGGTAGTGGTAGGTTTTCCTCTAGGGTCATTGACATACCCAGCCATGGGTAGTTGGTTAGGTTTACAGTGTAAGAGATGAACTCCCTCTTACTGAGCAGGCCTTCCATCCAACTAGATATCTATTGATTATGCCCAAGATAATTGTGCCACTATTGCAGCATTGGGGATAGCTTGCCAAGAGGCCATTTCTGTGGTCTGTGGACTTTACAGTTTTGTAGAAATATTGATCAATTTTCCCTCTTGACAGCTTACACAGCACCTTCAGATGCTGCGAGAAGCAGTCCTGAGGGAGGAGACTTTGAGGTCAGATGCAGCTCAGTTTCTCTAAGTCTTGTATCCAGTTTGTGGTCTCATCAGCAAAAGCGTCTTACCTTCCAGTTCAAGGAAGGGCAATGGAATCACCTGTATTGTTTTGGGAGTCTCTTGAACTCCTCTACCCCAACAACCAATGACTCAAAGGGTGAGTCTCTCTGCCTGACACTGGAGTTTTTGTTAAATGGTCTATGCAGTGGTGCCCAGCCTTCCTAATGTTGTGACCCTTTAATACAGTTTCTCAAGTTGTGCTGACCCCCAACCATAGTTATTTTCATTGCTACTTAGTAACTGTAATTTTGCTACTGTCATGAGTCCCAATGTAAATATCTGTGTCTTCCGATGGTCTTAGGTGACCACTGTGAAAGGGTCATTTGATCCCGAAGGGGCTGTGAGCCACAGGTTGAGACCCACTGGTCTACAGCTTTCAGAGGAGCAGTGTTTTGCTGTTCTTTCCCTTTTGAGGTGTTTCCTATGCTCCCTTGCTTGGTTCAGGTCAGCCGTGTCTGCCCCAGATAAGCCCAGTCCCAAGCGTTTCAGATACTGAGTTCTCAGCCTGCCCAGCAGCGACAGAGGCACATGCCAGCCTGTTGCCCCAGCAGCCTGAGGATTCCCCTCAGCTCTCTAAGGACCATGACCTTTGGGTCCTTCACTCTGACATCTTAAAGAATTTCAGGATGAAACAGAATGAAGCAGAGCTGACGGTTATTTAAAAGATTTCTAATGCAGATTTTAATCACAGGGCTAAGAGAAAGAAAGGCACGTCTAAGAGCATTGGCGTTAGCTTCTCTAAGAACCTGCTTCAAGCGTCCTGGTGGGAATTATAAACAAGATTTTGGAAGCTTTTAGAATCTCGTTGTTTAACAGGTTTCAGTGGTGCCTTCTTTTCTTCGGCCTCCATTTCCCTTTTTGGTAATTACAATTACAGGGTGTCATCCATAGTACTTTGGGTGGAATTAAAATCTGACAAAACAAAA
>CM053744.1:96481865-96723219 GCA_028658305.1 Pachyuromys duprasi
TGCATTCTTCTGCTCCTGTGTGTACTATTCTTAACACAATGTGAACTTTACAAGCCAGCTATACTGCTGTTCTTCACCACTGAGCCCAATAGCAAGAAGACACGAGAATCACCCAGAAAAACCTGTTTGAACTCGATAGCACTGAGCCTCACAGCTGTGACAGAAGAATAATTACCATCCGTTGGCCTGCCTAGGACAATTGTGAAGAAAAAAAAAACCCAAATAAAATATTTAAAAGAAAAACACATTTTGAGGATTCTGAGAGCCACTGAGCTACAAAGGACTTAAAGACAAAGATTGGTTTTTTTTTTCAATTTTAAAAATTGTTTTATTCACTTTACATGCTTGCTGTAACCCCACCCTTCCTCCCCTCCCAGCCCCACCTCCTCTTGTTCCCCCTCTCCCTGCCCCCATTGTCCTCAGAAAAAGGGAGCTCTCTTCCCATCACCCTAGCTCATCAAGTTGCATCAGGACTGAGCATGTCCTCTTCCCCTGTGGCCTGGTAAGGCAGTCCCGCCAGGGAGAAGTGATCAAAAATTTGGCAAGTGAGTCCCTGCCCAATGGAGTCCCCAAGTTCCTTACTAGAGGACCCTCATAAAGTCTAAGCTGCCCATCTGCTTCATCTTAGTAGGTCCAGTTCATGCATGGCTCATGCTTCAGTCTCAGCAAGCCCCTCTGGGCTCGTTAGCTGGCTATCTCAGCTTTCTTGTGGAGCTCCTGTCACCTCCGGGTTCTTTTCCCTTTCCTCCCATTTTCCCACAAGACTCCCTACGCATTGCCCAATGTTTGGCTGTGAGTCTCAGCATCTGTTTTCAGGTGCTGCTGGGTAGAGTCTCTCAGAAGTCAATTCTGACAGATTCCAAAGAAAAAGATTGTTGATGAGAGAGAAAAAAAGTTCTTCCCACTCTTCTGCTAGAAATACTTGTTACCTGGCCCTAAGGCTATGAGGCTGAACACAGCCCAGATAGTAGGAAAGCAAGAAGCAGGGTTAGAGTTCACCAAGGAGAAGAAACTCTAGTAGATTTAGTTTAGATTTAGTTAGAACCAACAGAAGGTATAATAGTCAGGGCTCTCTAAAAAGACCTGATAGAATGAACATACGTATACATGCTTAGCATATAATTAATTAGCTGATTATTGGAGTAGCTTCAGGCTGTGGTCCAGCTAGCCCAACAGCAGCTGTCAAGAACCTGGTAGGTAGTTGTTCAGTGTAGGAGGCTAGATGTCTCAGCCAGTCTTCAGTCCATGTTAGAGTCCCACAGAAGCTTCCTTCTCCTTTCACATGTGCTGCCCCCAGAAGGTGTAGCCTAGATTTAGGGTGGGTCTTCCTATCGCACATGAGCAAATAAAAAAAGAATCTCTCACAAACATGTCCAAGTCGCTTGAGTTTTAGTTGATTACATATGTAACCATGAATACAACCATGATGAGCCATCACAGAAAGCTGCCCTTTGAAGCAACTGTGGCCTAGAAGTATACAGGCCATCCATCAAAAAGAAACATGGCCCATGAGATGGCTCAGTGGGTAAAGGCACTTTCAGAGAAACCTGACAATATAGTAGCAAGCAAGAACTTATTTTTACAAGTTCTCTTGTGATCTTTACATGTGCATTGTGGCATATCCATACCCATGCAATAAATAAATAAATAAATAAATAAATAAATAAATAAATAAATAAATAAATAAATAAAGGAAGGAAGTAAGCAAGCTTAAAATAAATCTCAGCGACTAGTAAACTCCATGATAGACTGAATGAAGATAATTTGACAGCACCAATTATTCAATTCTGAATAAAAACTGCACCTATCTTAAATTTCACCCAAATGCAAGTGTGTGTTTGGGCAAGACTTGGGTACAGTTTTGACTATGAAATTGAGGCCAGCCTGGTGTGCAGACAGGTCATACAGCTCTTTCCATTGTTTTCTGAGATAGATTTGCTGGTGTGTCATCAGTATATCATCAGGGAGTTTGCAATTATAAGCCCATGATTTATCCAAGCAAGTCATGGTGCCTCTTGGATATAGGGAAGCTTACAAAAACAGCTGCTAATTGTAAAAAGTTCTGAATAACAACAACCAAAAACTAATGCATCATAAAATGCATAATGAAGCTGAGGTACTTCACGAAGTACTAGACCATGTTGCATCACACGACTCTTGCAGCTGTGCACTATGCATACCATCACACCACACAAGGCCAAGAAGCACTGCCCAGAACACTTTGGTTCACATTAGAAACTATAATGTCTTACTAATTACAGTATTGTGCCCTGCATTCTTCTCTTGGCCACATTTGGTGGTGCATGCTCAGAGGGCAGAGGAGGTGGATCTCTATGAGTTCTAGGCCAGCCTGGTCTACAGAGTGAGACCTTGACTCACACACACATAAAATGCTTTTATGAAAAATAACAGTTTAGCTGGGCAGTGGTGGCCCACACTAATTTAAACATTGATCAACTCTGAAAAGCATTGCACAGGCTCTACATCATGTGATACCAAATAGTCAATCAAGATTTAGCAAGCTGAAGTTAAGGATGGCCTTGAACTCCTGATCCTCTTGCTGCTAGCTCCTAAGTGCTGGGCTTGCCACCACATGTGGCTCAAGATTTAATTCCTTATGTAAAGATAAATAAGCATGTCTGTCTCATTAGTTTGCTGATTTCCTTTCATCCTTAATAGATGGTAAAGCTTTATGTATACCAAAGAATTGTTTCAAAATAAATCCTTTTATGATTTATTAACAGTAAATATTTATAAACCTATTCTATATGTCTACATACCTGGAATCATGAAAATATTTCTCGGGTCAGATGATTTGCCCGAGGAAGTTTTTCAGAAATCTGCTCTAGATGCCCAAGGCTTAGTGATGCCAAATGTTGATCTTTCGTTGGTTTATTTATACATTTTTGCTATCCACCCCTCTAAGATGCTCATGTCACTGCTTAGTGGCACTGAGTGAGACAAATTATATTTATTCTTTCATAATAACAAGCGGTTTTTGAGTACCTCATGCAGTCAGACTGAAGCAGCATGACTCCAGGTTGTAAGACACTTGGAAACTGGCTCCCAGCCTTCATTGAACTCCCGCTCTCAAGACTAGCACATCACACATGTTAGCTGAGGAAAGAGAAGAAGGTCAGAAAGGAAGGAAAGGGGGTTGAGAAAAATAGGGGAAACAGTAGATACAGCAAAAGGAAACTAAAGGATCATTTTAGCATCCCAGGATGTTTTTTAAATGTCTGTTTGAATTGTGGCAATAAATTAATGCTCCCAACCAACAGATTTCTGAATTGTTCCTTTTACCCTGAAAATTCCAACAAGCTATGAGTGCAAGAAAGCGGGAACCAGTAATGGCCACCAGAAGTTGCTCAAATCAGTCAGGCACTGATGGACGTATGTGTGAGTTCCCTCAGACTAACTATGAAGGCTGATAGTTTCAATGATCTAATTAATTTGACCCTTTGTGTTTTATTATCAAAATTTCTTGCCCTGATTAATTAAGGGTCAGCAAATTTTTCTTAATATTTGTTTTAACTAATATGCCTTCAAGGAACTTACATTTATTGAAGGTACCTGTTGAGTTAGCCAAAAAGCATCGAGCCGTTTAATGAAGTCCGTAAAGACAGTTATGGATAGAATAAACCACTCCCAAAAATCAACAGGTCAGCTGTTCTTTTTAATTCTGTATTTTTTTTCAGAAAAACGAGAATTATCACACTGCAAATACTCAAACAAGTTTGTCAAGAATAATGCAGTATAGATATTTGCTAGACTAGCAGATGACTATATTAAGACAAAGACGTCAGCTCCTTTCCCCTACTGTGGTACTAGCTTCTTTCATTGATTGTATTCAGCATTATATTATAGTATTGTAGTCATTCTTTCTATTGTTCTTCATTTAAAATTAAAGCCAGGTAAGCCTATTCTTAAACCAAGTTAATTATCTCATAAGTATAAACATGAACCCCACTTGACTATGCCAGAGGGAAAAAAAGACCAGTTAGTTTAGGGACATTATGGAAATCATTAAACTTAAAACTAACACAAAAGAGAAAAAAATATTCCTCTGGGACCAAAGCTATTGTGTTTCCGAGAAGAGAAGAAATGGCAGCATGGAGAATCAGAATGATAGAAAAGTAATATTCTAAAAGGCAGCTAGAGAGGACTCAGAGGAGCTGATCAGGTTGATCTCTGAGCTGGGTGCCCAGATTGCTCATAAAATATAGCTGGGTGTGTCTGGGGACGTTTTCTGAGATGAGATTAGCATTTGAGTCAACAGACTTGGTAAAGAAGATCTGCCCTACCTAGTGTGGGTAGACATCATCAAATCCACTGAGGCCTGAGTAGAAAAAAAAGGAAGAAAAGGTGAATTTTTCCCCTTGCTTTTACTCAGACATCAGTCTTACAGGACAGTCTTGTAGGCCCTAACAGCTACAATCCACCCCACTCTACCCGAGTCCACCACCCCTACTCTGTTCTCAGCCCCTCCGCCAGGGGCTAGAAGTTACATCATCTGCTCCTGTTGTTCTCAGATCTTTGGACTTGAACTAGAGAACTCTACCAGGTTTTGGTCCTCTCTCATGACTTGAGCTGGTTGCAGCTCCTGTAATAAGCCACATCTATTTATCTCTCTGTTTATCTACCCATCTACCTGTCTGCTGTGGGGTCCACTTAATCCAACATAACTCACAAGCCAGGGCAATGCAGGTGAGAAGTATTTATTGTAATCAAGCCTCAGAACAGATCCAGGGTCTGAGCTGTGGCCCTGAAGGGACATTTTACAGCACAAACCGTAAAGCCCCCATGGTCTGTAGCATTATCCAGTCATATTTTGACATGGGAGTTGAGCAAGGGAGTTTCTATCAATCAGGACAGGAGGAGATCCCTGGGCCTGGGCACATGAACTTAGTTGACCCTGCCAGCAAGATGGAGAAGTTGTGTTTGAAATGGCTGGACTCACAACTGTCTCTTTACAAGTTGTCCCTGAGATGTCTGGCCTCAGACAACTGTTCCCAAATAATAGAAGCTGTTCAGCTATTGGAAAGTCCCCAGCTCCCCTAGGACCTGAGATCTTGAATTTATTTTCTCCCTCTGATTAAATGAAATCTGAAAAAGAAATGGTAGTCCTTAGAGTAAGTTTTTTTTTGCTTGTTCCCAACATATCTAATGATCTATTAAGTTATCTACCCATCCTACCCATCTGTTTCTCTGAAAAACCCTGAGTACGATGATTTCTAACAGCCAGCACCAGATGAGAGATTAAAATCCAGAGTCACCAGACGCTAAGAATTCCAATGTCCTTACCTTGTTCTCGCCACACAATTCTCCCATCACATCTTCTCCAAGTCTCCTTCAGCAGGCAACAAAACAGCAGCCAGCCGGCTTTGTTATCAGGAAATTTCCAACCTCAGGAACGGTTACAATGGGCTCTCCAAAATGCAATTTAAAAGCATAAATTTCTATCGAGAAACATGAAAGGAACTGTGTTATGCATAAACCATGAGACGTATCTGCTAGGGCCCTCTTTCTTACAAAGCTGGATCTAATTACATGGGGAGCCATAAAGGTGACAGAGATGTGGCCGCGTGACCTGCAGAAGTTCACATCACCAACGGGAAGGGAGGAGACCTGAAGGGGACATCGGGGCTTCTCTAAGTAGAAATGGTTCCAGTGTGGCTATAAATCGTGTCTTCCTCCTCTGTGACCCTGTGGGTCTTGGTCTTTGTGCTCTTCCACATTGCCAGTCTTGGCATGTCTGCACCTTTTATCCAAGAGCTCCTCAGACTGATATACATGTGATAGACATGTGATAGACATGTGATAGACAGTGATATACATGTGAATGTGCAAATCTCCGCTCCAGCTCAGAGAAGACATCTTATTTACCGTCTTCTCATTTCAAGACCAACAACAACAAAAAAAGATATTGAATTTAAAATGAGGTTGAAGGGCTAGAGAGATGAGTCAGCAATTTAGAGCACTTGCTGCTCATGCAGAGGGTCTCCGTTCCATTCGCAACACTCAGGTGACTCATAACCATCTGTAACTCCATCTCCAGGGGATCCGACGCCTCCTCCTGACCTCTGCAGGTCCCAGGCATGCACAGGACGCACATTTATGTGAACAAGCTAAGCACTCATACACATAACATAAACTAAATCTGAATAAAATAAAATGAGGCCAAGACCTATTTCCACTAATTCCTAATTTGCAATTCCATTGTGAACTCTTTCCTCCCTTCCCCATTTCTTTGTTAAGAGAAAGTGAAACAAGTTTCCAGAGCCTTGGCCTCCATCTGCTGTTTCTGCCTCCTCTTCCTAAGGCAGGTACCACAAGATGGAGAGCGCACAATTACAGGTGAAGTAGATCTGGGAAGAAGTCCTGATTCTCACACTCCTTGGCATAGTGACTCTGGACAAGAGAAATAATAGATTTACTCCAAAGCTGAGAATATAGGTCAGTGGTAGAAAGCTTACCTGGCACATGAAAAATCCAGTAAAATATAATATAATAATCTAAAAAGTAATCTAAAAATTGTGTGTGTGCACACATGTGCCTGCACATGCTGTCTGTAAAATGGGGTTAAATGAGATACTTTAAAGATCTTACAGGATAAGCAAACGAAAGGACATACATAAAGGTACCAACCATATTGTACATATTTAATAAGTGCAGTAGAAAGTTGACTTCTCAGTTTTCATCATATTAATGTTCACAATCAACACTGATGTCCCTTACACTGTAACTGACTAATGAGAAATAGACTATTAGTCCCTAACAGCGTGAGGTAGATAGCAGCCCTCCCGTTCTGCTTCATAATTTTGATCAATAAATTGTGTTCCTTTAAAAAAATTTTTTGTCAGATTACCAGTCATCACCATGCGTTCTAATGTATTCAGAGCACTGTGCTGATCTCTCTGGTCCAGTGATTGACAGAACCACTTCTCAAACCACTTCCAGCCCTCAGGAGCCTTCTCGCTCTTCAAGAAGAGTCTGCAGAAGGAAACTGGCCACCTTCAAACGAGAAACCACCACATTTCCTCAGCCCCATCTTTCTTCTCCTGCTGGCCTCTGGAGACTGTCCTTCTCTCTCTGTTTCTCAGTTCCATTTTTGTCGATTCTACATTATAAGTGAGTTTGTGCAGTGTTTGCCTTTCTCTGCTTGGCTTATTTTCAGTCGGCATGGTGTCCTCCAGCTTGACCTGCGCTGTAATGATGGGCGATCTAACTCCCCATGAGGCTAACTAGTGTTCTGGGTGTCTACAGCACATCTTCCTTTTCTGTTTTTCGGTTTTGAGACTGTGTCTTGCTATGTTGTCCAAGTTGGTGCTGAACTCAACAGGTAAAAGTTACCTTCCATCTCTGCCTCCTGAGTGGCTGGGACTTCAGATGTGTACTTCCATGCTCAGCTTACTCTGCATTTTCTTCATCCACTGATGGACGTTTAGGTTGTTTCCATAGCTTGACTATGACCAAAAAGGAGGACGTTTAACAGAGACAGAAGTAAGTTTCAAGATCTCTTACAGAAAAGGTTGACTGCAGTCAACAATAGCATGTGATATAGGCCATCTCAGAATAACTGACAGTTGATTTCAAATGATCACCAGGAAAATAAAGAAGTAGATGAAAATTTTTTATTGTATTGACTTAATAATGGCACAATGTATAGACACAATATCATATTCTATAAATATATGTAGTTATGGTTTGACAATCAAGAAATAATATTAACTGATACTTAAAATAATTAATTTTGAAGAGAAGGAAAATGCAGGCAGAAATAGTACCCCGGGCTTTACATAGAAGCAAACTTATGCCCACGCAGAAACTAACCCACATCCAAACATGGATGGTATAAGGGATTATTCAGTCTTCACATCTATATAAGGGCCTTCATATTACACACACACACACACACACACACTGTATATTTCCTAAGGAGTTAGTGATCTGTATGTGTGTATTATTTCCTGAGTGACTATCTACAGGAGGATAGGACCATGTTTAATTCTTTTGCCATTTTCTTTCTTCCTTCCTCTCCTTCTTTCTTTTGTTTTATCTTGTCTTGTTTTGTTTTGTTTTTCGAGACATGGTTTCTCTGTGTAGCCATGGTTGTCCTGGACTCACTTTGTAGACCAGGCTGGCCTTGAACTCACAGCGATCTGCCTGCCTCTGCCTCCCTGAGTGCTGGGATTAAAGGCATGCACCACCATGACTGGCTTTTGCCATTGTATTTCAAGCCAATGTCTCTATAGAAAGTAAGTACTTAATAAATAGTTGTTGAATGAAAATAAAATATGGCATTTTTATACTCGTTATTAATAAAATATTTTAATAACTTTGAAATTTTAGCTAGAAAATTAATCTATTGCCAAAACAAACATCATGACACTTTCCAAAGCGCAAAGTAAATATTGTTTTGAATAATACAGGCAACTACTTCACAGATAATCAGAAAAGGACCATAGACACCTCTAACCCTTCTAACCCTCCCTGCTAATGAATCTTTATCTCTTTTAGGAAGTCAGAAAAATATTTTTGTTTCCATCTCCATGTTGCCAGATTTACTTAGCCAATTGTTGCACTGTAAGTTTTGGTTTCAGGACATAGAGAAATCACCTGGGACTTCCCTGCTGAGTAGCCTTCATGATGCCTAGAGATGGTATGCAGGGGATGGGGGAAAAACAGCAACAATGCTACACTACCAATGTGCTAGGCACGGTGTGCCCACTGGCATAATAATGGCATGGTTGTCATGGGCATAAGCAATCACATTCTGATTGGACTTAAACTCTACTCCACAGCTGGGAATGTGAACCTGGTCAACATTCTGTGGCTGGGAAGGTCATAGGCCCGATGGAGGTGGGGATGGGGATCCACCACTATTGTTTTGTTAAACAGATGTGTGCTCATCATATCATCTTCTAGATGTTTATATTTATGCCTCTAGATTACTACTGATCAGCTTTTTACAGTAGGTGGCAGCAAGTGGCTATAGAACGCTCAGCCCTGAAGGGAACATGTGCATCACATACCCCACTCCAAGGCTCAGGGAACATCACAGAAGGGGTGGGGGCGGGGGACGGTGAGGGAAAGTTGAGTGGAGTAGTATGGAACACTGTCTTCCAGCATGACGTGGCCATTGCACTCATGAACTCATGCAGCTGTAACTGCCTTCCCAAAACTGGTCCTGTCAGCATTCCACCTTGGGAGGGAGAGGTATCCATAAGGCTGCATCCCTTCCTGAGGAGCTATAAGCAGGGAGTGGTTTCTGGAAGAAGGAGGGTCACTTTCTTTGCCGGTGCAGTGCCTAGTAAGTCCCCTGTGACCCCGAAAACAACCTTTCGCCCATGCTTCTGCAAGCCAGTCAAACTCATGTGTCACAGAGAGAAGGACGTGAAGGTGTGGAGAGGAAGAGTTGGGAAGGAGGGGTCAGGCAAGAGGGAACAGCTGGGACTGAGTGTAGTCAGAAGGTGCCATGTGCATTGTGAAAGTGTCACAACAAACCCATTATCACATCTAACTAATAACTTATTATAAAAGTTGTTAACCATGATTGTTTCTTGAGATTAACTTTCCTCACATTCTTAGAATTAACAGCACACTAACCCTTATTCTAATGATTTTATTCACAATAATTCTCCCTGAGATACAAAGATCTGGAGAGGACAGGAGCTCCCCAAGGAGAGCAACAGAACCAAAAATCTGGGCTCAGGGGTCTTCTCTGAGACTGATGCTCCAACCAAGGACCATGCATGGAGATAACCTAGAACCCCTGCACAGAGGTAGCCCTTGGCAGCTAAGTCTCCAAGTGGGTTCCCTAGTAAGGGAAACAAGGGCTGTCTCTGACATGAACTCTTTGATCACCTCCCCCTGAGGGCTGGTACAGCCTTGCCAGGCCACAGAGGAAGACAATGCAGACAGTCCTGATGAGACCTGATAGGCTAGGGTCAGATGGAAGGGGAGGAGGACCTCCCCTATCAGTGGACTGGGGGAGGGGCATGGGAGGAGAAGAGGGAGGGAGGAATTGGGAGGGAATGAGGGAAGGGGCTACAGGTGGGATACAAAGTGAATAAATTGTAATAAATTAAAAAATTAAAAATTAAAAAATAATAATAATTCTCCTTGACATTTTTCTTATTTTTTTTCTTCTTCAAATTTTCTTGGCAGTAACTCTAAAAATAAGTAGTCAAAGATATGCAACACAAACCTTGAGACGAGCTCAACTTCTGGCCTTACTCTAGATTCACTGTGGCTGTGCTCAGGGCATTCAACATGGCCAAATGGCATGTCAAACAGCATCTCTAACCTGACCTGTCAGCCAATACCATGAACTTCTTTGATTAACTTTTATTTTAAATGAAATTACTGTTTGAGGACAGAGCCCTTCCTTTGCATCCTTTGTGTAAGACACAGAACCTGTCTCCTTCATCTCTTTCTACACCTTAAAAAAAAATGGTGTGACTGTAAGGTCTTTATAAGTTGACATGCAGTAAAAGATAAACCATACAGGACCACGGTTAGAATAGCACCACACAAGTGCCTTAAAATAAGTTTTGCTTTGAACTGTGTTGCACTTCTTATGCAGCAATCAGGTCTCCCTTGGCCAGGTTTGGAGTCCCTGTGCCCAGTATCAACCAGCTGTCCAGACAACAGAAACAGATTCATCTTAGCATAGAGTGAGACAAAAACTACCTCTACTGCTGAGCGCACATCGTGACTTTCCGGGTCTAAGGCAGATCCTTCCGGATGATCTGGATCCCTGCTCCACAGCGAGCAAGGACTGGACTTTCTTGGGTTCCTGTTATGTGCAAGGAACTGTCTGACACTCTGTACATGTTGACTATGCAGTACTCACACGCACCTTCGGGTATGAGTGCTATTACCGAACTGCTTTTTTAAACTTACTTTTTAAAAATTTTTAAAGATAGTACTTATGTGTGAGTGAGTGTGCGCATTGTGTGTACAGGTGCCTACAGGGGTCAGAAGAGGGAATCTTTTTGTTTTGTTTTTGTTTTTTGATTTTAGGGAAGGGAATCTTAACTAGCTTTTTTATTTCTTCTGCTATGAAGAGACACCATGACCATGACCACTTATATCAGAAAGTGTCAGAGAGTGCGTCCGTGGCTATCATGACTCACGGCAGCAGACACCTCGGAACGGCTCTGGAGCAGTAGCCACGAGCTCAAAAATTTGATCTACAAGCACGAGCCAGAGAGAGCCAGAGAGAACTGGGAATTGTGTGAGCTTTTGAAACCCCGAAGCCCACGGCAGTAACACATCTCCTCCTAATCCTTCTCAAACAGTTTCACTAACTAGGAACCAAGCATTCAAATCCCCATCCAAACCACTGCAGAAGTTGTGAGAGCCCCAGCAGCGGGTGCTACAAACATTTGTGGGCTGCCCCGTATGAGTGCTGGGACCCAGACTCCAAGCCTCATGATAAAGCAGCAAGTCTTCTTAACTGCTTAGCTGTATTCCCAGCCCTTGGCTTAAATGAGATACTGTGAATTAAACTCCAAGCCCTGTGCGTGCTAAACACAGTCTTTACTGCCAAGCTACCCCTTTAGACCCTAAAGTATATTTTAAATATGAAGAAACTAAGATACATACACTCTATCAGTTTTCCTGAGTTCATTCGGCAAGAATGGCAAAGTGCAGATGTAAATCAGCTGGCTTAGCCATTATCCACGATGCACTCAAATCTTTCAGGGGCTGGAGCAAGGGCTCAAGAGTTGAGAGCACTTGCTGCTTTTGCAGAGGACCCAGGTTTGGTTCCCATCACCCACATATACACATGCAGGCAAAACACTCATACTTAAAATAAAAATTTTTTTAAATTATAACTATTTGGGGTGGGTAAGTGTGTTCACACACACATACGTGTGAGGTACATGTGAGTGCAGGCATGTGCATGACACAGTATTTACATGGGAGTCAGAGAGAGACAGCCTAGGGAATCAGTCCTCACCTTCCACATTGTTTGAGACAGGGTCTCTTGTTCGCTGCTGCCTCCACTGTGTTAGCTGGCTTGCAAACGTCCAAGGTTTATGTTTCCACCTCCCGTCTGGGCTTAGGAGCACTGTCATTACAGATTTATGCACCCAGCTTTACGTGGGTTCTGAGGAGCCAAGCTAAATCTCCACCCCTACAAAGCGAGCCATCTCCCCAGCCCCTACGCTCACTGCATTCTGGGAAAGTGGCAGTAATCATGTAAAAGCCAGCCCTTTACACAGATTCTTCACATAGATTATGTCACTAAGTCCCCAGAACTAAGTCCCCTCCTCAAATGACAAAAACTAAAATTTTGAAAGAATGAATTTGTCAGTCCAGAGCCCGGACCCTGCTTCTTCCGCTCAGAGCATCCAGGTACCGAAGCGTTGGGTGCTGGACCCGAGGGAATGAAGCTTCGCTGGGCGCGTTGGTCTGCAGGAGCCTAGTCAGCAGTGGACACCCGGAGGGAGAAACCTCCTCCGCCACAGCTCTCCTGGGGTTACAGCCCTTTTAACGACATGGCCCTTCCAGTGATGCAGCGCGCTTTACTGCGGAGGAGCAAGGGCTATATAAACCTTGGGGGAGTGGGTAGGGACTTTCAGGTGAGTGACCGTCACTGGAGGGAGCTAGGTGCTGGGAAGGCTTCATTTGCACGAGAGGAATTCCAGGTGCTAGGTTACATGAGCGCCCCAAGAACTGCAAGGGCGGGGCCACGAGACTGCGTGTGCCAGGGCATGCAGGCACAGAACACACAGGGATCCATCCTTACTCCTGCCGGCCTCGAGCTGGGGATTTTCTCACCCTAGCTCCAGGCCCGGCTCCCCCGGTGGCACAGTCTACAGGCCCCACAACTCCTTTATGTTCAGTAAAGGAGAGGTTTCGTCGCAGCCCAATTCCCCACAGAGAGGAAATGGGTTCTGAGCCGGTTGTCGGGGCACAAGAATACAGAAAATACTAAGCCACGTCGGTAAGCCAAGCACGCGGTCTAATTGCAGTCTCCCTGGAAGACTTTCCTCCGAAGGATATGAAAACGTAGCTGCTGGATTGAGGGCATACTTCCTCAGGACTCGCCTCTCGCTGGACTTTACAGCGAGCCCAAGAGAAGACTGCAGGAACCTGAAGTCTCCTATCAGTGCCCAGGAAAGAGGCTGTGGGGGCAGCCCCAGCAGGGACAGCTGGCAACAGGGGTCTCCTCCCCGCTGCCTCCCCCAGTGCTAGAACTCAGCCCTGGCTCCAGCAGCAGAGGCTTCCCGTAGTCGGTTCTGTCTTTGATTGGCAGGTTTGTGAATTAAATTCACAGAGGCTCAGGTATAACTTTCAGGGTGGATTCTGAACAACGCTAACCAAAACATCCCTGGGCTGTTTCAGTCTCCTGCTCTCTACCTCAGTGGTTTCCCCCTAATCCCTCACCCCTTTGCTTTTTCCGGGACATGAACCTACACCCTCTACATTTTCTTCTGCCCTTTTGTGATTAACTGTCACCCCCGGTACAGGCGGGGGCACAGCAGAGCTGAGCAGGACCAGCAGGAGTGCAGGCAAGTCTGGGAGAGGTAAGGGGAGGGTCATAGCAGAGAATATTAGACTTGGATCTGGTCATTTGGGATTTGAGAGCAGAGGGTGATAGAACAAATTCTGGTTATGAGAGGGGTTTTGAGGGAGGAGGAGGAAGAAAAGAAGAACAGCAGCAACCACCCCTGTGGGTCACCTAACATCACCAATACAGAGAGAAGGAACTGGAAGCATAGAAGAACCATGGCCACTGAATAAAAAGTTACACCATCCTCAGCCCCGTCTTCCTCCCTTGCATTCCCTGTTCCCTCAGCTCCTCCTGGGAACCCATGCCTGTGTATTCTGCTGTGATTAGAGTTCACCTGATGCTCTCAGACTCTAAACACATCCTACATGATGGAGAAAAAGAGAGAGAAACAGCATCACCCCCTAGTGGTCTGGACTCACCACTGTGTCAGGCTGGCCCAGACAAGAGGTGATGGCTGTTGAAGCCGAAATGATTTCCTGACTCTCTTAGCATTTCCGGCTGTTAAATGGCTTTTGTCAGAATGGTGAGGTCCAAATGACATCACCTCACTTCCTCTGCCTTTTCAGCCAGTTTTACACATTAATAAGACATAGCTACCTACAATGCTCCAATGCAATTTGGTGGTGGTGGGTTTTTTTTGGGGGGGGGGGGGAGCGAGGTGCATCGAACTTTATCGATGGTATTCAAGAGAGTAGGGCTCCCTGGACCCCTCCCGTTATTCTGGGGGTCTGGGATGGAAACTGTGAGGGAGATGCTCAGTGTCAGGGGCTGAGTGGGGCAGGGACTCCTCAACAGCCTCTCTCTTGCTCTCCTGTCCTTGCTGGGATGTATGATCCATGGCTTCTTTCCTTGGAGACCATGTAGGCCATGAGGTCCACCACCCTGTTGCTGCCACCATATTCATTGTCAAAATCAGCTCTACAAAGTTGTCATTGAGGCCAATGCCAGCCCCAGCATCAAAGGTGGAAGAGTGGAAGTCACTGTTGAAGTCGCAGGAGACAACCTGGTCCTCAGTGTAGCCCAGGATGCCCTTTAGTGGGCCCTTAGATGCCTGCTTCACCACCTTCTTAATGTCGTCATACTTGGCAGGTTTCTGCACTTGGCATGTAAGATCCACGACCAACACATTGGGGATAGGAACACAGAAGGCCATTCCAGTGAGCTTCCTGTTCAGCTCTGGGATGACCTTGTCCACAGCCTTTGCAACACCAGTGGATTCAGGGATGGTGTTCTGGGAAGCCAGCCCCACGGCCATCACACCACAGCTTTCCAGAAGGACCATCCATAGTCTTCTGGGTGTCAGTGATGTCATGGACTGTGGCTATGAATCCTTCCATGATGCTGAAGTTGTCATGGATGACCTTGGCCAGGGGCATTAAGGAATTGGTGGTGCTGGAAGCATTGCTGTTAATCTTGAGTGAGTTGCCATACTTCTCATGGTTCACACCCATCACAAACATGGGGCACTGGCTGAAGGGGCAGAGATGATAACCATTTTGGCCCCACCTTCAAGTGGTCCCCAGCCTTCTCCATGGTGGTGAAGACACCAGTAGACTCCACAACACACTCGGCACCAGTATCCCCACATTTGTTAGCAGTATCTCACTCCTGGAAGATGGTGATGGGCTTGCATTGATGACAAGCTTCCTGTTTTCAGGCTTGACTGTGCCATTGAACTTCCTATGGGGAGAGTCATACTGGGACATGTTGATCATGTAGTTGAGGTCGATGAAAGGGTCACTGATGGCAACAGTCTCCACTTTGCCGGATGAGCAGGCAGCCCTGGGAACCAGGGGCCCAATCCGTTCCCTCTGACCTTCACCATCGGGTCTCAGGGACGAGGCTGGCACCTCCTGAGAAGATGCGGCTGTCTCTGGAACAGGGAGGAGCAGAGAGCATGTTGTTTTTTTTTAATATACATATTTTTAATTTTGTGTGTGCGAGTGCTTTGTCTGCACGTGAGTCACTGGGTGCGTGCTTGTGGCTTCTGGAAGCCAGAGAGAGCACTGCATGTCCTGTAACTGGACTTAGAGATGGTTGTAGCCATGTGGGGCTGGGAACCTAACCCAGGTCCTCTGCAAGTGCTCTTGAGGGCTGACCTCTCTCCAGCCCACTACAATGCATTTTGATGACAGATTGCCCCGAGGGATTTTTTTTTAATCCTCATGGTTTAGTAGTAGATCAGGGATGATTAGGAAAAGAAAAAATCTATCTTCGTTCTTATTTGGGGCCATTCTGCCAGGTTGAAGCAGGCAGATTTTCATTCATTTTAAAGCCAAATAAATAAATAAATAAATATATAAATAAATAAATACATAAGTAAACCTCTTAAATCAAGCCCCATCACATACAAACCTCTAATAAATAATTAATTTGGCAGAAGAGAGAAAAGACCAGAAAAATCACAGGCAGACATCGGGTGGTTAGAGGAGGTGGGGGGTTACGTCACCCCAGGTAAAAGGCTGGGCATTCTCAAGAGCCAAGACAGGAGAATGAAGCCCCCACGGCTGTCAGGACCAGCCTCACAGAGCTCCCGCTTGCCTTCCCAGTGTCTGTGGAGGCAAATCATCATCATAGTAAGTGTGTCTGGACTCCGGAAGCTCCACCAGTGCAGCCCCCCACCCCCGCAGTGGCCCCCCTGCCTCCGTTAAGGGAGAGTAAGAATCCGGTGGATAGGAGAGAGTGGTCTGGGCCCAGAAGCAGCCCCAACATCTGAGGGCAGGGCCCGAGGTCTAGACTTATCCTGGCCCCAGGCAAGGGAGTGAGCCGGGCAAAAGAGAGCTAGGAGCCTGGCTGTTTCCATAGATACCGATTTCACTTGCATTTTATGACAGCGCCAGGCTGCCTGGAGAGGCATTGTTTAGATGCCTGGGGACTGGGTTGGAAGGGAAATGCAGTAAGAATGGTTTCTTTTAAAAATCCTGTGCTTTCCCTCCTCATCTCAGGCCAAGGACACCCTTGATCTCTCTGGCAGGGGGCACCCCTGTTAGGACCATTGCCTTTAGGTATGTGAGCTGCTCTAGGCCTTCAACCTCTGGCACCATGAAGGTCAGTCAAAATGACCCTTAGAAGCCAACCACTTTCAAGACCACTCAACTATCCTGGCCACAGACAAGGAGGGCAATAGGCAGCGTGAGAGTGTCTCTAGGGTGAAGAACCGCACCCTGGTCTCCCACAGGGACTAGAAGAAAACCTTGGAAAACTTCCCACGTGCCTCGGTTCAAGCCACTGACTCCTCAGACCTTACATTGTCCTCCCACGATTTCCTCCTCATTTCTGTCTCCTCCACCCAGAAGGCCCTTCTTTCTCCCCTCTCATCGCTCAGATGCCCACCACACACAGCGCCAGGCTCTCTCCTTTGCTAGGGCTTCATAAAATAGATTAAGATGGATCTCCTGTCTCAGCAATGCCATGGGTGAACAAAACAACTGAAGGGTCAGGAGAGACTTTCTGGAGAAACTAACATTTAAGGGAGGCCTCAAGAGACCGGTCAGAGCTGAGAGCAGGGGACTCCAATGGAGGGGAATTGCATAGGCGGAGGCTTGGAGGCAAGGAGAAGGGTGTGGCAGTCTGGACCCCAGCAGGATCACAGATGCTGAGAGTCAAGTACAAAGGTATCAGTGGCAAGAGATGGGCAGGAGTAACAGACAGAGAGGCTCCAAGCCGCCTCCCCCTGCATTTCCCGGTGCCTCCCAGCAGGACCACGAGTGACTTACTGATAGCAAGCCACAGAGAGGTTTAAGTTCAGGAAGGACATGGCCAGATTTCTGTTTCAGACCCCATAACCTGAGACAAGTTCTGACTTTAAAGTTTACATTTAAAAGAAGTTCTTTAGAAAATAGCATAGCGATCTCCTGGCATGTATGAGACCCTGGGTTGATCCCCAACAGAACACACACACACACAAAAGTAGGAAAAAGAAACTGTTTTGGAACATCTACAGGAACGGTTAGACTTCATCCAGAGACAAGGCTGAGTCATTGGTCCTCTGGCTGTGTTCATGGCGCCATCTAGTGGTGGAACTGCAGCTTGACCTCGGGCTTGTTTCTGGAGAGTTACCTAGAAGCCGCTCAGGGAGGAATGCCTCACTGTCATTTCCACATCAAAGGCCAGGGTCCCAAGGAATAGTCACTTTACTGGCTTAGGAACTACATTCAGCCGCCCCCATTTGATTGCCATTATTCCCTCTCCGAAAGTGAGGAAACCGAAGCCCTTCACGCCTGGTAGAACAACTACGTTGAGCCTCTGGCACTGAAGTTTCCCTGCCTACATTTCTACATTTTTTACCCCAGAAACATATTGTCACATTCAAAATGTTCATATGAGTCAAAATAAAAATGAAATGGTAAAGAGACAAGCTTTCCTTTCTTTCTTTTCATCTGTCGAAGCCTGCACTTTTTTTATTTGTCATGAATGTCGGCCAACGCGCAGCTGCAGGCTAGACTTGAGTATAATTCTAGGAAGAACAATTGCAACCAGAGTACGCACGGTGTGGGGATCCACCAGCCTGGCGCCAATCAGAGGTTAAACGGGTTTATTTCTCTAGACTGCGTGGCTGCTTTCTGCAGAACAGATGCTTCCTAGGATTGGAGAAGAGCGTGGGGATTGCAGCCTTCGAGTCACAAGTTGTGTGGCTACAGTGGTCACGCCTATGGCAGTATCAGTTGCCATGTTCCGGGTTTGTCATATTAGGTCCTGGTTGCTGTCATAGCGAACCGTCATAAATGTAGTAGCTCAAAACACTGACTTGTTACCCAACAATTGTTCAGGTTATGGATCTGAGGTACCAAAGTGCCTGGGCCTTAGTCCCTGTCCAGAGGCTTGAGGGCACCATTTTTCCTGCCTTCCCCGGCTTCTGGGAGCTGCTCACACCCTGACTTTAGCCTACCTTCAAAGTCATCAGTGACCGCTCAAGAGCGCCCCTCTGTACTCTCCTGATTCTCTCCCCCTGTTATTTCTCTCCTTTTTCCATCTATGGACCCCTGACATTATTAGGCTCATCTATCCTCTAAGGATAATCAGGAGATGACTCCGCAGGTAAAATGCCTGCCTCAGTGTCCCTGAGTTCAGATTCCCAGCACCCGTATAAACTGGGTGTGATGTCACACGCCAGTAGCCCTTGAGCTTGCTGGCTGGCCCGTCTACCCAGCCGGTGAGCATCAAGTTCAGTGAGATGCCCTCAAAAGATGGAAGGTGGAGAGTGATAATGGAACACACCTAATGTTGACTTCTAACCTCCATGTGCATGCACACAAGTGTATATACGGAGTTTCACACATACATCAACTACAGAAAGAGGAGGAGGAAGAAGAAGAAAATCAAGGCTGAATTAGGGCATTAGCTTTAATCAGAAAAGTGTCTGCTTTGCAAGTTTAAGAACCTGAGTTTGATCCCCAAAGCATGAGGTGGTGTGTGCTTGTAATCCCCGCACTAGGAAGACAGAGACAGGAAGAAGCTAAGACTTGTTACCTGGCCTAATCAGAAACCCCAGGCCTAGTGACAGACCCTGGCTGAATAAACACGAGAACAGCTCCTGAGGAATAACACCCACATTTGGCCTCTGACATCCACGTGAATGTGCAGACATGTGTCCATTCCCCTCCATGCTCAGGCAGAAAGTCCACACATATGGGCACACATAAATTCACAGAAGAACACTCTCCTCCTGTCAAGGTGATCTGCTTATCGGATATGGATCAGCATCCTCACAAGTCCCAGGGGTTAGAATGTGGACATCTTTGGGGTTCACGTCTCTGCCAACCATGTACACTGAGCCTTAAGAGACTGAAATAAGGTCGCATATGGCAGTGCACACCTGTAACCCCAGCATTTGAGGGGTGGAGGCAAGAGGTGGGGGTTAGGCGTTCAAGGTCACCCTCAGTTACGCAGTTAGGTCCAAACCATTACATGAGATCCTGTCTGAAAAAACAAAGAGGTTTAAGCCAAGGGTGGTGGCACACGCCTTTGGTTCCAGCACTGGGGAGGCACAGAGATTTCTGTGAGGTCAGCCTAGCCTACATAGCCGGTTTCAGGCCAGTCAGGGATACACAGAGACTCTGCCTAAAAAGAAAAGGGTGCTCAGCCTAGACACCTAGACAGTGCTGCTCGTCCCTGAGAAGCTGCAGGCCCAACAGCAATCTTGCAGGTACTCAGACAACCAACTAAGGAAATCTTGCAAAGCTCCCTCTTTGTAGAAAGGCTAGAAAATATGCCTTCAAAAAAGGGGTGGGGGGAATTCTCTCTCTATCTCTGTCTCTCTCTGAAACAAGTATAACTCAAACAGCTAGAGCCATAGAGAGACAAGCATCAGGCACAGGAGCCCCAAGTTCAACGTTCTGCCTTGCAACTAGGAAGAAGCCAGTGCAAAGGGTGGCGATACGGGACGTGTTGCCAAGTGAGGTGAGATGATGCATAAAATATGCATCCCTGTTAAAATACACACACACACACACACATATGAAGACTGAAATTTAAGAGAAGAGGCACCCAGAACAGCTCTAAAGAATTCAGTGTTTTAAGATCTGGCTGAAACATTGAAAAAAGAAAGCTACCCTGAACAAAACAAAACAAAAAAAACCTCCTAACTCGGCTTGCTGAATTTTAATGACATACGGAGGCCTTTCTACACCAGGCACAAAGTCAAGAAACCATAAATTTTTAAAAGATGGATTTGATTTGATAAAAATATAAACTCTCTGCACAGCAAAACACACTAAAAGCAAAGTTACAAGATGAATGATCAGTTGGAAGTTTTACAACACGTGGAAAAAGGAAAAGCAGCCGCGGTCCATAAAAAGAGCTCATAAACCAACAAGGAAAGAACAGATCCCAAGACACACACACTAAAAAGTGGTGAGTAAACTATAAGAAATACAAATAACCAACAAACATTCGAGAAGTAATTTGATTTCTCGAGTAATCAGAAAAATGCAAATCAACATACTCCTTCCTGCCCATCTATCAGAAAACTGAGATGGAGGATGGCAGTGATGGTGGGAACGTTGGCTGAGGTGCCCTCTTGAAAGCTGCCCTGGCACCTGGGAGGTCTGTTTGAAAAGCGATCCTCACACTCAGCAACTTTTCAAGTCTATCTCTTCTGAAAAGTTAATTCCGCCTTGAGAAGTTTTCCTCCATTTGCTCAAAATAGATTCACGCTCAAAAATGTTATTTCAAGAGTTCATAACAGAAAAGAAAATATGGGTGTGCAAACCCTGCAGAATTTAGAAAACCTTCCCAGTGATGCCGTTTTTCAGAACCACAACAAAAAAGAACAGGAAGAGAAAAAGGAAGCGGAAGGGAAAGGGGGAGGAGAGAGGCACACTAGCCGAAAAGGCCTTCAGAACCGGCAGAATAAATTCCTAATACAGGGATGTTACTTTAGCATTAGCCAGATGAGGCTGACTTTTATGTACTGGGAAGACTAGCAGGATGTAAGTGAAAATGGCAAAGGACGAGATCGTGTACAATTCACTGAGCTCATTCACATCAACATGCACGTGAACAGAAGGTGGCCTGGGGCACACATAATCGGCTTTGGGCGGTCACAGGAGTGGGAACTTTGGATGAAGAGTCCCTCGCTACTGAACGGCCTCACCTATATGTTTGATTTTTTTCCCCCCAGTGTATAATATTTGTGCCTTATGCTTGCTCATTTGAAAACATGGGTGTGCAATGTGAAGTAGCCTATGGTGTTTAGAAAATGTTCACAGTGATGCTGGGTTTTCAGAACAACAAACAACATTTCAGCTCTTTGAATGTTAACTGACAGTCAGAGACGAAGACCCCAGATGCCTGGAAATGTCAGAACCAGATCGTGCAGTTAAAGGAGAAAACACGGGCAGCCCAGGGCAAACATGAGCTTTGGAGCCACACAGCTCTGAGACAGCATGGTCCTGCCTTTTCTTCCTGTGCCTGGGACCTAGACCTTGCCGGGTCTTGATCAGGTGGAGAGAGAAGTGTGCACACCACAGTCTTGACATACACATCATGCTACTCTCATCTCTGAGTCAGTAATAAGTGTACATGGTAAGCACATGGTAGGCACATGGTAAATACATGGTAAGCACATGGTAAATACATGGTAAGTGCATGGTAAGAGTAAGAACATGGAAAGTATATGGTACACTAATGCAGCATTTGGGAAACAGCAGAAAAGTCTTCACAAGGACTTCTAGAAATGCAGCCAATGTGGGAGCAGGCTGCATAAAACACAGATGAAACCCTGAATGAACCTGGAAGTGGGCTACGGCCAGCAGAGGACCCAGCATTTTACATGCTTTAGAGTCTTGTGAAGAACTTATCATGAGCCCGAGGGAGTCCATTCCGGATTTCTAATTCCCTGTGTCTAAGGCAGATCTTAGGGGTTTATCTCTAAAGGTAGTGTATCTATCACACTTTGAGACCACTAACATGAGCATCAGCCCTTCTTTACCCTGTCTGAGAACCTGACTCCGGTATTCTCTCTACACACTGCCCCAAAGCACTAAGAACTCTGAGACATGCTCTGATCTTCAGGTGACCAGAGGGCAGCGCCTGTCCAAGGTGGTGATGTGACCGCTGAGACAACCCAAGACTCTGAGCCTGGGGTAGAGCTGTGAGCCAGACCAGCTCTGGCCTGGGTCCCGCCTGCTTTACATGCTCAGCACAAGGACAGGAAGTGTGCCCCCCTTCTGCCTAAGCAGATTGGGAAAGATAACTTTGTTAGCAGCGGGCTGGGCGGAGGGGTCGTGCTCTATAGAATTGGCACGGTCGGCTCTCATGCATGAACTGCTCCGTTCAATAGAGGGCCCCGCCTTGCCCTGACAACTGTCTGGGCTGGAAATCCTCTCTAGAGTGAAAGTACCCCCTGCTCCCCCTCCAGCCCTCCCTGTGTCCCTCAGGGCACAGGAGCCCTTGAATTGCAGCCAAACGGTCTGATGGTGAGGAATCTGGCTTAAGACCAAAGAAGCTAGGGAAGAAAGGCACAGGGGGCAGGGTGGGAAGCCTGGTCCTTTCCAGGCTGCACAGCCTAGAGAAAGCAGACACTGATTCCCACGCTGGGGAAGCAGAGAACCTCGATCTCCCTCCAGAGGCACCCGACCTTCTCCCTAGCAATGGCAATGGTAGCGGTTACCATGTATCAAGAGATGTGTGGCCAGTACTGGGCTCAGTTACACACGTCGCTTCGACTGTAAGGCCAGCCCCTGTTCCCTCCGAGTTAGGAGCTGAGACCACTCACTCCTGATGTTCATATCCACCAGGTTGCTGTTCGTTTTCTGCAGAATGGGCAGGTCCAGGATTCAGCACACACAGGGGTTGGGTTGGGTTGGGTTGGGTTGGGTTGAGTTGGGTTGGTTTCCTTCACCTTTCCCACTGTTGTGCCTCATTGCAAAGCTGATGTATGTGAGAGGACCCTTTGCACACTCCATGTACTACGTAGGGACCGTGTCTCATCCATCTCCTCCTGTCTGGCAAAGCGGCTGCTTAACATTATCTAGGGTAGAAAGAAAGGGGCCAGTCACATGTTAGACATGGTGTCATATCTCATTTATTGATGGTGATGGTGTTTGGAGCATATGCCAGTAAGCAACTGTCCATGGATTGAAAAATAATCAGGAAATATTAAAATTGACACTCCTCAACATTTTTGCCCTTGCCACTCTGTCTCAGCCCCTCCACAATCTTTGTGGGTTAGAGCCTTCATGCTGAATTGCCCGTGCCCTCATGGGCCCAAGGCTTACCTTGTCAATGACATCTATCTGAGCACCACCCTCCCCCACCTTCTCCCCCATCCCACTCAGCCTCAAGGGTGGGTCCTCAACGGATACTTGTATGAGTGTTCAGATACTGCTCACTAAGTTATGAAGAAATATTCAGGGAGGTGATCTGGTTTGCACACAGCCCTGTGTGCTGACTCCCTTGTACACAGCAGAAGCTGAGAGATTGTTCATCTATTCCCAGTCTCCAAAGGGACAGACTAAGCGTAGCTTCCTCGGGCCCCTAAACCTTCCTGCTACCTGCTTCTGCCAGCAGAGCTTTGCTACTCAAGTGGCTTAAATTAAATTTTGCCTTTAAATTTAGATTATGTGTGGTGTTTCGAGATTTAGAACTCACACAGTGCCAAGTGCAGTGGCTCACGCCTGTGATCCCAGCACTCGGCAGGCAGAGGAGACACATGGGTCCCCGTGGCTTAGAAGACCACCCCCAGCCAGCCAGCACTAAACAGTGAAACTCTGTTTCAACAAAAAGAAAAAGAGAAGAAAAATGGAAGCAAGACAACCTTCATGAGAAGACTTTCTACCTCCCACTGAAAGAGCTACAAGACCAGTTCTGGTTTCTGGCAGGAACTTTCTCAGCAATGCTAAGGTGAGCCTCACTCCCCACCTCTTTCCAAATTTGTCTCTGGAAGGGCAAGATTGGATGCTAAGATTTTCAAGGGATTTTTAGCTGCAAAAAGAACTGGCAACAAAAATTAATTATCCAGGAGTGTTGGCACACATAATCATAGCACATGGGGATGCTGAGGCAAAAGGATCAAAGTTCAAGACCAGCCTGGGCTACATAGCAAGCAACACCCCTTCTCAAAAACAAACGGAACAGAAAAAAACAGCAATTCATTGGGCCTTGTTTATAGAGTGCTCTGTGATAACCAAGTAAATAAGCAAAGAAGGTGCTAAATTAGAAAGCCAACCAAACATAGTGATTTTAATCCTAGCATTCAGGAGTGAGAGGCAGGAGGGCCACTATAAGCTCAAGGCCAGCATGGGCTATGTACGAGGTTCTGGGCAACTTGGGCTACGGAAGAGACCTGCCTGAAAGAAAATAAAGGGAATGAAAAGGAAATGAGGGGAGGGGAGGAGAGGGAGAGGAGAGGGGAGGAAAACATTTAGAGAAGACAAGATGGAAGAGAGAAAAGAAAACAGGAGGAAAAGGAGATATGTTCCACGCCTCTGAGACTGTGATCAGAGTTATTTGTCACTCTGCCCATCTTTACCCAAATACACCCTCCACAAACGTTCACACAAAATGGCACTGGATACCACCCACCACATTAGCCAAGGTCCTATGGTCACCCAGGACAGGTGAAGACAAGCTTTGTGGGTTCTGGAATTTCTTAGAGAAAGCAAAACTACAGGGGTGAACCTGTGAGATATTAGCCTCAGAAATCACTTTCTTCCCCTCTCGCTTCTGATTTCTCACCTCATTGATGCTGTGGGAACAGCCTTGACCACCTATTGACAATGGTCGAATTCCCTAGAAAGCAATGTCCAAGTACATGCAGGCCTCCAGAACGCGGGAGTTCAAAAGAAGTCAGAAGTGTAACGTAAATGGGGAAATTGTAATGAAGTGGAACTTGTGGCGCACCCAGGTTGATGTCACTCTCCTTCACACTACCACCATGAAGATGAAATACGCCATGGCCACAGAAAATAGAAGGGAGAACAGACGTGAGAGGGAGGTGGTGAGCAAGCACTCAGCTTTTGGGAAGCCTGCTTTACCCTTAATTTGTGTTTAATTGAGTAACTGTGCATTGATATTGCCTGAAAGAATCCAAATACTAACAATTTTTGCTTCATTATTTCCATGAGTAAATATGTGGAATAAGATATCCCAAATTGTGATTACAAATAATGGTGGCTGCTTATACTCCCAGCTACTTGGGAGGCTGAGGCAGGAGAACTGAACATTTGAGGCCAGCCTGGACAATTGAGGTAAACTATGTCTCAAGAACAACAACGACAACAATGACAAAAATAAACATGGTTAAGAGCACATACTGCTCTTACAGAGGACTCAGAATTCATTCCCAGCACCCATGTCAGGGAGCTCACAATGACCTGTAACTCCAGCTGCAGGGGCTCATGCGCCCTCTTCTGGGCTCCATGAGCACCTGCACTCACACGTAAGCATACCTACACAGACACACACCCATACACATACCATTAAAAAGGAAATGATTTGTTTAAAATCTTTCATTGAGAAAAAAATAGTCACAACAGTCACTTTTACAGCTGTATAGTAGCTAGTCCCGGATACTGGAGAGACTCTCAGACAGCACATGTCTGTGCCTTCTAAATTGGCTTCCCAGTGTCATTCTTTACGGGGCCATAGTGATACTCCGTCCAAGATCCCCTTCATGAGCAAAACATCAGCCATCATTTACAGAAAATGGGAAACCCTTTCTGTGTAATGCCTCCTCGCCACTGCGGCTTCTCAAAGATACCTGTAACTATAAGAAATGATACACAATCGACAAGTGATACCCAAGCCCTTTAGAACCCAAAGTTTACTTTTTTATTCATTACATTTCTTTGAGACAATTATCCACATGCACACAACACATGCTGACCACTCTCACCCCTACCTCTCCTTCCACATCCCTCCTCCCCACAAATCTCACCCTCGTATTCATGGCTATTCCGTTTGCTTTGTGACCCAATGAGATGACCCCCAGCTGTCTGTACGGCCATGGGTTTGGTGCTATCTGCCAGGACCTGGTAAATTCAGCAGACGGTACACAACAAAGACAATGGTCCCCCTCGCTCAGAAACCCTTGGTAGGCAATAGTTCAAAGATAAAAGGTAGAACCCCTTAAGCTCCTCCTCCTTCCTTGACTGACAGTTGATAGGGACAATCTCATTTGGGCCCAATGCAGGCAGCTATAGTTGCTGAGAGTTTAACAAAAAGAAAGGTGATTTATAGCACTTCACCCCATCTGGTCCTGCATATTTCCAGTCGTCCGTGATTCAATGTTCCCTGAGCCTTTCGGGGAGTGGTGTGTCTGTCTTGTCTAGCCTGGGCCCACAGCTGTGAACCATTTGAGAATGGGGGGCCACGGGTCTCTGGATTCACCAATGTTGTTTACAGCTTTTGTCTGTGGGTAGAAGCACAGATATTTAGAAGACAGTTTGCTGCTTTGTTGATTTAGTTACCTATCAGTTGAATACGTTTCCCACTGGGGCTGGCAGTCCTCCTGGACCTCAGTTGTTAGCTGGGCTTAAAGTACTCGGAATGGTCGGTTGCCTCCCACCACAACAACACTCCCATCAGAGAGCATTTGGCTACCGACAGCACCATCAAGCCACTTTGGTACAGGTGAGGCAGGCCTATTTTGCCCAGGAGGTTGGACTTTTGTTCCACGGGGTTCAGAGCTGGGCAAGGTCATCATGGGTCACCCTTTCTCCTACAGCATCCTGCTTAGCACCTCCCTATGCTTTTATTGCTAGCCAACACGGGAGGAATTCCAGCTCAGCGTTCACCTGTTTTCTCTCCACCCTACAATGTGTGTGGTGTCTTCAGTAGTGTGAACATGGGCTCTAGCTTAGCAGAGAGGAATGGCGAGAGCCTGTGTGGTTTGGAGGGCTTCTGTGTTTCCCTTGACCCACTCCGGGCATGTATTTCACACTTGGGACTGAGAACTAAATTCAGTATGCCACTGTTTCTGGGAGCGTAGTCATCAAGGAGGCTGCGTGCTAAGGTCAAAAGATCAAACCCCAGTGGAGGATGAAATACGCATAGTCTTTTTGATAAGAACCAGTCACTCTCATGCAGGCTAACTTGAAAGCCGCACAGCGGTCACTTCTTACTCTCCATCACTCAGAGTCTCCAAGATGATGACATCCAGGCCTGGGGAAAACCCCTACACACCTGTCCTCTGCAAGAAGCTGAAGACTGCCCACCGTGGAAGAGCGGTCTGGAGCTGAGAGAGACGTTTGGAGCCTGCAGGAGCCCAGCTAAGCTCTCCCACGTCAGCTTCCCCCTCCACCTCCCCCGGGTGCCCAGCGCAGCTCCCCCTTCTCTCCCTCCCATTGTTTCCCAAACATCCCTCCCTTCATAAAAGCTGTCTGGCTGGGAGCTTAAAATATTGCTGGACAGTAAAACCTACCCATCAGGACGGATCCAGTCATATCTGCTCAGTCGTGCAGGAAGGGAGGGGCGGGGTAGAGAAGTGGGAGGTGGGCTTTTAGGTGGCAAAGGAAAGACACCGAAGTTGCCATTTGACTGCTGAGCACCAAGAGAGAAAGACAGCACCTGTTTTCTCCGCGGGACCATACTCAGACCGGCAAGTTTTCCTTGGGTGATGTTAGACCGTAGCCTTCCCTTCGCTTCTTTCCCAGAATGATCCAGGCCATATATAGTTTTCTCTGAGAAGAAAAAAAAAAAAAGTTGCCACCAAGTTCCATTGTTGGGCTGAGATGGATTGCCTTTCAAGCTTGACCTTGAAAATCCTCTCCGAGTTCATCTAAGATTTGCAGAGGTTCGGAAGGCAGAGTGCTGGAATAGAGTGGGTGTGACAGAGATGTTCAAATGCCAACTCTTGACTTCTTAAGGTCTCTATGTTTTCAGAAGGGATAAGTGTACCTCCAGGAAGCCAGGGGACATAGACGAGAATTTGAATGACCAATGGTTTTTTGTTTGTTTGTTTGTTTGTTTGTTTGTTTTCCACTCACAACTCTGAGATGGGAGGGAAAGTGGGAATTAAGTGCCTTGGGTAGAAGGGAAACAGGGTTCAGAGTTTGCACTGTTACAGCAGTTGGTGGAGCACAGGAATGGATCTGGCTAGTGATCCTAAAACTTCCTGGGTGCTGTTGTCTGCTGGCGAGCCGCTGCCTAGTGGCTCTGCCTGCACGGATGGAGGCATGCTTACTCCCCACCACCAAGCAGAGTGGTGAGTGGCCCACTGATGCTTTGAGACACGTGTGAGCATGGGTGTCTGTGGGCTTCTGTGCCTCTTCCAGCCCAGGACGAGGCCACCCTGCCCCACAGATGCCCTTGGAGTTTGGAGTGGGAGGCCTAAGGTCCACATCTGCGCTCGGCCTCTCTAGGCGGGCTACTTTCGGAGACTCATTTAACCTCTCAGCTTGTCCCTCCCTGGCCATAGTGTCAATAGTTCTTCATTCAAACTGTAGATCGATCTATCCACTTTAGCTCAAGGCAAAATCTTGCCAGCCTGTGACAAAAATGTGATGTAATGAAGGAGCGATGATGTAATTTCTCACCAAGTTAAGAGTGTTCAGTTCAAGGATGACTTCCGGTCTGAAATTACTTCCTTTTTAAGTTTTGCGGTCTTAAAGTCCTGCCCCTGCTCTTAATCGAGTGAGGGTGAAGTCAGACTGCAGACATTGTTTAGTGATTGGGACCATTTCTTATTTTTAAAACAAGAACTAGGCAGCTGTATGCTATTTTATGGTGCTCATTGTGTTTAGTAGATGGACAGGGGACGCATCAATGTACATCACTGTGAGGAAAGAGATGGACACTCTGACATAAGTTATTGTTTCAATTATCACTTCTCCCTACAATTCTTGAGAGGGAAGTTGCCAGGCATATATTGAGGTCCTGGGGCTGAGGCTGGAAAATAAACATCAGTTTATTTTCCATTTGTACTAGGTTGGCTCATTCCGTTTGCACAAGCAAACTACAAGGGACAGGATCTGCTTTCTCCACGCTGCAGCTTGCAGCCTGTGACTTGACTTCCGTAAATTCTCAGTGTTGCGAGTTAAGACCAGGGCTAGGGGATAACTGGGCCTTACAACACCTGCCTGGCATGTTTAGTTCAATGCAGAGGAAAAAAAGATAACAATTCAAACACATAAAAAGGTAAGGTATTGGCTGAAGCGATGGCTCGGTGGTAAGAACACTTGCCGTTCTTCCAAACACACTTGGAAGCTCACCGTCTTGTGGAGTTCCAGTCCCTGGGGATCTGAGGACCTCTTCTAGACTCTGCAGGCACCAGGCACTCAGTGGTGCACAGACATACATGCAGACAAAACACCCATACATGGCACATTTTTTTTCATTTTTCAAGTAATTCTTTAAATTTAAAAGGCAGCAAGAGAGTTCAGCAGATTAGGTAAAGGGTCCTGCTACCAAGCCTGGTGACCTGAGAATGTTCTCAGAGACCCACATGGTAGATGAGAACTCAGGTCTACTGCCCACCCGCATCCGCTCCTATTGTTCTCTTGCTGAGAACTCCTTTTTCTTTCCAAAATTGACTATTCTGTCGGTTCCTAATTTTGTTTGATATCTTCTCTAAGATATGTTCAAATAAATTCTCAATCTATTGAGATTAATTCCCTGGGTAATGAAACTATCCAATTTACTGGATTATTTATCTTTTTACTGCACAAACTTTTTCCCCCTATATTTACTGACTGTGAAAAAAATCAGGATTTTTTTGCTAGTCTTACACATTTGAGCATTTATTGTATTAAACAATTGAATGAATGTTATAATTTACTTAATGACGACACTGTTTTCTGACTTATGTGCTTCTCTGTCAAGAGTTTTGCTACTTGTGATAATCAAGCAGGTTGGGATGGTAAATTAAGCAATGAGCAAATCCTGCGTGGAAAATTTAGATGGGTTTCCCTTTTGTATATTCTCCTGGTATAATTCTTTTAATATCTAAACATATTCATTAGTAGTTTATTAAAACATTTTTCAGTTATCCAGAAAAGAGAGAGATACAAAGAGTGAACTCACTTGCAAAAGTTGTTCTCTGACCTTTAAATACTACACACACACAAATAAATAAATCTAAGACCTATTTTAATAACCTGAACACTTCTCCCAGCATCTCTAGATGCTCCGTTCTCCAGAGTGGAAGTGTTTCACTGCCGTGAAAGTAAAGAGACTTTGTTCTAATTTATGGTTTGCCTGTAACTTGGCACAAAACTCTTAGTAGACATAAGGGGAAAAAATTCAAAACCCAAAACATTTCTAATGTGGTGGGATGGGTTATGAAGGACACGGCTTTGCTCTGGCTTTCATTTAGAAATGACTGACATGGTTGTCAGGAAGGTCTTGGGCCATGACTGTGTGTCAGGACACTGTGTGTTACAAGTCACTGGTGAAGCCTTTACACTCAGGATGCCAACCACGCATCAGGACACTATGTGCCGAGAGTCGCTGCTCTATGATTTATACTCAGGGTGTTTCACAAAATAAGCATCACCTGCCCCATTTATGGGGAGGGTTATTTTCCCTTTTTTTCTCCCTCCCCTATCTTTTTTATTCTAAGTTTTATAAACTTGATTGTTGTTTATTGTGCGTTCTCACTGTCATTACTGCCCTGTAGGAAGAAGGCAAGAAGCATCCCTGAATTGTGAAAATTGTCTTTACTCGGAGCCAAGAGTTTCTGATCTCAAATCAGACTACATCACTCTCAGCCGCATCCCCAGGCATCTATGGTGATCAAAGGACACCATGATGACCTTTGATCTATGTTATGGTGGGGCATGGAAGATATACCCAAAACTGATTCCAGAATGTCCTATAGTAAGATTAAGTACATGATAATGATAGGCTCTCAGGTTGATATACACTGAAGCTAGAGTTGAACTATCTGATAAGAAACAGACCTCCCTAGATCTGCCTCATGTGCGGCCTTGGTGCTTGGATGGACAGCCCAACTGTGATATTTCCCATTTATTTCTGGATGATAGCCAGAAGAAACCCAGAGAAGGGCCCTGGGACATGAGCTATTGCCTTGACCTAAGCACAAGCGTGAGGGAGTTCCACAGATCCAGAGACTGTCAGCTTAGAGGGGCAACTGACCTGAAGCCATGTGGGAAGTTCTGTTTTATCACAGTCCTGAATGAGTGGCCCAATTTGTACCCCTCCCCAGTCAACCAAGTCCTCTTCCCATCAGGCCCTGCTGGGCTTGGGGCATTATGTATTATTGTGTTTAATAGTATTTTTCCTACAGAACAAATTTCTAGCTGAATTTAAACAACCACCTGTAACTGACCCTGCAGCCTATTCATTCTGTGAAACATTGAACGTGTCCTAGTGGACTTCCTGTAATGCAGTTCCCTCCTAAACCACCAGCTCCACTCTTGGGATTTAAAGGGGTAATAATAAAAATATACTGCCCTCAATTTGTAAAACTATTAAGAGGGGTTTCCAGCTCTCAACCTCAGGAAAAGAAAGCATAAATTAGGGCTATAGAAGCCAGAGAAACACGTAGCTTACACTGCAGGCAGTTTTTCTTAATGGTTTGAGAAACCAAGCTTTGAGATCAGGTACGGAACTGCTGGTATTTTGCCATTGCCATCTGATCTTAGACCACCCATTTAGCCTCGAAGCCCGTTTTCTCTTACCTTGAAAGCAAGTTGGTTTAAAAAACTGATATAAAGTCCTATGTCCTGGGCTGTGTGTGCAGGAATAGGCTATGCAGAAGTAAATGCAATAGGCACATCCCTATCATCAGAAAGCTCAAGGTCTAACAGGATTAAGATAAATAACATCTATAAAAGGTATTCATTCTCTTCCAATTCTTTTCACATATGTGATTGCTACATATTCCAAAACAGCCCAAAGTGAGGTGGCTATTTACAATCTCATTCACATGAGAATGCTGTTGGCCAGTAGCGTAGCATTGCAATTCGTGACTCTTCCGTCAAGGTGTGGTCTTGATTTAAATTTATGTTACCGTAGCTTCCTATTTCTGGTCCACAGTAGATCACAATAAAGTCCAGAAGTCTTTCAGATACTATTCATGGATCCTTTCAAGTGATTTGTGGGGTGAATGAGAACAGATATCATTAGAAACCCTATTATAGATTGGTATTAAACACTTGAAGATCCTTTTCATCTCGGAGTGGCAGTCTATACAGTCAAGGCACTCCATAGAGACTATCGACCCCTACAAGTGTTCCATCAGCTCAGAAAGAAAGGGCACTCTAAGAGCTAGGAAAGAGGCCATCTCTGGATTGCACTGTGGCCAATTAGCTTTTGCCTTCTGCTTCCTAGGTGGTGCGCAATGGGTGACTGGAGTTTCCTGGGAAATATCCTGGAGGAGGTGAATGAGCATTCCACCGTCATTGGCAGGGTGTGGCTCACGGTGCTTTTCATCTTCCGCATCCTCATCCTTGGCACCGCAGCCGAGTTCGTGTGGGGTGACGAGCAGTCTGATTTTGTATGCAACACCCAGCAGCCGGGCTGTGAGAACGTCTGCTACGACGAGGCCTTCCCCATCTCGCACATCCGCCTCTGGGTCCTGCAGATCATCTTCGTCTCCACTCCGTCGCTGATGTACGTGGGCCATGCGGTACACCACGTCCGCATGGAGGAGAAGCGGAAGGACCGCGAGGCTGAGGAGCTGTGCCAGCAGTCCCGAAGCAACGGGGCTGAGAGGGTACCGATCGCCCCAGACCAGGCGAGCATCAGGAAGAGCAGCAGCAGCAGCAAAGGCACCAAGAAGTTCCGGCTGGAGGGCACGCTGCTAAGGACCTACGTCTGCCACATCATCTTCAAGACCCTCTTTGAGGTGGGCTTCATCGTGGGCCATTACTTCCTGTATGGCTTCCGCATCCTGCCCCTCTATCGCTGCAGCCGCTGGCCCTGCCCCAATGTGGTGGACTGCTTTGTGTCTCGGCCTACTGAGAAAACCATCTTCATCCTGTTCATGCTGTCAGTCGCCTTTGTGTCCCTGTTCCTCAACATCATGGAGATGAGCCACCTGGGCATGAAGGGAATCCGCTCTGCCTTCAAGAGGCCCGTGGAGCAACCGCTGGGGGAGATTGCTGAGAAGTCCCTCCACTCCATTGCCGTTTCCTCCATCCAGAAAGCCAAGGGCTACCAGCTCCTGGAAGAAGAGAAGATTGTATCACACTATTTCCCCTTGACGGAGGTTGGAATGGTGGAGACCAGCCCACTTTCAGCCAAGCCTTTCAGTCAGTTTGAGGAGAAGATTGGCACAGGACCCCTGGCAGACATGTCACGGGGTTACCAGGAAACACTGCCTTCCTATGCTCAGGTGGGGGCCCAGGAAGTGGAGGGGGAAGAGGAGCCTGTAGAGGAGGCTGTGGAACCTGAAGTAGGAGAGAAGAAACAGGAAGCAGAGAAGGTGACCCCGGAAGGGCAGGAGACAGTTACAGTGCCAGAGGGGGAGAAAGTAGAGCCCCCTGGAGTGGGAAAGGAAGATGAGAAAGAAGAGCTGCAAGCTGAAAAGGTAACCAAGCAAGGGCTGCCAGCTGAGAAGTCTCCTTCACTCTGTCCGGAGCTGACGACCGAGGACAACAGACCCCTGAGTAGGCTGAGCAAAGCCAGCAGCAGGGCCAGGTCGGATGATCTCACCATATGACGCGGTGTCGAAGATTCCCCACCTCCAGCTAAAACAGACCGAGATAAAAACAGCCAATATACTTTGAGTCTTCTGTGTCCCTCGGGTCACCCCTGCCCCTGGTTGGATAGATGCTGTTCTAGAACAATGCACGCTGTGCAACTGGGGGACCGCCCTTCCCCTCTGTATGGAGACCAAGGTAAACCCTGTCCTAGAGAAGTTCCCACCGTGCTATGCTGCCCTGGTCTTCTATCCCAACTGCCAAGGGGGGTGGGGGAAGGGTCCTGCTTTCCTCTTCCGTTCTCCATGGAAACCCATCAGGTCAGAATTGTGGTTACCTCATAACCTTTTACTAGTCTTCTCTCAAGCCAGCTAACTCAAATGAGATTCTGGGAACCCAGCACTTCCCTGGCACAACCACTAACCCCTTGTGAGTGATCTCAAACTCCAAAGCCTACAGGCCCCAGGCGGTTAATTTAAAAAACAAAAGTAGCCCTGCTCTACTACCTAGTGAGAAGAAGGGTCAGGAAACCTGGACAGCTAGGCCAACAGCTGGCCTCTTCCAGGCAATGTTTTCCTTGATACCTGGACATCTGGTTTTGCTTTGTTTTGTTTTTAATGAGAAACCAGAAATTCAAAATATCATTGAAATTTTAGCAACTCAATTTTAAATATAATAGGTGGACCAAATGCAATGTATCCATATTTAACCTGTGTGGTATCAAGTTGCAGTATCAGTTTACATAAATGAGCCCAGATTTGCTATGGAATTGCGCTCTCTCTCCCTCTCTCTCTCTCTCTCTCTCTCTCTCTCTCTCTCTCTCTCTCTCTCTTTCTCTCTCTCTCTTTCTCTGTCTGTCTCTCTCCCTCCCTCTCTGGTCTTGGCCGATTTTTGTAGTTTCCCAACCTTATTTTACCACTTTGAAATGTTTTAAGTCATCAAACCAGGAGATGCTCAGAGTTCTGGCTGACCATTCTGTTGGGCTACTGCCCCCCACCCCATCCCCAGGATTTAAAGCAATAGAGCCTTTGTATGGGAAAGAATTCTGCCCTGGGCACAGTAAGAGAAAGCAAGCAAGCTATCAAACCTCTGCCTGTGAAGTGAAAAGGCTTTAGGCTTTTAAGCCTGATTGCAGGTTTTTTTTTTTCCCCTGAAGCAACAAAAAAATCCTTTTTTAAAATTCCCCTCTTCCAACATCAGTATTCAGCCTAAACTCTGCATCTCCATGTACCAGTGCTGGGAGCAGGACCAGTTCCGAGCGGGAGGATGTCTGCCCACAGGCTTATCCTGAGGGAGTCTGCTCTCAAGCCTTGCTCAGACAGAATGAGCACCGAAAAGCTACCAGCAGGGAACTGACAGGGGAAATGTATCTTACCCCATTACCTACAAACTGGATGCTCAGTCAGCATCCAGTCCAAGCTTTATCCCTATAAGGGATACAGAGACTAAAGCAGACTCTCATAGGCCTTCAACCAACCCACCTCATTGAGTCCAGTCAGGGAAAAATATCAAGTACACATGCATATTTCACACAGGGAACAATTTCACTCAGCCAGTTCATTTCTAGAACAGATACAGGTAGATAGATAGATAGATAGATAGATAGATGTTAGATGGATGATAGATAGATAGATAGATAGATAGATAGATAGATAGATAGATAGAATGAATAAAATCAGGTACTGGTGACCTTGATACCTAGCTATCTGATTTTTTTTAAGAGAAGGAAGAAATTCATGATAATGGGCTACCTTTCCAGCTCAGGACAGCCATGAATGCAACCCAACACAAAATCATAGATGTACTGTCTTAGTTTGGGTTACTATTACTATGATGAAGATCATGACCAAAGAGCAAGCTAGAAAAGAAAAGGGCTTTTTTTTTGGCTTACATTTCCACATTGTCATCCATCATTGAAGGAAGCCAGGACAGGAACTCAAGCAGGGCAGGAACCAGGAGGCAGGATCTGATGAAGAAGCCATGGAGGGGAGCTGCTTACTGGATTGCTCCTCATGGCTTGCTCAGCTGCTTACTTATAGACCTCAGGACCACCAGCCCAGGGATGGCCCCACACACAGTGGGCTGGGCTCTCCCCCATCAATCACTAATCAAGAAAATGCCCTATAGGCTTGCCTACAGCCAGATCGTATGGAGGCATTTTCTCAGCTGAGGATCCCTCCTCTAAACTGACTAGCTAGTGTCAAGTTGACATAAAACTGGCCAGAACACTTATTTAAAACATTATAAGATTGTTGTAACTTTTTTGTGCCTCAAATGCATGATTCTCTAGTGTGAACTTTATAGGTGATGGAATCATAATTTCAAGAGACTCAACATGCCTGAAAAACTATGCCTCATGGACTATGTGGTAAGGACGGGTAGGAAATGGAAAAACTAAGTTAATAGGACAGAGACTTGGACAGGAGACCAAGGGACCCAGGAAAACTCCCTAACATACTCCCTGCTAACACCACCTCAAACAGAAAAAGTCCTTTGTCAACCCTCTTGACTTCTACCTTCAGTTTAATATATTTATTCAGGATAAGCCTCCAAAAACCCTTCTTCCCTATGGAAGTTAGTGTTCTCATTGCCTGGTGCCACATTCTAAGCCAGAACAGTTTCAAATATAACTTTACTAAAAGGCTTGGTTTATTCTTTATGGTTGTCCCTAGGAAATCTCTGTTTAAGAAAAAAAGGGCTGACTATGTGTTTATCGAGAAAACCAACATGACAAATTTTCAGGGGAGGACGGTATCAGGCAATGGACACTTGAACATAAGAAAACATTTCCCCTCTCAATCTGTGCCCTTCTGGTTGCCGCTGGAATCTTCCCCCTGCCAGGCAATAACAGCTCAGACCCTGCCGTACACTGAGAGCAGAAACAGAAACCCCAAGCCTGGGAACCCAGAGTTGTCTTGACCCCCATAGGCTGCCCTGTAACCCCGACAGTTATGCCTATGGTTTTAAAAGAATCTTCTTTCTCAAGGCTCTGAGTTCAATCGCTGGTACCTCAACTAAGACCAAATTTTAAATAGAAGAAAGAAAAATACTAAATCCTGTTTTAAGATGACATTGTGGGTGCTCTTTGGAACCAGTTGCAGAGCTGAGGGGTTGGGGTAGGAGGTCTGGCCTCCTGTCTCGGCTGAATGCCAGTGAGTTGTTCCCGCAGATGAAGCAGTATCTAGATTCACTGCCTACTCAGGACCCCACGTGACCTGCTGTTTCCTGTTGCTCCTCCCAACAAAAAGAAGTCCAGGTTGGAAGACGCAGGGCAGGCACCCAACCACAGGGATTTCCTCCCGTTCTTGCCAGTGAGGGGCTGCTCTCACTGTTATCATGCCTAAAACTCTGTATACCTCAGTTTTCTGTCTGCAACAAACAGTGGCGCTGCCTACCTCCAGGGGTATCGGAGGGGCTGCCACACCTGGAGCCTGCTTTGTAGAGCCACTTCCTGAGAGGTTCCTCTAACAGCAGTAAGACGAGGTAGAAAACGGGCGGGTGGCTGCCATCTGCCCCCTCGCCTGCCTGCCAGTTTACCTGGTGAGAGTTTTCCAAGGTACGCTTTCTAGAAACTGCTTTCCTCAAAAGAGACTCAACAAAATGTTGATGAGCACATGATGAGCAGCGACAGGATTAGAATATGGTTCCCCTTCCTCAGCTTCCACATAGCTCCCGTCAGATCCGTTCAGAGGTGCCTGTGTGTCTGTGCACTTTGAGGCACATCCCTGGTCTTTGTTTGGAGACAAATAATCATAGGTGCCCCAGGATTATGATGCTTCTGGGTTCCATTAGGTCCAGCTTTATTTCCAGCTCAGGCTCTCATTAGACAGAGGCCCAGAGCACGTGGTCCTACCAATGAAAGATGCCTTGGCTAGCAAGATAACAGAAGTATGGCTCCTTCCAGAGAAAAGGGGCAATGACTTGATAGCACTTTTAACTCCACCATCAAGGGGCTCTGCACCAGGAAGCCTAGAGGCACTCAAAGTTCAGTCAAGCTTGTCTGGGGAATACCTAGCATTTGGGACTTCGTAAAAAAAAAAATTATCTGGTTTTCATGACTTTAGCCCCTGACATTCAGGCGATGCATCCAACACAGCATTGAACAAATATTCCTGAAGATCATGCCTTGGAGACCCACAAAAATCGCTGACATTTGAGAAGTGTGGCAGCCGCCTCTTTCTAACTCTGGAGGTGCCAAGTTATCATTTCTCTGCTCTTTATGGCAGTTTTCTGTGGGTTAATAGGGAGTATAAGCCTCCTCCTTTATAAGGTCCAGTTCCTCTTCTCAAAGACCTGCTAATGTAGAAGTAAAAAGAAAAGAAAGAAGGCCTTGTCCAAACTGTAAAGATCATATTGTAGAGTACATCCTTAAGCAGTGACACTCATCACTCCCAAATAATGCACAGCTTGTGAAACCGAGAGACTGATAAGACAAGGGACAATGGATAAAATAACTGGACGTCCTGAAAACCTAAGAATCACATTACAAAGAACATCTTTAATCACATGAAAACCTGCTGCAAACGATGCTAAGGGTTCATCTTACCAGAGCTCATGTGCAAGAAGGAAGGATGTGTTAATTCCAGAGACTGACTCAAAGCAGAAGAAGAGCATACAGGAACTGCTCAGCTGAAGCCCCACAGAAGGCCAAGGGCAGGGCTAGTGCAGACCACCGCTCTTCTTCAGTTCCTAAGGAGGCAATGGGCACATGAGGGGTAAGAATGAGCCCATACCCCAACAGCACTTCATATCCCACTCCATCCTCCTCCTATCTTCTTCCTCTGACTTCAAACTAGCCTTTTATGCATATCATTCACAAACCATTGCCCAGCCAAAGCTAGTAGAGTCTAGGTAAGAAGTGTAGGGATAGATTGGCTGGAGAACTTCTGTGAGTGTAAGTATGTTCTGTAAGATATAGTGTGTGCCTAGAAATTATGACAGAAGAGACAGGGACGTTTCCCTTTCTTGAAATTATTGTAGTATAACTAAATGCGTCTTTGGGGAAGGGAGGAGATAAAGGAAACATAATTCTAGATTCAGCAATTAAGTAAGAAAAGAGAAACTTTATGAACGACAACTCAGCCACCAGTGCTTTGAGACTACAGCTCCCAGAGCCTGGGAGAGGATGCCATTCAGTGCCAGCAGTGGCCGCCAGGCAGAAGGGGATGGACTAGAGTCTCTAGTCTCATTGCTTTCTGGAGATTTCCAGGGCAGAAAACAAATTCTAGAAGATTTCCGAAATTTGCCTCGAGAGAAAAAAGGAAATAGCTTCATTGCTTTCTCTTATGTGCTTTATTTTCCACCTGTGGAACATGAGTAAAAATGAACTAAGAGACGCGTTCAAAGTTGGCTTCACTGGGAAATCTCCCATGTGCAGCCACACTGGGATGGTGGTCCTATATTTTCAACCCTCCCCATTCTTGTGTCAGAACTAATGACTACATGTTAGATTGTTAACAAAACAAATAAAACTAACTTGACTTCTAATCTTTGCTTTTTTTCTCTATCAATTGAGAAGACTGCCTCGGTTTGTAATTATTATTCTTTTGGAGTTGGGGTCCTGGGAAAGGAAGAAGAGTAGTATGCTAGTGAATGTTCAACAGCTCTCCCCAGGTTAAAGGAGCCCTAGTGTGTCAGTTTCCTTACTTGATTTATGTAAATCCATCCACCATTTTCAATTTTGAACTACCAATATGATGTCACTAGCAGAATTGTGAGACAGCCAGTAACAGAGTACAAAGTTTCCCTTCCACACAATTTATATGCAAATGCACAGTAGATAGAATAGCCTCACTGCTACAGTTTGAATGTCCCCAACAGTCCATGTGATGGGAGGCTTGGCCCCCAAGGTGATGGCATTAACAGCTGGTGGGATCTTTAAGAGGCCTGGGAGAAGGTCCTTAGGTCATCGGTGGCACGAAGTCATTCTCACATGATCCCATGGAGGTTCTCGTCTGACCCCTTCCCAGTTCTAAAGTGACATTCAGATAATTCCTCAAGGACAGTAGTTACAAAAGGAATAACTGTGGCCCCTCCTAGTTACCTCTGTTTCCTGGTCTGAGACACGGCTGCTCACTCCAACACATGCTTGTGCTGTGTGCCCTCTGCCACAGAGCCCTCACCAGCTTTGGGCTGATGCCATCGCTATGCCATTGGACCTCCCACACTTTGAGCTACACAGCACCACTTTTCTTTGCTCATAGCCTGTAACCAGTTTTATTTTTTTTTACAGTGATGAGAAACTGACTCACGCACAAAAGACAAATAGCAAATTAGGACGTGATAAGCTTGGAGTATATGTTACCTTCTCTTCCATTTTTAGGTTTATACAATTTAGCTGCTAATAGTAAATGAACTGGTTTACAAAATCCCTAAAAACTGATCAAAAGACCTGCTCAACAGATCCAGGATACTTCTAGGTGAAATGAGGGAGGATACGATTCAGCCAGAGCAGAAAGAATCTCCAGGTCAGCAGAGTTGCAGTTTCCTCTCCTACTCTGGCACACTCAAGAAGCACAAGGCACATCTGGTTACCCATGGACAAAAGCAAAAGAATAACATGCATTCTCGTGTTTGCCCTTCAGAATTTAAACAAGAGGCAGAGTGTTTCATTAAGTATGAACATAATTTTATACGTAGGTAAGTCAAAAGCTTCTGCCTAGGATTTATCATGTCTCCTCTCCCTACCATGATTAACAAAGCCCTTTATAACTTGTGCCCACTCATTCAGAAAATATCTCTTTTTACTTGCTGATATCCCCTTCTTTCATAACAGTTTGATTTATCGACAGGAACCATCCTTCTGCAGTTGGATATGGACTTGGCAGATCCTTTTTCCTCGTCTTTGTTGGATGTGTATGGGTGTTTCGCCTTCATGTATGTCTGTGCACCACGTGCATAAAGCGCCTGATGAGGGCAGAAGACGTCACCAGATCCCCTGGGATTGTGAGTCGCCATGTGGGTGCTGAGAAACCAACTCAGGTTATCTAGAAGAGCAGGCAGTGCTGTTAAGTGCTGAGCCATCTCTCTGGCATCTTGATAGGTTCTTAGTTGATGCCCTGGGTGGAGGTTTGCTTTTGGGATTCACTGGTCAATCAGACACAGTCCCTAGAGTGTCCCTCATGTATGGAATAATGGAAACTGAAAGTTGTTGAAATTCATTCATGATGGCACTAACCCTTGAACATCTAGACCTCCAGGAAATACTTGGTTCTTCTTTCTTTCAGACTATGTTTTTAGCCTTCCTTCAATTTGCCAAGCTTCCCCATAGTTTTTTCTTTCTTTTTTTTTTTTTAATTCAACATAGCTCCCGATCACTTACATTGCTTGCCTGCAACAATCCTACATGGATGCACCACCTTGAAGCCTCGTCTTCCACATCTCTCTGCATGTATTTTGCCTTAGTCTGATGGAACCAACATCTAGTACATAGTATCGATAGTTCTGGCACACATAGCCAAATTAATGCCATGTTTCTTCAGATCTGTGTCTCCTTGCATATGAAATTTCACAAATTCTAAGGTAAAGTTTGTTGCTACTTCCTTTGCAGACCTGTGACACCCAAGAACCCTTCTGTTGTGGTACTTATCAATCTGTTTTATTGGGTTTGGAGAGATGGCTCAGTGGGTAAAGGCACTAGCCACCAAGTCTAAGAAGCTGAGTTTGATAACCAGGACCTACACGGTGGAAGGACAGGTTGTCCTCTGATCTCTACAAGCAAGTCATAGTGTCTGTGACTAAAAAATACATGTAATTTTTAATGCTTTTAATTTACTGGGACAGATATTTTATCGTGTGTATCAATGCATATTCAGTACTTCTGATGAATATTGAATGAATTATCAAGACCACACAGGGCAAGAATGAGATGACTGGCCAAGCTCTACACAGCAACGGAGCAGGCTGGCAGTAACTAAGGATATGTCTGAGAGTGTTTCCTTAAAGGTCTCAGGTTTCCAGGTTTGAAAGCAAGCAGGTTTCCTTTGTCATAAATAAACATAAATTCCTGGGTGTCATCGCAGAAACCTTGGTGGCCATATATTGAAGATGGAAGCCATCATGTTAAAGATTCTGTCACCAGGGCAACTTTGGAAGCGATCTAAGATGATGTCATCCTTGGATAACTAGAAATCAGAGGACTCCCCTATCGGTCCCCATTATCTGAATTTGTGGACTTCGTCTGAAACAAAAACTAAGCCTTTCTCGTACAAATCCATCGTGGTGTCAAGTTCTGTGTCACAGTAGCTACTCTGATCTGTTTACAGGAATCGATACATTGAAGTCAAGTGTGTCTGTAACAACAACAAAAACCTCACAGTGTTTGCTTTAGTGAGCAGTAGGAAACAAAACTCAAGGCTTCATAACAGAGCCCCAGATAATTCCACACAAATAGGCAATAAAAATATTTCTTCTAATGACTTATACATTAGATATATATTACTGTGTAATAATTGCTCCAAGACATAGTGGCTCCAAACAAGAAGTACATCTTATCTCTTGGCCTTGCTGTGGGTCAGGTCTGGAGCAGCCTGGAGATGTCTCATGAGGTTACAATCCAGTACTGGTGGTGACTGGGGTTCTCAAAGACTTGACTGATGCCTGGGCACAGTGGCTCATGCCTGTAATCCCAGCACTTGGGGGGAACAGAGGCAGGCTGATCTCTATGAGTTTGAGGCCGGTTTGGTCTACAAAGAGAGTTCGGGACAGCCAAGGCTACACAGAGAAACCCTGTCTCAAAAAACAAAAACAAACAAAAGGACTTGATTGCCACAGTGGAATTCGCTCACTCAAGTGGCCACCTGAGCAGTCACCTGATGCTGTCAGGTTGTTTCCCCTCTACTCAGCCCTCTCCATGAAGCCACTAGAGTGTCCTAATGACCTGGTGACTGATTAGCCTAGAGCAAGTGATCCAAAAAATAAAGGAGAGATCGTCAACATCTTTTGTGACCTAACCTTGGAAGTCATATACAATCTCCCTCAGACTGCTCAAAATACTGAAGGGGTTAAATTAGCACAACTAACTCTATGTTGATTCTCAGACTCCATCCAAGTTTAGCTTGTCCCTGGAGTACCTCGATTCCCACCCTTATGTTCTGAGGAAAAAACACCATGGAATGTTCTCAGCAGCTTGCAGATAGACACAGCAACTGAGGCAGACTGATAAAGACAGGATCGGTTGAGAAAATATAAGTTGTTCCCAGGGTCACAATGCTCCTCTTGGTAAGCTGTTCCTCTCTGTGGTTTGGCCAGGTGCTGTTAACCAAATAGGTCAAAGCGCATTTCATTCCTTTACCCTTTGTCCAATCATGTAACTCTAAGGCTTAGAGGTCTCTGCTTGAAGTTTTTCCCTTTAAAAGCCCTGCTCCCTTGGAGCTGGCTGTTGCTCTTCCAACCTGCGGTGTCAGATGGGATTGTGACCCAAACTCAAGCTTGAATAAGACCCTTGTGTGTTTTGCATCGGACTCATGTTCCTGGTGGTCTGGGGAAGGGGGGCTTGTGACCTAGGTAAAACAACACCAGGGGGAGAATAAACTAGAAATAAGAAGATTAAGTTATCAGGAAAGGAGGAAATACCTGCTGACATTATACTTCTTTGTGATAATATTAATTTTTTAAAAAAATGGAATGTCTCTAGGACATTGAGAATGAAAATAGAACCCAGGAACTCCAAAGAGGTAAAATTTCACTCAGAGTCAATGCAATTAGAAGGCTCTCTCTGGCCAGTGAGATGGCAAAGATATTTACCACCTAGTTTTGTAACCTGAGTTCAATCCCCAGACCCACATGGTGGAAGGAAACAGCTGACTCCTGCAGGTTGTCCTCCTGCTGCCACAGCCACACTCTGACACTAACACACACACACACACACGTGCGCATACAAATGAACAAACAAACCAGTAAACAAAATAATCCCCAGTTGTACAAAAACAAAATGATTGCAAAGTCGTCTCCAGAGGGAAATTTTTTTCATTATTTACTCAAGCCAAAAGATAAAAGAAATGTTAAAACATTCACAAAGGCAAAGTGTGCAAGAAGCCAAAGTGTCTTCACGTCACAGGGAGGAAAGGAAACGTGGAAAAACTGAGAGGGGAGAAGGGAGATGGGCCGTGTGTATTACAGTCTGCCTACCACCCTGTAAGGCACCGATAATGAGAGCTTCGCCGTCATGACTCAACCAAACTCAACCAAACAAAGGCCCACTTCCAAATACCATTACATTGGGCATTTGGCATGCATATTTCAGGGAGACAAACATTTGGTCCACGGCACTCACTTCGGTACATTTTATAGAAAATGAAACGTGAATGGGTATGGCTATATATCAGGATAACAAATAATGAATATATCAGACTTCAAAATACACCAGCATTTCACTCCTGTTTGATTCTTTTGCCAAAATCATGGTGTTAAACAACAGGCCATGATAAAGGTAAGTACCTATCTAAAATGAGTGAATGCCTTGCTGGCATCCACCATCCTAGAAAGGTCCTAAGTCTTGGAGCAGGAAGTACTTTCTGTTCCACCCAGGCACAGAGGACACAGGTGACTAGATATTCAGAACAATCTCTATTGTTTCTTTCATTTATCAATTTCAACTTGCATATTCAATTTAAATTTCATCTCTACGTGTGCTTCCTTTTGTTCACAAATTATGTAGATCAAGTTAATTAGGCATGATAATTATTTAAGTAAGTTTTCCCAGTATTGTGCACTATCCCACAACTTTGAATGACAGGGATTGGGTGTCCGGTAGGTAGTTTGGGCTGTGTGCTGTCTAGTTTTATGCCAAGTTGATACAAGCTAAAGTTATCCGAAAGGAGGGAAACTCAACTGAGAAAACACTTCCATAAGCTTGGGAATGGGTAAGCCTGTAGAGCATTTTCTTAATTAGTGATTGGAGGCAGGGGGCCATCCCATGGGTAGTCTTGGATTCTATCAAAAAACAAACAAACAAACAGGCTGAGCAAGCCATGAGGAGCAGGCTAGTGCCTCTCCATGGCTTCTGCATCAGCTCCTGCCTCCAGGCCCCTGCCCTGGCTTCCCGCAGTGATGGACTGCAATGAGGAAGAGTGAGCTGAAATAAACCCTCTCCTCCCCAACTTTCTTTTGGCCATGCTGTTCGATCATACAGTTTTAACCGTAACTAGGACAAGCTGCTTGATAAGACAGATTTCATATCAAAGAAAGAGGTGTCTATCTTTTATGTGCAGCGACCTGGGGGAACGCTCTCATTTTTTCATATTGTGGTTATCTGAGCACTCAGATTCTACATACTAGCATCCTCCTGCAAACACATACACACATGCACAGACACACACTTTCAGGTCTTGACTGCTGCCGCTCTCACCCAGGGTTACTGCCACAGCTGAAGCCAGCTTCCTGGACTAGGAGACCACAGGAATTACAAAGACTATCTAGGGTTCCAGTGAGGAAAAAAAAAAAAAGCCCCATTGCAGTACACTGAGCCTTCACAAAATGAGGATGGAAAACTGTGATTCTCTTTATATTTGAGCCACAGACACACAGTCTGCGTTGGGAAGGGGGAAGCTACTTTCTAATAATAAGCCACCTTCAGACGCCTAAATGATTATTATTTTGAATTAAAAATCTGCCTTCATATCACTTCCAGCCCTTTAGACTAGAGCTCCACAACCAAACGCGCTGAACTATAACGGTGGTCTCGTTACATTGACAACACACGGCCTCGCGTAAAGCCTAACTCATTGCATTAGCTTATTTTTAGTTTTTCGCAAGTGCTAGGGATGGAACTCGGGCCTCGCGCAACTCTCAGCCCGGCGTTTTTAGCTATGATCATTAAATTTAATGACAGCTTAAAACAAGACGCCGCCTCTCCTCGCCTCCTTCCGCCCGCAAAAAAGAAACACGCTTGCTCTGGGCTTTACCCGTAGCCGGCCGCTGCCAGCCCGCCAGGCAGAGTCCAGCCTCCAGCCCTGCCCACCCTCACCTGCCGCGCTAACGGAGGTGCGACCGCTGAGTGGCCGTTCCGGGCGCCGCTTGATGACGCCATCGCGCCGGGCCAGCCCGGACGGCTAGAGCAAAGGCCGCTCCCCGCAGCAGGTGGCTTGGTCCTAACTAGCAGCTTTCGGAGGTGTAGACCGCTGGGCATGGGCCTCCCGAGGCTTCGCCATGAGCTTCCTGATCGACTCCAGCATCATGATCACCTCCCAGGTGAGCCGCCGCCGCCCTCGCGGGCATTTGCCCCGCCGGTTCCCCAGCCCCGGTGGTGAGGGCTGGCTTGCGGTCCTGTCCCTCACCCAGCGTGCACCCCCAGACTTCGGGGAGGACTCAGCCGGCCCCAGCGCTGGGCCGGTACCACGGGACGGTCAGTTCCCACGGCGCCCCGAGGCTTCCGGGCAGCGCCGCGGACCACGGAGCCCGGAGAAGCGTGTCTCCCGGCAGGAGGCCCACGGCGGCGAGCCAGCTGCAGCGGAGTGCTGGGACACGGATTCCAGGCTGAGGGAGTGACGCCTCATCCTCCGTCTTCTGCTTGCCGATCACTCCTCGTTTGCTGAGTGGGCACCTCCATTCTTTCTGGCAGTGGGCGTCTACGGTTATACAAAACTGGGGGAGCGCAAACCACGGACAAGCCCTGCTCTCCAGTGGCTTCGTCTAGTGAGCCTCTTGCTTTTCCTATCATTTGTGTTTCCCGAGGCTTTTTTTTTTCCCTCATAGTGTTTATGGTAGCGCTGATATCGTATACCTGCTTATGTGCATGGCTGTGTACCCTCCTTCAAATTCGAGAACTCACCAATGTTTGACTTGCAGCGGCCGCAGAAACTTCCTCTGATTATTGCTTTTACCCCCTCATCTTTACAGTAATAGATTTCTCTTCATTGCATCCAAATGGCAAGAGAAAGAAAGAGTTCCTAAGGTACCTTCTTGGGTTTAGGGTTTGTACTGCTGTACAGAAATGCTTCCCTCTGCGGAACATTGCCCTCTTAGGAAAACAACACTTTTCCTTTTCCTATTTTTTCTTTTCCAAAAGTAATACCTTTCAAGTACCTTCAGTTGTTTCTATTGCCAGCATAATTTTCAAATGTGTAAATACACAAAACTCTGGACATGTGGCCTTTCTGGCTAAAACCTCCCTGTGAAAGACACAGAGTGGCTTTCAGCCTCAGTGCCAATTCAAGAAAAATAATTTTAAGGAGTTTTTTTTTCCCCAAAGAAAAATGTAAATGTCAAAGGACCCAGCTTGTACCTCAGTGGTATAGCACTTGACTAGAATGTGCTAAGTCCCCATGTCCATTCCCAGCACCTTAAGAACACAAAAAAATAAGAGTGTAAGTAGAAAACTGCCTTGTACTTTTGCTTGTGGGATTAACATGAATACAATTTAAAAGTTGGCCCAAAAAACATGGCTTTCTAGTCTTTTATGCCTTAAATTCATAACCTTTAAGGTTTGCAACTATCTCCACATGAAAAACTAAATTTAACTGACCAAACTGAGATCTAAAACCCAAATAATCCTGCTTTTCGAGTGTTCCCTGTCCATTTGTTATGTGGCTACTTTATCGTCATTGAAGTATTAACGAAAATAAAAAATGTCACCTCAAGGAGACATTTCTTGCCCCCTATCAGTAACCAAAATGGCCTTTGATTCAGCCACTTTCTTTTTCATTTCTGTTTTATATTCATGAAATCTGAGTATCTTTTTCTCTCATATTCCCTAGCATCTGACTCAGTTGGTGGCAAAGAGTGGAGACTTAGTAAGTCTTGGCATTAATAGAGAGCACCTCCCTAGGGAAGTGTAGTTAACAGGAAAGCAACCCATGCACCATTTTTACCGTTCTGTATGAACTGAAAGGTTTATTTGAAATGAAATCAGAGACTTCATATCAAAACCTGTCATCTCAGGCTAGTGAGCTGGCTAAGCCAGTGAAGGCACTTGCCCAAGCCTGACAAGTTAGTCTTGGTGCCCACAATGGAAGGAGAGAGCCAACTCCCAAAAGCTGTCCTCTGGCTTCTTCATTTGTGCTTTGTGCGCACACGTGCATACACAGAGACACACACAAATACACTAAATAAAATCAAATTTGATAAAACTTAGGCCTCACACATTTTTGTCATGTCACAGAACAAAGCACAAAGTCCTCAACATCATGTACAGCCCCTTACCTTAGGACCCTGACCTTCAGCCTTGGCCTCATTCAACATGTCCTCAGTTTACTTTGCACTTTATAGACTTCCTAAGCTTCCTTTAGTTCCTTAACCTGGCTGTGCCAGTGTGCCTTCAAATTTCCAGAGTCTCTTTTCTCTTTCTGGGATTCTCTCTCTCATCCCTTCCTCTCTTTCTCCTGGCCAACTGCTGTTCAGCCTTTAGATTTCAGTTTGAATATCTGAGTGCTGCTTCCAGACTAGAGTCGATCGATGTTTCTATTCCAGTCACCATAATACCCTTCACTCACTTCCCTTGTGGGCTGCCATACTGTCATGTAATTACTTGTCATCTCTTTTGTAGGCTGTAAATCTGTTAAGAGTAGCATTTTTGCTTTCTCAGTTGCCATTGCCTCTCTGGCATCTGGCACATACTAATTGTTAATATATATTGTCTAATGAACAGAAGCATAAATAAATATCCAAGACAGGTGTCTTGATAACTGTTCTGCTAATCATTGTCTTTGTTTTTTATTTAATCTCTCTTGCTTTCCAAACCTGAAGTCATTTCATAGAAGCAACTGTCATCTTGCATGTGTTGAGCCATCAGCTCAGCCGTTAAGACTTATCAGTTCCATAGTACACGCACAAATCCTAGTACACTTTCAGTCCAAGGTCAAGGGTCTACTTTGCCAATCGTAAAACTGTTCCTTTTTTTTTTTTAATAAACCATGCAGGTTCCAGTTTATTTAAAAAAAAAATTGAAGTTGCTTTTTTCCTCTATAGCCTTTTCAGAATTCATATTTATCCTGGCTATACTAAATTCTCAATTCCTTTTTTTTTTTTTTTTCCAGGCAGGATTTCTCTGTGTAGCCTTGGCTGTCCTGAAGTCACTTTGTAGACCAAGCTGGCCTTGAACTCACAGAGATCCACCTGCCTCTGTCTTCTGTCTTCTAAGTGCTGGAATTAAAGGCATGTGCTATCATGCCCAGCTTTGGGGTTTTTTTGTTCTTTTTGTTGTTGTTTTTTAATACAGGTTCTCACTATGTTGCCCACACTTTTGGACTCAAAGGATGGTTCTGCTTTGCTTCCTAAGTGTCCACACTGCGTGCTGGGGCAACCAGGCCAGCTGCGATTGCTAGTTCACGTGCGAGTAATTAAAAATTCCGGGTGGGCTTCGTCAGTAAAGCGTGATAACACATTAAAGCTATATATCTGTCCCAATTCCGTATCTCTCTCATCATCCAAACATTTTTATTTGGTTTTCTTGTCTGAGGTCCTATCCCTCGTGCTCTTTTGGTTTTTGTTTTGTTTCAGATGTTGCTGCAGTTTGGTTTTGTTCTGTTTGTTTGTTTCTGTAAGTTACCCGTCTGGCCATACCTCTCCCATTCCTAACTGCCCTATTGGCACCTTTACTCGTGGCTTCGTGTCATATGAGCACCTGCGAGCACATTAAAGCTGCCCTTCTCTCTCTTTCCCCTTCCCTATGTCATCATACAAATGTAATTTCTGTTTGTTTCTCTTGCCTAAGGTCCCATTTCTGTTGGCTCTTGTCATCCTCGACACTGCCTGTTGATTCCACCTTCTAAAGTAGTTCCCAAGTCTGTGACCAGTGTTAATTAATTCCAACAACCTTCAATAACATTTTTCATCTTAGAGTTGTTTCCTTCAAATGAATCCCCCACAAGCTACCATGGCCCTTATATGAAACAAATCTCGCCACCCCCCAATGACCCTCTTCTTTCCACAACAGTTAAAGCTCCTCAGGTGGGCTGGGCTCTTGGTGACCGGTTACTGCTTCTCCTCCCTATTTTTGTTGTTTTGTTTTGTTTTTCAAGACAGGCTCTCTGTGTAGCCCTGGATACAGAGCCAGGTAGCTCTGTAGACCACACTGGCCTTGAACTAACATAGATCTAGATCTGCCTGCCTCTGCCTCCCTAATGCTGGGGTTAAAGGCATGCACCGCCATCACCCAGCACCTCCCTATTGTTTTTAAACTTTCACCTTAATAAACATTGTCTTGTACCATCCAGCCATGCCAACACCATGTGTGCCCGCCTATGTCCATGCTCTCTGCTATAGAACTATCTATCCTGCTGTCCCCACCGCCTTTGTCTTTTACTTGCCTGACGCTTATTCACTCTGTAAGAGAATGGTTTTTAATATTTTACTGATTAGAAGCCTTGGAACCTCTGTAGAAAAATGCAGTACTCTCCAAATTTGCACACAATATTAGGGTTTCACCTCAACTTGCAACTGTCTTAGGTATCATCTCCAGAAAGCCTGACAACCCTATAGAGATTGGTTTGGTCTCCCTCTGTTGTGTTTTCTAGTATCAGGCTCATGTCCCTCCATTGCTCATCGATATTACATTATTTATTTAGTGTCTTCACCACTGAACTGTAAGCTCTTTGGGAATGATGACTGCCTTACTCATTTTTGAATTTCTAGTGGCTAGCATCACACATGGAAATACTAGACATTTTTTACAGGGAGTATTCACAAAGAGCAGCGAACCAAACAAGGTCCTTATTGTGACAACCTAACATGTATTTCATTAGGCATTGCAAAACTGTGTGATCAGTGCCTTGGTTAGGGAAAGTAGAGTAGGACTGTGCACAAAGAATGCCTTATGTTTAGTCAGGAGGCTAGAGAAGGCCTTCCAGAGGGACAGTGAATTCCTTAAGACCTGTGGGTTTATGAGGGGAGAAGGCTGGAGAGAAGTTCCTCTCCAGGATCACAGAAGTCGCAGTGTGAAAGAACACGTGTCGCAGTAAGTGTTTGGCTGGCAGAAGGGCACAAAGAGGCTGGAGTCGCTGTGCTGACCTGCTGCGGTCAACAGGGAAAGCATGACAGAGGTTGACTTATGAAATTCCCAGAAAACACAAGAAGGAAAGAGGAGGTTTGTTTTTTTTTCAGTGAATGTATGAAAGTGTGTGTGTGTGCGCGCGCGCACACGTGTGTAGGTGGATAGATAGGAAGTTCTGAAAAAGCCATGTTGTCAACTATCATGGGCTTTTGCCTCTGAAGCCAGTTTGAATAGAAGCTTTCAAATGTAGTATCCTTTGATCATGGATACTAGATCTTACACCAAGATGGAAACCACTTTCTGTAGATTAGGCAGAAATGGAGACACATGAAAAATACTAGTGTATCCACTAGGGCCAGGCACCCATGCCCAGTCTCTCTGTATTTTGACCAGTTGTGGGTTTCTGTGATGATCTCAATTGTCTTTAAGGAAAAGCTGCTTTTATTATGATGGATGATAGCTATACTTATCTGTGCGTATAATAAGCTTTTAGAATGCAGTTAGAATGTTATTGGTCTAACAAAGTGGTGGTTGCCTGGGTTTACCATACCAGGCATGATTTTCCTCCTCTGGAGTGGGCCTCAAGTCCAGTCAGACAGCTGTTGGTCACCACCAAGATGAGTGCCACCACTATTGTACCTTCGGGGTTATCTTGTCATTGTTGTAGTTCATAGGCATCACAGCTGGGTAGGACTGCTGGTTGCTTTTCTCCCTTGGCAGTTTACATGGCACCTTAAGGTACTATAAAAGTTACTTCAGGGATGAAGCTTTCAGATCAGCTCCAGCTCACATCTTCTGAGTCCTGTGTCCAAAACTCATGCATGGTTCTTTAGCACTGGAGATTTCCCCCTTCCTCGGGGGCAGGGGGGGTGGGGGGTGGACCTTACCAAGGGCAACAACAGCAGCTTGTATTGTTTGGGGAGTCTTTTGGACTTTCCTGGCCCACAGCTCAAAAAGAGGTTTCTTGTGCCTGATTCTAGATTTTTGTTAGGTGGTCTACAGCTCTTGTAGGGAACATTTTCAGCCCAAGTGGCATAATTTTATTTCAGATGGATGGATGGATGGATGGATGGATGGATGGATGGATGGATGGATGGATGGATGGATGGATGGACAGATAAACATACATGTGTTGTGCGTAGTATTAGGTAATTATAAAATAATGTTTCCTTAGGGCTTTCTCAAACATCCTTGTGCTACTTATCCCTCCTTCTTCTGTATTGACCTCTTCTTAATTAAAGTCCATTTTTACCATTTTCTCTTCATGTCTCTCATATCCTGCTCTCCTCCTCTCTAGTACCTTTTTACTTAACTGTTTTCTCTGGTTCCTCCAGGTTGTCTGTTCACATATATGAAGATTTGGAGCTTATTTTTGTTCTTAATGGGATTGCCAAGTCTTCCTCCATGTAAAGTGAGGTTGATGTCGTCACATACAGCCTTCATCTGTTATGTTTTCTCCAGTCCTACTCTCTCTAGGATTTCTATCATGAAGGTAGATTGGATTTTGTCAAAGGCTTTTCTCCGTCTATTGAAATGATCCTGTGATTTTTGTTCTTAGGTTTACTTATGCAATTTATTACATTTATTGACTTGTGTGTTTTGAACCATCTCTGCTTCTCAGAGATAAAGCCGACTTTATTGTATATAAACTTTCTGATATATATGTGTATATGGTTTGTGAGCAGAGTCTTCAGTGTGAGAAGAAGCCACGGTGACCACTGTATATGACAGAGGTCTGGAACTAGTGAAGCTGCCTCTCACTGCCCGCTTCCTCGAGCAGCCATGTGGCCCTGAATCTTGCTGCACAGGTCTTTTATTGCAGCTGCTCTTGATAAAGCTGCCTGCATTTTCCTCCTTATTTCTGACTAGGTGGGCTGTGGTGTGGGCTGCAGCTAACGCTTCCTGAGTCCACATGTTTAGGGACTGAGGTGGTAGTGAGACTTGAAGCCCAGACTGTATTGATGGGTACGTTTTCTGAAGAAAGCTTCTGCTGAATATTCTTCATTTTTAGTATTCCATTCTCATTTGGCTCTTGAAACCCGTCTTTGTCTTTAGATTACAAAGACTCAGAATTTGGGTCACTTCTGTGAGATTTACTGGGGATTGAATGTTTATTATCATCTTGTGTCTTTTGCAAACTCCATCTTGCTAAGAGGAAGTTCTGTGCCCTCAGCATCCAAATCCATCCCATGAACCGTTTTCTTGTCAGTTTACCTTCTATGTCTAGAAAATGTCCGGGGTTTTTTCTGTCCATGTTTTCTTTTCTGAGCTGCCTGGCAAGCTACGTTGGGCCACTTCATGCTACCCACAAAAATGGATGATCCCATGTGGTTCACAGTCCCAGAATCAGGATTTCACGGAAGCTCTGCTTCAGGCTGGTTATTGTGACTGGGGCTCAGTGGCCACTATTGCTAGATGCAGACCACTGGTCCCTTTCTCATTGGAGGATTCCACGCAAGGGTGGGCTGCTCCCCCCCTGCCTCTGGACTTCAGAACACTGCAGCAGCCTTTGCTCTCACAGAGACTGCTAAGAGAGTTCTAATAATGTGAAGCATCTACCACATTTTTTTCTTTTTTCTTTAATAATTTTTTTCATATAGATATTTTGATCATATTCTTTCTCCTCTCCCAACTCTTCCCAGATCTTCCTCAAAAAATAACAAAACAAAGCATGGAGTGTGACTGATATACCTAGTTACCTTCATTAGAAAAAACTTATTTTTCCTTTTCCAGCAGTGTTGATTGCAGATGGTTTCTTGGTTACAGGAGGGATGCTATGTCCACTTCCGCTCCACTGTGCTAGGACTTTGTCTGGTGTGAACCTGTGCGCGTCTCATGTTGCTGTCACAGTCTCTGTGTGTTCATGCGCAGTATGTGCAAGCACAGGTTTGGATTGGCCTGCAGGACCCACTGTGTTTGCTTCTTTCTGAGTTTTCTTTCTTTAAAGCAGTGTCTTTATCTGTGGTCTTCCCATTTTTATGTTATTTTAAGATTGGATATTACTGGCCCTCTCACTGTTTCTGCTTTGATAACAGAACAGTGGGAAGAATTCGCTGGATGCTCAGCACACTTTGTAGTTAAGGTTTTACAGTCTCCGTAACTTTGGAAGGTGTTGGAGTAAGGTGTTAGGAAAAAAGTATAGGAGAAACCCACAACATGGGCGCAGGGTACAGGTATTCTCTGTGGAAACAGGTGGCTGTACAAATACACTGGGTGGGTGAGGCATGGCCCACTAGAGCTTACCGGCAGTATTGCTAGCAAACCTGTTGGTAGATAACAGAAGCTGCCAGTTGGCCAGGTTTTCCTGAACATGTATGTAAGAGGTAAGCGGGTGAGTGGAGTCAGTCTTACAGCAGAGACACTTCGTGACCGCTTGGGAGAGCCGTGAGGAGCGTGAACACACCAGGGTCCTCTTCTGGGGATAAACGGCCCCACTTGAGCTGGGGGCTCCACGGTTTGCTTGGGTGGCATTTGGTCGTGGCACCAGCCTGATGCTCAGCGGAGTCCCTGTTCGTTGCTGGTTTGCTAGCTTATAAACTGGTTTTATAGCATTAGAGGAAAATACATGTATTTCCTTTTTTTGTTGTTCCCCTTAAAACTCATTCTATACCATGAATGATTTAAAAATACTAAAAGCACGTAAAAGTCTTTCCAGTGTTAAAAGTGGATCTCATTTTTAACGTCTAAAAATAACTTTCTAGTTAGCAAACATTTTATCATAAAATAGTTTCTATATGGCATGGGGAAAAAGGAGATATATTGTAACATTTTGTCTTTCTTCTCCCCTAGATACTGTTTTTTGGATTCGGGTGGCTTTTCTTCATGCGCCAGTTGTTTAAGGACTACGAGGTGAGAAGAAACCATTTTATGCTGTAGGTTGTTTAGAATGGAATAAGAAAAATGGTTCCATAAAAAAACAGATTGTGAGCTGGGCATAGTGGACGAGTCTGTAATCCCAGAATTTGGGGAGACGGGGGCAGGCGGCTCTCCGTGAGTTCGACGCCAGCCTGGTCTACATCTACAAAGCAAGTCCAGGACAGCCAAAGCTACCCAGAGAAACCTCTCTCTCTCTCTCTCTCTCTCTCTCTCTCTCTCTCTCTCTCTCTCTCTCTCTCTCTCTCTCTCTCTCTCTCTCTCTCTCTCTCTCTCTCTCTCTCCCCCCCCTCTCTCTCTCCCCCTTTCCCTCTCTCCAGGACAGCCAAAGCTACACAGAGAAACCTTGTCTCTCTCTCTCTATCTCTGTCTCTCTCTCACACACACACACAAAATACATTGTGTTCAGTTCCTCATATATAAAACAAAAATGTGCAATTATGGAACTACATGTGATGCAGACCTCAGTAATAGACTGATTTATCTGTCTATTTCTAACTTAATAGCATAGATTTTTGAGACAGGGCTTACTGTGTAACTCAGACTGGCCTGGAATTCACTCTATAGCTCAGGCTAACCACTAACTCATAGCAATCCTCCTGCTCCAACCTCCCAAGTGGTGAGGCCCTACTGGTTAAGATGATTTAAAAGAAAAAAAAATTATATGGCTAAGAGCAAGGAAGGTCATCCCTTAGTCTTGTTGGGGCCATACACAATTGCAGGTGCATATATTTTGAAGGAACTTTCATTTCTAATGCCTCAGAAGTTTCCTTTCAGTCTACAATTGCCAGCCTTCAAGTTTAATATCCAAATCCCAAAGCTAGTCTGATTCTTATTTTAAGTCTCAGATTCAAAAAAGAACCATATCCTATACTGAACATTTCTAATTTAATTCTCATTACTTAGTTACTTGGACTCTTACGGGCATTTCTAATATGTTCTATATTAAGCCTCCCCAGGAGTTTGGGGAACTGTCTGGAAGAACCCAATACCATATCACCTCTCAGGACTGTTCCAGAGCTGATATGAGTTTTTCAGTGTTGAAGAAGTCCTTTTAGCATTAAGAGTGCATGCAGATCTGTTTTGTTTTGGTCGCTGACACTGGGAATCTAAGGCGCTGTGCTTTAAATTCCCCAACCACAAGAAGATTCTGGAAAAAGGCAGCCATGATGTGGAAGTGCTGCCCTCTGCCATGATTTAGCCAGAGTTCCTCTGCAGAGACTTGAGAATTCAGCACAGGTTTTCTGACTTGTCGTCAGAAGATTCTCAGCTCAGACTTCTAAGCACGGAAATGACCGGCTGTGTGTGTGGCTTTCAACAGGTGCGGCAGTATGTGGTGCAGGTGATCTTCTCCGTGACTTTTGCCTTTTCGTGCACCATGTTTGAGCTTATCATCTTTGAAATCTTGGGAGTTCTGAACAGCAGGTCAGTAAAAGCCCTGCATCCTTTCCCCGGAAGTGTGCTACTTTTCATGTACAGTAGAGAGGTCACCTGGATCTCGCGGTGGAAACTGTCTGCCATGTGGACACTGGTCAGTCCCGGGCGCTGCAGTGCTCACCAGAAGTGTGGGCTGTGGCCACTTAGTAACAGGCTTGCTGAAGATGATGAGTCTCCAGGGGAGCTGTGAGCTCTGCAGAGCCTACTGGGCGTGGCAGCCTTCCCTCCCGCAGCTTTCTGTTTCTCAGACTGTCTGGCTGCATTCTAGTTGTGCCCCCCAAACTTGACCTACAACTTGAACAGATCAAAACTCCTCAGCTATTTAACGATTTCACAGAAGACTGATGTCCAATTCTTCTATTTTAACTAGCTTGGTTAATTTTACACATAGTCAAGTGAATTAAACAATATTTCTGAAAGTATGTTTTGAAAAGTCACTCCTGGGAGTTGGTGGTAGAACCGTGACCCCCTGCTTTCAGACTTGCGCTTTTAATAGTCCAGACCTTGTTGGATGAGCTATGGAGAACAGACAAGTATTATTCTTATGCTGTTTACTAAATTGTATTATTACAACATGGATGTTTTACTACTCTCTGAGAAGAATTTAGCAAACTTTTCTATGAAGGACCAGATAGTAAATATTTCATGCTTCGTAAGCCATAGGGTGTCTATCATCACATCCACATCTGCCAGTGTAAAGCAGAAGCAGCAACTGTGTGTGAAAAAATGTGCTTGGTTCTGCCCAGGGAAACATCGTTTGTAAAATCGCTAGGCTCAGGTGCTAGTCTGCCGACCACTGTCTGGGCGGCAGAGCGGGACGAGGACAGCCGATGTTTGTGATGCTCTGTGCCGCTGCTCTTCTAACTCAGACTAACCCTGCACAGTTCGGAACCATCTCCCTTTGCTGCACATGTCTCACATTCCTTAGTTTACTTTAGAGTGCAGGAATGAGAGCCCTGAAGTCTGTTTCTGCTTTAAGTTCATTTTCCAGACTGGGTTTGTTTAGGCTGAAACATGTCTGCACTCACACCTGTTTCTTCACGCTAACATTTGGCCCAGCTGTGCACAGAAATGTGGGCCTTGATCACATGGTCTATCTTGCATTCACTAGTTTCAAAATAGTGAAGATTTTCAAAAGAGACTCTTGGCTCTGTATCTGCACATTCCTTTGACTTACCTCTGAGTAATTCTATTCAAGTGCAGAGTATTGTTTGGATCCTTTTTTTTTCAAGAGAACATCAGTTTATCTTCAGCTCAAAAGACCAGCTAAAACATGTGATTAGTTTTTCTTGTGTGTATAAGTGTTTTGCCTACATGCATGTACATGTCTCATGTATATGCCTGGTACCCAGGTTGGCCAGAAGAGGGCATCAGATCCTATGGCACTGGAGTCACAGACAGTTGTGAGCTACCATGTGGGTGCTGGGAACAGAACTGGGTCCTCTGCAAGAGCCAATAAGCACTCGTAACTACTGAGCATCTTTCCAGCCCTGTGATTGACTTTTGATTGTCAGTGCAAGTAACACTTGGGTTTCAAACCTGCTACCTCCTAGCATGTTCCAGAAGCCTGCTGAAGACCCAGGTAGATTAGATTGCCTGGAGCTTGTATAGCTCCTTTGCCTCTCTGGACCTTCTAACTAGGTTGATTCAGAGAGCAAAACGCTGCCAATGCAAGCACATCTATACTAAGTGGCTTTGACTCCCTCTAGGCTCATTGCTGCATATGGGTTCTTATTATAGATGCCCGCCATCTATAATAAGGGGAAACAGAAGGACAGCCTCCCTAAGCCATACAGGTTTCCTTGCAAAGGATATTATCATTCAGGACATTGTGAAGTGAAATTGTATGAATCTTTGGGGAAATTCATTATCTAGGTAATGAATTGGTGTAATTATGACCAATTTTTTATAGACACTATGATTTATCTGTGTAATCAAATCATCTATTTCACATAGATTATTAGACAATTTAGAGTTTAATTTGTGTCCACCCATAGCAACTTTTTAGAACTCATGTTTCATAACAGCCATCAGGACAAGCCCAGTTTTAGCTGCCTTTTACTGTTGTCATTTTTTTAAACTGTTCCCTCAGTTTATGTACTTATCTTATACTTTCTACGTCCTACTAAGCTACCCAACCATGTACACATATTTTTGTAACGAGGCTTGAACTTAAACTTAGAAACTTGAAAAGACAATGTGGAAAATGAATAGTCTTCCCAAGAAGAGAATATTATTTCAAGCCACCTACCTAATAAGGAGTTTATTTCTAAGACATGTAAAGAGCTCTTACAATTCAGTAGTAAAAACAAACAAAAAACACAATGCAGTTAAAAAGTGTATAAAGGTCATAAAATTTAGTTACATATAGAGTAGTCACCTAGCATGCATGAGACCCAGGGTTCAACCCCCAGTACCACAAAAGGGAAAGAGAAGAACAAAGTACAGAAAGCAGGAAAAAGATCTGAACAGGCATCTGGCCAGCAAGCACATGAAAAGATGTTCAGTGCCATTAACCATCAAAGAAACACCACTCAAAACCACAGTGTCAAAGTTCTTCCACCAAGATGGCTATAACCAAAAAGACAGACAGCGCAAGTGGTGTTAGAGCCAGCAAAACTGGACTCTGTATCCTGCTGGGCAGCGTGCAGTGCTGCACAGGGGTCCCTCAGCATGTGGCCCAGCCACTCCGTTCCATCTCTGCTGAAAATGAGTAAAAGCATGGCCATGTTACACCCGACACAAACGTCCATGGCATTACTGCTATAATAGTTTGGAGTTAAAACAACCAAATATGTATTGGCTGCTGAATTGATGAATAATGGGGTGAATTTTATGCAACCATTAAAAAATGAATTATTGATAGATGCTATAACATAGATTAACCTTGCAAAACCTGTGCTAAGTAAAAATAGCTCAGGAGAACAGATCACATATGATAGGATTCCGTTCATATGAAATGTCCAAAAATGCAAGTTCATAGAAATAATTACCTCAGTTACTGACTTTGGTGGTTTCCAAGGACTGGGGGAATGGAGAAAATTAAAACTGACTGTTTGTGGGTCTTAAAGGTCTCCTTATGGGGTTTTGAAAAATATCTAAAATAATTTAAGATGATAGTTACAAAAATTGGCAAATATACTAAAGACCATTGGTTTATACACTTCAAGTGGGTAAATTGCTTCTCCAAAACACTGTTGTCAAAAGCCAAAGTGCTACGTTTTAAAGCTTATTTTCTTTTTACTTATTTATTTTGAGATAGGATTTCACTATGTAGCCCTGGCTGGCTTGGGACTTGTTATATAGATTAGGCTGACCTCAGACTCACAGAGATCTACCTGCCTCTGCCTCCTGGGTTTTAGGATTAAAGCTATGTGCCATCATACCTGCATAAAAAATTTAGTAGAGAAAACACATTCTATAAATATTAATCAAAGTTGAACATGTCAGATCTTAAGATCAAAATACAAAAGAATTTGTTAGTCCTTTGCTCAGAATTACTGTTAACATTCATTTTCCTCTAACTCTTTTTTTATCTTAAATTTTGCTGCATTTATTTGTTAGGGACGGGCGCTTACAGGTCCCTTCATCAGTGTGGTGGTGAGGGGACAACTTTGAGTCAGTGCCCTCCTTCCATCCCGTGGCTTCCAGGTCAAACTTCTGTCATTAGGCTTGGCAGCAAGTGCCCTTTCCCACTGTACTATCTCACTGGCGCTGTTTTGGTATGGTTTTGAGACAGATGTCATGTAGCCAGGATGCCTCACACTTACCATGTGACAAAGACTGGCCTTGTGATCCTCTACCTCCCAAGTCTTGGAATTATAGGTGTGTAGGATCAAGCTTTCCTTTAATTCTATTGTTATTACTACATTTAGAGTGTATGTGTGTGTTATCTATATAGCCTGTGAACATGACTGAAACATTAACATTCTTTTTAAAGATGGAAATTTCAGGTTAAGATGGTCACGTGACAAAAAAGATGGTTACATGCTATTCAGAAATTCTTATATAGTTTGTTTTATTGGTTTTGCTTTTGTTTTATGACACAAGGTTTCCATGATGTCACCTAAAATGGCCTTGAGTTCACAGTTCTACCTGCTCTTCCCAAATGCTGTGATCATAAGCAGGAGCCACCATGGTGTGTGGGTGTGTGTGTGTGTGTGTGTGTATTAACACAGGGCATCCCTCTGTAGCCCAAGCCCTAGCTGTCCTAGAACTCAGTATGTAGACCAGGCTGTCTTCAAACTCACAAAGATTCCCCTGCCTCTGCCTCCTGAGTGCTGGGATTAAAGGCGTCCAGCTAAAGGTGTAACAGCGTAGGTTGCTGACTAGATGGCTTGCATTTGGTATAGGATCCAAGAGCAAGAGTCTTTGGAATACTAAACAAATGAGAGTTGCTGGCCTTCCCTCCAAATGTCTTTGATGTTAATTTCAGCTCCCGTTATTTTCACTGGAAAATGAATTTGTGTGTAATTCTGCTCATCCTGGTTTTCATGGTGCCTTTCTACATTGGTTACTTTGTCGTGAGTAACATCCAACTGTGTGAGTATTTGCCTTCTTATGTCAGCGCAGAGATGGGGGTGCATGTTACTGGGAGTCTCGTTTCTGTATTTCTTTTATACTGGTGTCTGGGGACCCACTGCACCTTGAAGCCGTCATAAAATGGCTTCTGTCTGAAAGAGAAGCTGTGTTCCTGCAGAGTTATTTCTGCTTCTACTGTAATATCTCCTTGAACTTGGTCCACATTGTAATTTTATCAACATTTTTCTAATGATGGAGGATCTGGGAGGAGTCGGGAAGGAAAAGAATATGATCAAAATGTATTGTATGAAGTTTTGGAAGAATAAATGAAAACATGTTTAAAGACTGGATAAGAGAAGAAATTCATAACTAAAATATGAAATGTTCTTACAAAAAAAAAAAGGTTGTCTAATGGTGGTAAGAATGCTTTGCCAAGCATCGTGTGGTCCCAGCCTTTGCGCGCTAATTCCACACACTCATGTCTGGATGAGAAGCTGCCGAGTCGCTGTCCTCCTGACAGTCTCTTCCCGTCTCAGTGCACAAGCAGCGCCTGCTCTTTTCCTGCCTCTTATGGCTGACCTTCATGTACTTCTTCTGGAAGCTGGGAGACCCCTTTCCCATCCTCAGCCCAAAGCATGGTGAGTGGAGTGGAAATAGGAAGAAGGGCTGTTTAGTTTTCTAATTAAAAGAATAATAATAACTTTTTAAACTTTGGATTGTGGGAAATAGAGCAAGTTATTTCTCTCAGAAGCATTTGACTTCGAAACAAAAGTTTTCCTTCTTTCTCAGGACCTCAAATGCCAGTTTGTTTGCATAGGAATGGCGGGACATATAGAACGCCAGTCAGCTTTCTGTTACTCCAACAAGAGTTAATCTGTTTAAAAAGCAGGAAAATTGAGTTTGGCTCACAGTTCTGGAGGTTTCAGTCATGGTCAGTTGTCCTGCTGCCTTTGGGTCTGTTGCAAGGCCGTACATTACAGTGAGAGCACACAGCAAAGGAAGCAGCACCCTTCATGACAACACGTGCAAACAAACAAGTAAATTAATAAAGTATTAAAACCAATTTTAATGGAAGCATATATAGCAAAACTAATTACATTTTAAAATAAAATAGTAGTATCTGTTTCACCATTTCAGATAATAAACAAAGGCAAAGTTCAGCAGCCTCCATTAATAATTAAAATAGGCTTGTCAGCTGGGGAGAGAGTTCAGTGATTAAAAGCACTTGTTGCTCTTACAGAGAACCTGGGTTTGGTTCCCAACACCCATGTGGTGGTTCACAACCATCCATAACTCCCGTTCCAGGGGATCCAAGCCCTCTTCTGACCCGAACTGGTTCCAGACACACATGCAGGCAGAATACTCATAAATTAAAACAGACTTTTCAATAGGCTTGTGTAAGGTCCTGGGGGATACAGTGTTTGCTGTCATAGCACAGGTGGAAGCAGCCTGTGTGTCTCGCCTGGCGTTAATGGGCTTCGATGCTTTCAGGGATCTTGTCCATAGAGCAGCTCATCAGCCGGGTAGGCGTGATCGGGGTGACACTCATGGCTCTGCTTTCCGGATTTGGTGCTGTCAACTGCCCGTACACATACATGTCCTACTTCCTCAGGTAATGCATACTTTGTCTCTTTTCTTTTTCACTATTCCTGGAAAATGGGTGTCTCATGCTGCATCTTTAATATCCACGTAGTAGCTCTAGGGCTGCTGTTTTGTTCTTCTCTTCCTGTCCCATGGGTGTTTATCTGAAGCCTTCCTCCAGTCGTTTCCTGTTTTCATTTCTTTTGAAACAGCATCTCAGCAGGTAGCCCAAACTGCCTTAACCCCTTGATCAGTGGGATTGCAGGCATGTGCCACCACATCTGGCTGTTTGTTTTTAAGAGGCAAATTTCATGCCCCATGCACACACTGTTTAAATGCATGTTTCCAGTGGGCGACAGTGTGAAATTCTCCCAACTTCAGGAAGTTGTTTCCTCCTTGACATCAAATAGTAGAAGACAATGCCAATTTAAGCATTTTTTTATTTTTAGGTATATGAGTGTTTGCTTGTGGTATGTATATGCATTATGTGTACGCCTGGTGCCCAGAAAGAGCCTCAGCTGCTCTGGAACTTACAGACATTTGTGAGCCGCCATGTAGGTGCTGGGCACCGAGGTCCTCTGCAGCAGTGGCCAGGACTCTTAACCCCAAGCAATCTCTCTAGCCCAGTGGTCCTCAACCTTCCTAACGCTGCAAACCCTGATACCATTCCTCATGTTGTGGTGACGCCAACCATAAAATTATAGTTGCTACCTCATAACTGTAACTTTGCTCCTGTTACGAATCATAATGTAAATATAGTTAGAGATAGGCGTTTGCCAAAGGGGTCATGACCCACAGGCTGAGAACTGCTGCTCTAGCACTAAACGTATATTTTAAATGTGTCTAGGTCAAAGCTAAGAAAGACTGAGGGCACAGGGTCCCCTCTGCTGCCCTAGGACAAGAGAAAAAAAGTAGCTTTAAGAGGCGACGGTACAGGCATCTTAGCTTAATGGAGTCATTTTAATGTTTTCTGGAAAAGCTGGTCCTTGGGGTTAATGCTTCTCCAGATGGATTGCACGATGTCCCAGGGTGGGACCCCAAAACGTCACCAATTTTTTTTGCTCGCGGCAGAAATGTGACTGACACAGATATCCTCGCACTGGAGCGGCGACTGCTGCAGACCATGGACATGATTGTGAGCAAGAAGAAAAGGTGAGGCCGCCCCCGAGGGCCTGAGCGCTGGCAGCGTCTCTTCTCTTCTTCATTAAAGAAAGGGCTACTCAGAGGAAGGCGACTCTCAAGTTCTACTTCTGAACTTTAACATCTCTCTTTAGATAAATTGTTAGAATAATGTTTGGTATTTGGAGGATTTTGTTTGTTTTCATTTGGTTTCTTTTTGTTTGTGTGTCTGTTTGTTTTTGGAGACAGGGTTTCTCTGTGTAGACTTGGCTGTCCTGGACTCACTCTCTAGACCAGGCTGGCCTGGAACTCACAGAGACCGGCCTGCCTCCGCCTCCCGAGTGCTGGGATCACAGGCTCATGCTCATTTGTTTTTTCACACATTTATCTGATGTCACTGTGCGGAGGACGGGATGGGTGCTTTAAGGCTGTGTCCTACAGTTTTCCAGTTTTCCTTGCTTGATTTGGATTTTTTTTCAGCTTCTTTTTCTCCAGCTCCCTAAGAATCCTTTAAGTCTTCTAGCCATTGTTTGTGTTTCCGTTATCGTGGTTTTGTTTGTTTGTTTTGCTTTTTGCTTTTCTGTCTACCCCAGATAGAGAGTGCAGTGACAGCAAGGAAAGGACCTCACCCCAGTCCAGCTTGGTGACCCTGTGGGTTTACTGAAATACTCACAGGAACATGAGTGACTCGGGCAGTTAGGCCACTGCAGGGTCCAGCCCTGGAGCCCCAACCCTGCAGTGGGGCCGTTCTTTGTCTCTCTGTCTCTCTGTCTCTCTCTCCTGCTTCCAGCAGTTGCTCAGCACTTCTATAATCTGTACTCTGGAGAAACTTCATTGAGTCTTTATCTTTGGAATCTCATACGCTCTGAGACCCTTTCTTCTACAATAGAATGTTTTAGTCTGAAAAAATAAAACAAAGTGAAAAGCTACATAAAAATTACCCCAAAACGTACTTCTAAAATACATGTTTTCGAAGTGGCATTTTTATAGAAATCTATGTCACAGTGGACCTACAAAGCCCTCTGAAATCAGACTATCTGCATTTGGATCTTTTGTCTACACCTTATAATTTGACCTTGAACTAGGCATTGTGTCTTTGTTTCCTAATACATAAAAAATAAATGAAGAAATAAGCCAAGTGTGCTGGCACATGGCTGTAATCTCAGCACTTGTGAGGCAAAGGTAGGAGGATCAGGAGTTTGGAGCCTGCCTAGGGTACAAAGTGTGTATTAGTGAGTGTGAACCATGTGGCAGAAGCCTGTCATGTGCAAGAAGATTCTAAGAACAGTGGGTCATACCTAGCAAAGACAAATACTGACCTTATTAATAATCTGTATTAATCATTTGTTATTAACTTTAGGAAACAGTCTCTGCCAGATACCATATACCACATGTTCATGAAGTTTATTAGTCTGCCCTTATCCAGATATGAATGATAATAGTTTGGAAATGACAAGTAGTTTTGCATTTCATATTCCCTCCTTCAACACATTTCTGTGCACTTCTTTTTAAAGATTATACGGATCTCACTATAGACAGTTGTGAGCCACCATGTGGTGCTGGGAATTGAACTCATGACCAGTGCTCTTAACCGCTGAGCCATCTCTCCAGTCCCCCTTCAACACATTTGTATAGTTTGATCCATAGTCAAGTCAAGTAAGCCTTACTGGAAGAGACAGCAGTAGACATTATAATAACAGAGAAGGCTTCAGTTTACCTAGGAATATTTGTCTCCATTTGTACGTGACTCTACTAAGGTATAAAAGATAGACATGTGACTAAACATTTATTTTTACTTTATGTTATTTATGTTCTGTACATAAATCTATAGAAATGTAAGGTTTTTAAAAAGACTATTCAGTAGTAAAATGTGTGTATATATACATACATAAGCACACATACATATGAATTATATTCTTTTGGCCCCCAAGGCTATTCTCCCTTTTGTGATATCTTCTAGAAATGAAAAGGCACAGTTGACGTTGAAGGTGGAGTCAGACCTGAGGCAGCGGAGGATGGACTTATGCTAGCTGTGGTTAGGAACTGGCTCCAACACAGGCGCATTACCACCCAGTTCGTCTGTGAACTCTTGTCTGGTTGGGGTCAAGGGTGGTTTGGGTCCTGTAAGAGTCACTTGACTAGATAGGCTCACAGGGGAATTGGCCTCCCACCTGGACTTGACTAGCACAGCCTTGTCCCAGTGCAGCATACGAACAGCCAACAACACTGGACCCTCCCACTTAGCACAGTATAGAACCTTTTGGCCAATACCCTAGCTGGGAGGGGTTGTTTGTTTGATTTAACAGTGGCCTGCAGGAGTGTTGATGTATTTGTTGTGGACAGGATGGGGTGGTGCGGGCTGTGCGTGGGGAAAGTCCCACCTCTCCTTTGTGGCGCTGCTCCCCCGTCCTTTTCAAACTGATCCTGATGGGGACAAAATGCACTTCAAGTGAAATGTGAGCGCCGGCCCTCACTGCTTTGAATCAGTAGCAGAGTAAACTTCCAGGTCTGGCAGTGTGAGTCAAGCAATTGCTTCTGCAGAGAATCTTAAAGACAAGCATTTGAAGTCACTGGGGAATGAACAGAAGCAGACAAGAAAAGAAATTGAGAAGAGCATCAAATAACTGCTAGGAGTTTCTAGCTTTATTGTCTAAGTGGTTCCGTGGAGTTCAGATAAGCAGAATACTTGGAAATTAAAAGTGAAGTGTTGGAGTCCAGGATACTAGAGGGCCAAGATCCACAACCTAAATGTCCGTTTCCCCCAGATCCCGCCTCACCACTCAACAGCTTGGCACATAGGAAGCACCAAAGAGCCCACGGAGCTTCTTACTGAACGGCACATGCCTCTTAGATTTGCGGGTTTTCTCTGTCTTTGAATGGCTGCCCAAAGTTTGTGCATGCTGGGCACACATTTGGATGACAGAAAGAAAAAGCCTTCTGGAGTGGGGTATATGAAGGTAGAACTCGGGACTGGCATGGAGATCAGAAGTTTGGGAGAGATCCTTTTAGGGAAAGAACCCGCAGTGAGTGTGTCATAAAGTGTAGCCACAGAATCTGATGATGTCCTTCATTAAGCGCCGACTCAGGGAAGCTTCAGCTCGGGAGGGGGTCATAGAGCAAGTAAAGGAGCAGCTTAAAGGTAACCTAAGCAGAAACAGTAGCCAGTGGAGACTTCCAGCCAGAACCCAGGTGAACTAGCTGTCTGCAGGTACATACTCGAGGGAAAAAGACTCAGCGGTCATGTATACCCACCAGAGCAAGTCTCCGTCCAGAACCCTGACTCCGCTGCAAAGAAATGGCCTGTGAGCACTTCAGCATGCAAATCGGGCAATAGAGACAAACTCCAGCCGCCAGGCAGTGGTGGCGCTCGCCTTTAATCCCAGCACTCAGGAGGGATTGCAGGTCTATGAGTGCAAGGCCAGCCTGCACAGAGTTGAGTTCCAGAGAAATCCTGTCTCAGAAAACAATAGCAACAACAAAGAAGCTATGAAGGAAAGAAACTAGCTCCAAATAGGTCCAGACAGTTTAGCCATTTAGCACTTAGGTTTTGCACCTCTCCTGGGCAGGACAGAAGAGCTGACTCTGTCGGTGGGGGTGCAGGTAAGCCAGCCTAAGGGCAGGAGCTTGGGAGATCTGGCCCCACAACTTGTCTGCTATAGAATGGCATGGATGAGGGAGAGATACCTTTCCTACTCCCTTGCCCCTCACCACCTGTGATAGGCTGGAGAGCTGGCCCTGTCCCTCACTGGCAGCAGCACTTGGGAGAACAGGCTCTGCACCTCCCGGGGCAGCACAGTAGAGCTGCCCCTGCTTGCAGGAGTTGCTAGTGAGCCCCGCGGAGGGCATGAGAGTGGGACAGCTGACACAGCCCCTGCCTGCTGCACCACTTGGGAGAGTGGGCCTGAACCTCACCTGGACAGCACAGTATAGTTGGCCGTGCTGGCATGGGTGTGAGGGAGCCAGCCCCAAGGGCATGAGAGCAGAGAGCTGAGTCTGCCCCTTGAAGTGGAAGTTTCTGGTTTCTTTGAAGACTCAGTTGTGCCGTGTGATGTTTTGCTGGAAGCTGTCTTGTGAGAGGGCATGTGATGTTTTGCTGTGAGCTGTCTCGTTTGAAGGGCGTGGCTTTGGCCAGCTGAAAACATCCACAGATGGACTCTGAGGAAAGAAGATACATAGAAGCCCACAGACAGTAAGACAACACTTTTTGGATCAATATTACTTCACTGGTCTTCGGTCTTTGACATTTCACTTCACAAAGATAAATGTTCCAGAGAAGTTCTTGGGGCAAACCAGCTTAGTCTTGGGGCTTTCACTGACTTTTTCCAGTTCAGTGGAGTCATGTGATTTCGTGTGGCTGTTTGGCGTTGGCATTTGGACTGGACTGCTGGTATCCAGACAGTGAAGAGTGGACTCACCCCAAGGAACTACATCTGAAAAGTACTACAACCCCCTTTCCCTAATAGTCTTCTTTCTCCCCTAACCCTGGTCAGTGGGTTGGTAGGGAGGTAGAAGCATTTAAAAACCCTAAATAAAGTAGGTTTGTTGAAAAATCTAAGCCTACAGCCCCTTGCCAGCTGTGGCATTGGGTGAGCGAGCCAGGACAGCACTGGAGAGCTTGGCCTATGGTGTGGGTGCGGGAGAGCCAGCAAGCAGATCCAGGGTTCTGAGTTGGGCCACACCAATAACTACCTCATCGATGAACTGAAGAGGCTGGCCCTATAATCCAAAGCCACGGGATCTCCATGACACAGGGCAACAACAGGGTATCTGAGAGGAGTCCCTGTGAGGATCCAGTATTGATGGTGTAACAGAAGGCCTTTGTAGGCACTAGTTTTTAAACTATTTTATTTTGGTTTCTTAAGCCTCTCCCTTCCTTCTCCCTCCCAGTCCCTCCCAATACCCCAACACCAGGTAGGAGAGAAAGAAGATGAGTAGGAAGAGGGGATGTAGTTCTTTTTAGCTACTTCCTGCTGGTTAGGGTTGTCAGGTTCCTTGGGACAAGACCCATCTTCGTTTCAGGATCTCTCCAACTTCTAGTCAAACTACATCAACAGCAACCAGGAGCAGCACAAGGAGAGGAGCAGCCAGGTTCTTCCTTGGAGCCCGGCTCCCCTCCCCCGGCTCCCCTCCCCCGGCTCTGGCGTTTACTCCCTCTCCAGAGTCCTCAGAATTAAACTGTCACCAGCTGGCAAAGACCACAGCCCCTTCAAGCTGTAGGAGGCAGTTTCCTGCTGTGGACAATCTAGAACAGCCCCTTGCCACCCCTGGGACAAAACAAAAGCATGTTTCCATGCCATAACCGAGTTTTGAAAGACACCAAAACTTCAACTACAGCTCCTGAATCAGACTCATTGCAGTGAACATTTGCAAGCAAAGTATGGACGAAGTGGGACACACTGACACACCACAGCTCCCACAGTTGAGATTTTTTTTTCCTTTTGGGGGGAAGGTTGTAAGGGTAGAAGGCAGATATGAAGGGACAGGGAGATGAGTGGGAATGTACAGTACATGGTATGAAATTCACAAAGAATAAAACATTAAATAAATAAGTAAAAAAGTAAGAGGAGGCCAGGCAGTGGCGTACACCTGTAATCCCAGCACTCAGAAGACAGAGGCAGATGGATCTCTCTGAGTCTGAGGCCAGCCTGGTCTACAAAGTGAGTTCCAGGACAGCCAAGGCTACACAGAGAAACCCTGTCTCAAAAAAACCAGAAAGGAAAAGGGAAAAATAAACCTCAGTCAGCTTAGGTTCCCTAAATCAGTGGAGAAACTCCAAGGCCAGAACTGCAGATATTTACCCTCCCTCATGATGCTCATTTGAGTAGACATGTGGCAGGTTTCTTAGAGACGCTTCTGTCCAGGCCTGTTGCTCTCAGTGCCCTGAACACCTGTGTGATTTCATCCAGGTTTCTCACCCCTCAGCTGATGTCCCAGGCAGTAGAGAGGGTTCACATGGACCTGTCTCTGAGAAGCCTTGTCCAGACCAGTGCTGTCCTGAGAAGATTTCAGTCCTCAGATGGCTACATCTGAGCAAGGGCCGGAGAATAGCATCTCTAACTGAAACCTAATGAGAACTGTTGAGCCTGTCCCCACCCCTAACGTTTGTACAGTACTTTGCCATCTGCTGTGTCCTGACGTGTGTGAAGTACCCGCCAGATACCTGTTCCATGCTGGGTACCGGTTCTCTGCCCTCTAGAACTGAACATCTCATAGGGCAGACAATAAAAAAGGGTAAGAAAAAAAGTTAGCCAAGATTTGAACACAGCATATATACGTTCAAAGGAATGAAAAACAAAACAAAACATAATAACAGTTTGTGAAAGAAATTGGGATACAACAAAATTACAAATTTAGAAAAAGTTTAGTGGAGATGAGTATTTTACAAAATGATTCTGAAACAGTAAATCTGTAGATATCCTCTCCTGAAAAAAAATCCATATCTGAGCTTCACAATATGTAGAAAGATGAATTAAAAACAGACCTTGAACTTGGATGTACAGAATGAAACAAAGAAATTTTAGGGAAAGAATCTTTGAGATCTAGAAACAGGCCAAAATTCTAATACCTAGCCCCAAAATACAGTTCATACAATGAAATGTGAACAAACTGGACCCCACCAGGGGCAGGAAAAAAGTAGTGCTAGATTAGAATTTTAAAACTTGTGTCATAGAGGACTTTATAAAGAAGAAGGAAAGACAAGCCGCAGACAGGAGGAAGTATTTGGGAAAAGATTACTATGTAGACTTTAAAAAGAAAAATTTCCAAAATCCACATTCAGAACAGCAGTACAATCATAATGTGTGCAGAAACCCTTCGGATGGCGTTGGGCTCATGGAGAGACGCTCTTCAGGAGTGCATGCATTTAAAGCTGAACTGTGGTTCCTGTGCAGTTGGGATGGCTAAAATGCTGACCCTGGCTGGAGCTCAGCAATGAGGAGCACGTTCTGTGCTTGCGTGAACCCTGCCCGAGTCCATCGCCCACGCCAGACAGCATATAACCCTTGTACCTGCAGCTCCGGGGGCTCTTCCTTTCTCCTTTTTGTCATCCACTTTTCCTTGGATTCCTCCTCTGCACCTGGTCCTTTATCTGCATTTGTCAGCTACTTTGTTCCTGAAATGATATTAACAGATGGTGGGACATGGCTGACAGTGTTAGTTCATTAATCCTTACAACCATTCAGAGTGAGGAAGTAAACTGTAGGTCTCTTGGCTCTCAATTGGCAAAGCCTGTCCTCACATGTCATAACTCCTGAACCAGCGGAGACACAGTTGTGACACTGGTGAAGAGACGAGGCCGTGAGTCACACTTCTTTACTCGGCGTCTGTCTGCTTTATTTCAGGATGGCCGTGGCACGGAGAACCATGTTCCAGCGAGGGGAGGTGCAGAACAAGCCGTCAGGACTCTGGGGCGTGATCAAGAGCGTTACTGCATCAGCCCCAGGAGGCGAAAGTATCCTTTATCTTCTGCTCCGCTCTGGACCAGGGGCAGGAAGAAAAGTAGTGCTAGATTAGTCCCCTCGGGGCTCCCCACTGCACCAGGTCCCGCTGGCTAGCGCTGGCATAGGAAGTACAGTGGGGAGTCATCTTTCCTACACTTGGACCTAACCACAACAGCATTGCCTCCGAGCTGGAGAGAACCTATCAGGTCATTCATTTTACAGATGAGAAAACAGACCCAGAGAGGTGAAGTCACATGGTGACTTGTGGCAAATGTAGAACCAGAACTAGCCTCTGCTTCATAACTTGTTCTGCCATGCTCTCCTGTCTGCCATGACTGTGATACCACAGGGCACAGTGGCTGCTTCCCGTGTGTGGTGGCAAGGACGCACTCCTAACCCAGTTAGTGCCCACACAGATTTCAAATAGCTCCACATCCTCCTTAAGAAACCAGTGCGGCTGGCTTCACAGATTGTGTCTGGCCCTGCTGGTTGGGAGGTTTACTACTTCCCATAGGGAGGTAACCAAATCTGTGTGTTACCATCACCATGCCCAGGCTGAGGTCAAAACTGAAGGCGGAGAGGGGACATGACATACTCTTCTTTCTCAGCCAGTTGAGTCGTGTGGAGAAGGGCGCAGACTGTCGTGATGGGTCACGACACACAAGCTGATGTGGCTTCAGATAAGAGTTAGTCGGGGAAAGTGGGTGACTGCAGCAGAGACCGGAGAGCGAGGAATCAGGCTGGAGAGGCAGCTCAGTAACCAAGAGCACACTGTTCTGGCAGAGGACTTGAACTCATTTCCCATCACCCATGTCAGGTGAACCATAGCCACCTGTTACTAGTTCCAGGGAGATCCAACGGCTCGGCCTTTTGAGGGTACCTGCACTCATATTCATATCCCCCCTCATACATACACATAACTTAAAAGTAAGCTCTTTCTTTAAAAAGGAAAACATGTACCCCTGCAGCATTTGTTTTGTGTCGAGTTTCAAGGAGAGTGCTAACAATGAGTCTAGCCTCTTGGGGCACTAACTCTACTCAAGAGATCCAGAGACTGTGACCATTGCTCTCTGATGCTGAGTGCCATAGGCATGTGCTCATAGCCGCTGTTGAGGGGAGGAACTGAAGGGCTCTTGTTGATTTCACAAAGGAAGGAAGATTTGAATTACTGGGACTGTCTTAATATCTTTATTACTTTAAAACACATAAAAACCCAAGTGTAGGTTAAGAAACACATCAACAGGGTATCAAGATGCTTCTAGCTCTCCGAGCTCCTGCTTCTTTAGGGGGTTAGTGGCTCTTCTCCCTGAGGTACGGAGGATAGCTTCTGGCAGTGGAGAGAATGGCCTCCCCGTAGGCGGCTGGCACTGTATCCACGCCTATTACAAGGATTACTTGGAGCAAGTTGTTTACCTCTCTGAGCCTCTTTCCTTGTCTGAGAAATGGGTAGCAGCTGTCTCGTGGGATTGTGGGAGAGTGAAAGAAGTTTCTGGAAGAACTAAAGAAGGCAGTGCCTAAACCCAGCCTGGTGAGACTCTGACCACGGTGCTGTGTGCCTTTTCCTAACAGTGTCACTTGGGTAGCATGAAATGCTGTATCGTAGGTCTTGGTAGCATACGCCATTTGAGGCTGGGAGACTGAATTTGACTTAATCGATAAATAAACCAAGAAACAAGCCCGTGAAAGCAACTGTCTGAGACTCCAGCTGGCAGATGCTCATGGGGCGTTCATTCACCCCTCTGCCGGGCTGGGAGCCCTGCACTGGGGCAGAGTACTGGCTGAGACGGGGAATTAAAGATACAGGCAGTTCCCACCTTCTGCCCTATAAGACAGCAAATCTTTTCTTCCCACTGTTTCCCAAATTTTGTCTGCGATTTAAACCTTGATGCCTGCTTTCTGCCAGATCTGACTCTTATCCAACAGGAAGTAGATGCTTTGGAAGAACTAAGCAGGCAGCTTTTTCTGGAAACAGCTGATCTGTATGCTACTAAGGTACAGAGGTTTGCCCACACAGTTGAAGAGAGGATGAGACCTCGGGCCCTGTCGGCCCTCTGAGCAGGCAGTGCTTCTAGGTAGCCAACTGGCTTCACGAAAGAGGCTTACTGTTTATGAAATCACTCCTGCAGCTGGCAAAAAATTTCTGGAACTCGCTCAGCCAAAGAATAGGAGGGAGGCTGGCCCACTCCATTCCTGCTGACCCGGGATGAAGATGGTCACCCCTGGTTCTTACTGTCTTAAAAATTAGCCCAGTCACAGAAGTGATAGGTACTTAGCTTACTGGCAGCCTCCAGAGGCACACCTAAAATCCAGTATGATTTAAACATACAGACTACCCTAACCTTTTCTGAGGGTAACTTCCCGGGTAGAGGGTAGAGGGTTGCCAGCCTGTGCTTTGGGGGCAGGCTTGAACCCACTCACCACATGACCCTGAGTGAGTTGTTGAACCTCTAAGACTCAGTTTCTCAACTGTAAGGAGAAGGCTTGACCATATTCCTAAGAGTTGTGGAGATAGGGGGCTCACAGAAGCGGGCTGTCCTGCCGCTGGCTGAAAGTCAGCACGCAGCACAGATCGGCCCCTGGTAGCATCACTTAATGTGTTAGCATGTGTGTCATGTTGACTCCGCCTCGTAGGAACGCTTTTGCTGAAACTGTTTACCTTTTGCTAAAACCACGTTTTGTGTTTGGTTTTCCTTAGGAAAGAATTGAATACTCCAAAACATTCAAGGGGAAGTATTTTAATTTCCTGGGCTACTTTTTCTCTATTTACTGTGTCTGGAAGATTTTCATGGTATGTGTGTTGTTTGTTATAATTATCGTTATTATTTATTAGTAAATACTAAGAAAACCAATTTTAAAAGTGTTTATTAGTAACAGTAAAGTTATGTGTGAATGCAGGTTCACGTGGAACTCAGAGAACAACTTTGGGGAGTCAGTTCTCTCCTTCCACTTTGTTGGGGCAGCTACCAGCTGAGTATGCCAAGCTGGCTGGCTTTAGGCAGCTCTCAGAATCCACTCCTATCTTGGCAGAGGAATGCACGGATTGCAGATTCGGGGGATCCTCTCCAGCTTGGGACGGGGGAGGGGGAGAGGTTTCTAGGATGAGACTTGAGTCCTCAGGCTTGCAAGGGGCAAGCACTTTCCCCCACTGAACCATCTGGCCAGGAGCTGTGTTTTTAATGGCCATAGTTGGGTGACTTCCTGGACCAGAGTTGGGTGACTTCCCGGAAGTAGCAGACATTGCACAGGCTTGACTAATACATTGAGCTCAGTTCCACATGGGATTGAGTCAGCAGACAAAACTTTTATTTTTCAATCCTCCTCCTGCTCTGTGTGTGTTTGTGTGTATGTGTGTGTTTGTGTGTATGTGTGTGTGGTTACACTTCACATACTAGGGCACATGTGAAGAAGTAAAAGACTGGTGATAGAATGTTATGAAAACACCCCTTACATTCTAAGAGACTGCAGCTGTGGCTGGACCTTAAGCCCAGTTAAGAATACGCCTTGAGGTCACTTAAGACTACTAACGTGTTTGTTTGACCAGCTTTTAAGAGAACAGTTTAACAACTAGCCTTACTTGCTTTGAGTTTCCCATGTAACCAGCTTTTATAAACTGAGCTGGTGCATAGCTGCACTCTTCATTGGTGCATTCTTTCACGCCCCTGACCCAGAAAGCAATGCATGTGTGTTTATATCTGTGCTGTGATAGTCATTTGTTGAAAGCAACAAGTAAGTTGAAAAGCATATGAAATGCATACTCACCATGTGTTGAAAGCAGCTTACAGAGACTGCATGGTAACATTTGAGTGTTGCGGTTGTTGGAGTCAGTAAAATGCAATTTCTTATAAATCTCTGTTAAAAGTTTCTGTAGAGAGCTGAGCACACCTTTAATTCCCAACACTGGGAGGCAGAGACAGGCGGATCTGTGAGTTCGAGACCAGCCTGGTCAAACAGAGAGTCAGGACAGCGAGGGCTACATAGAGAAATCCTGTCTCAAAAACTGAAGGAGAAAAAAAGTTTTTTTGTAGAATACCCCTAATTCCTTCCCCATGTGGTGCTTTCTGTGCTGCTCAATAAATGCAGAGCAAAGCCCTTGTTAGGGACAGATAAGACAACAGACAGGCAGGCACAAATTCAGACTCATACAATAGGCAGACCAGAAACCTAAGCTACAGAGACGAAAGCCAAGGGAGAGAAGTGGAGGGTTTGGACTCAGACTCTCTAGGTTAAATCACTCCGAGAGGAAGTGCTTTGACATCCTTAATGTGACACTGACAAAAATTGGCGGCTCTGAGTTCTTACTGACGCGTTTGCAGAGGACGTTTATGAATGTCCCCTTGTTTGTGCTGATGTGTGTGTCCAGGCGATTCTGTCTGCCTCCCATCTTACAGAACGGGTGTTCGACTCACAGCTGTGCACCACTATATCCAGCTGTTTACGTGAGCTCTAGGGTTTGAGCTCAGATGGTCAGGCTTGTGCAGCCGAGAGGTTTTAGAGCTGAGCCGGCTCGCTGCCATTGTCTTTTGTCATGCCCTCCTAGCGGCTGCGAGGCGGTCTCTCTCAGTCCTGATCTTGATAATCCATAGCTTTCCTCCTCTTTTTCTTCCTTCTTATTGGATCCATAGAGTGTTGTTGATTTTTTTTATCTTTTCAGAGATCCTGTCGGGGCTCATTAACATTTTTCTGCTTCCTATTTCACTGGTTTGTGCGCACCCTTCATTGTTCTGTCTGTTGTTTGAGTCAGCTCTTATGATGAAAATGAAGGTCTTTGGAGACGTTTCCAACAAGGTGTTCTTTGCTGTAAATGTCTCAGGTGCCATTTTGACTGCATTTCACTCTGGTGTACATCTGTCAGTCCCAAGTGCTTTCTGAAATTTCTCTTGATTTCTTCTCTATCACAGTGCAGTTAGAAGTATGTGATAGGGGTTATGAATGCAGCTCATTTGGTAGAGTGTTTGCCTAGAATGCATAAAGCCCTGGGTTCAAGTCTCAGCATTGTGGGATCCAGGTATGGTGGCACATGCCTATGTATTTATGTAGAAGAATTTCAATCCAGCAACATGGCTGCTCTGGCAAGAGATCACAATGGAAGACCTAGGTCCACATGATCCAGCCGGAATGCAGAGATCATGGATTATAGTATGATCTGGCTATAATATAGACATGCCCTTAGTACGCACCTTTAGTCCGTAACAATGAAGGTAAGGTTCAAACATGGAAGCAGCCATGTTTTAAAGTGTCTAATTGAAGGGCAAAGTGACGAACCAGAGAAAGATTTGACAGAATTTTTCAGAGATAGGATATGCCCAACTCTCACAAGAACAGCACAAGAAAACAGGCTCCTCAAGAGCAGCACAGGGGGAGGAGGAGTGAGTGTGGCGGTTGCAGAGAGAACAAGCCAGGCACAGGTGAGCACAGAATGAGCCAGAATGATGAGGAGCCATAAGATTAGAACATATTGCCAAAGTTAGTATGAGGCCAAGCAGAACAATTAGCAAGAAGCCAAGAGAGGCCAGTTTGAATCAGTCAGCTTGGAGAAGAGCCAGAACAACTGAGTTGTACCAGCCAAGGAGAGTTCAGGGAGAGCTAGAAAGGGTGAGCTTATTTAGCAGTAAGTCTCAGAGGCTGAAACATGCTAGGCCTAGGTTAGCAGAAGCAGGCTGGAAGCTGAAGTCTTCAACATTCAGGTTAGCAAAAATATTAGATTATATGGAGGCTAGAAGCGTCTAGGCCTAGACCTAAGAAACACTCTAGGCCCAGCCCAAGCTGTGTATTCGTACAGCCTAGGTATGGTTCTCATCTCATCCCCTCATCTGAGAAAACAACTTCCAGGAACTGGGAGGTGGAGGCAGGGGGATCGGAACGTTTATGGCCATGAGTGAGCTCTAGACCATGAGCCACTCGAGACCCTACCTCCAAAAATATCTGGAGTTCTTCCAAATGTCATTCTCTATTTGATTCCATGTACTAAGAACATACGGTGTGTAATTTGAATAGACAGTCCACTAAGCTGGACTGTTTAACATAGTGGATGTTAAACATTCCCTTGAGTAGAATACCTTATTGACCATCTATAGAACATTCTAGTCTTATTACCTAGACTGTTCTACCAATGGTCAGCCACAGTATTATTAAGGTTTCCTATAGACCTTTTTCAATTTTCTGACTTTCCCCCCTGTTTTATTTATTTACATGTATGGGTATTGGCTTGCATGTTGCACCACATGCATGCTTGTGCTCAAGGTGGCCAGAAGAGGGTTTGGATCCCCTGCAACTGAAGTTACAGGAGGTTGTGAGCTGCCTGCTGTGGGTGCAGAGAACAGAACTTAGGTTTTCTGTAAGATAGTAAGTGTTCTTGACTGCTGACTATCTCTCCAGGCCCGGGCTTCTTATTTTATCAGTTATTAAGGGAACAAATCTAAGTCCTCTGGATTTGTTTTGTTTTTTTTCTATCAGTATTTGCTTATTGTATTTTTTTTTAAGATCCATCTTTATTCCTTTTGGGGGGAGAGGGTGCAGGTGCCTGTGGAGCTGAGGGGCGCTGGGCTCCTGTGTGGCTGAGGAGCGCTGGGCTCCTGTGCGGCTGAGGGGCGCTGGGCTCCTGTGCGGCTGAGGGGCGCTGGGCTCCTGCGGAGCTGCAGTTATAGGCGGCTGGGGGCACCAACACAGGTGCTGGGCACCAAACTCAGGCCCTCTGCAAGAGCAGCCAGCTCTCTTCACCTCTGAGCCTCTCCCCAGCACTCTGCTTCGTCTACTTCATCTGCTCTGTTTTTGTTGTTAATTTTTTGACCACCACTTTTTAGATTTTGTTTGTTTTGAGACAGGTTTCACTGTGTAGCCGTGGCTGAATTAGAACTCACTATGTAGATCAGGCAGGCCTTCAACTCATGAAGACTCGCCTGCTCTGGCTTCCACGTGCTGGGATTGCAGGCTTGTACCCACGGCCAGCTCTCCTGCCTTTTTATTGCTCTTCTGATTGACGCGTCCTTGCAGACTCCGAGGCAGGATGACGCTGTGGCTCTAGGTGCGCTGAGCAGCGGTCACTTCAGGGTGAGGAGCTGGCATCTCATGCTTCATCTCGAGTCCTCTCTACGAGACATTTTGAGATGCTTAATGCAGTACTTTTTAATGTTCTTATTTTTTAGTTGATATATGAAATAATGGGTTCCACTATAGCTTTTTATCAGCTGTACACATCTAGAATCACTTCACATCCTTTGTGTTTCTGACACCACACTGGCAGCATCTCTGCTGTGAAGCGCTTATGTGATATTAATAGAGACACTTCACCTTTATCTGGTTAATGCTACTATGAAATCTTTCCCCAGCTTTTTATTTTTGACCCATTTGTATCTTTATATTTAAAGTGAATTTCTTACAGGCAACATACACTGTGGTCAGGTTTTGATTTTTTTTTTTTAATTCAGTTTGACAGTCTGCCATTTAACTGGTGTGTTTAAACCATGATTAACAGTCTGTGGTCCACGGAGAACACAACTCCGCTTTGCCTTTGTAAATAAGGTTTTACTGGCACAGAGCCAAACCCACTCCTTTACTGTCATGGCTGCTGTCACACTCCAGAGGCCGCATTTGCTGGCCCGGGATTTAGACCCTTTGCATTTAGCGTGTTGATGATGGCTGGATCTAAAGCTCCGCGTGGCTGTTGTCCTGGCATTTGGCAAACCTCTCCTTGCCTTCCTATTTTTTAAACTGTGTCCCCTGGGATTAATTGAGCGACTTTCATTCCATGTGTTCTCACTTGTTAGCTCAACAGCCATATTCCTTTGTCTGTGCACCTAGAGCAGTCACAGAATTACCACAGGAAATGACCCTGGCGTTTCTTGGTTCTTACTGTAACTTCATTTACCAGAATGTTAGCTTCCTGATTTCACAATCATGGAATGCATATGCTTTATTGCCCTTGGCTCTTTATAGAAAATAAATATGAGACAGAGGCTTATTTGCCTGTGTGTGTGAGTAGACAAAATCGATTCCTATTCATGGTTTAGACTAGAAGTAGAATTAAATTGTACCTTGGCAAACATCAACCTGTAACATAGGTTCATTAATTTGTGTGGAATCATTTTAGTTTTTAAATAAATTTATTACATTTGTGCTGTGCGTGTGTATTCAGGCACATGTGACGTGGGCATGTGCGGCAGTCAAAGGACACCGTACAGGGTTTGCCTCTTTCCCTCCATGATGTGAGTCCCAAGCATCAGGGTCAGGCCTTCAGGCTTGGCAGGTTCTAATGGAAAGTTCTGTCTCTGCAGGCAACCATCAATATTGTTCTTGATCGAGTTGGAAAAACTGACCCTGTCACCAGAGGCATTGAGATCACTGTGAATTACCTGGGGATCCAGTTTGATGTAAGCCATTCCAGGTCTTCGTTTACGTTTCCTTCTGCTTTAGCCAGCCATAGCCTGACACTCAGGTATTAACTCCTGACCTTTGTAAGCAGCCAGGTTTAGCTTTCCTGTTGTCAAACCACAGGCCATGGCCAGCACTGACCTTCCCGAGTGTGACCTGCTGCTGCAGGCCCTGCTCAGCCGCCCACAGCTGCCCACCACTGCCGCTTCTCCCCAAGTACGCAGACCTTTCTCCACAGTGACCTCTTCAAACTCACAACTCACCCTTGATCTCCTGGTAGAAAATTAACAACTAATTAGTGTTCTGAGATAGAGCTGAAATGATTTCTGCTATAAGAAGCAGTCTTTATCAGTCAAGTAAGGTGGACTTGGACTAAAGTTGAATTGTCACCTATGCACAAAGTAGGGTTGGTTTTTTAAATCGTTTCTCCCTATTTCATAACACCAGGCATAAACACACCTTTTTTTCCAGTTCAGTGTCTTTATTCAGAGTATAAGGTGTTTTCCAGATGACATCATTCGGGCTGATGGTGTTGCGTCTCCTTGTCCTGGTATGGACTGCTTAGCTTCCTCTGAGCTGGGATGAGGGTGTGCATTGCCCTGGGTCCCCATCTCAAGGGCAGCTAGATAAAATGAGCATGCAAACTGTGCTGCAGTCCTGAGGAAACATGATGCTTTTGTTCTTTCTGAGGAGGGTCTTACTGGGTAGCATGGCGGGGGGCGGGGGGCGGGGGGTACCTCTCCACCTTCTCAATAAGGAGCTTTCACTGAACTTGACCTTTCAGCTGGCACGTTCCCAGAATCTGCCCAGCCCTCGCTCCAAATGCTGGTGTTTCAGGTGCATGTGGCCGTGCCTGGCTTTTAAAGGAGTGCTTGGAATTTCAGCTCAGGGCCTCCTGCTTCCCAGCAAGCTCTCTCCACTGATGAGCCATCTCCCCAACCCTTAAAGTACCCATCCTTAATGATAGGCTGACAGTGTGTTCTGCGTGCGACAGTGTAGCAGCTTTTCCTTCAGGTCATGTAGAATTCTAGTAGTCCATGTGCTTTATTATTGATGCCTGTGTGATTTTCTCACTTAAATTTCACCATGCTTACTGGGCTCGTTGGGAGTAGGACCCTGAGGAAGCAGAGGCAGTCAATCCCAGAACTCAAGGCCAGCCTGGCCTATAGAGCAAGTTCTGGGCTAGGCAGGGCAAATAGTGAAATCCTGTCCCAAAAACAAATGTTTTCTTTACTGGGCTATACTTCTAGAAGTGAGGGCTCACTTTATCTGTTCCCGCCCTGATTCATCTCCTGCCTCTGTGGCCATGCGCCTTAATCAGCCTTTAGATGGTGCTGCAGCCCTGGCCTCACACCTGAGCACAGCCAAGCCCAGATTCCCAAAACTGCTTCTTCCTGTCACGCAGTGCAGGGGGAAAGAGCTCCACTGTGTGTGTGGTTCAAGTGAAATTCACTGAACTCCTTCAGCGATTGTTCATTTGTGGCGTTGAAACCAGGATTCCCAGTACCAGGTCCTCTTCTGAATCCCTCTGCATGCATCATGGTAGGACCCCCTCACCAGGGATTAGTGTTCTCTCACTTCTGTCCTTGCCTTCTTTGACCCCTAGGACATGATTCAGTGTGCTGACTAAGGGAGCCAATTCGGTCTTCCCATAGGTACCCACCACCTATAGGTATTTACTTCAAAACCAGCCAGCTGGACCAACGTCATCAAATTCACATTAGCCCTGGGCTCTGCCCAGAAATGTAATAGCCTGTTCTTCCTGTTCTGATGGCAGGTGAAGTTCTGGTCTCAGCACATTTCCTTCATTCTTGTTGGGATAATCATTGTCACATCCATCAGAGGGCTGCTCATCACTCTCACCAAGGTATGTGTGTCACCATTTAAATTTAATTAAATTTACACAATTTCTCAGTTAGATCCTCAGCAATAGCCTCAACAACTCAGGTACAAAAAATAAAAAGACTTGAACTTCGGTAAGTTGTGGGTAAAATATGACATCTACCAGCCACAGATACATTCCCAGGGTAATAAAGGTCCATTCTTGACCTGTCACATCTAGAACCAAACTAGGCTCATGGTATATTCAGCAGATACTGAGACAGACATTCAAGGCTCGAATGATTGTGAATCACGTGTGGAAAAGATATGGAAGTCAGGGAGCAGAGGAGAGCATTCGGCTCTTCCAAGCAGCATAAGGCAGGCCACATGGTAGGGAAGAGTGGGCCCTCTCTGCTAGAGACCCAAACACTAGAAAAGAGATGGGGGCAGGGGAGGGCTCCAGACATCTAGCCCAATCTGGACCGGGCTCAGGGCCCTGTGACAGCTGCAGGTGTATGGACTGGTGCTAACGCTGTCAAGGGCGTCAGCTTCCGAAACCGAACAGCAGAGGGCGCCTTCATTGTCTCACGCTAAACCAGCCACCACCCCAGGCGGAAGCGGGTTTCTCTTGAATTTTAAGTTGCTCTCTATAGCCTCAACATCTGAGCGCCCTGTGTTTTTTGTGCTATTAAAGGTCAGTCATGTAGCATGTTGTTCATGACAGCAGTCTTGCTGCACCTGTGTTCACCTCTCTCTCTCTCAACAGTTCTTTTATGCCATCTCCAGCAGCAAGTCCTCCAATGTCATTGTCCTGTTGCTAGCACAGATAATGGTAAGTTTATGGACCTGCTTTTATGTCTACAATTATAAAATGCCAAAAAATATGGTTTTGTTGGGGAGAGTTTTTGAGACAAGGTCTTATACAATCCTTGCTGGCCTCAAATTCCCTAGGTAGTGAACAGTGGCCTTGAACTCCTGATCTTTCTGTCCCTACTTCCCAAGTGCTGAAATTTCAGGCATGCACCACCACAGCCAGCTTAGAAGAGTTTGGGTGTTTGGGGTTTTTTGGTGCGGTCAGGAGTTATGAGCTTGTGTGTGTAAATCTGAGTCCGGTTGCCTGTGGACTATGAAAGAGGGTATCTGACCCCCTGGAATGGAGTTACAGGCAGTTGTAGGCCACCCTGAGTGTGCTGGGAACCAGCCGGGAACTCCAAAAACTGTACGTGCATAGCTAGTCACCGAGCAGTCTCTCCAGGCCAGAAGTGTTTTTACGGTTTAAGTTGGGCTGGTACAATGGCTTGCTCAGGGCCTAACAGGGTTGCCTCCAGGCCTGATGCCCCGAGTTCAGTACCCAGGCCCACTGTGTAGGAGAGAACCAATCCTGGCAAGTTGTCCTCTGGTGTCATGCACACTGAGGAAGGTACACACCTGTGCACAAACGATCCAAGAATTTTTATTTTATGTGTATGGGTGGTTTGCCTACATGTAAGTATATACACCATGTGTGTGCCCGATACCCCCAGAGGCCAGGAAAGGGTGTTGTAGCCCCACCACCAGGACTAGAGGTACAGAAGGTTGTGCGACACCACGGCGTGTTAGTAATCAAACCCAAGTCCTCTGAAAAAGCAACTCATCTTAACCACTACTATCTCCAGCCCCAATAAATAATTTATTTTAAGTTTTATAATTAAGGTTTGCCCTGGCCTGCACCTCACTCAGAACAACTTCTGACTTAATTGGCTCAACTCCACAGGGAATGTACTTCGTGTCCTCTGTGCTGCTGATCCGAATGAGCATGCCCCCAGAATACCGCACCATCATCACAGAGGTCCTGGGAGAACTCCAGTTCAATTTCTATCACCGCTGGTTCGATGTGATCTTCCTGGTCAGCGCCCTTTCCAGCATATTGTTCCTGTATCTGGCTCACAAACAGGCCCCAGAGAAGCACGTGGCCCCCTGAGCACAGACCCACTGCAGGCGCCATAAAGACCCAGTGGGATACCAGGACTCAGACTCTTTACACAGACGTACCTGTGGAGTCTGCTCTGTCTCCAGCACGTGCCTTCTTCCTGAGATACTAAGGCACCAGAGGAGAAAATGCGCAGCATTCAGCAGGGAGCACCTGTGGGCCTGAGACTGCGGAATGAGGGACAGGGCAGGACGGTACCCTGGAGCTCCTCAGCAGACGGCTTCCCTTGAAAAGTGTCAGTACAATCAGCGTTGGTGGCACTCTGGCCTTAGGTTCATGTCTCACGTGCTGCTTGATGCTATGCTACTGTGGTCTACTGGGAAATGCATCCCTCCCTCCTCGCCCAACTCTACCCCATCAGAAAAACAACCAAAGTTTGTTCTTTTCTGGGGAAGGGATAGGCAACTGAAATAGATTTTACCAGAAGAGGTTTTAGATATGCCAATTTTTATTTCCTTTTAAATTAGTGAAAAATGAGTGTCCTATAGTACCAGGGTCACTACATGGTCTTTCCCTGTTCTGAAACATGAGCTTTTCATCAATAAAAGGAAGCTGTGGATTTTTCTTTTTAAATACTCAAATTCAATACAAGAAAATTATGAAGTATATTGCCTGGAAGTCTTTTATTACTAAGGTCACAGTGTATACTTGTCAGGTTTTGGGCTTCTAGAAGCAAATGAAAAAGCATGAAATGTTTCTACAGAACAAAGGCACTATTCAAATTCAGATACTGTTAGCCAACTGGGAAGTTGCAAGCAACTCAAAAGCATAATGCTGCTTAGCCACAGCATTGCTACAAAAGCACACTTCCAACAGGATGTCTGCTTGGTAATCAACTAGCAGCACTCACACACACACATTCACACGAATCACCGCCAGGTGTCTAGCCTACAGAAGTAAGGTTTCATCAACAGAAATGGAAAGTTGCACTTTGCAAAACATCACAGAGAAAGAACCTGGCCCCGCCCTCCAGCTAAGTGAAGCATAAATAAGCCACCTGCAGTAGTGCCCTGTGACGGCAGACAGTCCTGTGGGACAGATAATTCCAGAGGTTTCAGGGTCGGCAGACCTCTCTGGAAAAGCAGATCTGGACCCGAAAGAGGAAACCACTGTTCTCTTCACATCTCTGTGTCTTCAGAGTTGGAAGAAGAATTCGAGGTTGTGCTGAGAGTCTGTAAAGGAAAAGCCAAGGGTTTGCCTGAGCAGGAGCTGCAAGCCTGTCGGGGAGAGCTGTGCACTTCTAGATGTGGCTTGTTTGCAGATTACTATCTCATTATCTAGCTATGCATACATACCTATATATGTATATATACACAATCAGATTTCTACAAGACCACTATAGCTACAACTAAGAATTAATACAGTGGAAAAGCATGCTGAGACTTCTCAGAGGCCTGCCATAATTTTCCTTTTATGAACTTGAATATCAGTTCACTCTTGAAACTCAAGTTCGTCTATGAAAATTAACCAGAAAAAATTCTGACAAAAATCATGGTAATACCTGCCTTCACTTCACACAGCTTCTAATGCCTCTTTGTTCTTCCTCACCGTGAAGCCAGACACAGTTCCGATCCCCTTATCCTGGAGACAGCTGTACACACTGTCTGTTTTACAAGTAGACGCTGAAGCAGAGCCAGGACAGCCCCTGGCCCAGGACTAGCTGGGACAGAGCCAGAACTCGTTCCACATAATTGAGTCGGGTTCTTTTGGTGGTCTCCATCATAATTTTGATAAACTCATCTCTTCACTTACTGCCTACCGCATGCTAAGAAATTTAACCACGTGCCACAATCCCTGCGCTCAGGGGGCTGAGACGAGAGGGTTGTGAGTTCTAGACCAGCCTGTGCTCCACAATGAGGCCACATTTCTAAGAAGACAATACAGTTGTCCTCTACTACCTCCTCTCCTCACAAAACCTCGACAGGCTGCTTACCCTGTGTTATAGTTACTGTTTGGGAAACACAAGCAGGAGGCATGGGGACTGTTCCCCAGGGAAGCGGGTCACAGAGCATGGTCACCACTCACTCGTGCCTTCACCGTGTGGGAGTCGAGCTCCACTTCTGCTGATGTTTCTCCTTTGAGGGCAGGGCAGTTGACCAGGGGGTCAGCCTTGGAGGAAGCGATGGGGAAGTGGTCATAGGTCTTCCTTCCACGGACCAAGAGAGTGACATACTGGCCGCTGTTCTTGATCCTTTCAGCTACTCTGTCATAGGGTTCGTCCCGCACATCCTCCCCGTTCACCTGGATGATCATGTCCTTGTCCTCCAGCCCCGCCCTGTAAGCAGGGCCGTCCTTCTGTACCTGTGGACACAAGCTCTGTCAGTTCCGAACATGGCTGACGGTGTGCTGGGCAACGTGCTGGGCTGAAGGCATTAGGCCCCATCTTAGGCTCCCAACTTGAGAGCTGCAGGGAGGTCCCCCAGCCCTCCAGGGTACAGAAACCAGGACACACACATACGAAGCGGACAAGTAGCACAGGTGGGACGGGCCACAGCGGCTAGTGTCAAGGCCGCGTGCGGCCTGTGACCCTAACTGGGTCCCGTACCTCTTTGATAAAGCAGCCTGGCTGACCCTGGATGGCGCTCAGGTGAAAGCCGAAGCTGTCATCGTCATCGTCCTTGCTCATCATACAGGCCTTGAGTCTCTGACCTCCCACATCCTTTGGAGTGTCTGAGGGTGAGGCCTCAGGAGGGGCAGGGTTGGGAGATGGGGCCTCCTTGACAGAACCAGCAGAGCCCACAGGCAGTTCTTGACTTTGGCAGTAGAGAAGTGGAGAAAAACGAGCCTTTTAAAAATAAAGGGGAAGATTCACATAGGAGCCGTTACACTTCATTGAATGTGATGGCTGTCTGTTCCTCTGTCGTTATAGACTCTAAAGTTTCTTCACTACAGCCACGTACAGACACATGCCTGTGCCTGAGATATAAACAGTTCTATACCAGATCCCACAGCTATCTAACACCACTAGCTTAACTCCACAGAAGCAGGCAAATCACCGAACACTGTCTGCACTGCCCCTTGCGGGGGCACCTCTGAGGGGCTGGCCCACGGCAGCCTTGCTCTTCCTGCCCTTGAGCGAGATGGTCTCCAGCATGTTATAGAAACTAAAGAACATTTTGGAGACTGATGAAGACTCCACACCTCCACACCCTGATAATTCGGGAGGTGCCCACATTCGGCAGCAGAAGTAGATTCCGCCCCTCAGCCGCCTGCCCCCCCCCCCCCAGGGCTGCCCTCAGCTGTGCTTCAGCTTTCTGTTTCCCCAGCACTTCTCCCACGCGGTAAGTACTTCTGGTCCCTCTTCGCAGCCATAGCCGGAAGGAAAGCACTGAGGGCCGTGAATACAGAACTAGAACGGGAAATGTAATTTTTATTCTTGTGCGTGCCATCCTTGATGTCTCTGTGCTTGTCCTAGTTTCCTCCTTTGCCTTATGTACTTATGTACCTATCCTCTGGAACACCTCTAGCTCTGGGGACAGGTCTCCATGGCCGGAAGCTGGTCAGGACTTTACCCTGGCCTGCCAAACATGCCCTGAGGGGCCCCTCTCTGCTTCCCCAGCACAGAGACTCCAGGTTGGTGCCACCACACGCAGCATTTCAGCACGTACCCTGGGGACCAAACTCGAGCCCTCACTCTTGAGCCAAGCACCTTATCAACTAAGCTAAATCCATACCCGACTGTCTAAAGTTGTTACTTTAATAGAGTTAAACTTAGCTGGTTGAGGATTTTGCTTGAGTTAGGGGCTAGACTTGGGTGTGCTATTGGCCTGCTCCACAGTTAATTGAGATCAACAGGTGTCCAGGACAGTTGTTAGAAAACAGGACATGGAGCAATGGGGGAGGAACACTGTCCGCCTGGTCGCTATGGCAGCTCAGCGGAAATGAGCCATGCGGTTCATCTGCCTTGCTCCCCACGGAGCGCGGCGGCAGCTCAGCGCCTGCACAGCCCTCAGTAACGCAGGCTACACTCGCTGTCCCCCGCAGGCAGCAGCTGTCTGCTCCTGGGACCAACTGCTGGTGTCAAAGCACACCAGTGAAAGGAACAGCAGGGAGGCTTTTCATCCGTCCTGGAGTGCTCCAGCTGCAAGCCCGAGGGGAGTGTTTGGCTATTCGCTGCTGTATCTCAGATCCACCCCACTCCACCCCACCCTACCCACAGCCACCTAGCAGGAGGGCGGGCAGACTCTGCCCTCATGTTAGCCAAAACGGCAGGTTACACTGACATCAGTGAATATTCTATCAGACTTTATTTTCAGGAATTACAACAAAGCCCTCAAGGCCAGCATCACCTTACAGCATAACCCACTCGCTCTAAGTAGTAACTAATTTAGTCCTGTCAGGACAGCTTACCCACGGTTTCAGTAGCAGTGCCTTGTGGCTGCTCTGACTCAGTCAGTTACATAACCTTAAATGGTTTTGAGTTATCAAATATGTTCTCAACATTTCCTCTTCCAACAACTTCAAGTCAGAATGGTATTTTAAAGGATCCTTGTTCTTTCTTGTTTGCTTTTATTCCTCCTAATCTGACTAGGAGGGTGTGTGTTTGTGGGTACAGGTAACACGTGTGTATGCAGGGAACAACCTTGGGTGTCCTCCTACCTTGCGACGTCACTAGCCTGGGCCCCAGGAACTGTTCTGTCCAGCACTAGGATTACAGTAGACACCACCACACGAAGGTGCTGGGGTCACACTCAGTCCTCATGCAAGAAGTTTTCTGACTGAGCTACAGTCCCAGCCGCCTTCATTGCATCATCCTGTCAGCTATTCACCATTCCTTTAAACCTTCTGAAAATACATTAAATATGCACACGTCTCTTCCCCAATGTGGTAAGCCAGGAGAGGAACAAGTAAGAAGTGTCTGTGTGTGCATGTGCGCCATTAGAGACTTCTGTTCGGGTTAGTATCCCGACACCAAAGATTCTCTAGGTATGGTGACTCAACTAGATAACAAATGCATTCTCTTTTTTCCAACTAATTCTTTAATTGTGTGTACAAAAGTATCTTGAAAGATCTAATCAAGATTTGGGAGAACATGTATGGTCTAATGAATCAAGTCTGAGAACTTGGGTTCAAATACTGACTTGAGTCTCTGCTAAGCTGGGTGCCTCAGCAGGTCACCTGATGCCAGGTCACCTGATGTCTAAGTGTGGTCTCGGAACTATGAAGAGGCAGTGTCGCCACCTTCCTCCCTGCCATGCCCTAAGGAGCTTCTGTTACTATGTAGCACATAGGAGACTACCATCTGCCTATGTGTGGCCAACGTCCCGAGGTGCCCCAGACATCTGTTAAACTGGACTGAACCCCAGTTATCATGATAAAATAATTTAAAACCTCAGCATTGGGACTGGATATGGTCAATGATAGAGCACATGCCACTCTCGCAAAGGACCCAGGTTCGGTTCCTGGCACCCACATCAGAAAGTTTCCAGTTACCTCTCCCTTCAGCTCCAGGGGACCCAACACCCTCTTCTGGATGTGGGCACCTGCTCTCATGTGCGCATACACACACAACCACATGTATACACATAATTTAAAAATTAAAATGTTTTTTAAAGCCTCGACACATGCAAACAGCCATCACAGAGTTAAGAGGGAGCTCTTCACTGGCCTGTTCTCAGTAAGCCCGTTTCTACTGTGTACTGAGGACCTTGTGACAGCATTCCAGGGCCACGGCAGTGTCTCCGAGGACTAGAGCTTCTGTGACTGGATGGGTGAAGATGCTACAGGTCCAATGCCTGAAGACCAACTCCTTCCCCACCTCTAACACCCTGATAAACAAGTTGGAAGGTATCAACCTAAAATGTAATCTCTGCCAACCAAGGGCTAAATGCTGTCATAGTGTCTGAGGTATCTCTGCCTGACTAACCTGACTCTCTGATGTTTCTACAAATGTATTTTTTAACCCTTGATTTATACCTTTCTTTGTTCTGTTACTATAAAAAAAAAATCCACTAAACAGCTTCCATTTGATTTATGGACCTGAGGTAACCTAAATCTATGGTCTTAGACCATGACCACTTAAACTTAAGTCCAAAATAAATCCGTGTTCATTCTGAGGCGAGAGCTGGGTTTTGCATCAACGGCAGCTAATAAGCTTTTCCGGATCTGTACTCAAGATTGAAGAGGCCTGGGGCCAACATCATCACATCCTTTTATCAGGGCTAGAGTAATGGCTCAGTGGCTAAGAGCACTCAGCCCTTGCCGAGGACCCGAGTTCCGTTCCCAGTACTCACAGCAGGTGGCTCCAGGAGACCCTCGACACCTGCATGCACACGCATATACACGCGTGCAGAACCCACCACACACACACACACGAATCTAAAACTCCATCAGTTCACGCCTGTGCCAGCTTGGAGAAGCCCAGGCCGCCTCTTTCCAGGTTCAGATTCCTGTTCTTCAGCGCTTATCCCAGAACCAGCAAGAGTTAATTCAGCTAATTTACACATCCAAATCCTTTGGTGCAGGAATTCCTAACACTCTCCAGCCACTGCCAGTTTGAGCCATGATTTGGCCTTAATGGCTCTTTCGACCCCTTTCAGGTTAAGGAAAAAAGTAACTCGGCCCAAAGCTGGAGGGCGGGGGTGATGGACCCAGCCTTGATGCACGGATGCACACACTGGAAGCACTCACCAGCCTGTAGATGCTGTCCGCCTCCTTGTCCACCACCAACAGCTTTGTCTGGTCTCCACCCTTTCTGATCATTTCCACCACACTGTCGTGACTAAGGGCTTCCACAGACTCGCCATTGACCGCGACTACCAAGTCATCGTTCTTCAAGCCGGCTGCCTCTGCTGGGCTTCCAGATTCTACATCCTTGATGATTTGACCTGCCCTCCCCCCACAAAGAAAAGTTACCAGAAAAGCCCCCCAAAAATAAGCTCTGGGATTTCTGCTGGATCCCAGGCCTTGGCAAAATAGCTATGAAGGCATGCTGGAGCTTTTCTATTTCTCCAGGCCACCCCCACCCTCTGCACCCCAGGGGCCTACAAATACACTCTAGCCTGCTCTTGGAGCACACCCAGCAGCTAAAGCATCTGACGCTTACTTCTGACAAGGTGGCAGGCTAAGCAAGTTCCTAGGACATTCGTGGGCATATTTGCAGCCATCAATCTTACCAAGCAGGTAAGCCACAGAAGGGACAGGGGCCAGTACTAGAGAAGTGGAAGCAGGAGGGTCTCAGGTTCAAGGTCAGTCCATACACAGTGAGGCCCTGACGCAAAAGGCAGGGAGGGAAGTGAAGAACACAAAGGCCTTTGAAGCACTGCCTGATTTGGGGGTCACAGCCTGTGCCCCAACAAGCAAGGCTCAGCCACTAGTGCTCCATAAGCTGATCCTAGGCCTAGGGACAGGCTGCTGTCCCGGCACCTCACCTTTCTGTTCAGGGGCCGCCTTCAGAGAGAACCCGTAGCCATCGCTTCCCTTCTTGATCGCCACCATGCGGGGCTGGTGGGGCAGCAGTTGCAAATTGGCTGTCTCCCTCTTGAATTGTGTCTTCTCTTCACACTGGCGCCTGGCAGTGTCCTTGTCCACCAGGAGGAACACGACACGCCTTCCTGCCTTCTTCACCTGCAGCGAGACACACCGATGAGGGGCAGCAGCCCCCATAGACAACGCTGGGAGGAAGGCTCGCGCGGCCGTGGCCTGAGCATGTGCGTTCACGCTGCTTCCTCCAGCCTGACTGGTACTAAACCCGGACTTCAGAAGTTCCTCATAAGCTTTAGGCTGTGTACTGGTTTGAGTGGTGATGGAATCCATCCCTTGCCACCCAGCACCACCATCCAGAAGGTGTCCAGCATGCCCACGCATGCGCACTACACTGAACCAAGCAGCCATCCACAGCCGGCAAACACTAAGCCTTATCTGTAGTGTCCCTTCCTCTGCACGCATAGCTGAGGCACTTTAACTCACACGCTGGACACAGTGACTGTAGTAAATAATCAATTGTAACTACACATTGGAGTAGCAGTGATTTGAACTCATGAACCACCCACTTCTGGCAGTTTCCATTACTTTCGGGTGCAGAAATGGAAACCGAAGGCGAGAGGGGACGGCAGAGCCCTGCGAGCTGCCCGTGCACTACACCGCCTGCTCTGTACCCTTGATTCAGAGAGGCTCTTCACCCAGCAGGCTCACCCGGCCCTGCCACCCACCTCCCTGTCGCCTCCAGTGAGTGGAGGGGTAGGGAAGGCAGATGAGAAACGCGCTGTTTCTGGGCGTACCTTTTCCACCACCTCCTCATGACTGGCGTTCTCTACGTTTTCTCCATTCACCTCCATCAAGCGGTCGTCTTCCAGGACACCGGCTGTCATGGCCACGCCCTGAGGCGTTATGTCACTCAGGTACACGCCCTTTATACCTGGAAGAAGAGGGGGAAGAGTCTACTGCGCAGAAATGCTGCCCTTCTGGCAGGAAAGAGCTCCCTCTCCATACCTCTAGAGCTGACTTACATCGCCATCAGCCTCAGCTGGTGTTAAGAGAATGTCTCAGTCTGAAGGAAAAGCAAGACTCAGTGACAGGCGGGAGAGGCTGCTCAGAGGGTAATGGCAGTGAGTCTGACCGCTAGGTTCAATTCCCGTGTCCTCACAGGGGAACAGAACAAAACTGATTCCCACAGGGTGTCCCCGGGCCCCCATGCCTTCAGCATGGTGTGCATGCATTCACACATGTTGGAGGACTTGTGGCAATCCTCCCAGTCAGGAAAGCCATTCTGAGCTCGGCAGTAAGGTGCAGGACTCCCTCTCCCTAGAAGAAGAGTCTCTTGCTCTCTGCCTGACCCCATCTGGGGAGTGTCTTCAGACACAGACCCCTGCTAGCTCTCCCCTCCCTGCACCTATAGGATAATTAGGTACTGTGTTCCCGTTTATATGATAGGAGCATACTGTTTCATGCAAATCAAACATCCTTGAAGTGTCCAGTTCAAGGACGTTTAACCAATTGTGTATACCTGTCCTTGGAGCCCCCTTCCCCAATGGGTGTACAGCCTTTGTTGTCCGGAATTAAAGTGGAACTAGCTCCCTGAAGTGGCTCCCAGAGGGCTTGATCTCCATTGTGCCTCCTGCCCCTCCTGCCTTTGTGGGCTGCTGGGAAATAGTCCCCCAGGCAGGAGGAGAAATACACAAACACAAACTCACACAACCAACACAAGCTTTAAAAAGAACTATATCTGGCTTTGGCCTCTTGAACCAGAAAGTACTGTTCCAATCCCCACCCTGCATCAACCTGTCCTTCTATCTTTTCGTGTGTAAAATAGAAGTCATCATTCCTTCCCCTTTAAATGGTTCTCTCACCAAGCATCACACACAGCAGGAGTCCATAAGCCACAGAGTTTCAAGATCAGAGAGGAGGGGGGGTGAGGAGAAGCACTCCCATGGGTGTGGCTTAGGTGTCCACCTGAAGGAGTGCTAGTAAGGCCTCCTAGACACTGGACTAGACATTTCCCTCTAGACCGAAGGCGGCTTTCGCCAGCCACGTTTATCACTTGTGTGGAGTAGGAGGACCTTCTACTCCACCTCCTTGAATGCTTAACAGTCCTCCAGTTGCCCATTGAAACACAAGGATGACATCTTCAGGCCAAGGATCAGATCACACCTCTCTGCAGCTCCCTCCGTGATGGGCCTTGCCAGCTCTCGGCTTACGATGCCTGGGCCCTCGGTGCTCCTTTGTCACACTATATTAACTAAATTCCACGATGTGACGCTCCTCTCTACCCACAAGGTAATAAAAAGCAGACCTTCCCTTTGTTCTGGGGTTTGGAGATAGCTCTGAAAGCCGCTCGCGGAAGGCTCCTCTAGACTCCGCACCATTCTCCTCACGTGGTGGGTTCGCTCACTCACTCACCCATCCATCCCCTTCTTCTCCCCCTCCTACAGGCTTTAAAGGGAGCCATTCCCTTCCCTTTAAGACTCCACCATTTGACAGCCCATATACTGTATTGTCCGACACTCTCCCTCCACCCTGAGGCCCACTTATGGCCTTGAGGCCCTCTCTCATTCTAATAAACCTCCTATGTGTCAACTTCCTCTCCAAGCCAACTGCTTCTTCATCTTTTTTATATTCAATATAACCATGTTGTAGTTTGTCACACACACACACACACAAACCCAAAAACATTCTCTTCATAAAGCTAACCACTCGCTGCATTAGGACAAGAGCCAAATAAGTAAACTGAATTTTGACTTTCTAGTTTATTTTTATTACATTTATGGACACACACGGACCCACTCACTCATGAGCGCGCGCGCACACACACACACAGCATCCATATGGTGGGCAAAGTTGGTTCTCTCCCAACAAGTGGGGCTCTGGGGATTAAGCCCCGTCAGGCTTGGCCGCCAGCACCTTCCACAGCCCTCTGCTTCTGTTTAACACTATTTTACTATTAATAGATGTCTAAGAAACGCCAAGGTTCTCTGGCCTTCGGCACCGCTGAGCTGAAGACAGACATAAGGGCCGTCTCTCACGGTTAATGTTTGTCCCTTGCTAGAGGTGTCTTGACCTCTGAAGACCACTTTAAATTGGCAAATAACCTTCTCCTTTATCTCTCACCAAACCATGACCTACCATCATCCTTCCCAGTAGCAGAAAGAATGTGGACAACACTAGGGTCAGGTAACTGTTTAACTCACCTCCTGGCCCCTTCTCATAACCAAGCTAATTCCTGAAGGGCAATTAAGTGTCAGCATCTTTTTTGATCCTACCAACCTCTTCTACCTGTCTGTTTAACGATTAATGATGGAGCCGGCCAGCTAGCCTGGGCTCCATATTCCAGCCAACAGGGCAGCCTGGCGTGCTCCTCTGAAACCACAGAAACAGGACCTCTGGGACGCATCTGAGGTAAAGGAAACATCCGAGGAGAATCGAGACTGGACCTCAACTGAGAGTACTACCAGTCACAGGAGGATGGAGTTTAGGCAGCGGCCTCGGCAACTCTGTGGGGTCGGAACATGGCAAGATGCGCAACATGTTGAAGAAGTGAATGAGCACGTGGCCTCTCTGGGCCGAGAAGAGATAGCAGTCTACTCATGAAAAATCTCCCTGCCTCCCCTCCATCTTCTATGTGAGCTAGAGAAGAACAGTGAAGCCAGAAGTGGTGGCGCACGCCTTTAGCCCCAGCACTTGTGAGGCAGGGACAGATGATCTCTAAGTTTGAGGCTAGCCCGGTCTACAGACGGAGATGAAGGGCCACCGAGGCTACATGGAGAAACCCTGTCTCAAAACACCACAAAAGTGAGTGAGCAAAATGAAGAGGCGTCAGCCCTTGAACTCAAAGGCCCATCCTGACACTTAGGGAGAGAGGACACATCCCCCAACTTAGCCCTTGCAGCTGTTGATGTGTCCAAAGCCCTGTTCCCTCTCTGTATAACTACAGAGAAAGGATTCATGCTGGAGAAGAAGGAAGAGAGAGTGATGTTGCTGTGGGCATTCATAGCGACTGCAGAGAAGCAGTCACTAACCAACATCTGTCTTCCAGAAGGCTATTGTTCAGGCGCTGCTCACCTTGGACAGTTTTCAGAGAGAAGCCGAAGCTGCTGCCCTCCTTCACCAGGTAGCAGAGGCGCGGCTGGGTGCTGTTCACCGTTCCATTCATCACGGGGCCTGGTTTCTCATCATTCAAGGCCTGCTCCTTCTGGCTTTGATCCAATCCTTGCAAGTCCACCTGATTTTTAATAGCCTTCTCATAGGAGTCTCCATCCAGAACCAGCAAAGTCACTGAATTCCCACTCTGTCTGACCAGATCCACCACCTAGCAAGAGAGAGGAAGTGTTAAGGATACCCTGCCCTGATAGCAACCCCTCCCCCAGTCAACTGCAGGAGGAGGATACCCATCGTGTGTCCCTGAAGATACCCTAGGCAGAGGGGTACCCTGCACCAACACTCCCAAGTATCTAGGAGGGTTAGGCTGGGCCCCTGGCACTGTGGGGATCCAGGAAGCCCTTGTGAGGGCTGGTCTTTCCCAGAGATGAATGCTCCAGAGGAGCTGCTCTCAACCTGTGGGTCGCAAGCTTTTGAGTCACATATCAGATATCCTGTACATCAAATATTCACATCACAGTTCATGACAGTAGCAAACTTGCAGTTATGAAGTAGCAACAGAAATAATTTTATGGTTGAGTGTCACCACAATATGAGGGACATCAGGACGGTGGAGAACCGCTGTTCTAGAGAGCACAGTGGGGCGTGCATCCCAGGTCTAGGGGAGCAGCAAGAGGAGAATGGAATGGGGCAAGGCCAGCCTCTGCCACATATCACCACATGAAGGTTAACAAGTAGGTCGCTTACATATGGCTGCCTCATCTGTGCAATCACACATGCCTCACAGGACAGGGGTGTGCTGAGGGCCATTAGGTTACCGGGATAAAAAAAATCGTCTGGCACTATTTCTAGCATACAGCAAAGGGGCAATGTTCGGCTCGACACTAATATGACTTCAATCTATTGCTTGATTGGTTCTCTAAGAGGGCACATGCCGTGGCACATGCATGTGGAGATCAGAGGACACTGAGAATCAGTTCTCTTCTGATTCCCAGGGTACGTCCCAGGGATTGAACTCAGGCCACCAGGCTTAGCAACAAGCACCTTTACCCACCGAGCAGTAGTGGCAGTAATCTTATGGTTCTCAGTTACTTACAAGCAAATAGGCTGTTCGACATAAAATATCCTCATAAATTCCTGCCAGTGGCAGCCAGAAGAGGATCAAGCTCTACTGACCCACAAAAGTGTAATGGGATCTGGAGGCTGGGAGATGCTGGAAGACTCTGGCTGCCCACTCACCTGCGCATGCTCTTCCTTGTCAACAAAGACACCGTTGATTCTGAGGACCCTGTCCCCGTCCAGGAGCCCCGCCTTCTCTGCTGGGCTCCCCTTCTCGATCACTCGGACCAGGTGACCCTCCGTGTCCTTCTCAATGCGCAGGAAGAAGCCGTAGTTCTGCCCCTCTTGTTTGGACAGCTTACACTGTCTGGGATTGTAGGTGGAAGCCATTTTCTGTGACAAAAACAACTGAATCAATCCATGGGCCCCTGCTGCAGCGCGAAACCTAGCTGCAGCGCGAAACGCTGAGCACCGGCGGACATAGCCCACACCTCTGCTTGTCCAGTTCCGTTCTTCAGCGTAGCAACGCTGGGCTCCAGGGAGTGTTGCACAGACCATGCTCACGATTTCCAGAGCCATCCCCCAAGACTGGCCTCTTTAACTCACTCTAGACCCTTGTCTTCAGCCGGGAACTTAACACAGATGCTCTAGCTTCAGTAGCCCCAACCAAACTCAACTCTGTCCTCTGCCCTAAAGAGGGTTAAGTCTAAAAACACGTGATCCAGAATGTTTAAGAAACCAATCCACCTTCTTTTAATTACCACACAAAATAGGTTTCATTTGGGCATGAGCTGGTGCGTGTGCGTGTGTGTTTAGAAATCAGAAGTCATAGCAGGGTGTGGTGGCGTCCAGCACTCAGGGAGGCAGAGGCAGGTAGATCTCTATGAGTTTAAGGCCAGCCTGGTCTATGAAGTGAGTCCAGGATAGCTAAGGCTACACAGAGAAATCCTATCTTGAAAAAGAAAGAAATCAGAGGTCATGTCAGTTCACAGATCTACCAGCAGGTCCAGCAGCCCTTATCTCTGCCTCTGTAGTGAGACTGCAGACACACATCACCATGCCCAGCTTTTTCCAGGCCTTTATGAGGTCTCACGAACTCTGATGAATGATTCCACCTTCCCAGCCCCTCATTAAGACATTCTCACACCCCAGTCCATGGGAGAGAGCCAACCCTTGACACTATTAATGATATTCTGCTATGCTTATAGACAGGAGCCTAGCAGAACTCCTGAGATGCTTCACCCAACAGCTGATGGAAACAGATGAGAGACCTACAGCCAAACATTACACAGAGCTCAGGGAGTCCTATAGAAGAGTGGTGGTGGGGGGGGGAATTGAGGAAGCCAGGGGGCCAAGAACTCCACAAGATGACCTACAGAGTCAACTAACCTGGGCCCATGGGGGCTCTCAGAGACTGACCCACCAACCGAAGAGAAGCATGGGCTGGACCTAAGCCCCTACACATATGTAGCAGAAGCACAACTTGCTCTTCATATGGATCCACCAACAATTGGAGTGAGGGCTGTCTGACTCCATTTGAATCCTGTTCCCCTAACCAGCCTGCTTTGTCTGGACTCAGTGAGAAAGGATGCGCCTAGTTCTGCAGCAACTTAGTGTACCAGGGCAGGTTGGTACCCAGAGGGGATCTCCCTCCTCTCTGAGGAAGAGAGGGGAGAATGGGCGAGGGGGAATATGCAAGGGGAAAACTAGAAGGAGAGGAGGGGGACTTCAATCAGGATGTAAAGTAAATAGATAAATTTTAGGAAAAAGACATTCTCACACATGAGCGCTGCCCACATCCACCTCCAAGCCGCACACCTGCACTCAGATATCTGATGAGCCTTTCAGGTTCTAGATGTTGAGGATAGACCTGTGATTAAGCAGAACCTCATGCTGTCTTTCAAACTTGACAGAATTTTCATAATTGTATTTGTAAAACAAAATTCGATATGTGTCATGCTGCAGAACAACTGAGTGACACAAGATGACACAGTAAAGGGTCTTTGGGAAGAAGGGATGGACTGGGAGAACTAAGACCGGCTCCCTGGGGAAATGATTTCCCAAGAGTACAGGGCTTGGGGGAGTCGGGTGAGGCAGGACGGGGCAAGGCAGGCTTCAAACAGCTAAACAAAAACAAAGCCAGGCTTCAGAGCTGGCCGATAAGCTGGTAATGCAATGGAAAGATGGGTGCACTCAGGCTCATGCAAGCAACCCTAAGCAAAGTGGAGGAACAAAAAAATATGTGAAAGTAGGTGGCAGTTCTAGAAGGAAGAGGCTCAGCTGTGGAGGTCTGTCACTTTAGCCTTCCTGCATCACTGCTGCATGATGACATGTCTGAACGCTGAGCTTTGGCCTAAGCAGCAAGACATTGTGCTCAAGGATCCGTTTCCTCTTTCTTCAGCCCCCAGTCCATCTGCTCCTTGATGAGGAAATCTGAGGGCCAGGCCTCGATGGTGGGTATATAGGTAATCGGGGAAGACTTGGAGATTCTAATACATCCCAAGGTGGCTCTATTCCCCATCATCAAAATACTGAAGGTAAAAAGGAAGCCATGACCCCTGTTCTGAACTGACATGGAAAAAAAAAAAATCAATATTTTTGTTTTGTTTTGTTTTTTTGAAACAGGGTTTCTCTGTGTAGCCTTGGCTGTCCTGGACTCGCTTTGTAGACCAGGCTGGCCTCAAACTCACAGAGATCCTCCTGCCTCTGCCTTCCTGAATGCTGGGATTCAAGGCCTGTGCCACCACACCTGGCTAAGAAAGTGAATTCTTGGCAAGAAAGTTATTTGTCTGTGGGAAGAGTAACCAAAGCCCTGGCCAAGCAGACACTCAGAGGCGTTTGCCCCTCATTCTTTAGACTCTCACCTTTAGACTCCATTTTCTTCCAAAACAATGGGATTCTTGCTACCAAGAAAGAATGATATACCTGGGTCTGGAAGAAAAGCTCAGCGCATTTAGCAAGTGAGGAAACAGAGGTTAGAAACACAGAGCATTAAGAGGCATCTCTGCCAGGCAGCCGAGTAGAAAGGATCCAAACTGCTAGTCTCTTCCCACAAAAAAGAACTAGCTTACAGGGCCAGAAGATGGCTAAAGCCAAGGCAGGCCGGGACATCTCTGCTCACAATCCACACAGTGACTGCAGAGCTTCGGGTAATATTCCCCTTCACCAGCTCCTGCACAGGCAAGCAGGAAGCCAGAGCTGGAAGCTGGGCCTACAGAGGTCAAGGTCACCGAGGTCCAGCTTAGTTGGCAAAGGATCAAAGGAAGTCCTGCTTCGGCCTCAGTTTGTTGTGTCCGGGGCTGGAAGCTGCAGAGCTCCCTTCACACAGCTATGTGGAGGAAATCTCCTTGTTCCCGACACAGTGGGGCCTGTGGGAAGGCCTGCCTGTCCGGCCAGCCTGCTCCAAGCAAAAAACTATCCTAAGACTCTGTTCCACCACTAATGTTTCATGTAGGTGGAAATGTCCCAAGCGGGAATGCTCATGAGCCAATGCAGACAGAAGCGGGCGGAGAGCTGTTCAGAGCCATTTGAACGTCAGCTGTGACCTGCGGAAAGGATCTGAAAACCTCAGCCTCAGCGGGAGCCTGGCAGGAACATAAACTGCTCCAGACACAAACGTGAATGTGAGCTCCCCAGAACATTTCCTGCTCAAAACACGCCCTTTGATCCCAGCTCTTGGGAGGCAGAGGCAGGTGGATTTCTGAGTTCAAGGCCAGCCTGGTCTACAAAGCAAGAGCCAGGACACATAAGCAATCAGATATGAGTGCTGGCTCTTGCCTTACCAACATGAGGACCTGAGTTTGATCCCCAGAAACTGTTGGTGTAACCCCCAGAGCTGGGAAGGTGGAGACAAGCAGTTTCCTGGGGTCCATTGCCCAGCCAGCCTGCTCTAGGTGAGAGGTCTGAAAAGCCTCACTGACACGTGCACATACCCATACATGTGCACAGGCACATGTAAAACAAAACTGTTTTGCCTAACTCCTGTGAGCATCTATATACTGATATACTGATAGAAAGACAGATTGCTTCATAAGGTCTCTCCATGTAGTCCTCAATGTCCTAGAAACTCACTCTGAAGACCAGGCTGGCCTTGAACTCACAGAGACCCACCTGCCTCTTTCTCCCAAGTGCTGGGATTAAAGTCCTGTGCTAACTCTTGTGATCTTCTTCTTTTGACTTTTGTTTGGAGTTCGTTCTTGTTTTGTGGTGCTCGGGTCCAAACCCGGGGCCTGTACTCTATCACTGCTGCTTGTCCCAGGCAAATCCTTCCTTCAATAGCAATTCCTAGAGAAGACCATCATGAATCCCAGCACCCTCTCCTCACTCCGGGGAGTTGTCCAGCCCTGCCAAGTGTGCCAGCTGCCTCCTTCAGTGTGAGCACAGAGGCCGGTCTAAACTGCGTAAGCCCAGTGACCACAAGGCACCACTACCAGCAATCAATCGTGCGTGTGAAAACTCAGTGTAGGGCTGGAGAGAAGCCTTGGAGATGAGGAGCACCAGCTGCAGAGGACCTGGGCTCAGCTTCCAGCACCCACATGGCAGTTCGAGACCATCTGTGACTCCAGTTCCAGGGGATCCATTGTCCTCTTCCAGCCTCCAAGGAAACCAGGTACATAGACATATCTGCATGCAGGCAAAGGCTCATATACATAACGTTAAAACACAAAATAAACGAACTCAGTGTTAGGTAAGGTATACCATCTGACGCTCATGGTCAACCACAAACCGGATCTCAATCCTGGTTGTTCCTCAGAATCACCTACACAGAACCATAAATACACACTTGGTCTCCACCACACATCTCCAGGCACAAGTAAAGAAACGAACCTTTGAGATCACCCCACATTAACTCTTCCCCACTCAGGGACAACTCTCACAGGTCACGGAAGAAATGTCATGGTTGGATGAACTATTAACACTCACCTAGAGCTCACCCATACTCCCTTAAGCCGAGGTGACAGCCTGGCTAGGAGAGGCCCTTGGTCACCCTGTGCAGTCCTCAGGGTCCAGCTGTGCCAGAAGTGGGCGGCTGACCACAGTGTCCGGTACAGGAACACACAGCAACCTAAAGTCTAGACCTGTCATCTTCCTCCCCACGCACTAGTTAAAACCAACTGTGAGCCAGACATAGAATTGAGCAGATGAAAACTATTTTTAAACTATAGGTTTTAAGAGAGTTTTGATGGCAGCCCCAAAACTAACTGCCTTAAAAGCTAGCCAGACCTGGGGGTGCACACCTTTAACCCCGGCACCAAGGCAGACAGGACTCTGAGTTGGAGGCCACTCCACACCACCCAGGTCTACATCTTCAGACCCTATGTCGAAGAAAAGAGAGAGAGAAAGAAAGAAGAAAGAATGAAAAAGAAAGAAAAAAAAAGAGAAGCTAATGCCATGCCCCCCCTCCCTCACCCAGCTGCACTCAAGGCTAAGAAACCTAGACAGCCAGCCCTGAGGAGAACTGACCACTGTTAGGATCCCAAACACAAGTCAGGCCTGTGGCACATGCCTATAATCTCAGCACTCAGGGAGGCAGAGGCAGGCAGATCTGAGTTCAAGGCCAGCCTGGTCTACAAAGTGAGTCCAGGTCAGCCAAGGCTACACAGAGAAACCTTATCCAAAAAAAAAAAAAAGCAAAAACAAAGAATCACAAATTTTGATTTTTCGCTAGAACTTTTTATCCCACACCCAATTCATGCGTTTGTGCCAACTCTGACCACCTCAGACTAATATGTAAAGCACCCGGTTCTCACTCCCTTCAGACTCAACTAGCTTAAGGAAAAGAGTTGACAGATAATTCCCATGGACTGGAGAGATGCCTCAGCAGTTAGGAGCCCTCCCTGGCTAGGCTGCCACAGCATCTGGGGTTCAATTCCCAGCACCCACATGATGGTTCACAATTGCCTGTAACTCCAATTCCAGGGAACCTGATGTCCTCTCCTGGTCTACGCCAGGCATGCGATACACAGACATACGTGTATGCCAAACCATGAACAAATTAAAGAGGAAAGGAAAAAATTGCCAGTACAAACAGTATAAATGCATAAGAGCTGCACCGTGGAACAAATTAAGGACTACTTTATAAACTGATGGGGGTTTGACTTTAACGAGGGATGGGCAGGATTTCAGCAGCACCAGAGGTAGAGCGTGGCTGATCTAGAAGGGGGGGCAGTATGGCTGTCAGGGCACGGAGGGGTAAAGTCCTCATGCATGCTTAAGGAAGAGCTAAAATTCCAACCAAAGGGAAGCCTGCAGGTGGCAGACGTGAAAGACTTTCACTTCCAGCCCGGGTATGTGGCTGCGGTGAGACGGCGCATGGGACCTCTCAGCACCTTTAAACAGAGGAACAGTACCATCAGAGTTGGGTTCGGGAGTGGTGGGGGGTTGGCCTAGAACAGACATCCTGGAGGCAGGCCAGAGAAAAGGCCATCGCAGTGACCCGGCAGGCGGTAAGGGCCTGCCTTGGCCTAGAAACAGACAGCAGGCTGAAGAGGGCAAGGGCAGGCAGAGGACCTGAACAGGGCACTAAGCGATGACTGCATTCATTCAGCCCTGTCCCTTCAGATTTCTCCATGTGGAGACGGCACCAGACGGAGCTGGTGCAAAAGCACAGGTGTCGTCAGTGCACACCGCCAGGACCGGCTTACAGGAGGGGGCCGCAGGAATGCAACAGGGTGGCAATATGTCTGTCAGGGTCACATGGCTCCCTCCCCTAGGCCCTGCTTGCTCTCACACAGGTACTCTCCAGACACCCGCTTAGCCTGTCTGCTTTGCCACAAGGGCCAGTTTTTATGACTCCCCTGGAATGTCCTACCCTACCCAGTCTATTCTAGTAATCAACTCTGGTGTCTGTTCCCACCTGCCAGCTGAGGACTCCCTTTCTGGTAAGGACTGAATGGTGGTCCTGCCTTTGAACCCCAACATTGACCATATCCCCAATGTGACCAGTTAGAGATAGGAACTTTAAAGTGGCAACTAAAGTAAAATTAGGTTATGAGGATGAGACCAAATCCAGGAGAGCTGATGTCCCTTATAAAAGAGGGTGAGATGCCAGGGATGCCCTCACACAGAAAGACACACAGGCACGAACACAAACAACGGGAGGTCACAAGAAGTCTCCATCATGAGAGCTGAGGGAAAACGCCTGAGAGGGCCCAATCCTAAAGATGTCTCTGTCTTGTACTCTAGCCTCTAGACTTGCAAGAAAATGGCAGTCTGTAGAATGACACCTGTCTGTAGAAGCCCGTTAGAATTCCATTACAGCAGCCCCATCACCTTTCTGCCTCACAAAGCAGGACTCAAAGGACGCCATAGCATGGCACAGCTTTCCATAGGCATGGTGACACACAATTGTCATCCCCACATTTGGGAGGCTTAGCAGGAAGAGCATGGGTATGAGGCCAGCCTGGACGACACAGTGAAACCTTGTTTCAGAGAAATACAACGGTACAACTGAGGAGCAGGGTGCCGAAGTCAGTTTGTAATGGGCTTGAACCAGGGGGCACAGCAAACGTTCTCCCGAAGCTCCGGTGATGGTGGACTGGAGTCTTGGTCCAGGGCAATCTGCATGGCTGTGCCCTGGTGACAGTGTGACAGGAAGAGACATGAGGATAGAGCCTTGAGGAGTTCCTAGCAAAGAGGAATGATGAGCAGAAAGGCCAGGTTTACAGTGCCATCCAGAGAGGAACAAAACCAGGAAACGCCACTAGGCTGAGGAAACAGAAGTCCAGAGAAGAGGATGCTCAAGAGGCAGCAACCGCAGACACATCTGGAGTGGACAAATGGCAGCTGTTAACAGGCGGTTTTGGTTTTGTTTGTTCTGAGACGGGGTTTTTCTGTATAGCCTTGGCTGTCTTGGGCTCACTTGTTAGACCAGGCTGGGCTGGAACTCAGAGATCTGCCTGTGTCTGCCTCCCAAGTGCTAAGATTAAAGGCATGCACCACCATGCCCAGCCAGATGTTCCCATTTTAACCCTAAGGAAACGGTCAGTATGTGGGATGCGATGGAAAGCACAGGAAGTGATGAGCAGGGAGAAATGGAGGAAATGGGATAAAGGAAACAGGGTCCGTTTAACTCCTTCCTGAAAAGTAGCAGGAGACCACAATGGACACCAGGAGCAGGAAAGGGGGGGAGAGTGCAGACTAGAGGTGCAGCGTGAGCTTGGCATGCCAAGCTCTTGGACCTGACCGCCAGTGTAAAGGAAAAAAGACGAAAGAAACTTTTTCCTTGGCTGAGGTTTAGAAACGGAACACTGGTTGGTGGTGATCAGCCCAGAGCGGGGTAATACTGGGGGGCAATGCGAACTAGAAGGAATGAGGACGAACCAGAAGAGCAGGAGTGGGAAGTCGGGGTTTGGGGAGGAAGGGGGGCCTACTGTGGACTCTCAGAGTGAATTAAGGAGATGTCCAGGCAAACGGACGTCTTCCCTGAAGGAGTGTGGAAACTGAAAAGCCACTACCCCATGCCTAAAGTCCTAAGAGAGGAAGCCAGGGGGATGAATGTTCCTGAAGTCCCCGCTCCATCTTTCTGTCTTTTCCAGGTTGGATATTTAAAGCAATCCAACTTTTCTTTTTGTTAGTGGTTAGTGAAAGGGTTCGGTGCATTTTCATTTCCACAGGAACCTTTTCTGGAGGCAGGATCTCACTGTATAGACATGGCTGCCTTGGACATAGGGATCCACCTGTATCAGATTCCAATTGCTTAAAGACTCATACAATACCCAGCTTCAACAGGAAACTCATCATTTGTACCACCAAAGAACAAGCCAGAACTGCCCAACAAAGATACCAGACTTGGGGTCAGAGAAGTTAAGAAGCCATGCGAGTTCCTTAAACAGAGCAATTCCAGTAATGGAATCCTGTAGCCACGGCCATTTATTGTACTGCGTGGCTTTATATCCACTTCCCCACAGCTCCTATTCTGAGTAAAGCACATTAGGAAGGACCATAGTTAAACCTAGATCTATCTAGCTTTGAATCCCAGGAAACGCCTTGCTGACTGAGGATGTAGGTGACGCCCCGTATGGAATGTTGAAATCCATAGAGTCTGGAGTGCGGAAGCCACTCCATGAGAGCCACGGGCCCTGACCCAACGCAATGGCTTTCTTCTGCAGCAGCGGTTCTCAACCTTCCTCATGCTGCCCCCTTTTGATACACTTCCTCATGTTGTGGTGACCCCTCCAGCATCAAATTACTTTCATTGCTACTTCATAAACTGTGATTTTGCTACTGTTCTGAATCATGATGAAAATATCCGATACATAGGGTATTTGATATGTGACCCTTGTGAAAGGGTCATTTGATCCCCCAAGGGGTCACAGCCCACAGGCTTGAGACCTGCTGTTCCCATCTCAGCCACTGGGAAGAGCAGGTGCCTGTCCCCAGTGAGCTGCTCAGACGACACTGAGACTTGCCCTGACTCAGGACAGCCTGTGCATCGGAAAGCCAGAGAGCCATGTGCTGTGCGGCAACAGGCTCCAACAGGGCCCTAAGCGGAAGCCAGCAACGAGGCTCCTGAAGAACACGTGAGGATGGGGAAGCTGGAACAAGCAGACTTTACACGCCGACATCTGGCCCGTGTGTGGACCGTGGCCACCAGGGAGTGCTTAGGGAACGGGTCTACTAACCTAGGGAGCACCACCGAAGTTTAGAGATTTCATAAAGAAAGGAGGACAACAAGGACTCCACCCTATAGCAGGAAAATGTGGTCTCTGATCAGCCGTGGCCCCAGAAACAACGGCCTGAGTGCTGCCTGTGTGACGGTCCGGATGGAGCAGGACCTTTAGCATGGTAATCTACCGCCAATAGTCAGAAGTTCCTAGACTCACCATAATCTTATCTAATAATAATTAGAAAGCGATTGTGTGAGCAGAACGGCAGGGACCGCAGAGCACCTACCCACAGGCTCCCACACGAATGCCTGCTCCAGGAACGGCTTCACTGAAAGGTAAAGGCTCACGGGACAGCCCATGACTGACGTTTAACCTAGTCACTGAGCCCGTGGAAGGGTCCTCGATTATACAACCCAGGACAGAACCTCAGGTGAACAAACTGTTCCAATAAGGCAGAAGGCGGAGGGGGGGGAACAGGGTCTATATGGCGACATTCAGCCTGGACCCGGTCCACCTTCACTGGCCTCCATGCTTGTTAGAAAACCTGAGCACTTCACAAGAGCAACGCTCCAGGAAGTTTAGCCAGAGTATCTGCCCACACGTGCCTGCATCGCACGCCTATGTGACCTGAAAGAACGGAAGTTGCCAGGCTGTTAGGAAAAAATACGGTTGGTGGGGGGGCTAAGTCCAAAATTGTAAACAGGCTGTGCATGTCCTGTGCAGTCAACCCCGGCAAAGGGCTTCCTACTGAGACGGACACAGCCGTCTCTGCCAGAGCCTAGTAGGGCTGTTTCTGCTAAGGGCACTAAAGGAATCACGTTGTACGGCTGGAGAGATGGCTCAGCAGTTAAGAGCACTCACTGCTCTTGCTTGCAGAGGACCTGAGTTCAGTCCCCCCCCCCCACACACACACACGATGTCTCACCGAGATCTGTAATTGAACTAATGTATTCTGAACCCCGTGGGCACCAGGCACATATGCATGTATATATATGCTGGCAGACCACTCATACACACAGCATAAATGAACTGAAAGAAAGGAAGAAAGAAAGAGACCCTACCGTAGCTCAGCTGATACTTCAATAGAATCTCTGGCCAGCAAGACACAAATGCACTTTGATTTCATGCTTCAAAAATAGCTTACCTAGAGCACACCTTACAATTTTGGTGCAGGTGTCAGATCTTAGGTCACTCAGGCTCCTCCTTTGAAAAGCAACATCTGTGTGAATTCAACCAATCAAGTGTATTTAAGTGGCTAATAATACCAAAACAGAAGGAAAAGCAAGATCCTAAAATACAGATTTGCTAACTCAACCTCCCCACTGTGACAGCGGCTATTTGGTCTTAGGCGGGGATAGATTCAAAATGCAGGAATTCATGGAGGCATTCCACCGAGCATTATCTAGAGAGTTGTGATGGCAAGGCCCAGTGAGTAATTTTCATTTCGCTTTTATGATAAAGAATAGAATTTCTTATACCAAAGGTCATTTGATCTGCTGGAACCTGGGATCCTCACTACCCCAGGCTCCAGCAATGATATTTTGTACTATATTCTGCTCTGCGAGTTCAATGCCCTCCACACTTTATTGCTTACCTAAGAGTTTCGGGAGCTGCCAGAGAGATGGAGTCAAAATGTGTGAAAACAGAGGCATGAGGAAAACCCGCACACTGCTCACGGCACTGGTACTCGAAATAGCTAAACCCTCTTGAAGGTCAGCTATAATAGGGGTCCCCCATCTTATACGGTACTTAAAGGTTTTCTTTTCTTTTTTTAATGCAGGACTCCCGTAGCCCAGGCTTAAAACTCCCCTTCAACCTTACATTCTCTTGCCGTGCCTCCTGAGTGGAGATCGCAGGCATGTACCAGCACACCTGGCTTATGCGGTGCCGGGAACGGAGCCCAGGGGTCAGGCCTGGGGCTTGTGAATGCTGGGTTGGCATTCTACCCACTCCCTGAGCTTGTATTCCTACCCACTTCCATTTTTCACACGCCTGCTCTATTAGAGTCCTCCTGCCTCTAGATAAGCTGTCTTACTGGTCAGCCTCTAAAACATTAAGCAAAAAAACCCCCAAAGCAGAGGTCCCCACTCAGGTATGCAGCGCTTGCTGGGCTCTGTTTACCTCAGTACCCAGTGCTGCTCCTCAGGAGACATAAAGCCGAGCTCTGCATGACCACCCACACCCAGCCTGCCCTTTGCTCATGCCACGCGCTCTGCCTGGGTTGCCTTCCCCAATGATGCTGACTACTTATTCACAAGGAGGTGCTGACTCAACATTTTTTTCCACATGAATGAATTCCAGGCCTTGCCAGGTCCAAGCCACGATTCACATCCTTGCACAACTAACACACTCTTGGGGGTATCGCTCCATCTTTAAGCATCCTGTTCATATTCATCAAGGTATACTTAGCGCCTACAAGGAGGCAGGTGTCGGGCTCAATCCAGATCAGGTAAGACACTGGCCTGCCTCTAGAGAACCCAGAATCCAGTGGACAGAGTTATAAAACACAGCTACAAGCACTGACGCAGCTGCTAGGGTAGTTAAATTGTGCTGTCCTTCAATTAAACCTGCACAGTCCTTCCTAGGCTACACACTATTTATGAGTACTTAGACCCAATGAGGCATTTCATAGGGCGGGGAGGGCCTCCAGAAGGCTGGTTTCACTGTCCAGGTATGCCGAGCGTAGACTCTGATGTGAGGTCTGGGCTCCTTCCCCAGCCCCAAGGAGTACACTGTACTGTGGGATCAACACTGTGGCAGGAGCAAGACCCATCCCAGGCCGAAGAGCGCACGTTATCTTCATGGAGCAGTGAATGGCGCAGAATCACCTCAACGTGTGTATAGGATGAAAGAAAGGAAATGGGGCAGTTGGACAGTGAAGCACCTTGGAGTCAGGCCTGAAGATTACAGACATTTTAGCCGTTTCTGTCAGAGTGGGCGCCCGAGCTCCTTGTGATATGTTCAAGCTACATAAGCATTCTGTATGGCTGGGGGGATTCCATGAGCTACTCCTGGTGTTTGTTGTTTTTGGGGTTTTGGGTTTGTTTGTTTGTTTTTGTTTTAACTTTTGTGTTCCCATGGCTCCACCCAGCTTTACAAATACAGTATCTGTTTCAAACCTAGAGCAGCTATGAAGTAGGCAAGATGTCATCCTTCCTACTGCAAACCTCTGGCCACTGCCAGACCTCCCACATTCTCTGCAATCACATACATCACAAAGGGAACCAAAGACCATCATGACTCGGCACGTAAGATGTGGAAACATTTAACTTTCCCAACAGTGAGACCCGAGTCCCTCCTCGTGTGAGAAAGAAACGGACTCTGAGAGTGCCGCACACACTGAACTTACTAGGATGCCTACCACGCAAGGAGATTAAGCTGAGCCGGGTAAGCCAGGCATGGCGGCGCACACCTGTGATTCCAGCACTCAGGGAGGCAGAGGCAGGTGGATCTCTGTGAGTTTAAGGCCAGCCTGGTCTACAGAGCAAGTCCAGGACAGCCAAGGCTACACAGGGAAAACCTGCCTCTAAAAACCAGAGCAAACAACAACAAAAAGTTGAGCAGTCTCTCCAGAAGAACCAAGGAAAGGAGAGGCTGAGAGCTTGAAGGGAAATTGTCTGTCCGCATCTTATTACTCTCACCCATCTTCCATTCGAAAATGTGAGTCATTTAACCAGGATGTGAGCAGAGAAGTCCAGTTCTACATTCGGACAACCTGATGGAATATCCGAGTTCCTCAGCCTCCTGTCCGAAGGAGTAGCTGATGAAAACGAGCCGTGTCCCAGCTCCTTTCCCTCCACACCAAATTCCATCCACCTGAACAGCAAGGCATCTGTTCCGAGCCAGGCACTGAGACCTGGGAACAAGGCAAGGAGCTTGAAACCTAACACCTGACGAGATCAATGAGGACTTCTGGTAACACATGCTATGAAGGGATAAGAGGTAGTAATGAGATGGGGGAGGCTTGATTTAGGAAGTCTTTCCTGAAGGGAAACATCTGACTTCATCCTCAAATCACAAGAGGCCCACCTTCAAAGCACAGACCCACCTTATACGAAAGGGCCCTAGTGGACATCAAGTCTCAACTCCTTTTAGTTGTAGGCGAGAAAGTAGAGGCTCAATGACTCCAAAAGACTGGCACAAGGTCTCCTGCTAACTTTGCGGATGCCACTTCCCGCCCGCTACTCTGACATGTTTGGATTTACTCATCTGAAGAGCAAGCATCTTGGATCTGTACTTCCAGTTCCCTCAGACACATTCACATTTATAATTTCACTTCCAGAACAAGCTCCAGGAAATGATGTCTGGCTTTCCTTCGACAAATAAAATTGAGCTGAGGAGCATATCTTGTCATAAACGATTCGAGACCTCATTCGGGCACTGGTTGCCCAGACCCATGCTCTCTCCTTGAGGTGCGCAGCAGCTGCCTACCAAGTGGTCTATGATCACATCAGCAAGCTCACAAGGCAGAGACCTTACCAGAGTCAAAGATGAGGACAATTTGCTTAGCCATAGCACACAAATCCAGCACCCCCGAATTGTGAACATTGAAAGAATGCATGGCTCTCTGTGTGACCGGAGGACGGCGGCCTGAGGCAGTGAGGGCCCTGTGACTGACGGATGCAAGAGAATGCTTTCTGCACCAGAGCCACCCTGAGAGTTTTCATACCCATAAACAACCCAGGCCAGGAGTCTGCAGAACTGATGGGCTCTTAGGTCTCGGTCCCAATGCTAGGGGAAAGAGCTCTTCCCAAACATGCCTACACATAGAACCATCTGGGGAAAAACTTCAGAGCAACAGGCATTTCAGCTTCACACATGACAGAGGTTGAGAGACACCCCCCAAAGGGAGCCTGGAGGACCTCAGTTTCCACTCTGCCAGCCCAGGAATCCATGGCTTTTCTAATGGCTAAGTCTTAGGAGGTGCAGACGAGCCGCTTGTTCCACTAGCCAGTGGGAAGTTACGCGGTATGTTTTAGGGGCTGGCTGTCTTTGGAAGAGTCTCCCCCAAAATACTCGGGTAGCAAGGTCTCCGGAGAAACTTCCTGGTGGCCTGTGAGGTCTGTGGCCTCTCTCTCCATACAACACCCCACACTTCTCCTGCCCCATCTCCTATGATCCCTGGAGGGAAGCCAGCAGCTCACCAAGGCCTTCATGAAGTAGAGCCTACCCATCTCCAGCAGAAAGACTGCAGAAGGTCTGGAAGACAGTCCTCACCACCCTTAGCTGCCCCTCTTGCCACCACCAAAGGCCTGAACCCACCCCCCAAGCCCCCAGCCACTTGCTAGAAGAAGAGAACAGGGAAAGAGTGGTTCTGGCCCAGGTAGCAATCACAGAAGCCATTCCGTACCTACGGGAGAAGGATCCACTCGGCCACGAGGAGTTCTCCCTGCTGTGAACACTACTAGTCTTAGAACTCACTGGACTTTGAACAAAGATTGATTTAAAAGCTGATGTATTTAACAGGGACGTGTGGTCTGAGTTCATGTGACCTCTGTCCTGCTCCCTACCAGGTGGCCCGGTCCTGAGCTCGAAAACTTCAAGGGCCCTCAGCAAAAACAAGCCCAGCCCCAGCCTAGCCTAACAATGTGGGGAATGGGAGGGCTTCTTGGCAGCGGGGGGGCGGGGGGGGGGGCGGGAGGGGAACACTACTGGGGAGGAGGTGCCCAAGCCTTTCCAGTTCTGTCCAATGAACAGAGGACTGGGTCACACTCAACCAATGCCCAATCCCAGTAGGAGCCTCCCTAGCCAGGCTCTGGGAGGGCTAATCGCCAACCGTCTTCTCCACTCAGGCAGCCCTGAGAGCAACTTCTACCCAGAAAGCCACCAAGAGGCTAACAGAGCCCCCGCTGACAGGTCCTACCTCCTCCCACGGGAGCTCTCACTTGCCAGTTCTCTGGGGTCAGCAGCACGGCCCCGCAGGGTCCTCACTTCTTCAGGGCTGTCTCCCTTCTCCAGATGGCTGTCTCTGCTCTCCAGCCTGTCTTCCTCTTCACACACTCTGCGGTCCCTCGAGAAGGCAGCTGGCCAGTGGAAGGCATTTTCAGAAGGTCCTCTGTGGCCAGCTGATCTCTATCAGCCACACCCACACAAACCATCCTCACCTGGATTCAGCCCACACTCCTAATTCAGGACAGGAGCCTTTCCCACAGTTGTGAGAGGAGGCAAGCCCCAGGCTGTGTGGACTGGGTGGCCTCATCTTTCTTCCACTCAGGAAGAGCCCACCATTTGTCTTCCCTGTGTCTTGGCTTTGCCCTCAACCCAGGTGTGACCTAAGCCCATGGTTAAGAAGTTTAAGCTGCCCCATCACATCTGACTGCCTTCCATCTTTAGGTTGTGTTCTCTTGGCCTCTTGTATAACTTTCACAGCATCGGGGTAGACTGGGCCACTCTAGATTTACGATGAGAAGACCCGAGTTCAGATTCTGACTTTCAATTTCCAGATGTTTGATCTGGGCAGATTATCTTTCTTACAGCACTATGGATGGAACATAGGGCCTTTCCCCACATGGTAACAATATAAAATGTTAGTATGGAACCTATAAGTGAGTCTGAGCTGAGCAATCTCCACTGAGTATACAGACCTAGTTAGGGGAGGATCGTCTCATATATGCCCCGTGTGGGCTTGCATTCATTACTCTCTTCAGCCCTCTTCTTGTGACATGATATTCATCTTCTAGATAAGAAAGCTTAGATCATCTCCTCAATAACCCTGCCCAGGATCACCTGACCAGGAGGACAGATGACCCAGCCTTGGACTCCGCCCCTGTCTTCTTAGATGAGTCATTTACAGCTGTGATAAGTCTACTGCTCTCTGTAATAGCTTCATGTTTGTTCAGCCTCCTTTGCCTTCTCCAGGTGTATTTGAGTAGGGGCTGGTGATGAGCTTTGAGCTCTTCTAGAAGGTGTTCTCTGTTGTTAGGGAGACAGGGATGGGATTCCCTGAGTCACTTTCAACACCAAGATTCAGTGATCCTAAATGTGCTGGGTTTTAACACACACATACACACACACACACACACACACATATACACACACACGGCCCACCCTTAAGAGTGAGCAGTGGAAGGTCTGGTTTGTAGAGTCCTACAGATAAAGAGCTGTGAGCACAGGCTGTAACATGGGGCATGGGAGGTGATTTTGTTTCTCAAAGTGTAGCCAAGAAACTGAAGGCTTTACTATGCTGGGCTAAAGCTCTTACCCATGAGCCACAGCCCAGCCCTGGCAAGCATCAAAATGATTCCTAGTGATGCCATTAATGGCTTCTTTAGTTTGTTCATTCGGTTCAGGTTGGGGGCTTTATCGTTGGTCAGGCAGCACCTGGGAAATGCTTAACAGCCTACATGTGTGTGTTAACTGCTTATCTTGGTGTTTGCATTAAGGAGAGAGTGCATGACAGCCGAGGCCCAGCCCCAGCATCTCTACACTCACCATCCAAGGCACCTCTGTGACTAGGAATTTGCCAGAGAAATTTCTTTTTCTTCCCAGAATCTGGGCCAAGATGGCCATTTCTTGTTGCCTCATTGATCTCTTTATTCGTGCTCCATTTTGTCTATAAACTCTCCATGTTTCAACACACATATTATGTTTTTTGACATCTTTACTTCTCCTACCAGATAATCATTTCCTCAAGGACAGATGTTTGTATTTTCTTTTAGATTTATATTTTATTTTATTTTATTATTTATGTGTATGGGTGTTTTGCCTGTGTGTATGTCTGCGCACCACACGAATACCTGATGTTCAGGGTGTCCAGAAGAAGGCACCAGATCCCCTGGAACAGGATTTAGAGACAGTTGTAAGCGGCCATGTGGGTGCTGGGAATCGAACTTGGGTCCTCTGGAAGAGCAGCCAGTGCTCCTAACTGTTTAGCCATCTCTCCAGCTCCTAAGATTTATATATTTCTCACTTTGTCTCAAATGCCTAGAATGTAAGGCTACCATGTGCTGATATTTCAAGTGTGAATGAAGCACTGAATTAATCTTACCGTGACCTTGGCTCATCCCCCACACTCACCTTGCAACCTTGGGACCTCAGTTCTCTGCAGCGTCAGGCCTCAGCTCCCTAGAGTCGCTGCTTCTCAACTTTCTCTTCACTTATGGAATCTATAGAGTTTCATTTTTCTCAAAGTTCTACTATCAATTTGGAAAAAAAATTGATTGTTTTCTCCAGTGTTTTCTATGAACTTAACAAGGGAAGGTCTTCAAGTCTATTTTAGAATAAAAATGATCTTATCACTTCAGAGTTACTCTTCCTCCTTAAAGATCCAGCTTTTCTTCATCTGCAAAATATGGATAATATTGATAATCCCTGAGCACTGCACAGAAGGTTAAGAAGACTTAAGATTTTGTTTTTCCTTTTTATGTGGTGTGTGTGTGCAAATCTGTACGTGGGTTTGTGCAGTATCCAGAGGGCAGAAGGGTGCATTAGATCTCCTAGAGCTGGAGCTACATACGATTATAAGACACCCCATGTGGGTACAGACACCCCATGCGGGTACAGGCACCCCATGCGGGTACCAGGAGCAAACTCCAGTCTCCTGCAAAAGCAGTGTACGCCCCTGAGAACTGAGCCATCTCTCCCGCTTCCAGAAGACTGTGTAGCCGTCCAGAGCCATTCAGATTTAGCAAATGTTCAGTGAATAACATTACCTCATGTTTACAAGAATCAGCCCTCTTCTAAGCACACAGTGTACCAACATGAAAATGAATGAGCAGGCGGTGTGTGTGTGCCTTAAAACCCAGCAAATTTAGGGTCACTGAGTCTTGGAGTTGAAAGCGACCCAGGAAATCCCAATTCTGTCTCCTGACAACGGAGAACGGCTTCTAGAATAGCTTATAGCTCACCATTCTGGTGAGCCAGGACTTTTAGGTGTTTGGGGCACTGTGAATTACATTCTGCCTGCTGGCGGCGAGGTATCCTACGCAACTGGTCAGAAGCAGAAAAGCAAATCCCACCATTTCCTAATACTTTCCTCACCGAGTCTCATGGGGAGGTTGGTAAAAGCTGTGCAGACCATTAGAGTGGGCGAGTGAGGCTTCTCACGTCTGGAGCAACTCGCCTGGGGCCAGATCCCCTGACTCTGCCCAGAAGCTCAGAAGCTGGAGGGATCCATATTCTGGCATCCTTTCAAAACTATAGAATATCATTGGGCTAGAAAGTCCCTGAATAATGGAAAGATGCCAGTTCTCTCCAAACCTATCAGATAGACGACAGACAGACAGACATTGTTATTTCCACGGAAATTTCCCTCATTTTCAGTAGAACCTGGATAGGCTGGTTTTAGAAATGAAAAGGAGCATAAGGAAGGAAGCCGGTAAGATGGCTCAGCAAGTAAAGGCAGCTGCCATTCAAGCCTGATGACCGGAATCCCAGCTCCTTAAACACAGAGAGAGTGGAAGGGGAGAACAAAGCCAGTGTCCTCTGACCTCCGTGACCTCCGTGACCTCCGTGAGCACGCTGCGGCACACACACATGCAAATGCACGCTCAAGTGCAAATGCGCACACAATTGCTTTAAATGTCAGCTAAGGAAGGAGTTTCTGTCAAAAGTATGCACTGGTAGCGTTTACTACAATATGACTTTGGGACCAGACAGGCAAATGAGTCAATGGAATGTATTAGGAAGCCCCCAAACCAACCTACACATATCCATGTAGATGATTCTTGGCCAAAAAAAAGTAAAAAAGGTTAGCTAGGCTTTTTTCACACAAAAGGGCGTGTTTCATTTCTTTCAATCAAATACTGGTGAGATTCAGCCATGTCAATGTGTATTTTGCTTTCCCTTTAATATTAATATTTAATGATATTATAACTTTTCATTTACATAATATCTGAATACAGGGCAGTGTATAGTGGGCTGTCTGACTAGTGGTTAGGATGCTTGGCTGATTTCCGGGATTCAGCTGTGATTCAGGCTCTTTAGCTGTGTAGTGTGGTTTCCTGGCTAATGATTGCTTCTCTTCTCTGACTATGTATGTGACATGAGGTTAGGAAAGAGGTTTGTGGAGTTGTTTTGTCCTTTTGTTGCTGTTGTTTGAGACAGAGTCTCTCTCTGTAGACCAGGCTGGCCTTGAACTCACAGAGATCTGCCTGCCTTTGCCTTCTGAGTACAGGGATTAAAGCTGTGTGCCATCATGCCTTATAAGAAAATACGATTTTTGTTTTGTTATTCAAGATAGGATTTCCCTGTATAGCCTTGACTATCCTGGACTAGCTTTGGAGACCAGGCTGGCCTCAAACTCACAGGGCCTGCCTCTTTCTTCCTGAGTGCTGGGATTAAAGGCATGCACCATGATGCCCGGCAAAAAGATGTTTTTTTTAAAGATTTATTTTGTTATTTTTAATTATGTGTGTGTGTGTGTTTGTATACAGGAGGGAAGGTGCTTGAAGAGCCCAGAAGGAGGTGTTGAATCCCCTGGAACTGGAATTATAAGGAGTCATGAGCCACCTAATGTGGGTGATAGGAACTGACTTCAGGTTCTCTGCAAGAGCATGCATGTTCTTGTTTATTTTTTGTTTTTGTTTTGTTGTTGTTTCTTGTTTTGTTTTTGTTTTCTGAGACAGGATTTCTCTGTGTAGATTTGGCTGTCTTGGAACTCACTTTGTAGACCTGGCTGGCCTCAAACTCACAGCAAGCAATTCACTTGCTTCTGTTTGTTTGTTTGTCTTGGTTTTTACACAGGGTTTCTTTGTGTAGCCGTGTATGTTCTGGAACGCCCCTCCCCCCCAATCAGGGTAGCCTGGAACTCTGAAAACCCTCTGAGCCCTGGGATTAAAGGTGTGTGCCAACCCTCCCAGTTAATCATTCTTAACTTCTCTAGCTACAGGCAGTAAGTTTTAAACACTTCAGAGTACAGAAGAATAACAGAAGACACTTCCCAGGCTCCCTGTGGCTACGTTAGCAACCCAGCAACGAAGGCATGGCATACATGAGTACTTCAGTGAGGTCCTTTGCCCTCACATTTTAAAAGCTTTAAATAATGTAATACAAAATGTAATGATATTTGAGTATACAGTTCAGTGGCATTGTGTGCTTCCGCACTGCTGAGCAGCCATCATCATTTTCCAAAGTGCGGTTATTCATTTTCCAAAGTGCAGTTATTCTCCCAAACTGAAGCTCTGTGGCCCTGAACACCAGCCCTCCATTGCTCTGGCCCTAGCCCTTGCCATCTGCCTCTGTCTCTTGCTGTGGCTTCTCTGGGTTCCTCCCACAAGCAGACAGGGGGTCCCTGACCTTTCGTGATTTAATGTTCCCAGCTCGCACCCTTGTAGCAGTGTCAAGGATTTCTGCAGGAACAATGCCCTGCCATATGCATAGATGGAATTTTCCTCACCCATTGGGCAGTGAGCGGGCTGTTTGCAGGGATCTGTCAAAGGCCGCTTCCACTTCTTGTGAGGCTTTTACTGCATTCACTCACCTTTACTTCCGTGTATGTACGTGTGGGCTGGCATGTGCAGTCAGAGGACAGCTTTTGGGGGGAGAGGGTGTCGATCCTCTCCTTCCATCATGTGGGTTCAATGCATCAACTCAGGTCCTCAGGCTTGGTTACAAGGTCTTTACCTGCTGAGGCGTCGCTAGCCCTGACTTCCATTTTCTTGGATGTGTGCTCAAAAGTGGGATTGCTGGATCATATGTTTAAAAATTCTTTTTAGGGAACCATCATACTGTTTTCTTTCTAAATTGTTTATTGCCTATATTTATGAGCGTGTGTGTGCACACTCAGACACGCCACAGCGCGTGTGTGGTCAGAGGATAACGTGTGCGAGCCAGTTTCTTCTGTCTTCTGCTACAGAACTCAAACACCCTCAGCCACCGAGCCGTCTCACCAGCCCCGTGCTGTTTTCCATAATGGCCACACCACTTATTTTCACCAGTAGCCCACAAAGGTTCCCGTTTCTGCACATCCTCACTTGGTTTGTCTTTTGTTTGTTTATTATTGTGACAGTCGTCATCAGAATGGGTGTAACATCTCATTTGCCTTTCCCTAATGGTGGGTGCTGAATAGCAATATTTTTTCAAATGCTCACTTGCCACTTACACTCTTTGTTTACAGAAGCACCTAGTCGAGTCCCTCCTCCATTTTTTTTTTTAAAGCTGTTCTTCCTACTCATGTTGACTCTGTCCCTGAGTCAACTTTATGACTGTCTCCCTTTGCCTCTTTGTGTTACTGGCCTCTTCCAACAGCTAGAGAAGCCACCCATTCAGGCTGTACACGTTTGAAGGGATTTATTAGACCAGGGTCCAGATGCAGGACCGAGATAAGTGTTTTACAGCTGTGCAGGCATGGCTGCCATGTGAGACAATGCCACCCTTGAGGACCCTTGTGGTGGCTGACCAGAACGTTGTAGTTTTTTATAGCAAATGGGTTTTAGGCCAGAAGAGGCCTGAGGACCCCTGGAGAGCTGTGAGTTGGTACAACTTGGGAGTTTGCTACAAAATATTTTTTTCTTTATTTTTATTTTACACAGTGGATGTTTTGCCAGCATGTATGTCTGTGGACCACATATGTGCAGTGTTTGCGGAGGCCAGAAAATGGTGTTGGATCCCGTGGGACTGGATTGTAGACCATTGTAAGCCACCATGTGGCTACTGGAAATAAAACTCTGGTCTTCTAGAAGAACAGCCAGTGCTCTTAATTGCTGAGCCATCTCCCTAGAGTCCCATGAACAATATCTGTCTAGTGATTCCCTGTGGTGGTTTGAAGAGGATTGGCCCCCGTAGACACATGTGTGTGAAAGCTTGGCCCACAAGAAGTAGGAGGTTTGGTTTTGTTGAAGGAAGCATGTCCCTGGGGAATCAACTTTGAGGTCTTATGACCTCAAGTCTGGCCAGTGTGACACAGTCTCTCGCTGCTGCCCGTGCATCAAGAGGTAGCTCCTTCTCCAGCACCATGTCTGTCTGCGTGCCGCCATGTTTCCCACCATGATGATAAGGGAGCAAACCTCTGACACTGCAAGCCAGCCCCAATTCAATATTTTCCTCTAGCAGGGTCGCCATGGTCATGGTGTCTCTTCAGAGCAATAAAACCCTACCAAGACACTCCGTCTCCCTTTTTCCAACTGAGAGGCCAGAATACACAATCTGCTTCCACTAAAGGTAAACTACACCACAGAGCAAGAATACAGCCACGTTCTCGGCTCCTGATTGTAGCAATGTCACACTTTTGGAGTGTAGGTTTTAAGGGTCTCTGCTTCCTTTTCTGAAGGATGCAGAGACAGAGAGTGGCCTGGATTCCATCTTGAGGAGCCAGCTTCCCAAGGTTCCCTAAAGTAGTGGTCTCCTATTGCTGTGATGCTTTAACAGTTCCTCATGCTGTGCTGACCCCCAAGCGTCAAATTATTTTCTTGCTACTGCATAACTGTAATCTTGCTGCTGTTGTGACCCGTAATGTTTTCTGATAGTCTTAGGCAACCACCGTGAAAGGGTCAATTTGATACCCAAAGGGGTCACGACCCACAGGTTGAGAACCGCTGTCCTAAAGGGCCAAGGTGGAGATCATGAGGACAGCAAGGAAAGTGCTCAGAGCCTGGGAGCACCCCACCCAGAGGCAAGGGGTTGTGGGAAAGAACAGGAAGCAGTGGCCACCTGTGGCCCGACTTCAAAGGTGCCTTCCCTCAAAGTCTGGCCTCCGTGAGGGACCCAGCACCTCTGGCATCGCAGAGACCAAACCAATTGTGCCGAGAATCCTGACATGTCAGAATAGAACGGGACGACCCACCCCTGTAATCTCAGCTACTCAGGACGTGGAGGCAGGATCGCCCAATCAGGGGCAGCCTGAGCCACAAAGCGAGTTTAAGGCAACCTTGTTTCTAATCAGAGCGCTGGGGGTACAGCTCAGCAGTAGAGTGCCTGCAGAGCATGTATGAGGCCCTGGGTTCAATCTCCAGCATCACAAATAAAACACAACAATAAGAAATAATTCTAATATAACAGGAAAGAAGTCAGCTCTTACTTTCATTAGTCCTGGGAGGGTTCACTTCCTCCTGAGCCTGTCAGTCGGGATGAAGACGTTCCCGGGAAGAAAGGTGCACCCAGCCTCAGCACCCACTGCAGGAGGCTCTGCTTCTCACCCTCACAGCGCACCCTTGCTTGAACACTGACTTTCCTTTCACATGGATCACATTGGAAATGTCCTGGAGAGTAAAATAATACATCCTGAACTCAAGGTGTTCTGCATCAAGAAGGCCCCAGGGCTCCTGGTTTGTGAAAAGATGGGGTGAAAAGCCGTTTCCCCAACTGCACTGACGACAGAGTTTAGAAGGAGCCTGAAAGGGAGGGGGGAGGGGAATCCTACAGGAGTCACAGAGTAAGCTGGATGAGGCCCAGACGTGGGTGGATGGTCTTACGTGTTCTTACCTTGGTGTGAGGAAGCAGTATGGTGCATTGGAGAAAGGCACATCTTCATGCTCATGGCAGAATATGGCTTTGGAATAGTGAGGACTGCAGAGGCCGCTGGTCAGGCAGAGCTTTGGCTCTGGCCACATCTGCCACCGGGGCTGAGACACAATGGAGAAACGCAAGTGACCTTGAGGAATTCAGTGTGTGGAGCAGGGGCCAGAGGCTGGGCTGCTGGAGCAGCCTCCTCACACCCGGTCTCTCTTCAGTGGGAGGCCTAATTGGAACAGGACTGGGTACCTCAAAGGCCCAGGAGAAAAGCACAGCCTGTTCAGGACTCCACAGTTCTGGGCAAATGCTCTGCCTTCGAGCTTAAAGGACAGAACTGGAGGTCAGAATTCTTGGTGAACCATTCGGTACAGACTGGAAACCAGAGCCCAGGCCTTTTTGAGACCCGCACTGTCGGCCCACGGTTGCCATCATTGTCTCCACAGTAACACAGCCCCGGCTTGTCTTATATCGCCAGAACTCCGGGCTAACGGCCAGTAGAGTCAGGGGGTGGAGTGAGGATGAAACGCCCACACGCTTTGATGAAAGCGCCCTCTGGCCCCAGCGTTGGTCTCCTTCCAGAAAGCTGTTGGCTGTGCCAGGCCAGCGGGTCATCCTTCTCTAGGGGAAAAGCCAGGTCTCTCAACAGTCCCCTGAAGCCAGGAGATGGGACTTCCACCCCTCTGTCCAGGCTGGCCCAGGGACTCACTCCTTCCCCAGAGCTACTTATCACCATCAAAGCAGCCCAAAGCAGTGGGAGCCCTGATCAGGCTAACTCCTCACAAACACACACTGAGCCTCTCATGGAGTCAGGCAAGGCAAACAAGGGCAAACAAGGCAAAGCAGCAGCACATGTAGGCTGGGTAGGCCCTAGCACCTTCGCTGCCTGCAGGTCTGCGGTGGTCTAGTGCTGGGCAGAGGTTAACTTTGGGATCCTTGAGAGCAGTGATCAAAGAAGACAGGAGGCAGAACTGAGCTCCTGCAATTAATAAGAGAGCATGGCAGGCGGGACTCTGTCCAAGAGGGAAAGAAGACATTAAAATCATGCCGTTGGGCTGTACATGCGGCTCAATGGTTAAAAAATGAAACAAAACACTTTGCTAGCATGTATGAGGATGGAGTTTCAGTACTGGAAACAGAACGAAAACACAAGAAATAATCAAAGTGCTAGAGATATTTAATCTTCAAAGGAGAAACATCAGGAAGGGTAATTAAGTTCTCGGGGTTGTTTCGCTTTACATCCCAGGCGGCCTCAAATTCAAGATCCTCTTGAATCCACCTTAGCACCCTGGTGCTGGGATTACAGGCCTGTGTTACTATGTCTAGGTTGAGATTAGCTTTCTTCAGAGATTTGATAGCTTCCAAAGTAAACAATGAAATGAAGTGATCATAATTGCCAATACTTACCAAGGACTTCCTCTGTTGAGGGTCAGGCTCATTGTTACATACGCTGTGCCTCAGTTATCTAAATATCAATTTTTATCCCAGTTCTAAAGGTGAGGAACATTCAGAAAGCATGAGTAGCCTGCCCCAAACCCTACAGCAAGTAATAGAGACAGGACATCAACCCAGTCTGGCCCTTAAGCCTGTGACTTCATGAAGCACAAACATGATCCATGATCCATGAGCAGAATTTGGACCCACATCCAGAAATCCAAGGGAGATCTGAAGGCAGGTTGAGAAAAGAGTTTTTCAATAATAACTAAGGAATTCAACAAAAAATTCAGATGAACTACAGAGACACTTGCTCATCCGAGTTCAAAATACCCAGAAATGGGAAACAGCCTAAATGTCCATCAACTGATGAACGCATAGTGAAAACATGGCACATTTACACAGTGGGTTGTTATTCAGCTGTTAGGAAAAATGAAAATTGCAGATAAACAGATGGGGCTGGAAAAACTGTCCTGATTGAGGTAATCCAGGCCCCAAAGGATAAATATTATAAGTTGTGTAGATGTTAGCTTTTAAGCCTTCAATATGTGCGCTACAGTCTGAATAACCAGAGGTTAGCAAGGAAGCAGAGGAAAGAAGAGGATCTCCCAAGGAGGAGGAAATAGAATAAAGCATTACAGAGAGATGAAGAGGAAACTAGAATAGGAGAATTAAATTGGGATGGGATGGGGAAAAGAGTAAAGGGGGGAATGTGAGGAGGAACAATTAACACTAAAGGCCATTTGAAAAACCGTATGGAATCCTTCTACTGTAAATGTGTCCTGAAATATATACATACATGACAGGAATCTTACCGGAGTCCCCGAAGACTAGGGGAGAGAATGTCCCACCTGGAGATCTGACACCACCAAGTAAAACCTCCATTGGTAGGAATCAGTTACATGTTGTGGAGCTGTTGGCCAACAGGGCACCATGGAAACCCCCAAACATCACAGGCTACTGCCAAGGCTACTGGTTCTTCTCGGTGCATGTTTCAAGGGGTACAATGAGGCAGTGTCCTTTGGTTAACAAGTTTATCAAAGCTTGGCATAGTGTCACACGCCTTTAATCCCAGCAGAAGGGAGGCGGAAGCAGTCAGATCTCTGTGAGTTCAAGGCTGCTCTGGTCTACAGAGTGAGTTCCAGGACTGCCAGGGCTACACAGAGACCCAGTCTCCACCCCACCCCTCATCCCACCCCCCAAATAAGTTTAGTAGATGAGTTCTTAATGCCATAGACATACAAACAGATAGGCAGAGACCAGCATATTCTGGGTTTCGAGAAGAGTTCAGTCCCTAGTGTCTCTGATAGATAGCATGGAGAGAGCATTAATGGAAGCTAAGGCCTGTGAGGCAGAGTAAGTATCTTTCTCTATGGGTCTCAGAGGAGGAAGGTCCATAGCATAAGCCTGAGGTCAGGCTACAGGAGAAGGGGACTCCAGAGAAGAAAAGTGTAACTCTCAGGGTGTGGGGCAAGTATGGAGGAGGGATACTCAAGGTTGAAGTGGACCTATTGCACAGGTGGGTGGGTGTGCCAGCATGACGCCAGGGAGGACGTTCTCTGGCTCGTAGACAGGCTCTTACATGGGCTGATGGTCTCTCCCTGCGGCAGCAGGAGTCCCAAATCCACACGAGAACAGAGGCTGCAGATGGGCCATAATCTGAGCACTACCTCCTGCTTGAGGATCACAGCCAGCTCTCAGGGAGTGCCCATGAGAGTGCAGGTAAGAGCAGAATGATTGGTCATTAGCATAAACATACCTCAGGCTGGCTAAGGGGTTTGGTTGTTGTTTTCAGGAAGGGTCTCTAGTCCTACCTAATTTATGCACAGTGTATGAATCAAACCCGGGGCTTTGGGCTTTGGGCATGGTAGACAAGCATTCAACCTGCTGGTGTGTAACTTCCCAGAAAGTAACTGTTCCTACCTGAAAACTGAAACCTCTGCAAAGCAGATTAGAACTTCAATGATTGTATGGAGTTTAGAATGCTGCAGGTCAAGAGCCAATATGTAGCTTACCTTGAGCTATCTTTATCCCCAAACAGCCATTCTTTGAGCACCATGCTGTCAGACTGACATCTTCAGACAAACAGGCTTAGAGCAGAGTTCTCCTCGCCTCCCAGCTGTTCCCACTGATGTACTCGAAAAGTGCCCCGATCTGTGACTTTCTGTGAAATGTAATGAAACATTTTCCACACTGGAACATGAACCTTGGGGTGGGTGACTGTCTTAGTCTGGCTTTCATTGCTGTGAAGAGACACCATGACCACAGCAACTCTTTTAAAGGAGAACACTTAACTGGAGCGGCTTACAGTCTCAGTCCCTTATCATCATGGTGGGCAGCGTGGCCGTGCAGGCAGACATGGTGCTGGAGGAGCAGAGAGTGCTACACCTCGATCCACAGGTAGCAGAAGGGAACTGCTTATCACACTGAGCAATGTTTGGGCAGAGGAGACCTCAAAGCCCTCCTCACAGTGACACACTTCCTCCAACAAGGCCATGCCTCCTAATAGTGCCGCTCCCTACGGCCAACCATGGGGGCCATTCCTAGTCAATCCACCACAGTGACCTAAATCCCTATCCCAAGGCCATGGTCACTCATATTTGGCTCCAGAAATAAACACTCTTACCTGCTTTGAGGAGAGAGCTATGTTTCTTCATCAATACTGAGACACGGTCCTGGCTGCTTAACTGCTTTAACCTGGGAATTTAGACACGAGTTTGAGAATCACTAACACAGACATTCCTGCACATTGTTACAGACTGGACTAGAAGACAACTGTGACTCTGTCTTTTACTTATTACCTACTTATTTTGTTTTTAAGACAGACTCTAAGAGCCCTGGCTAGCCTTGAACTCAAAATCTTCCTGCTTCTGCCTCCCAAATGCTGTGATCCTGGGCCTGTGCCAAGCCTGTGCCAAGTAGTCAAATTTGTCCAATTTAGTCCAATTTGCCCAATTAGTCCAATTTCCAATTTGAAAATTCCATAATTTGTTGTTGAATATTAATAAATACTATTGATTTATCTAGAGTTAAACAGTAGATATACCCAAAACAGCTGTATACCCAAATCACCACACAGAATCTAGGATGTCTTTAGTTAACCTAGAGCACATCCTAAACCTAAGCCCGCATAGTTTCCTCCCATTCAGAATTTCCAACATTATACTTTCTTTTAGTCATCTCTGAGGTCTGATTTATCTCTCCTCGTGGTTCCAAGACCTCTCCTGTCAAGCTCTGCTCTCCTATTCCCACTCACTTCCTTTCCCTCCCCTCTGGACCAGGATGTCCCATCCTATTCTCTCCACTGCTCAGCACTAGCTAGTCGTTTTATTGATGATACAGAGAACAAATGGTGGCATGTTTACACAAACTTGAGACAGGTGATGCTTAGAATAAGCATCACAATGCAATGTCCAATTGAAACCAGATAGTAAGGTAGAGAAATCAGCATTTGAATGAACAAGGGTAAATTGTATACATTCTACAAGAACATTATACCAACATTTCCCTCTTTAAGTCCAATAAAAGACTCCTTTTCTTTCAATATAAAATAATTATAAAAGTCATGAAAACTATTAGGTAAGATTTACATGTGCAACGTCCAGTCCACGTTGCATTTGGCAACTTAGAAGAAAGTATTTGATTATCTATCCTATCTTGACAAGTTTAGAGTTCTATATCTAAATTAACTTTTATCCTTATTGGTATTACCTATTTGAAAACATTTTCTTAAATTCTAAACAACTTAAGCTTAATCGTGGAATTATAACTGTTTGGTCTTCAGCCCTACCAGAGACTTGAGAAGGAATAAAATTAGTTATTGGAGTAAATAGGAAGAGCCTGTTAGCAGCTTCTAAAAGTTGGAAAATTGACAGAGACAGTTCACTGCCTGAACAGTCACCCAAAACTCTCTATAACATTAGAGCATCATCTTCAGCCTTCTGGCTCAGAATATTTGACAGACATATATGTAAAGCAGGAACTATTTATGACTTGCTCACCCTGTCTTGGCAGAGTTCTGCAGTTGACTTGTCCTGCATTTAAGCTTGCCCATTTTGGGGGGAATTCTATCTGTCATGAAATGAGGGCATTTTATTTTTTGCCACATTTGAAGCCATCTGAATATGGAGGTTCTTTGATGCTCATTATCTTCTTTGAAGTAGGCATGGTGCTGCCAGGAGATGACCTGTCTTGTTGTCAAAGAATCTTTAAAATATTAAAGACATTTTTAAATACCATATTCTGTAGGTCTATGAAGTTTTTGAAGACTTACCTATCTTTATGTAATCAACCTGTGTACAAAATCATATCTATCTGTTAAACCTAGGATGTATACTCTTGTGATAAATTAGACATGACTATGAGTTGAGTAACAATTAACTATTACCTAATACCCTAAACAGTTTGTAATAGCAGTTTAAAAGTATTGGAAGTAACCTTAAATTTGTATCAATATACTAAAATTTACCAATGTGTTAAAACTAGAATTATTTTTGTATCAATATACAGAATCCTATACCAGAGTTAAAAATAACCTTTTCTGAGAATAACAAATAAAACCTTAAGTTGAGTAGATTCAATAATCTACCTTTTATCTTATTATTCCTATAAGATATCCTTGTATTCCCCTTTCTTTCTTTTCAAACCCTTTTTCTCCTTATCTAAGAAAGAAAGATAGAGAAAAGGAAAAGAAAGAAATCCCTGAGTCTAACCTTGTTTCTCTCTGAATAAGATCATTAATAATTTTAACCATCTCCCAATGACAATAAACATTCATAGACCCAGAAAAATAACCAAAAACCTACCCAACCCCCTTTAAAGGAAATTGGATGTCGTTCTCATGAATTTTTTTTAGCTGACTTTTTGTGCACACAGAAATCCTGTTAGGGGGCCCAAAGGAAATTGGGAAAAAATGGTTAATTAAGCAAGGATTAACATTTGTGGTCTACTCTTTGAATGTTGAGAAATTTCATGTTTAATAGAAGTCCTGTTTAGAAGAGTCTAAAATGATGGGCCAGTTGAGAACAGTAGCTTTCTTCAAAGCTCTCTTGGGAGCAGGCTTTGGTGAGAAACAGCAATTGAAGCAGCTGAGGCAGGAACAAGCAGAATGCTGGAACATGCAAGATGCTGGAACAGTGTGTCAATGTCTCAGCACGCTGGAACCATGAATTCTGTCAGGTTTGATCCAGCATCTCCAGTGTCTGGTCCTTTTGTTCCGCAAACATGTAATTTCTCACAAGCATTACACAGTCCTAAAATTATAAATGTATGAGATGTGCAGAATGAAACTAAACTGTAAACCAATTTTATCTATGCCAATTAAAAGAATGGCATAATAAATTTTGAGGATATTGTAGCCAAGAATTTATTGGCCATGTATTGTTGAAGTTCTGGCTAGAGACAATTTTGATGTCTCAGTCAGTTTTAGAGTTGCTCCCACGTGAAGGGATCAGCACTGTATGTTACCTGTTCTGTTTGGGCTTCTTGATTTCTCTCTTCTAGTGTGTGGCTAAGATCTTCAGCTGGTCAGCCTCTGTCATATCTGAATTTTTTAGTGTTGCTGAACCCATAATTTCTCTTCTCCTGTATGAACATATACAAAACCTCTTCTCCAGCATAACATATTCCTTGTTTTCCATTTTGGAATTAGGACCTTTATATGCTGCTCTAATTCAGCAGTCCTTTCTAAATTCCACTGTGTCTTAGAAGGTGTGCTACTTATCTCATTTAAACATTTTTAAATTGATAAATCATTATTTAATCTATTTTGGGGAAATATATTTCCCTTCTGTTTTATGACCATGTTTCAAAAGTTTCTGTTAGATATTTTCATAACTGTTTGACCTGTGGGGCTATAAGTTATACCTGTAACTTGGAATTGTTGAATTCCAATGGATATACATGCTGAAGCAGCATCAGCCTCAATTTGCAAGGGCATCTCCAAAACGCTCACCATCTTTAACAAATGTGTAACCTTATGATCATGCACTCCAGAATTGAAGGCAAAAGCCCACTGGAACTCTGAGTATGAATCTATGGCATGGTGTATGTATTTCAGTTTTCCAAACTCTGTAAGATGGAGCACACCAGCCACTATATGACCTTGTTCCAAGACAAGACTAAACAGGATCTGTATTTCTACTTTAGCATACAGGCCTTCATCTAGTAACTGAACCTTGACAATACACATAAAATATCCAGCCCGACCAAGCTGGCCTATAGCTGAAGACTTTCTCTTCAGCATTTCAATGGGCTGACATTTTGCAGTATCTTCAAGCCTCTGTGGACTTTTCTCATCTGGAACCACCTCTTTTAGTGTTATTGTAAGTACCAGATTGGACTGCTCTGAAGGCTCTCTATTTTGATTCAAAGATGTCCCAAACCTCTGCTCTATGGCCTTTAATTTTTCTTTACCCCTAGACCATTGTTCAATTCAAATAGGTTGGTCAGCCAGCCACCTTAGTTGTAAGGCTGTGGGGTTTTATCAGCAGTGGCTTCCCAATATGAAGTTGAAAAGAACGGCTTCTGCTGTATTTGTTTATGGACAGCCTGGACAGTCTGTAACTGTTTTTGATGGCATTACAAAAAATAATTTTAACTTCTTTATCAGGAGTATTACCTGTCTTTTGGTTTGCCTCTGAAATTGGGGGGATGTTAATCTGGGTTTTCCATTGTTGTAACAGATCTCTTCCCCATAAGTTTATGGCTAAGTCAGCCACGTATGGCCTTAATTTTCCTATTTGACCTTCTGGTCCTGTACATTTAAGCCACCTGACACTCTGTTTTACTTTAGATACAGTTCCAACTCCTTGGAAATGGTTATCCACCTTTTGAAATGGCCAATCTGGGGGCCAGAATTTAGGAGTGATAATTGTGACATCAGCCCCAGTATCCACCATGTCTTCTATTTCAATATTATTTAAAGTTATCTTTAACTTTGGCCATTGATCATCTATAGAGGTTTACCAGCATTTTTGTTTCCTTCCTGGTTTTTTTATTTATCTATAGAACTTGCTCTGACCTCGCTGTCTAATTTTTTAATGTTTATTCCCAGAGCAGTGGTGTTAACTTTCTTGTGGAGGAGTGTCCCTGTCCTATATTGGGGCCTGCAAGAGGCCCCCTTGGTGTTTTTGATAAAGGATTACCCCGTTTATCTGTGACTGCTCTGCATTCACTAGGCCACTGCCGACCCTTGCCACATCTTCTGCATAGTCTAGGACGCAAAGGCTTCCTTTTTAAATTATTTTGTTTTCCTTGTAACTCCATTTGTAGCAACCTTGCCCATCACAATTAAGACATTTCCCAAGGTCTTTAGGGGTAGCTTCTTCTATCAAGAAGTGCATGAGTGAGGTCTGATGTCAATCCTATTTCTAATCTATTCGTCTTTGGTGCAGATTTTGCTCTTAATGGCCCTTTTGCCTCTTTGCATTCAGTATTAGCATTTTCAGAAGCTAAAGATTCTATCAGTGCCTTTCTAGCTAGTGATCTGATATACTTCTATCCACAGCTGAGGTCAATCTTTGCAAAAAGTTAGTGAATGTTTCACTTGGACCTTGTATGACCTGGGAGAATGGCTCAAGCCCTTTTTTCTGATTCTTCAACCTTGTCCCAGGCACTTAAGGCTGCTAGGCGACATAATGCTAAGGTTTCTTCATTATATACAGCTTGTATCTCTGTGTCAGCATACTGGCCATCACCAAGCAGCTGTTCCTTAGGAACACTAACACCTCCGGCTCTATTTTTGTGTACCGTCTCTCTAGCCTCTTCTCTCCACCACGAGAGCCATTGTAAATATGGCCCAGGTTCTAGTGTTGCCTTTGCCATATCCTCCCAGTCCTTTGGGATTACTCTACTTCTGTTGACCAGGAAGTCAGCATTTGTTTTACAAATGGTGAAAGCATTCCAAAATTCTTGACACTTTCCTAAAATTTCCTCAGATCTAGCACTTCCACAGGGCACCATTCAGCTTCGTGATAGTCCTGTGGATGATCATCATCTGCTGGTCTCTGTTTGTTTTGTTAATAATCTCTTGAATCTCTTGTCTTATGCCTCACTTCCAACTTTTAATTTCTTCTTTATATTGTTCTAGTTGTTCTTTGTGTTGTTCCAGCATCTTTTCTAAAACCTTTACCTTCGAGAAGACATAAAAGGCTAATCCAATGATTAAAGTTAAATCGAGGACTATGATTGTAACCATAATTTCTAAATTTTCCTTTATTTCTGTCTCAAAACTATAGAAGAGATTATCAGCCAAGCTCCGAGAAGTCTGTTTTACTGTCTCTCCCATCCTGTTCGCTTTGTTTACTTAAAATTTGTGTACAGCATAAAAGTGTGATTATTAAACAATTTACCTGATCATAAGTTCCGTTCCTGGTCTGTGTTCGTTTGTGCTGTGCTGTCTCTCACAACGCTCCTGTTTATCAACTCACTGAGGCTGCGTGGCAAATGCCCTTACCAGCTGAGCCACCTCGCCACCCTCCATGGTCTGCTTTGAGCTGTTAGGAGGCTCTGCCCCAGCTCAATGCACGAGGCCAGGGGAGCTGGCTGAGAGCATCAAGCAAGCGTGCCGAGGTTTCCCGTCTAACGCTGTTTCTCCTAACTTTGAGGCAAGAGCGGTTACTACTGTCCACCATCTCCTACCAAAGATTTCTGAGCCCAGAAGCCCCTGAGGTCAGAGCAGCTCAAAGAAGACTCAAAGGCCAGGCTACCAACCTTACCTGCACCATCCAGAACTCCCCACACTCCACGAGAGAGGCAGGGCCTGCGGCTGGGGCGCAATGGACGCAGAAAGCTCTGCTCTGCCACGCCCCACCTCTCTGGAAGCAGGAAAACCTTTGGCGGCGCGGTCCAAGTCACTAGACTCACCGGACCCAATCTTGCACTGTTCTCCTTTTCTCCACTTCTAGTTAAGGTCGTCGCCTCTAGCCCCCAACCCCGGCCCGTCTCCTGCCCCTCGCTGCGGAGGGCGATTCCGGGGTCTGGGGCTGGGAGGCAGCGCCCTCTAGCGGCGCCAGCTCAAGCCGCCTGTGCCCGCCCTCGACACACCGGCACACCCGGAGCTTGCTGCATCAAATTCACGTTTGGTAAGAGTATCCTTACCCCACTCGCCACCCCCACCCCCAACCCCGCGCTCTCCAAACCCCTTCCTCCGCTCGGCTGAGGGCCCAAATACACTTACACACTCTGGTCCAACTAGGCCTCACCACCGCAAAGCCAGGACCAGCTCCCCGCAGCAGGACAGCAGGCCTGTCCTGGAGTTGGAAGAGGTCCCTGCTTGGCCCCGCACCAGCCCCAGCCCGTTCTCTGTCTCCCTTCTCCCACGGCATCCTTCGGGTACCGGTACCCAAAGCCAGCAAAACTGCCTCCACTGTCATCCTGCGCCCTTCCCAGCGCCCGAATTTCTCCTTCTCTGAACCGAGTAAGCCGCAGGCGCAGGCGTGTTCCTGTCACTGTGGGTGTGAACAGCAGCCGCTCGTGCTGCCCAGAGCAGGGCCTCGGCCAAGTCAAAACCACGCTACGCTCACGGAGCTGCCGCACTAACCCCGCATCGACCGTGGGAAGACGACACATGTTGTAACGTTTAGCCATCGATAAACTCATTTTCAGAGAGATTAAGAAACGTCTCCAACATTGGACAACTAGCAATTGTCAAGCCAGGTCCCCAACTCGACGGGAGTCTAGGGCAGCGGTTCTCAGCCTCCCTCACGCTGAGACCCTTGAACGCCAGCTCCTGTCATTGCTACTTCATAACTGATTTTGCCACGGTTGTGATCCGTGGCGTAAGAATCTGATATGCAGGCCGGTAGGCAACCCTGCGTGTCTCCACGGCCCCGGAGGCCGAGCTCAGCCACACGCGGACTCCTGTTTTAACGACCCGTCTCTCCCCCACGAACCTGACAAGTGCAAGACGGTAAGTGCTGGTCAGAAGTTTTCACTTTTCAAGAACTTCTTCTAGGATCCGGCACAAAAGCCCAAGAAACTTGGTGATGCCCCGGACCCTAGATTTTAGAATGCGCCTTCGTATTGTTTTTGACAGCTAAACTAAGTGTACTGAAACAGAATTTGATCTTGTGATACCGAGTGTCTGAGATTTGCTCAATTGGCTAGCACACTATCCGGTTTTAAATGCTTTGGTTTTGCTTAGAAGACTGTGTGTTCTGCAGTGATTTGATGGAAAGACTTCTGTATTTCCATCGGGTTCTTAATTCTTTACACCTTTATAACTTTTTATCCCTCAACACTTGAAAAAGCTGTGTTGAAATATGGGTATCATTGTAGTTCCCATTTCTTCCAGAAGTTTCTTCAACTTTTACTTTATATAGTTAAGGGTTTGGGGCCATCTTTTTAAATTAATTTATTTTTATGTATATGCACGTTTTGCCTGCATGCGTGTCTAGGCACCACATGCATGCACTGCCTGAGGTGGCCGGCAGAGGGCGTCAGTAACTTTATGTATTTCTTTATAAAACTGTATTTTTTGACTTATATTAATTTAGTTGTGCCAAATTTCTTTTTGCCTAGTACTTAACTACCATTTTTTCATCATTTTGGTTTTGAATTTCCATGGCATTACTTTTTTCATGACGCTTATTTTTATTTCAGTGTGTATTTGAGAGAGGCCCCTAGCACTTGTGTGGAAGTCAGAGGACAACTTTCAGGGGTCAGTTCTCTCCTATCACACAGGTCTTGAGGATCAGACTAAAGGGGCTCACCTGCCTCTGCCTCCTGAATGTTGGGATTAAAGGTGTGCATCACTACTACCTGGCTGTATAATTCTTATTCTGTAGGCTTTTCCCATTTTTTAAAACATTTCTGTTAAAAATTAACATGTTCAAAAAAAAACACCCAAATATAAGCATAGGTCTGCACAGGTCAGGGTCGCCAATATTACTATCATCCATCTCCACATATTGCCCCCCTGAAAGGCAGTGAAGAGCCATCACCCCCTGAGATGCCACCACATTGTCCAAAGCTCCTCTTGGGTGGCACTCTTCAGAAATACGTCCTACATGGTGGCTTCCATGAGCAGGTGATGCACTGTTAGCAGAGACCCTCACTGTTGGGGGTCCCTGTTTTTAAAGCTGGCGGAGGTCTGCCAAGCCTTTAACCCCTTCTTTGCAGGTTTTCTTGGAGTTCTTCTGTCCTCTGTTTTGCTTTTCTTTTTCTCCACTCCTTTTTCCTCTGTTATTGATTCTGTCACTCATTTCATTCTGGCTCCACTGACACACATGCAGCCTGTCAGTGACTGAAATGTTGGTATAAGGCGCATGCCTGGGTAATATTCTCTGAGTTTGAGACAGTCTTAGAGGCCTGGAAGGCTTCATCCAGTGTGTCTCTCTGCCTTCAGGAGTGTGAAGCCACAGACTAGCAAAGCCAACATTTACCTGGAATTCCTGGGGCTGCCAACAACACAGTCCTGATGGCACCTGGCGAAAGCTGCCTGGCTATCCTGCCAGCAATCCTGAACTTCTGACATGGTGGTGGGATGAAGACAGCCCCTGGGAGAACCCTGGGCTCAAGGGAAGAATGGTCCCCAGACATGTTTTCTTGTGGGAAAAGATTTCATAGATTTCTCTGTGAAGATTCCCTGGTTCTTCCAGACACGTGTAGGAACCCCTCGGTTATAGTAACTGCATAATTTGATAGTAATTTTTTTTTATTCTGTGATTATAGACAGATAGTTTCCTAAGTGTTACGGTTCTGAGGGGAAAGGTATTCTGGCAGTTGGGAGCCAAGGAACACCGCAAGGTCACACCACAAAACAAGCCTCACACAAGAGATTTATTGAGAGGGACACAAGAAGGCGGCTGCTATTGCTGGAGAGAGAGACAGCAGGAGAAAGACTATATAAGGTTTCTTGGTAGGGTGGTCTGAGACTGGTGGGATTTTGTGACCTGGTCTTGGGGCAAGCTCAGGGATTGGTGGCATTTTGTGGCCTGGTCTTGAGCTTCTTTTTCCCTGTAAAGCAGGGCCTGGCCACTCCTTGTCTTAAGGAGCTGGAAATGTCAACTGCAGTAGGTAGAGAGGCTTGGGGGCCTAGTTACTCGAGCCTTGAGGGGCTTACAGATATAGAAAGAGATTTAAATAAGCTCAGTGTGTTGGGGAAGCAGCACTTTCCTGCCTGCCTTACTCACCTGGATACTCTACAGTGCCAAGGGATGCTGCAGCCTGTGAGAAAAGAGATTTATACCCGTCTGGGGCCTTCAGACCATGGGGCCTTCAGACCATGGGGCCTGTAAACTTAAAAACAAAAATAGACAGGAAGGCTAGCTTCCTGAGAAGCCTTTAAGAACAGATAGATAGATATACAGATAGACAGACAGACAGACAGACAGATAGATAGATAGATAGATAGATAGATAGATAGATAGATAGATAGATAGATAGATAGACAGACAGATACACACACACACCACCACCACCACCACGTACTTTGGTATGTGTCTGTCTAAGTGCAAGGAGAACATGAGCTTGGAGCCATCCCGCTGAAGTCCTGCAGGCACTGCTGCCCTCACAACCAACCTGTTTTTGACCTTGTGATCCAGGAGCAGCTCAGGCCTTCACAGGCAGAGACCTGAGCCATCTGCATTCATGTCTGATTCCTTCCTCTAAAATCTGTGCCAGCTCTGGCTGGGAAATAAAAACATCTGACTCCTGTACAGAGCAATGGACAAAATAATTAGAAGATGAATTTTCTGATAACGTAAGACCATCTTTTCAAATCTATCTTTGGAGACCTGTCTGACACTTAAAAATACTAGAGTGCAAAGGCTCATAGATACACTTTTTTTTTTAAAGCAGCTGAGGGCCTAAAGTAATGGCTCAGCAGCTAAGAGAACTCGCTGCTCTTGCAGAAGACCTGGCTCAGTTCCCAGCACCCACATGGTAGTTCACAACCATATGTAACTCCAGTCCCAGGGACTCTGTCACCCCTTCTAGCTTCCTTGGACACCAGGCATGCACATGATACACACAGATAGATGCTGGCAACATGGAAAATGGACAAATCTTTAAAAAAATTTAATGCAGCTTAAACAATTTGCTAAGATTGTGTTTTAAAACAAATAAACAAACAACTAAACCAACCCTGTGCCGGGTCGACAGCTGGATTGGTAAAGCGCTTGCCAAATAGATACAAAAATGCCAGGGATGGAGGCACTGTGGCGGGGAAGGGGAAGTGGGAGGCAGGAGGGTCCCGCAGGGGTGCTGACCAGCTAGCCAAGTGCTTTCTCTCCTGGAAGGAGAAAGATAAAGGAGTTTCCTGGTCGCTGCGCCTCCCTGTGTGCCTCCCACGCAACACATATCTTATGTCCGCACATTTTCCCCACTTCCTTCCTGGCCACGAGAGCCTGTCGCACACTCATCGCAGGACAGGTGCTGTTTCACGTCTAGGCTAGGCTGTGAGGCGGTGACACAGCCTTTCATTCTCTCCCTCCAGCTCCCTGAGCCTTGTGACAGAAAGAAAAAACTCCAAAAGGAAAGTACAGCGAGGTAAAGCTGACGATGGGCACAGAGAATAATGGCACAGGGAACAGACGCCAAGTAGTCCCGGCTCCTGCAGGGCCAGTGCTGAAGCAAGCGAAGGCCCTTGCCTGCCAAGCTTCCATTCAAACCTGTGCACCCATGTGGTGGAGGGACAGACTAACTCCCACGAGCTGTCATCTGATCTCCACAGGAGTGCTGGGCCCCCAACACAATAGATAAAAACACCGCTAGAAGCTGGCAGAAGAGTTGGTATGCTTCTGCCTCTCCTTCCTTACCACAAGAGCAAGCTTGGCTTCCCCCACCTCAATGCCAAAAAACAAAAAACAAACAAACAAACAAAAAACCAAGGTTTGCAAATATGGCTGGTATGTACAGGCCTTAAATACCAGCTATGTTTTACACCACAGAATAATGTTTCTTCTTCACACAGTAAAATAAGCAAGTTTGACTTTCACCCGTGTGTGCGTGCGTGTGTGTGTGTGTGTGTGTGTGTGAGTACACTGAACACGGTCAGAGGACAACTCTTGGGAGTTGGTTCTGTCCTTCTACTGTGGGGTCTGGAGATCAAACTTAGGTCGCCAAGCTTGTGTGAGTGCTTTTAGCTGCTGAGTTGTCTCACAGCCCCAAATAAACAAGTTTGATGTTGTTGTTTAATTAATAAGAACAAGCTGGGGACAAGTGGATCTCTGTGAGTTCAAGGACGGCCTAGTCTACAGAGTGAGTTACAGGACATCCAGGGCTACACAGAGAAACCCTGTCTCAGAAAAAAAAAATGTCTTAGTGGCTATGTGCAATCATAAGACTAGAGTTTGGATCTCAGCAGCCAAGAGTTTTCATAAACACCCATAACTCAGCTTCAAGGGGCCAGAGACAGGAGGATCACTGTGCCTTGCTGGCTTCCAGTGTAGTGGAGAGAACGTGAGAACCTACCTCAGAGGAATATGTAGAGAATGACTGATGGGTGATACCCAGCACCCTCTTCTGGCCTCCACACGCACCTACACACACACCTGTGCATACCCCCACACAAGATAAATAAACCTTTAAAAGTGAATGCATCATTTTCAAGAAGACCTGTTTATTTGACACTGTAAAAGGAAAAGACAAAACAAGCAAATATGGGGGAGAGAAAGAGCGAGAGAACCAGGCACCTCTCAAGTGCTGGGGTTAAAGGTGTGTACCACCGCTGCTGCTCACGGGTCTTTTCAAAAGATGCTCAAAGCAGTTTGCAGGGTTTTCCTGTTCCTAAACTCACAGACCCTCCTTGACTTTGGACAGATAACCTCTTGTCACAAACAGAACAAGGGACAGACTCTTCCCAAAAGCAGGGACTACACGAATAAAGATAGAAACAGACAATTTAGCAGACCTAAGTAGCAAGCCATCAAAATAGACACTTTGCCTGTCATCTTCTTTGACACAGACAGTCTGAGTGTGGGAACTGAGGCTGATGGAGACCATGACCCAAGGCTGACATGCTGCAGTAATATCTTTAATAGGATGGTCGTGACATCAGTGAAGGAGAACAAATTTTAGAAGAAGCAGGGTTTATATTCAATAGATAGTTGAATGTTAAGGGAAAACCCTTTCCCTCTGTGTAGAGAAATGGGGTGCTAAGTGCTTGTGGTGGCTGTTCCTGGTTGTCAACTTGACTACGTCTGGAATTACCTAAAACCCAAGCTGGGCACACCTTCGGGGGGTTCTTAATTAAATCATTTCCTTCACTGATGTCAGTGGGACTGCATATCAGCTTTAGTAACCAACTCTGAAGCATCCCTCACTTCTAAACCCCAGACGGCTACTTTGATGTGGTTTAGAAGAGACAGTCGAAGCTTTCCTTCAACAATATTGTCTTCCTTGAGGAACAGTACCTCAGGGAGAAACTGAAGTATGCAAAAGGCCATGGCAGATTCAATGTGGCCAAAAATTTATCAATAGTATTAATCCTGGCATGGTGCACACCTATAATCCCAGCACTTGGGACGCTGAGGCAAAAGGATAATGAATCAAGGTCAGCCTGGACTATAAAGCATGACCCTGTCTCAAAAAGAAAGGATGGGAGTTTCAGGCTGTGAGTGAAGCTTAGTGTTAATGTCTGCTTTTAGAATTCTTGAGGTCCTGGCTTCTATTCCTCAATCTCCTTAAATACATATATACATACATACAAACAAATAAAATGAATATGAAAATAAATGATCTAACTACGTACAGAAGCACACACCTGTATTCCTAGCACTGGAAGGAGAGGCATTAGGACCTGAAGGTCCAAACCAGCTTCGGCTACACAGCGAGACATCATCTCAAAAACAAACTAAGATAACTGGGGCTTGGAGCGTGCTTCCGTTGGTAAAGCACTTCCCTGCATTCCTGAAGCCCCGGGTTCCAACCCAGCGACACATAGACTGAGCATGGGGGCTCACCTCTATGACCCCAGCACTGAGGAGAGGACAGCAGGAGGATCACAAATTCAGTGTTGTCCCCAGTTACAAAGCAAACTGGGAGCTACCTGGGTCGTCCTCCCCTCCCTCCAATTCTCCCTTCCTCCTTTCCTCCCTCCCTCCCTCTCTCTCTCATACACACATGCAAACATACACCATTAAGATAAATGTGGGTTCAACTGATCATAATATATGGACCCTTAAGTCATTTATTCTCAATCCTTAGAAATGACAAGGTTTTGGTTTTACTTTAAGTGAACCTCTACCATCGACCACATAACAAGGTACCTACCTATCCAAGCCAAGTGTCCTGTAGAAGAGAAATCATGGGAAAACAGGGCCTAAATATTTGTGAATGAGAGAATCAGGATGTGAGATTCTTTTTTTCTTTTCTTTTCTTTTTTCCTCTGCCTGATTACTTGGTTGTTGTAGATAATTTAAAAGTATGGTCTAATAATGTCTATTATTAGCCCTATATTTATTATGGCAGTATTATCTAACCCACAATTATAATCAACAAAGACACAGACACCTGAAAGATTTTAGAATTGCCTTATTTCACCTGGGGCAAGGCAGGTACCTCCCAAGCTCCCATCCCACGCCATCTGCTCTAATAATTTCTATCTGGGCTATTTCCCGTCCATAATCTCAAAATACTTGCTCATGTTCTCCCTCTGGGCTGCTTTCCTCCACCCATGCTGATCTGGCCCTGAGCTCCTCCCCATGCTGCCGCACAGAGGCAGCTCTCTGCTTCCTTCCTCTTCCCAGACCTCTCTCCTTCCACAGACCCTTCTGTCCCCAAAGCCCTTGAACCTTAGCCAAGCCTACCCCCTTTTTGCTCTGCCCATTACTTGGGGTACATGATAGTTTGCTCGTAAGAGACAGCAAGTAGACCTTGGGGAGCGACACAGTTAACACAGCGCCAGACCATGCCGTCACAGCCAGTGACCTCCATGCCTTTCCTTCCTCCATGATGCAACCTTGTATATACACGTGTCTGAGAGTATATATATTATCTAGATGTACACGCACAGTGAGAGAGAGATGAATAAGCAAAAATAAAATCCAGGATTTTTTTTCCTAATAAATACTTAATGAAAGTAAGATTTGTGAGAATTAGAAAACAAGCTCTTCTTGCCAGCTGGTGGTAGTGCACACCTTTAATCCCAGCACTAGGGCCTGGGTGGGGGAATGAGGCAGGCAGAGCTCTGTGAGATAAATATGTGGGTTCACACTGCACCTTGCGTAGTTGATTCAGGGCCATGTTCTCCTGGTGTCCTCCATCTGTAGCTCTTACATTCTTTCTGCCTCCTCTTCTGAGGGATTTGCGAGCTCTGATGGAAGGGAAACGATAGAGACTCATTCTCCATGTGAAGTCTGGCTGTGGGTCTCTGCATCTGCTCCCATCTGCTGCCACAGGATGCCTCTCTGAGGACTGGATAGATGACTCACAGACACAATTGATCTACGAGTATAGCAGAATATCATTAGAAGTCATTATACTTTTTTTTTAAAGGCCAGTAGTAGTTGGTTTTGCCCTAGGTCTCTGGGCTATCTAGCCTCTGCTTCTTGGCTACCAAAGCAATGTCAGGCATTGGTTCCCTCTGGTGGAATAAGTCAAATAAGACAGTGGTTGACTACTCCCACAAGCAGTGTGACATCATCCCCCTAGCATATTTTGCAGTCAAGACAAATTGTAGATGAAAGGTTTTGTGGCTGGGTTGGTGTCCACATTTCTCTTTTGGTAGCCTGCAGAGTACCTTCCCGCAACAAAGAGACTAGAACATAAGAATGAAGAGTTCATGTAGACGTCAGCTCAACTCCATGTTCAAGGAATTATGTGGGTGTTGTCCTTTGCAATGGGGCCCTGCTATTCGTTTGTGAAGAGCAACTCTGTCTTATCAACAGCCTGGGTTGTTTAAAGATTTCCATGAGACCCCCTTGGCCAACAACTCAATTAAATTCAACCCAGTCCGGCCACTGGACTTGTCTGGCAACAAGGGATGGCCACTTGAGACTCTGTAACCCCCTAAAAATCCTCATTGGGATCACCTTCATACATTCCAGGAAGTTTCAGATTCCCCCCCCCCCCAATTACAGCCATCTCTGCCAGAACTCTCTCCCACCACCCTATCGCCTCTTCCTGCCCCTCCTTCCCCAGTCCACCCATAGAATCTATTCTATTTCTCCCTCCCAAGAAGATCACCTAGACCCCTCCTCTTTATGTAATCTCTCTGGATGTATAAACTGAAGCTTAACTATCATTTATGTAACCAGCTGATATCCACTTATAAGCAAATACATACCATAATTATATTTCTGGGTCTGGGTTATCTCACTTAGGATGATTTTTTTTTCTAGTTTCATCCATTTGCCTGCAAATTTCAAGAAGTCCTTTAAAAAAAATACCTGAGTAATAGTCAATTGTGTAAATATACCAAATTTTCTGTATCCATTCTTCTGTTGAGGGACATCTAGGTTGTTTACAGTTCCTGGCTATTATTTTTTTTTTTAAAAGCTGCAATGAACATGGTTAAACAAGTATCCTTATGGTAGGATAGAGTGTCTTTTGGGTATATGCTAGATCTTGAGATACATCAATTCCCAACTTTGAGGAACTGCCATATTGATTTACATAGTGCCTGTACAAGCTTGTACTCCCACCAGCAACGGAGGAGTGTTCCCCTCGCTCAACATCCTCACCATCATGAGCTGTCATTTGTGTTATTGGTTCTAGCCATACTGACAGGTCTAAGAATCTCAAACTAATTTTGATTTGCTAAGAATGCTGAAAATTTCTTTGTTTATCGGCCATTTGAGTTTCCTCTATTAAGAATTCTGGTTAGGTTTGTATTCCATTTTTAATCGGATTATTTGGCTTTCTGATATCTAGTTTCTTGAGCTCTTTATGAACTTTGGATTCTATATTGTGGGGCTGGCCTGAAGCTAAGAAGGGGTAGAAGCATGCCTAAAATTCCGGCTTTCCTCACCCTGAGAGCAGCGGGAGTTTGGCTGCTCTCCCGCCTAGCTCTGTCACCAAGGACCCCAGCAGATAGGCTTCCCCAGGAGTGGACGTCACCCAGTGTTTGTAGCAACTGATAAGCTCATGTGTCTCTAAGGCTACAAGGGCTGGATGCTATCTATCTGACCACTGAAACATCCTGGGCTGGACTTCCTTTCCTTCTCCTGCTTCCCCACCCCCCACCCCCCACTTCTGAGTCTGCAAATGAAGCACCCTCTATGTTCTTACCCCAACCAATAACATACCACCACATGGACCCAACCTGGGGTATAAATAGCCCCTGCCCCCTCTTAATAAATGAGCTGTCTTCCTGCTTGGCTGTGGTTGCCCTCCCTCTCTGTCCCAACCATGCTTCCCCAACACCCTGGCCCCTCACCCCAAATCGGGCTAGTATGAAATGGTCTGACCATATGGCAGGAAATAAGCCCAGCACTCTATCCAATATGGGAATGATAAAAATCTTTTCACATTCTGTAGGCTGCTGCTTTGTCCAGTTAAGTGTCCTTTGCCTTACAGAAGCTTGTTAGTTTTGTGAGCTCCCACTTATTAATTGTGGATCTTAGCACCCGTGCTAACCACATTCTGTTCAGAAGTCTTCTGGACCAATGTGTTCAAGACTATTCTGCACTTTCTCCTCTATCAAGTTCAGTGTATCTGGTTTTATGTTGAGGTCTTTGATCCATGTAGAATTGAGTTTTGTGCAGCACAGGGTGATAAGTAGGAATCTATTTACATTCTTCTACGTGCAGACATCCAGTTTGACCAGCATTTTTTTCCCAGTGTGTATTTCCGGCTTCTTTACAAAATACCAGGTGTCTATAAGTGTGGATTTATGTCTGGGTCTTCAATTCCATTGACCAACATGTCTGTTTTTATGCAAATACCTTGCTTTTTTTTATTACTGTTCTTCTACAGTACAAGTTGAAATATGGAATAGTAATACCTCAATACCTTTACTGTTCAGTATTATTTTGGCTATCCTGGATTTTTGTATTTCCGAAGGAAGCTGAGGATTGTCTTGTCAAAATCTGTAAATAACTGTGTTGGAATGTTGGTGGGGATTGCATTGAATCTATAGATTGCTTTTGGTAGGATGGCCATTCTTATTGTTAATCCTACTGATCCATGCGCATGGGAGATCTTTTCATCTTCTGATATTTTCTTCAATTTCTTTCTTCAAAGACTTGGAAGTTTTTATTATATAAGCCTTTCACTTGCTTGGTTTGAGTTAGCCCAAGATATTTTATATTATCCGAGGCTTTATGAAGCCTTTATTTCTTTCTCAATCCATTTGTCATTTGTATATATAAGGGCTACCTTTTTTTTTTTTGAGTTAATCTTATATCCAGCTACTTCGATGAAAGTGTTTATCACCTGTAGGAGTTGCTTAGGAATTTTTAGGACCACTTATGTGTATTATCATATCATCTGCATGTAATAAGAATCTTGATTTCTTTAAAAATCCATTTTTGTTATGTGGATATGTCTTTGTTTTACTACCAGGTGTGGGATTTGGGGTTGCTTCAGTTTGTCCGCAGACATTAACTATGATTGTTTCATGCTCTAGCAGGGGTGTAATTTGTGCCAACTGCAGATAGTTTAATTCTGAGAACTTGTGAGAATGTATAAATGCCAGAACCCCAAGAGTCTGGGGCGGCTGCTGCTGACCATTGCTGCTGCTTTTGCTATTGCTGGTTTGCTGGACTGCTGGATGTCCTGACTATGAAAACTAGACTTGCCCCAAGGAACTAAGTCTAAGACAGCAGGAAGTAAGGTAAAGAGAAAGATGCAAACCCTTTCCCCTCTTTTTTTCTTTCCTAGTGTTGGAGGTTGAAAGGGATTAGAATGGATAAAGGTTGGAAAGGAGGTAGACGTATAAGAACCCAAATCAAATAGATTTTTTAAAAAACACCCATATCTGCAAATAATACGTTTGACTTCTTTCCAATTTGTATTCTCTTGATCTACTTCAGTTGTCTTATTGCTCTAGCTAAAACTTCAAGTAATATATTGAATAGATATGGAGAGGATGGACAACTTTGTCTTGTCCCTGACTTTAGTGGAATTGCTTTGAGTTTTTCTCCATTTAATTTGATGTTGGCTATAGGCTTGCTGTAAATTGCCTTTATTGTGTTTAAGTATGTCCATTGTATCCCTAATCTATCCAGGACTTTTATTGTGAGAGGGTATGAATTTTTGTCAAAGGCTTTTTCTGCATCTAATGAGATGATTGTGTGTTTGTTAATATTACAGACGGTGAACCACCCTGCACCTCTAGAATGAAGCCTACTTGATCATGGTGGATTATCTTTTTAATGTGTTCTTAGATTTGATTTACAAGTATTGAGGACTGGTAGAATTCTGCACTAAAACCATCTAGCCCTGGGCCTTTTTTTTTAGATAGGAGGCTTCTATTTCCTTAGGGGTTATAGGTCTGTTTAAATTGTTGATCTTGATTTTACTTTGGTAAGTGGTATCTATTAAGAAAATTTCAGATTTTCCAGTTTGATGAAGTACAGGATTTTAAAGCATGTCTTTATGATTCTCTGGATTTCCTGTTACATCCCTCTTTTGTTTTTGATTTTGTTAATTTAGATATTCTCATTCTGTTAGTTTGGATAGAAGCTTGTCTATCTTGTTGATTTTTCTCAAAGAACCAATCTTTTGATTCAATGGTTCTTTGTATTGTTCTTTGTTTCTACTTTATTGATTTCAGACCTGTTTGATTATTTCTTGCCATCTACTAATTTGGGGTATGCTTATTCTTGTTCTGGAGCTTTCAAGGGCGCCGCTGAGCTGCTAGCTTGAGCCTGCTCTTCTCTTTAATGTAGGTGCCTTACTGCTGTGAGCTCTTAGTACCACTTCCATTGTGTCCCGTAAGTTCGGGTATGCTGTACATTCATTTTTATTGAATTCTACAGTCTTTAATTTCTTCATTTCTGTCTTGCCCCATTTTTCATTCACTAGAGTTGTTCAGTTTCCATGAATCTGTAAGCTTTCTGTTTTTTGGTTGTTTTTTTTGTTTGTTTGTTTGTTTGTTTTTTTTTTTTGGTTTGTTGTGGTTAATCCATGGTGGACAGATAGGATGCAGGGAGTTATTTCAATGTTCTTGTTTCCGTTGAGACTTATTTTGTAATTTCAATGTTCTTGTTCCCGTTGAGACTTATTTTGTATCTGAATGAAAGTTCCATGAGGTGCAGAGAAGGTATATTCTATTGTTTGGGTAAAATGTTCTGTAGATATCTATTGGATCCATTTGGTTTGTAATGTCTGCTAGTCCCATTATTTCTTTGTTCAGTTTTTGTCTGACCTATCCACTGATGAGAATAGGGTATTGAAGTCTCTCATCATCAGTGGGTGAGGGTCAATATATGATTTAAGCTGCAGTAGTGTTTCTTTTACAAACGTACTTTCCCTCATGTTTGGGGCACAGAATTGAAATGCCATCTTGGTGGATTTTCCCTTTGATGAGTATGCAGTATCCTCCATCTCTTTTGGTTAATTTTGTTTTGAACTCTGTTTTGATAGATATTGAATTGGCTACACTAGCTGGCTTCTTAGGTCCATTTGCTTAGAATGCTTTTTTTTTTTCTCCCCAACCATTTACCCTGAGGTGATGTCTATCTTTGATGTTGAGGTGTATTTCTTGGGTGCAACAAGATAGCATTTTCAAATTCATTCTGTTATTGTTTTTTTTTAATTTGGTAGTTGAGACTATTGATATTGGGAAATATCAATGACTAGTGATTGTTGATTCCTGTTATTTTGTTGTTGCTGTGGTGATTGTGGTGTATTTTCGTGTATGCACTTGCCTTCAAATTTGCAAGTTATACTTGCACAGGTGGGGGAGCATGTGAGGTCTTGACTCCTAAGCCATCCTCCCCAGGTGCGAAATTGCTTTTCCTGATAAATTAAAACATTATTGTAAGAAAGGGGTGAAAGAGTTAAACATAGCAACATACATACATGTTATCCTGAACTGTTTCATACAATTTGAAACAGTTTCCAGGGAAAATTAATTTCCTTCCTTGCAGCAACTCAGCCCTCACACTTAAAGACCCAGGAGAGGAGGCTAAGTGTGTATTTCTCTGCACTTCACACCCAGCTCCCCAATTTCATCTGGCCAAACTGTGGTGTTTTGAATGAGATTGGCCTCCACAGGCTCATAAACTTGAATGCTTGGTCCTCAGTTGGTGGAGCTTTCAGGAAGGATTAGGAAGTGTGTGTCAATGAAGTTTGAAGTTTGAAGTTTCCCCATCAGCTCTCTCCGCCACCCACTTGAGAAGATAAGGATAGAAGCGCTCAGCTAGTGTTCCAGTGCCATGACACCCGCCACAATGGACTCTAACTCTCTAATGGAATCAGGAGTCCCAAATTAAATGCTTTCTCTTAGAAGTTTCCTTGGTCATGAAAAACAAAACAAAACACAAAACCAAAAAACCCTTATGGAAGAAGAGGGAGATAAAAGACCTGGAGGGAACAGGAACTCCACAAGAACAACAGAGCCAAAGTACCTGGACTCAGGGGGTCCTGCAGAGACCAAGACTCCAACCAAGGACCATGCATGGCTCTTTGATCAACTACCTCTGGGGGGTACAGCTGTACCTCCCCGAAGTGCTTGTTTTGCCATCACAGTGACTGAAATGAAACTAAGGTAATGCTAGACTTCTGGTGTGGGCACCGTATCTAAACTTTTATATTTAAGGAACAGCATTATGAAAATAAGCTTTAACCACAGCTCACATTCTGGTGTCAGAACAAAGAATATAAAGTTTCTTCTGTTCTCTCCTAGAATGGAAGACGCCTCTTACTGCCAGGTTAAACTTTGCTAAGATAAAGAAAAGTTAAGCAAATACTCTATACCATTGCACTGCAGTCTCTAGGCCAACCTGCATTTATTTACCAGAAATTAAGTTTTGCTCACACAGCATGAAAATCACTCCAGGCATCATTTCCATGCTCCCTCCCTGCAATGGCTATGTGGCCATTTGACTGGCAGGCCCAGACACTCACGTCATTCCTAGTGTTTATGCGAAGGCAGTTTTGAATAAAGTTAACATTTGACTCAGTTGGCTGAGAAGCAGCATATTACTCTCAAGCCCAAACAAAAAGGCTTTAATTCCTCTACCCAAATGTCTAAGCTGGGAGGTCTGTCTGTCCTGCCTGTTGGGCTGGAACTAAACCAGCTCCCCTTGGGGCTGCTGGCTTCCAGACTGCTGCTTTCTGGTGTGCAGGCCTTTAGACTTGGACTACAACCACACTCGCTGCTCCCCTAGAGCTCACACTGGCTCACTGAAGATCCTGGGACTGCTTAGCCATCATCACTGCACAAGTCAATTTCTTTTTTCTTTTGTTTCTCTCTCTCTCTTTTTTCTTCTCTCTTCCTTTCTTTTCTTTTTTTCAGGTTTTAGGAACTTTATTTTCCTTCCACCTTTTTCCCCTTTGCTCAGGTGTCTGCAGAGGAGCTCAAGATCACTCAGTGTTAGCTCCAACCCACTTGGTGGCCTGCGCTGTGGAAACTGCTGACCAGTCCTCAGTGGCTGGTTGGGCACTCCAGTCCTCAGTAGGGAACTGCTGGATGGGTACAGAGGGCACCTACACACCCTCAGACCACACCGCCTGCCACCTCTAGCTAAGCAGCAGTGAACTCAGGAGGTGGCGCAGACCATTCGCCCTGGAATTCCTCCTTAGTCACATCCTTCTCAGCAGCAGCCTGCTCCTGCTTCTCAATCTCCTCTGCGTCTCTGCAGAAGTAAATATCAGACATAAACTCCCATGGGTGCTCACCGAAGATAGTGCCACACATGGGCAGTACTCCCCGGGCCAACATCCACAACAGACGCACTGAGTGAGCTTCCTTGTTGCTGCATGGGATGGCCACATAGCGCAGAGGAGAATCTGTGTTGCACAGAGTGATGGTGGGCAGGCTGACGTAAGAGGCCTCTGTGAGGGGCTGGTGGTCAGCCCTGGGATCAGTCACCACCAGAAGCCATGGCTCCCTGAAGGCTGCTTGGATCTGGTTAGTGAAGGTCCCAAGTATGATGCAGCCAGCAATTGGAGTGGCCCCAGGGGCAGTAGAAAACTTCAGCACAGCTTGCTGGCCAGGGTTCCTGGAGGAGATGAAGCTAACATCAGCGGGGTTCTCAATGGCAACAACAGCCCAAGCTGCAAGCAACAGCTTCTCTCAACCTCTTCAGGTTTATGATGTAGATACCATCACCCTTCCTTCTGTAGATGTATTGCTCCATCTGAAAGTCAAGCTTGGTGCCACCTAAGTGGGTTCCTGGGGAAAGGAATTTGAGGACATCCTCCTCCTTCATCTGCAGGACATCAGGGCTCCCGACATGATGTTTTCCTTTAAGTTACAATGAAAATCAAGAACAATGCCTTATGGATTTATCCCTGGGCTGCGTGGAAAAGTGCCAATTTTGGTTCTGTTTGTCTGAAGAACCCTAATTCCTTAGCATAAACTAACCTGGAAATCTGAGGTACCTCCCATTATAGAACACTAAAAATTGAGTAGGACGAGTCTGGGAAACAATAAAATGGCTTTATGTTCTCTTAGAAACCACAGAAAGTTAAAAGTAATGGAGTCTATGTGGTAACTGCATCAGAGAGCAGATCCCAGCCTAGCACTTTGTTTCTATATTGTGTAAAATTAATTTCTAGTTCTAGATCCCCAATTGTAACTGGAAACACAACTGTCTGCCTTGGCATCTCTGGACACAGTGAACAGATGAATACTTCTGAGCTATCAAAATCTTTCTGAGACAACTGATAATGTATTTCTCAGAAACTGCAATATGCTCCAACTTCAATACAGCTTCCTATAGGTGAGCATTCAAACTGTCTTAACACAATTCTTATTTCCCCTCATTCTTCTCCCAATCCAAAGTCATTGTATATTTTCTGACTACATTTTATGGACTAACCACAATAACAGATCACATTCCTCCCCTGTAGAAACACCCCTATAAGGGCATAGCATGAGAGAATGTAAGAGAACATTTTCATCTCCTCTAAGCAATTTAAATTGTGTGTGCGCGCGCGCACGTACACACCAACACACACACTTTGGGAATACTAGGTAAGTGCTCCACACTAAGCAAAATACCCAGCCTCTTTTCTTTCATTTATTTTGAAATAGAGTCTCACCAAGAGGTCCAGGCTGGCTCTGAGCTCACTATGAAGCCCAGACAAACCTTTAAATTGTTATCCTCCTGCTTCAGCCTCCCAGATAGCTGGGATTGCAGGACCCATGCCATGAGGACTGGGTTTTGAACCTCTGACCACAACCTTAAGGGGCAGGCTGTTAGTTCAGTAAGCCACTCTCCCATTTTTTCTTTTCCTCCCCACAGCTTCTTAATCCTCTAAAAAAAAGTATAAAATCCACACACATTCACCCCCAAATCAGAACGTGAGTTATCAAAAGCGGGGAAGGACTTCTAGCCAAGAAAGAGAAACAGCAAGTTGTAGTGATCTTGTTCTGGTTGTCCTGAACTGTGAAATGCTGATGTCATGCTACAAATGGACCTACCTATGTACCTTCAGTGCCCTTTCTGGTACACCAACAGCTGATAGATGTCTCTGTCATGTCCTTCTGAGACACTGATGCTCAACAACAATCTCAACAATCTCCATTTATTCAGCTTTAAACACGTACAAAGCATATGTATGGGCATTGTTAGAACTTAAAGCGAGGTCTACGTTTCCCAGACTAAGTTGTTTTGGGCATGATTATTACATTAATCAGGTTGATTCCAAGTACAGCTAGAACTGAACAGAACAGGAAAATTTTCAGACATGAAAAATGAGCTTTACAAACTAAAATGAGACAACATAAAATTTCAATTCCTAAACAGTAAATTACCAAAACTCTGAACTAGAATAGAAGCAGTAATAAAATAATCCTATTTTTTCTGAAGGAAAGTATTGTAAGGTCCCTAGTATGAAAGACAGTAAACAGTGAGTTGATAGTCACTAAAAAACATTTCAGTAGTAAAGATTTCCAACCTCTGTCTTTCCATGACTATATACTGCTCAACTTAATACCAAAAAGGAACCAAAATCAGATTTCTACCAACCCAAGACTAAGATATGCCATGTTGGTTTTTAGGGAAACTACATTTCCTGAATTAAATTAAGAAAATCAAAGTATACGATGACAGGCCACTTTTTCTTTCCACTGTAATTTTCCTTGATTTGCTCGCTGGAGATCAAGACAAAACAGTATTAGAGTCTCAGACTCCTGAATTATTCTTACCTTGCTAATGTGGTCAAGAGTGGGAACTCTTGTACAATTAAGACAAAGAGACTTTCTATAACAGGAGCATAGGGCTCTGGATCTTCTGTATTTGCTGCAAGATCCACTAATGGTGGGATAGAGATCGAAGGAGGTAGAGACATCCATCACAAGACAACATGACAGCAGAACCCTAGCTAGACTTTAAGGAATTGATTCTACTCAGGCAGGAGCAAACTGACATAATTAAGTTTCACACTCATAAAAGTATCACTCGATTCAGGAACAAGAGGCATTTGGTTGTAGACACAATTCCATCTGTAGGTCTTAACTTTAAATTTAGAGAAGAAATACACTCATTGCATTTATATTATGGGTTGGGATTTCTTACATGATTCCTAAATCCATCTACTATTTTGTTTGTTTGTTTAGTTTTGATACAATTTACAGCTATGATAACAAGACTAGTACAGGCAGCCCCGGTTCAGGCGAGCTCTTTAGTCTCAGAAAGTCCATCGGTCGTGCAGCTGGCTGTCACTGCTGACTCTGTTGCTTGCAGAGGCCTCGGGGCTTTGGGTTTGCCGAGTAGAGTCCTCACCATTTAAGCTCTTCCTGCATACTGGGCATGTGTCGTGCTGAAACAAGATACCAGTCCATGTAAACACCAGGACCTGAGAAGCTAGGAATACCAAACACTTATGAAACCCCCAAATCAAGCTGGGAGATGGCTCAGTCAGTAAGATATTTACAAACAAATGCAGAAGCATGTAAAGTACCAGTGATGGGTGTTGGTAACCCTGTCACTGGGGAGGCAGACACACAGATCCCTGGGGCTTGTGACCAGTCAGTCTCATCTGACCTTCAAGTTCCAGGTCAGCCACCCAGAGACACTGTTTCAAGAAAGCAAAGTGAGTAGTCCTTAAGGAGAGCATCTAAGGTTGCTCTCTGGCCATCTCATGTACACAAAAGACTGGGTACCCACATGCCACTTTACCCAAAATTATGATTGAAGGGAACCTGCCTAGCATCCACAAGGCCCTAAAACCACCAAAACAATAAAATAAATCATGACTTGACAACTAAAAAGGTACCATACCAGGATATCTCCTGGACAGAATTTTAAGCAAAAGAACAGAATTCTAAGCCAAGAAGTTAATAAAAGCTAATTTATAACAGCAAGCAAAAGTAACTGCCAACAGTGACCTGAACAAAGGTAACTATCAACCATTTCTTCATGTAGTCTCGATGAGACTAGCCAAACATTTTCTTTCAAGGGACAGAGAATGGGATGGAGAAAAGCTCAACAGTAAAGCATGCACTAAGAGGACTGAATTCAGTTGCCAGCACCCATGTGTTACAGTGACCTGTAACCCAAGGCCACCTGGGAATCCAATACCCTCTTCTGGCCTCCAAGGGTACCTGTACTCATGTGTACATACCCATTCCTACCACACACATAAATATATGATTAAAAATTTAAAATTAGGGCTGGAGAGATGGCTCAGCAGTCAAAAGCACTGGCTGCTCTTCCAGAGGTCCTGAGTTCAATTCCCAGCAACATACGGTGGCTCACAACTGTCTATATTGAGATCTGATGTTCTCTTCTGGTATTCAGGTGTACATGCAGACAGTGCTCTCATATACATAAAATAAATAAATACATCTTTAAAGATATTTAAATTAAATCTTTAAAGGGGAGCCGGGCTTGGTATAAGCTCAGTACTCAAGTTCACTGCACACCTGGGGAGGCAGAGGCAGACAGATCTCTGAGTTCGAGGCCAGACTGGTCTACAAAGTGAGTCCAGGACAGCTAAAGTTACCCAGAGAAACCCTGTCTCAAACAAACAAACAAACAAACAAACAAACAAACAAAATCTTTAAAGGGACAGAGAGTAAGTGTTCTAGGCTTTGCAGGTTATACAAACTGTGTTACAACTCTTCAACTCGGGCCAGTTAGCACAGGAACAGCCACAGTCTGCTAAATGTGCTTCAGAATTGCTGTATTTACCAAACCTGCTGGCAGTCCACAGTGGTCTATGTGCTACAGTTCACTTTCCTTTGGTTAGAAGCACTACAAAGCCAGCCAGGGAGGCTAACGTCTGATCTGTTTGGCTCTCTGAACTAAAACTACATCTTTCCTTTGGACCAGCCTCAACCCAACCAACAGGTAACTTGCCAGCAGCCTGCCACAGGCCAGAGCTGGCTGTACTCACCAGTTCTAACCATGGCACAATGCAGCTGCTGTGAAAGAAGTGGTTGCAGGGTAACTGCCGGACTTTCTCTTCAACTGTGTAATCTTCTTTGCATACTGGACATTCTAAACCCGTATCTGTGGGAGGAAGATGTGTGCTTTAAAGCAATAAGCAAATGAAAGAAGAAAAGCCAGGAGCTTGGCGTGTGGTGCAGGTCTATGGAAACCCTCAGTACCAGGGAGGCAAAAACATGGCAAGTCAAGGCCACCCTGAGCTACAAAGTCTACCTCTTAAGCAAACAAACAAAGAACAAAACCAAACCAGATGTCTCTAACAACCCAAGAAATGCATTAATAAAAGGTGTCCCCCAGCCATAAACATCAAGGGGTGGTGGTAGAGAAAAGTTACATCTAAGTGGTAGCAAATAAGAAGTATGTATTCTATTCAAAATGGAGACAGAAATGATAATGACATGGAAACAAATAGGGCCAACTCCAATAGACCTAGGAGAATCATATAATAGACCCAATTTTTAGTGTAACAGGTTAGAAGAGTTAGCAGAGAGTTGGCCAGTGAGGTAGCTCAGAGAATGAAAAAGCTTGCCACCACACCTGATGACCTGAGTTCAATCCCTGGGACCCACATGGGAAAGAATAAAACCAGCTCCCACACGTTATTCTCTGACCTGCACACAGGCATTGTGGTACATGTGCATACATACACAAAATAAACATAATCTTCTAAACTAAAAAAAAAATAGGTAAGCAGAAACATGTTTGTCTATTAAGTAAAATATGGAAAATATCTTCCCCAATGTGTGATACCATCTGTCAGCCAGTTTCTGCCTAGAAAAATGACGGCAACCTGTGTGCCATAACCCAGGGGCTCTCAGCAGCCTTAGTGGTATCTACTCAGTGTCTTGACCACCTTTATCCTGCTCTTTCCCCTACTGTGCCATCTTCAGTGTGACTGTCCCAGGGTCCTCTGAAGCTGTTAATTATGAAGGTTGTACCAGGAGACGTTACCTCAGAACCACAGAGGACAAGTGTACTCAGGACTCCAAACCAATCAACAGAAGCCTTTTCCCTTAGAGGAAATGGCCACTGCAGTGAGAGCTCTAAGTAGCAAATTTTGAATTACAGAAATTTGGTCAATAATATAATGAGCTGTGCTCCAGCCCTAGCGATAATCAAGGAGGAGGCATCTGGAGGAAGACTACCAGTTGAAAGATTCCTTCCTTCACACCCTCACGCTAACTCCAGCTTTCCCTTCTCATGTCAGCCTTCCAGGAAGCATGCTAATTCTAACCTAATCCAAATACACTCAAACCTTTACCCACCAGCTAATTCCCCAACACCAACTTCAAGGAAAGCCCCAAGCATCTCTACCTAGACTCTCAAAATAAATTAATTTGAAATTAAAACCCTCACAGCATCTCCTCATGGGGCCCAGGGCCAGTTCATGACTCTCCATCACCTGATGGTGGCAGTGTCACCTTTATAGAGCTCTGGAACCCTATAATCCTCTTCAATAATCTTTTGTCTCCTTTTCTCCTTTTTTAAATTACATTTTTATTTTATATTAATTACAGTTTGTTCACTTTGTATCCCAGCTGTAGCCCCTCCCCCCTCCCCTCCCAATTTCACCCTTCCTCATCTCCTTTATCTTACTATATGATCAGTAATAAAACTAAAAATTTTCAAAGTGGAGCTCTTCTTCTTTCTTGCTCTTTCCCTCCTTTCTTTCTATTTTTCTTAGTATCTCAGTACGTAGCCCTGGCTAGCCTAGAACTCACGGTGTAGACTAAGCTGGCCTTGAACTCAGATACGCCTCTCTCTGCCTCCCTAGTGCTAGGATTAAAGGTTTATGCCTCCACCACGACGATTCAAAATTACACTTCTAAATCTACGTTTTCCTTTCTGTCACTGCCACCAGCATTTGAACCCCCAGAAATGCTGGTGTATTTCTAATAGTCTCCCTAATTTTTGTTTTGGTTCTCTCTCTTTTTCACTCTATCTAACACATTATTTTCAGAAGAACCATTCTAAGAACTCTTACACCCCTCGCTCGTTCAGAAGGGTGAAGCATGGCTGTGAAATCTGTGTCAAGTAGAAACTGCTCTTCTATTAGCTCTGCAATGGTGTCTGCTGTGTACAGAGGAGTCTGACCAGACAGGGTAGAGAGGGGATTTGTTCAGAAAACCTTCAAACTGCAGGAGAAGTTTCACGAGGTTTTAGGTGGTAGAAAGTTTCAAACCATGTCCTATTTACCTGACTAGACCTTATGTGAAACAACCCCTATCTTCCTGTCTTCTTTTCCTCCCTATGGTATCATGTGCCCAACACTATTTTCAACAGCTTTTTAAATCACTTAGTGAGTTTTGTTAGTAAGTACTTGTACTGATTATAATCAAGCTTTATAAAAATGACTCTATCTCTTTATTTCCTAGGGGACCTAGAAAGCAGGCATGCCAACTAGGCCCTCCATAGCTGGCAGCCAGATAGGAACGTTAGGGACCATAGCTTTAGATTAGAAATGCACTGGGTGTTAGATTAGATGTTATAGGATGACAGAAAAAATGAAAAGAAGCTTACCAACTTGTTCCTGAGTTACTGTCACTGTTGGGAGAGACGTGATCTTTTCCTTGTCAGCTGGAGGGGGACCTGTGTTTTCTAGCTGTCCTAGAAGCTACAGAAAGAAAAAAGCAGCAATGATCATTATCTCAGTAACTGGAGAGGGAAGCATTCCAGCTGAGAACAGACAGTGCAGGCATTAAGAATGTTCGCTGCTCTTAACTTCTGCAGGACTCCTTCCGGGTGCTGGAACACTCACAACTGCTTTACAATGTCAGAGTGACACTTGAGACAGACTAATAACAAACGGCCCACCTTTGAGCATAAAGCAAATTTAAGACACTAAAAGAGTTGTGATGATTTGAATAAAATTCCAGGTTAATAAAAAGTAATAGCAAACTGGTTCAAAATTTCATTCAGTCAGAAGGAAGGGGTGGGAGTATGAAAAGCAGCAAAAATCCAAGAAATGGGTATATTACTCTCTACAAGAAGACTTATAAATAAACAGCATGCTTTCTATTCTCAGTGCTCCACAGGGAAATGAAAACCTATCAGGTTAAAATGAGCATAAACAAGTGAAGCAATTACACACAGCATGGGAAGATCTCATCTCTGCTTCCTTCCTCTACTTTGCTCCATCTAGCAGAAATCCCTGCTTCAACACGAGAGACCCTATTTTTCTATGAAGCATCCATTCCTCACAGGGCTGGACAAGAGGACAAATTACAATGAACTGTTTGTTACAGAAGAAGCTTTTACTTCTCCAGAGTTAAAATCATCCTCTAGAAACCCCAGATGCCTAGCAGGAGCATGGAAACTACGCTATACCCATAGCCCATCCGTCCGCTTAGTAAAAACAGAAACTCAAAAGCTCACACTATCAGTGAAAGCAGAGGGATTGTCATTTTCAGAAAGTAGCAGAAGGAATGCAGGAAGCCTGCGGAACCATGAGACACATCAAACAGACGCCCTCTCAAAAGGCAGCTCCTCACCTGGGTTACAATGGCATCAAGCCCTGTCTGACCCCAGGCATAGTCCCCAGGGTTGGAGTGCAGCATCCCGCTCCTATACATGAGAGGAGACAGACAGGATTAGGTGGGGAGACCAGGCTCTGCCTTATACCACAGTGGGGAATCTAGCAATGGGATACTGCTCTCTCAGAGCTGAAAAGTCACTAGCCCTCTAAAGTTAGAGAGGCAAAGAAATTCTCTGTATTTAAAAGGTCAAACAGATTATCTAGAGATATGTTTTTATTCTCCAAATTTTAGCCTAACTGGAACAAAATGTGATGCCATCTGAAATGCCACAGGACACCTACGAGCAAAAAGAGCTCACTGCCTATGGGTTATGAAAAGTGTGTGTTTTGACTGGCCCAAATCTACAGCAGACTTCCCTAGCTCAAAGAGGCCACATGTGACCTACACAATAAGGTTTTTCTGGTAGAGACACAGCCACAGCAGTCCTGTGAGTCACAGCTAAGCACTTAAGAGAGAGACTTGGTCGGACTTCTTTCTTGGATGACAGGAACAGGCTCTAGCTAGACCACACTTACAGTACCCAGAGGCTGTATAAAGGAGTAGATGTGGGGAAGGACTGAACAGAAAACCCTTCTGTACCAACATTAGAAATGGCTAATAACTGGAGGAAAGGCTGTTCCACGCCTAAGTGTCACTCTCATACTGAGCTACATGTGTCTTTGGTTGGTTCTGAGAAACTTTCTTACTTTGAGAGAAGAAAGTAAAATGTTATGTTTTCAACTTCAGGAATTCTTAAAGCACAAAATCTTACTGTGTGGTTCATAAGAAAAAACTTGCAAAGCAGATCCCATGCCTGGCAGGGACCATCTCATTCTCTACCTCAACGTAACACTTGATCGAGACAGAAAGGCACTCACGCACGTCCAGCAGCATCTTAGGGGTCAGGACGGCTGTCCTGAGCACCAACAAGGAAAAGTGAGTTCTGACTGAGTTTGGGACTGGCAAAAAGAAAAAAATAAATAAAATCTAATATCCCAGGCACATCCACATACTCACCTATGCAGGTTTTTCTTTCGCCATGGTACAGACATGATAGCATCTTAAATAGTACTACTTAAGCAGTGTAATATAGACAAAAAATGGTTACTTACCAAGAAAAGGGGTGTGGAGATCCGGGAATTGCAGAATTTGCAAAGAATCCTGCAAAGATCTGTTGTATTATTCTGTTAAAGGAGAGTGAAAATGAGATAAAACACATAAATATAAATATTCTATAGACAATCATGCCTGACTAATCAACACCCAACACCCTAAACCACAACAGTTTTCTACTAGTCATTATACAAAAGACAGCAATAGAAATCAGTCCACTACCTATAGAATGTGTGTCCATTATTGCTCTTTGTGAGTTCTGTCATCTTATAGAGCAACACTATTTTTTGTGTGTGTGAATTAGGTTAGAAAAAGACATGATGTTTTGATGTGGTTTTCAAAATATTTCCTTGGATCTCTGACACTAATGTGAGAAAGGGTTCAAAGGATGCTGACCCAGTGAAATTCCAGACCATTTCATTTTTAACACGGGCAGTAAGCTAATCAACATGACACTTGACAGTAGCCAATATCAGACCACAGGACAAGTGTGTCTACAAATCAATCAATACTTCTTTCCCTTCAGACTTGGTTGGACTTAGTGACTCACTTCTTACAACTAAGACATGGCAGAAGTGACTATGTGGCTTACAAGACTAGGATCAAAAGTTCTCATGATTTCTTTCCCTCTGTCTGTCTACACTGAATCCTTTGCTCTAAAAGAACCAGATGCCAAGTCATGGGGACAATGAAAAGGCTCTGTGGAGAAACCCAATGATGAGGAAACTAAAGCCCCTGCTGTTTCTCAAGTGAAGGTCCATCCTGGAAACAGACCTTCCATGCTCAGTTCAAGTGCTGGGATGACTATCACCTCATGACACCTGTTGCCAGAACCCACCTAACTAAGCTGTTCCTCAATGCCAGACCAGCAAAAATAGTGAGGCCATAAATGTCAGTTGAGTAAGGAGCACAAACCCCTCCTACTTACCAGAACATGAAGAGTAAGTTACCACACTGCGGAATGGACAAGTAAGTAGACAGTGATTGAGGACTGAAGTTCTGCAGCCAGCCTGTTACAAATGCTAAAGTTGCCAGGGTCAACTCATTTACCCTGCTCATTCTTCATTCTATGTTGCTTACTCTCTTGAAGTCATAAGCTGACTCAGTTTCTTTGGAAGTACCAAAGAGAGACTGCTCAGGGCGGTCTCGGTAAGTTTTGTTCAGAAATTATCCACTGCTTATATATCCAATATTTATGTTGATTTTTCTGTTCCTATTCTTATGGTTACATTCTTATTAAAGGCGAATGTTAAAAGTGGTGAGGTGAATGCATTTGCACTTTTAATAATTTACAGAGGAGCAAAATCAACCCACAAGTGTAGAGGAGAGTCTCACGCAGAGCCCATGGAAGAATTTTCACACAATTCCCAGGGCTGTGCCCAGGCTCAGTTTTCTCAGCGCTGTTTTCTGAGTTCTCATTTTCCTTTTTCTTTCTGACTTGTTTTGTTTTGTTTTTGAGTCAACATCTCACTGTGTAGCATCAGCTGGTCCACTTGCTATAGAATACAGGTGGTTTCAAACTCATAGCAATCCCTCTGTCTTAGTTTTATATGTGTTAATATAGGTCACCATGCCAAGGTATTCTACTATTTCTCTCTTGACTTCTTTGGCAATTACATCCAACTTTATAACATCAAATACCACAAACAGGCAGTACCTTCCAAGCTTTATTTCTATCCAAATGTGGTGTGTGTTCACCACCTGCTGTATCACTCCCCTTGAATGTGTAATACGCACCTCAAACTTACTGTGTCCCAAATAAATAATCTCCAATTTTTTCTTCCAAACTGTCCTTTTCAGTGCTCTCCACATGATGGTGGCCCACTTTTCTAGTTACCCAGGCCAGCAACCTTGGTGTCATCCTTATTTCTCTTTTTCTGTTACATGCTATAACCCATAAGCTACGCTGGAGTCAAACAAGTCTTTATTATTCTCACCTAAACAACTGGCATCTAAAACTTGGGTTAGGGCAGCAGCTTCTTAGATGGCTCTCTGCCTCCACCCTGCCCTCACAGTCCTCCACTCTGTTCTCTGCATAATGGTTAGAATGACGGAAGTTAAACCCAAGGTCCCCAATGAAGCAAAAGCCCTTAGATTCTCTACATGTCTGAATCCCTACCTTCACAGTTACACTCCAGAAACTTCTGAGCTGTCATGTCCTAATATTCTCCTCACTAACTCCAACCCACATTACTGTATCTCCTTGTCAGCACACTCTAGCTCCTTCATTCACTTGGTCTTTCAAATATATTTTTTTTTCCAATGAGGGCTTTATTGACTCCTCTAGAAACTTTTTGCCTTCCACATTCCCTTCTCATCCCTCCCTCCCTTCTACTTAGTACTGCTGAATATTATTTATTTTGCTTACTTTTTTCCATAGTATTTAAGATAAACAAAGGAAGTTACTTTTTTACTACTGCATTTACTATCATGTGAGCAACAGCTAAAAGAGCCAATGGTACAGAGAACAGCAATGTCTGCTGAATTAAGAGAACCCCTGGATGGGGCCAACCTGGACATATACTAAAGGTATATTCATACAAAATAATGTATATGGTTGGTCCTATTTCTACTACATAGATATCGCATTGTGTGTGTGTGTATTTAAGTTTGTCAGCACTCTGGGAAGCAGAGGCAGACGGATCTCTGTGAGTTCAAGGCCAGCCTGGTCTACAAAGTGAGTCCAAGGCTACACAAAAACAAAACAAACAAACAAAAAAAAACCCAAAAACACCAAAACCCTGTCTCAAAAAAAAAGTTTATAAGATTACATATCAAAGTGTAACTATGGTTGCTTCTTTGTAATGCTATCTTTTAATCTGAAAAGAAAAAAAGACTAACATTTTTAAAATAAGGGGGAAAGTTAACAATCAAAGTCAATATTCAAAATCCAAGTTATGATTGGTATCAGAAAACTATGATGTCAAAATTTTGGGATGACTTCTTAAGAACATACTGTGTAGGTAGAAAGCCTTCTTATACGCAGGTTAATAATAACAATCAAAGGCCTTTCTGGGTATAGATGTACCTTAGTTGATGGAATGTTTGCCTTCTTTGTACAAAGCCCTGGGCTGGCTTAATCTCCAATACTTCATAAACTGGGCATGGTGGTGCAAGCCTATGATCCTAGTAATCAAGAGGTAGATGCAGGGGCTGGAGAGATGGTTCAGAGGTTAAGAGCACTGCTTGCTCTTTCAGAGGTCCTGAGTTCAATTCCTAGCAACTACATGGAGGCTCACAACCACTATAATGAGGTCTGGTGTTCTCTTCTGGCATTCAGGTATACATGCAGACAGAACATTGTATATATAAAAAAATAAATCTTAAAAAAAAAAAAAGAAGAGGTAGATGCAGGCAGATCAAAAATTCAAGGCCAGGCTGGTCTACCTAACAAATTCCAGGCTAGCTTAGACTATGAAATTTGTCTTTATAAAGGGGAGAGGAGAGCACTAAAATAAAGATAGGTTTTAATGTACTATGTGCAAACTATGTACCTCTATCACTTGTCTAAAAGTTAAACAGAACTAACAGATACAAATATTCTACCATTCTAAAAACTTTAAGGTAAAATATAAATAATCTGAATGAAATTCCTTCTAAAGACCATTTGTGTTCCATCATTAACTCTACATAAACCAATCAATCCTCTGATCATTTTTATTTCTTGATATCTGAGAAATCCAAAGATGGTATTGGGTAGCTACCAGGACACAGACCCCCAGATGTCAATCTTGATAAGCAGGGGTTCTGGCTCAAGCCAGTTTCATTTGAAGGCGAAGCAAGTTAGTGTATTCAGGCTCTGATTACTCATAGATGAGCTAGAATTTGAAAGCTAATGTTACAGGGCAAAGTATATACTTTAGGCAGCCAACAAACCATTGCAGAATGAATGAATAACTTGAGTTTACTCTTAGGTTAGCAAAAGTGTTCTACATTAATGATCAGCCCCAGGAAATTGCGTATTTCAGAGGAACTCCTAGGTAGAACACACTGATATTCTTACAGAGGCTAATCCTCAACAGCTACTTTCTTAAGTGAAAAGCACTGTCTACTAAAATAGACAGTGAAATAGGTGAATGGGATCCTAAGACGCAGCCCATGGAAAGCATAGTTGAGAGCATGACAAGCAGATTAAAGAAGTTATACTGCTACTCAAATAAACAGAAGTTGTTATGAGGAAGAAGCCACAGTAAAAATAAATAATAAAAAAATTAATGCAATATATTAAACATAAAATTGTAGTGTACTTTCAAACCAGGTAACACCATAATGACAACCATTATAGCCACAGGCTGGATGGGCAGACTGCTTTGTGGGTAGAGTAATATGTCCTGACAATATTCTGTCTTCTATTTATACTTCCATGAAGACAAGAGAAACTGGACTAAAAGTTCTCAAGTTCTACTTCCTAACATGCTGGCATATTTTTAAACACGTTAGAATCTCACCAAATGCAAATACTTTCATTGTTCTTTTTGTCCTGGCTTCAACACTAATCATCTCAGACGGGGTTTCTTGGGGGCCTAACTGCTCACTACTTGCCTAGATTGCTCTAGGCACCCTTCTATCTCCACCCCCGCCCCTCAAGGTTACAAACATATGTGACCACACTTGGCTACTTTCAAAAACTCAGGTCCTCGCGTTCCCAGGAAGGTACTTTATTAACTCAGCTGCCACAAGAGTGCCCTTTCTTAGTTACTTTTTGTTTTTTTCTGAGGTAGTATTCCATTATAGAGCCTTCACTGCCCTAGAATTTAAAATGTAGACTAGACTAGCCTCAATCTAACAGCAAACCTTGTGTATGTCACCCAGGTGCTAGGGTCATTTGCACCACCACACCCAGCTATGACCTCTTTTTATTTTAAGCTGATTATTGCTAAAAACATTTTTGTTACATATCATTTTGCTACTTAGTTGAATTTGTTCATGTATAATACTTTTTCATTCTGTTCTTTTGAAATACCCAGGTAAGCAGAGATCGTATCTACCTATATAGACTATATTCTTCTTATTCCTTATGGTTTTTCTTATGCGTCATTCTGACTATTTTTATTTTAAATTTAATTTGATTATTTTTATGTTTTGCCTGCATTATGTCTGTGCATGCAGTGTCCATAGAAGCCAGAAGAGGCCATCAGATCCCCTGGACCTGGAGTTATAGCAGAGCCATCTTGTGGGCACAGGGAGCTGAACCTGGACCCACTAGAAGACAGCCACTGCGCCGCTGAGCCATCTCTTCAGCCCTGCACTGACTCCGGGTTTTGAAAGGAGCTTGGGAGCACTGCCTCCCTCCGGATTTCAGTAGGAGTGAGGCCCCAGTGTCTTCTGAAAGCAGGCTTGCTTTGGGGTCTCCAGATGGTCGATCTTGATGATCAATTTAGAGGATCTAGAGTCACCATGAAAACAGCCCCCTGGGTGAGGCACTGTCTACATTAGATCCATTTAGTGAGACAGGAAGACCCATCCTTGACATGGTGGCACATTCCATGGGCTGATGATAGGAACTGAATTAAAAGGAGGTTGAGAACCAAGCAGCAGCACTCTCTGCAGACAGTGTCTCAGGTTGCAGCAGCTCCTGCCCCATGACTGCCCCATGACAAACTGCCTGGAACTAACTACGAGCCAAATAAACCCCTCTCATCCCTTAACTTGCTTTTCTCAGGTATTATGTCCCAAAAATGTATACAATAACTAACGCAGTTCCTAATATAGGTGCTATTATTTGTTTTGTTTTGTGTTTTGGGACAGGATTTCTCTCTGTAGCCATGGATGTCCTAGAATCACTTTGTAGATCAGGCTGGCCTCGAACTCACAGTGATACTTCTGTCTCTGCCTCTGTGAGTGCTGGGATTAAAGATGTGCACCACCACGCCTGGCTTGTACTATATTTTTAAAAAGAGGCTAGTTTTCAGGGTACACTGGTTCACCCCTATAATCCAGTACCGGGGAGGCTATGGCAGGAGGAGTCAAAGGTTTTCAGAGCAGTATGGGCTACATATTTATGTCCACGCAAAACATAAAAACCATATTGTGATATGCCAGCTATAATGACAGAAATAATGGTCCCTTTCTTCTTGGAACTTAAGTCTAACAGGATGAAAGATATTAACAACCTTGTGTTTTAGCCCAAACACCACAACGTGGGTAAATTATAAGTGATAGAAAATATATCCAATTCCTATTTTAGAGGCTGGGAAGGAAGTCCATAGAGCATGTCCCTCTTCATCCCCCCACTCTGCCGTCCTCAGCATCAGCCATATCTTCCAACCATAACTGAAAAGCAGTTGCAGTAGCTACAAGCATATCGTCTTTACAAAGTAAAAAGTTAGAATTCTCCTCGGATACTTAGAAGAATGTATGTATATGTTGGAGATACATCCCAGATACCAATTTCATCAGACTTTCAGAGCCCCAAGTGAAAAATGGGTTCCACTCCAATTTCCTATGTAAAGAACCCTCAGAAAGTAATCGGTATTTTCTGGTCATTTTCTAAGAAATGATCTCTACTTGGTAAGAAAAGGAAGAAGAAGAAGAAAAAAAGAAGAAATAGAAGACAAAGAAGAAGGAAGAAGAAGTAAAAGGAGGAAGAAATAGAAGAAGAAGAAAGAAGAACTATTATTGACTACAATGGCAATAATGTCTGGACATATAAAAATATGCAGTTTCATTTCATAATAAAAAATTAAAAATAGGTGGGTCTATTTAAAGAAAAATATTACTGATTATAAAAAAAAATCAAGAAATAATTTAAATGACCAAAATGTACAAAACATTTTGAGAGTCAAAAATTTAATTTATAACACCTACAATGAGAATAAATAAAACAAAAATTCTCAGAAGATTGTTATACATTAAAAAATATCGACTGTATAATACAACTCACCTGACACATGCTTTTGTTGTTTAGTTTTTTTATTTGTTTTCAGCTCAAGGCTCGTGGAGTCTGTGTTGGCCTCAAACTCACTATATAGCTGAGGCTGGTTTGAATTCCTTATTCTCCTGCCTTCACCCCAAGTGCTGAGGTTACAAGTATGTGCCTCCACATGGAGCTCAAACATAGCATTTATTTTACTGTAAATGATTAGCAGGCATTATAGCTGGCTAACCATAAATCCATTCTCAATACCATTCTCCTTGCTACCTCTCAGTAAAGGATAAAAAGATAAATCTATACCCATCTAGCTTTCTTTACATCTGTGGGCAGGAAGCATGTTACACAGTGCCCAGTAAAGAAAATATTCTTAGCATAGACTATGAGGCAATAGAAAAAAAAATTCCCCTCCTTTACCAAAAATGTAGTATAAAGCAGGCTTGGTGGCACACACCTATAATCCAATAACTGGGAGCCTAGTGCAGGAGGATCTGGAATTCAAAACCAGCCTGAGCTACCTGGTAGATCCAAATAGCCTATGAAAACTGGTTTTAAGGAGTTTGGGGGTGGGAGGTGCTAGAAAAACTTCACACTAAGCCCACTGTTCTCATCCATTTAAATCTTTAAACCCTGACCTTTGCACTCTGAGGTGGTTTGAATGAAAATGGCCCCCAACTGGTGGAACTATTTGAGAAGCATTAGGAGGCACGATCTTGTTGGAAGAGGTATATCATTGGACGCAGGCTTGGAGGTTTCAGAAGCCCAATGTATTCCCATTGTACCCTCTTCTGCCTCTACTTACAGATCAAGACACAAGCTCTGAGCTGCTCCAGTCAACCTGTCTGTTGCTTGCTGCCATGCTGTCCTGCCATGATGGACTCTAAGCCCAATTAACTTCTTTCGTAAGTTGCCTTGGTCATGGTGTTTTGATATAGCAATAGAAAAGTAACTAAGAATGATCCCAATGTGATGTAATACTTGCTATACCTTTTGTCGTCTTCCAAATTTATTTTTCTTTTTACTTCTTTTTATCTGTTTTAGAAACGTGGTCTTACTGTGGTGTTGGGACTCATTCAGTAGATCAGAGCGGTCTCAAATTCACAAAAGAATCTGTCTGCTTCTGACTTCCCATTCTTTTTTGAGACATGGTCTCAAAATTTAGCCCAGGTTGGTCTTGAACTCATGATCCTTCTCAGCCTGCCAAATGCTTAAAAGCATGAACTACCAAACCCAGCTTCTTCTAAAATTTGATAAATCCCCTCTGTTAATCTGAGACATAAATAAAAATGTTTTAGAGAAGTGTTTTAGATATGCCACTCTCTACTTTATCACTAATCTTTAATAATGCTTGAGTATGACATTCAATTTAGCTTCATTTTCATCCTGCCTATATTTCTGTCTTGTCCACAAAAGTCCGAGAAACATGAAGATTAGATTGTGCCAGTATATCACTCAGACGACCCTTGAGAACAGAAAACAGTGACTCACCCTTCGATAGCTGGCGACCTGTCGGGACGAGTGCTTCCTCGAGACCTGTATCTTCTTGTCATCGGCAACCTTGGAGGCCGACTTGGTCCCCAAAAGTCAGTGTGAGTTTGGTGACCTCTCTCATTGGCTCTATTATCTTGGTCCAGTGGAATGCTACTTAGAAATGGTCTATAATCTTGTAAAAACATTGTGTCCCAGAACTAGCAAAAACAAGTAAAGAAAAAAGTACACATTAGCATAGAATGTGGAAGGCTCAATCCCTAGCATTGGTTGATTGTAAACAAACAAAAAACTTAAGAATAATTAGTTTTCTTCATATATAAAAATGCAAACAAATGCCTGGATCCTTTCCTTAACAGTTGCCTGATATCCATATGCACACACCTTTGACCAGTCTCCCATTTCAGAAAGATATGAGCTCAAGGTGAGCACAGACATCCATCCCCAGCATAACTGACAATTCAGATTGATGTTATACTTGTGTGCTCTCTCACAAATGGCATATATAGGGGGAATATATTGGGGAAATATATATATATATCCCCCCAATAAATATATGTGTATATATACTTCTCTACTTGAAAAGAATGCATCATCACCACAAAGTAAACACAAATGTCTATAAAATACTTCTCTTGACTTGGCACTGGTATCGGTGACAGGCTGTGTCAACGGTGTGCCAAAGCAGTACGGCTATGCTGATAGAGCCTCTGATGTACACACTTTAATTGTTAATATGGGAAGGAGAAAGGCTGGGTTTGGGAGAATCAGTAAGCAAAGGGGAAAAGAAAAGCTAATTAACCTTTTTAAAAAATTTTTTTAAACTATGTGTTTTAAAAACTCTGTGAGTGTGTTCGCGAGTATAAGTGCAATGCCTTGGGAAGTCAGCATAGGACCCCTGGAGCTAAGGGTACAGGCTGCTGTGAACCACGGAACATGGGTGCTGGGAGGCCAACACCATCTCCTACAAGAGCTCTGAGTGCTCCCTACCGCTGAATACTCTCCAGTCCAAAAAGAGACTCTTCTGCTTCAGAAGAATTTTATTTTCAAGATACCAATCCCAAGCAACAACCTACCCCAGAAAGGAAAAAGAAACAGTATGGCTAGAAGCTCAACAGTTCCACACAGCCCCTCAGGGCTGCTGGGGGAGCCAACTGTCTCTAGCTTCCTACTTGTGATGAACAGTCTGTCACGTGCATCTACTACCAAGAGCTGAGCTGCCCACCAAGCCTTCCCTGTCATGAACCATGAGCCAGAACAAACCATTTTCCCCTTAAGCTATCTCATCTAGGTTTGTAGTCATACAGATCCAAAAGTAACTAATACAGAAGCTATAATACATTACCTAAGGGCAAGTATCATAAAAGATGAAGGCTTGCATTGCCTCGAGACACCACCAGAGCATTGTTTTCAGTAGCAGTATGTCATGGATATTTTATATATTAAGATTTACATCATAATATACTCAACACATACAAAGTAACACATGAATAGAACATAGAAAAAATACACATAAGTCTATAAACCATCTCTAGTTTATATCCCTAAAGCTATTGAAAGTCTTTATGCACCCTTCTCATAAACTCCAGAAGTAACTGCTTTCCAAATGTTTTGTTTACAATTCACTGGCTTTTTTTTCTAATTTATAAATTTTAAAATGTTTATTAGCACACATTAATTATACATATAGATAATGTATTTTTATCACATACACTTCCCATTACATTCTTTTGTTTCCCCTTCCACTTCTGCTGTCTTCCAAACCAGTCCCCTTCTACTTTGTTTTTGTGTCTTTTGTTATTGTTTTCTTTAATACTGTGTTTTTGTTGTTGTTGTTGACTCATTGAGTTTCAGCATGGTTGCTCATCAGGGCATCAGTGAGGTTATTTACAGATTTTCTGGAGCTTGGACACCTTACCAGTAGCTACACCACTCAAGAAAATGCTTCCCCTTCACTTATGTGAGTTTCCTCCGCTCCACACTCTAGCCCTCACACTTGCTCAGTGACTATCACAGCCCCCGAGCCATCTCCTAGATGAGCTCGCTAAATTCTTAGACTACTGTCAATTGTTACCACAGCTAATAGAGTGGAAAATTCAAAGCACCTTCAGCAGGAACTGGAGAACCTTTGTCACTTGTTTGGAAATGCAAACTGGTCTAAACCAGTAGTAATAGTGTATTTCTAGCCTACTTTCATCCCCAGATGACAGTGTGCCCTAACTGTAGAATAAAGAATAAAAGAGTACATCTTAGGACTTTACTCCAAATCAACACGAAGGATAAGAATAGCTTCAGGTCATCTGTCTCAGAGCAGACTTACACAAGCATAAGGGAAACGAACTCATTAACAGAACTGGGTCTTCAGGACATAACTTACATAAGTAAAAACTAACTGAACAATTACCGAGTTTTCGTAAAACATTCAAAAGAACCTCATGGTTTGACAAATTTGATCTTGAAAATCAACAAAATAACTTACTGTGAATAGAAGTACAAGGACAACGCTTCTAGTGTCTTTACGCACAAGACAAAGCTGGGGCAGCTAAGCACACTTCCCCATGGAGGGGGGGCGCTGGCGACTAGAGGCCAGCACTTGTGTAACAAGCTGGACATCCCAGCAAGCGTGTCTTCAGCAGGAGGAAGGAGTCAGAAGGATAACCAAGGCTTGCTAGCCCCTAGCCTAGCCAGGAAAACGCTGGCTCAATGGAAGAGGCAGAGAGGGTTAAAGGGTGACACCTAACATCCTCTTTAGGCCTCCAAACATGCACACAGCAGCACACTCACATGCACCCACACAGAAACACACAGAAACAAGTCAGTAAGTCTCTTAAAATACAAATAAAAAATAAACAACAGGACAGGTGGTGTCTTCCACCTGGCAGAACTTGCTCTGGGTCAACTGCAGTCACATCCTCCATATACTTAAAATGAAAATGTTAAGGTCTGGGCTGGAGAGATGCCTCAGAGGTTAAGAATATTCCCTGTTCTTTCAAGGGTCCTGAGTTCAATTCCTGGCAACCACATGGTGGCTCATAACCATCTATAGGAAGATCTGGTGTGCAGGCAGAAAGTTGTATAATAAACAAATCTTTAAAAAAAGATAAAGTGTTAAGGTCTATATTCCTCAGAGCTAAACAGTTAATTATATGATGAAAGAATATCACTGTTAGCTAGAAAACTAAGAGAATGATAAATATATTATAAAAAGCATGTCCAAATCTATTAATAGCAGCACTACTCCTAAGAGCCCATCAGCTAACAGGGAGACACACAGTACTGGATAGTCACGTGGAGCTAGCGCTCGGCCAGCAGACTGCCTGCATACTGAATTTGAGGGACTGATACCAGGCACCAAAAGGAAACAGTGAATGTATACACAGTGAAGGAAGAAGTAATGCATGCTACGACATGGCAACACTTGAAAACCTTATGCTAAGTAGAAAAGCCACATACTAAATGATTCCATTTATAGAAAGTAGACTGGTGGTTGATTGGTGTGTGGAAACTGTGGAGAAATAAGTATAAATGGTTAAAAGACTAATAGACTAATGGCAAAGTTCTGGGGACTAGAGAAGTAGGTCCGTCAGTAAAACATTTTGCAAACACAAGGACCTAAGTTCAATCTCCAGGAACCAAATTTAAAAAAAAAAAATCCAAGTGTGGAATTATGCTAGCATTGGGGAAATAGAGACAGGCAGATCCCTGGGGCTTGGTAGCTAGCTAACCTAGCCTATGTGGTGATACAGGCCAGAAGGAGACCCTGTCACACTCACACTCACACACACACACACACACACACACACACACACACACACACACACACACTGATGGATGGAGGGATGGAGGGAAAGAGGAAGGAAGGGAGGGAGGAAGAGAGAAAGAGAATGTTCGTTTGAGTGTGATATATGTGAATGCTCTGAAATTATTGGTAATGATTATACAATAGTATGAACATGTTAAAACTGGTGAATTATATACTTTAAAAGAGTGAATTATAGTGTATGTGAATTCTTTAGTTTGAAAACACCACAAAAGGAACACATAGGTCCAGATACAATACTAGTAACGCCAGAACCTACTCTCACCAACAGATCATCTAAACAGATTCAACAAAGAAACTTCAGGGTTAAACTGAACCATAATCAAATGCACTCACCAAATCTCTGCAGAATATTCTATCCAACACCTGAAAAACACGTTCTTCTCAGTAGCCATGGAAGCTCTCCAAAGCAGAGCATATTTTAGACTATTTAAAAAAAAATCCTTGGGGCTGGAAAGATGGCTCAGTGGTTAAGAGCACAGTCTGTTCTTCCAAAGAACCTGGGTTCAATTCCCAGCAACCACATGGCAGCTCACAACTGTCTGTAACCTCAATTCCAAGGGACCTGACACCTTCACACTAATGCACATAAAATAAAATTAGAATCTGACAAGCTTTCAAGTCAACAACAGACCCTGTCTCAAGACAGTCCCTACTTAGAATTCTGTACAAGATCACGTGCATCAATAACCTCAGGATTGTTAGGGGCTGAGACAGGAGGATCATTGGGGCTTGCTGGCACAGCTAATACCAAGTAATACTTAACAAAGATGTCAAAAACACACACTAGGGAACTAAAGAGATGGCTTGGCAGGTAAGAGCACTTGTTCTTGCAGAGGACCTGGTAGCTCACAACCATCTGTAACTCCAGTCCCAGGGTATTTAATGCCCTCGCAGGCACCAAGCACACACATACCTACATGCAGGCAAAACATTCATATCCTTAAAATAATAAAATAAATAAATCTAAAAAAGTTTGTAAAGACATAAAAAATTTCAACATCAGCCATGTAGAGAAATACAAATCAAAAGCACACTGAGATTCCATTTTACCCAGTTAGAATGACTATCAAGAACAAAGACAACATCAAATTTGGCAAAGATGTGAGGATCTGAATTCAATCTCCAGAACTCATGCAAAAAGGCCAGGCATGGTAGTTCACACTTGTAATGCCAGGTTGGGGGTGGGGGGTGGGGTTATGCACTTACTATAAGTGGGAATGTAAATTACTATATTCACTATGGAAATCAGTAAACGGATTCTTCAAAAAGTTAAAACTAGGAGTTCCACACAATCCAGCTATACCACTGCAGAGCACATACCTGAGTAAATCTAAATCAGTACACAAAAAGATACCTAGCTGGGCATGGTGGCACATGCCTTCAATCCCAGCAGATGCAGGTAGACCTCTGTGAGTTCAAGCCCAGCCTGGTCTACAGGGCAAGTTCCAGGACAGCCAGGGCTATATAATAGCAGACCTTGTCTCAAGAAATAAAAATATTGAACAACAACAATAAAAGATATGCCAATATATTCATGTTTATTGTGACTAATCAGTGTAGAATTGCCCCAGGTGTTGGATCAATAAATGAATGGCTATAACAATGTGGTATATGTACACAAATTAGCTTTATTAAGCCGTAAAGAAGAATGCATGCCATTCACAGGAAAGTGGATGGAAGATGACACCATCATATTAAGTCAGTCTCAAAAGGACAGATTCCACATGCTTTTGCTTGTCGGTGAAAACAGACTGAAGGATTAAAGGAGTGGGTAGGGGAGAACTACTTCTGCACATGGTGGAAAGAGAGATGAGTATTCTCACAAGTTCTTCTCTGGCCTGCACACATGCACAATAGCATGTGCAAGCTCTCACACATGCAGCACACACAGATAAATAAATCAATGTAATACGTTTTAAGAACAGGAAAGTAGATGAATTAAGACTGTTAGAGAAGAGAAAGATCAGTAAAAGACCTTGCTACGTAGAACAAATTCGCCTCAAACTCATAGATAAGTCACCTGCCTCTGCTTCTCAAGTGCTTGGACCCAAGGCAAATGCCACAATACCAGGGTTTATAAATTCTACCTTAAAAGTACTGCTTCTTGATTTATAAATGGGATTTTTCTTCATTTATTTCAATGTTCTTTAATTTCTATATGCAATATTTTATAGTTTTCCCATTTGGAGGTCTTAATATTTTATACTTTGGTACGATTAAAAATTATTTTCCCCCCTCTGAAACAGGGTTTCTTTGTGTAGCCCTGGCTGTCCTGGAACTCACACTGTAGACCAGGCTGACCTGGAACTCAGAGATCCACCCGCTTCTGACTCTAGAGTGCTTAGATTAAAGGCATATGCCACTACATATAGCTATAAATAATATATTTCAAAACTTCAATTCTCAGTTGTTCATTGCTGGTATATAGAATAAAACTTATTAAAATTTTTATTATTAATAAATAATATTAATAGTACTAATAATAAGTATGTATGTGTGTATCCCACAGCGTGTGTGTGGCAGTCAAAAGACAATTTGGGGGAGTTGACTCGCACCTTCCACTATGAGAACTAGGGACTCAGATTATCAGGTTTACATGATAAGCGCTTTACCTGGTGAGTCATCTTGCCAGCCCAAAACTAATTTTTCTATCCATCATACAACCTTATTAAGCTCACTCACTGTTTCTAACTGTTTTCTCATTAAGTCCACCTCATTTTATATACAAAAGCACATTTCAAAGCTGGCTGTGGTAGCATGTAACTATAATCCTAGCATAATGGAGGGGAGGCACCAGAATCAGGAGTTAAAAGCCAGCCAGCCCTCGGCTACACAGGGAGTAGTTCAAAGACAGTGTGAGCTGCCTGAGACCCTGTCTCAAAACCAAAATGAAGCCAGAACATTTCACTTGCCAGTAGAACAGTTTACTTCTTTTCTTTCTAGGGTAGACTTGGCTATGTCTCTGTCTGTTTAGCTAGCTTGATATTCTACTGCACTAGCTAGAATGAGTACTGAGTTGAAAAGGGGTTGGGAGTATCCTAGTCTTTCCATTGTAGATGAGAAGCCCTTGGTCTTTCCCCAGTAACTGTATTAACTTTAGAATTGCAGCACTTTGTCTGATAAGGCAATTCTTACTGATAGCTAGTTTACTGAGCAGTGTGTGTCTTGTATGCATATGTATGGACATATATAAGGACAGAGGTTGAAATAAATTGTCTTTATTATATATATAATATATATAATAAAGAATTATAAAAAAAAGAATTATATATCTTCTGTCATGAATTAAAGTATCTCCACCTCATTCATATATATATATATATGTATATATATATATATATACACACACACATATATACATATATATGTGTGTGATATATACATGTGTGTATATATACATGGTTTGGGTTTGTTTTTTTGAGACATTTGTCAATGAACCCAAGGGCTTAGCAAATGGAGACACTAGAGGCCTCCTTTCTCTGCCTTCCCAACACTTGGGTTACAGACATATGTCTGTGTATGTCTGGCTTTTTGGTTTTCCCTAACGATTCAAATATGGCTCTTCATACTTGCACAGTCAACACTTTGCAGATTGAGCAGTCTCCTCAGCTACAGAGTTTAAAAATCAAGAATGGATGTTATATTTTGTAGAATGCTTTATTGCAAGTTTTGAAATAAGATAATCCTTTTAGAGTATTAATATGGTGAATTATATTGATGACTTATTTTTGATTGGTGAACTAACCTTGCATCCTTGGGGTAAATTCTAATTGATCTTGATTTACTTCCCATTGCTTAGTTTTGTATATTTCTTGTTAAATTTTATCTATTTTTTACAAGTAAATTTAGAAAGAGATACTGGTCTGCTCTTTACTTTCAATGTCTTTATCAAATTTCAAGAACTGACTTCTTATTTTTGAAAAGCACTTAAACACAATTATTCATAAAGTCCCTTAACATAATAAAACCAAGTTTTTCATCAACACGTGTATTTCATACACACACACACACACAACAGTGCATTCTTTCACATTCAAGTACCTGTCTTAGTTACTTTTCTATTGTCATGACAAAATACCATGATGAAAGCAACTAGTAAAAGAGAGCACTTGATTTGAAGGTTCATGATTCCAGAGGGCTAAAGTCCTTGACCATCACGGCAGGGAACATAGCAACTGGCAGAACTGGTGTTGGAGCAGTACCTAAAAGCTTACATCTGACCCACAAACACAACGCAGAGAAAACGCCTACTTGGGAATGGCATGGGCTTTTTGAAATCCCAAAGCCCATCCCCTTCTAATCTTTCCCAAAGGGTTCTACCCACTGTGGAACAAGCATTCAAGTATATGAGCCTATGGGAACCATTCTCATTCAAACCACATTTCACTGACCCCCAGAGACTTGCAGCCTTATCATAATATAAAATTCACTCAATCCACCTTCAAAACTCTCCATAGTCTTCCAATCTGAAAACTGTTTAAAAGTCTAAGGTCTCTTCTGAGACTCAAGGCAATCTCTTAATTGTAACTCCCTGGAAAAGCAAAAGTAAACCACAGAATTCCATCATACAATACAATTCCATTATACAATACAATGCACATTACCATTCCAATAGGGAGAAAAGCAGGCATAGAGAGGAAATAGTGGCCAAAGCAAAAGCAAAATCCAGAAGGGATTAACTCCATGTCTGATGTCAAAGGGCTTCGGTGGTTCAATCCTCCCAGCTTTGCTGCCTGCAACATGCTTCTCTGTCTTGGGCGGGTTCCACTCACTCCCTGTCTGCTCCTCTTTTTGGCAGGTATCCCACGTCCCTGACATTTCTAACATCCTAGGGTCTCCAACACAACCTAGGCTTCACTTTCACAGCTTCATGCAATGGCCTCTCTGGGCCTCCTTACAGGGACCCATGCCACATGCCTGACCTCAGCAGCCTTCCTTAACTATGGAGGACAATTCCATAGTTCCTGTAATTCCTGCATCTTTTTTGACTCTAACGCCAGAACCACTATGCTGCCAAGTTCTGCTATCTGCTTGGGATAAGGCTGGTCCCTTCTTGAATTACATTCATATAAGCTTTCCTTTGTTGCTGCTCTTTAGGAACAGATAATTCCTTGGGCCTTTCTTTCACAGATTGCAGGCTTAGCAAGGTGGGAGTCTGGCTCTGTGGGCACCATGCCCTTTATTTCCATTCCTCTTTATCTCTTTCAACACAAACCAAGGCCCCAATATTAAATGTCCTGGTTTTTTCTTTCTCCTCAAATTGTACATTTTGTATTTCTTTCTGCCCTGCTTGTTCATTTTCATTGTAGAATGATCACTAATGGCCACACATGTCAATATTAGGCCATCTTGAAATCTGTCAATGAAATTAGTACAAAACTCTCCCATTTAGTCTCAAATAATGGCAAAATGCAGTCACATTCTTTGCCAAAATATCACGAGTGGTCTCTGGCCCATGGTCTCTAGCTAATATTGTTCCTCTCTAAACCTCTTGAGCAGAGCCTCCATAGTGCATACTGCTCTCAGCAATATTGTCCTCCAAACTCCTACTAGGATGGCCCATTAAGACCCACCTACAGGCTTATAGCATTCAACCACTTTCCTAGTCCAAAGTCACAGTCTTCCACATTTCTCACACACAAACAAAACAAAACAAAAAACCAAACACAAAACAAAAAAACCCAGCATGGTCAGACCTGTTACAGTGATACTACATTTCCCAGTACCAAGTTGTACCTTAGTACCATGACCAAGGCAACTTATAAAAGAAAGCATTTAATTTGGAGGGTCATGGTTCTAAAGGATTAGAGTCTTTGACCATTATGGCAGAAAACATGGCAAAAGGCAAGTAGTCATGGCACTAAAGCAGATGATAGCTTACATCTGATTCACAAGCATAAGAGAGAAGGCTAACTAGAAATGGTGTGAACTTTTTAAATCTCAAAGCCCAACCCCCAATGACATACCTACTCCAAGAAGGCCCTACGTCCTAATCTTTCCCAAACAGTTCCACCAATACAGACCAAGCTTTCAAATATATGAGCCTATGAGGGTCATTCTCATTCAAATCATCATAGTATCCCAGCTCATGAAATAAATTACGAATTACTATGTCTTTATAATGGCTGTAGAAACATTAGACAACATTGGAAGGTAAGTTAGGTACCATTATGGTAACTGCTCTGTGATGGGTAATGCTGACTGTTATCTTGACAGAATCCAGAATTATCTAAGAGTTGAGCCTTTGGGCATCCCTAGAAGGCATTATATGGACTAGGTTAATTAAAGTAGGTAGCTCCATTTCATGGGTCCTGGATTGAATGAAAAAGAGACACTAAGCCAAACAGTACCATCTATGTGCGTGTGTGTATCATGTGGCCAGCTGCCTCCAGACTTCCCACATGCACTGTGAGATCAAAAGAACCCTTTCTCCTTTAAGCTGCTTTGTCATATTTTACCACAGCAACAGGAAAAGTAATATATGCTTCAAATTTATTTGTATCTTGTTTTGAATTACATGTAGACCCAAACAGGCGCTTTAGAGCTAAGTCTTCAGCCAGGTTTTAGATCCTTGAAACCAAAAGCACATCTTTGTCTGAGTCTTATCAGCAAATGTGAAGAAGCAAGGAGAGCCCATCTGTCACAGAGATAAAGTTTCTATTTAGCAGTGGATGGGAGGAAGGTTGAATAAAATCAGTGAAATGCTAAAAGGATAATTTAAAAGATTTGTACTTTAAAAGGTCTATCTCTAGAAAATAACATTCAAAATATTTCGGAAAAGTAAGGCATGGTGGGGCACAACTTTAATCCAAGCACTTTGGAGGCAGAAGCGTTAAGATCTCTGTGATTTTCAGGCCAACTTGGTCTACATAGTTAGGTTCAGGCCAACCAGAACTACAAAGTGAGTCGTCTCAAACACACACACACACAGGTGGAGGAGATTTAGGAAAAAAAAATAATGGTTTTACACTAGGCATTAAAATCACTTGCAGAAAAAGTACAATGTGATAGTGAAAGAAAGTTAAAGTAGAGCCCTGGGGCTCCAGGAACACAAATGGGGCCAGGCATGCTGGCTCAGACCTGTCCCCTCCCTCAGCACTACAGACTAAGCAGAACGGTCACGGTGAGGTTGCAGCCAATCTACATTACAGAATAAGCTCTAGGGAATCCCAAGTCAAAAACAAAAATCAAAACAAACAAACAGAGAAGGTAAGTGGAAGCAGAGTGTGAGGGGCCGCACTCACATTCGCCATTACAAGATGGTGCTGATATCCTGTGTCCCAAACCGATAAACAAGAAAGCTACGCATGTGCGAAGGAAATTTCCACTCATTGTGCTCTGCCTCTCCCGTGGCGTCACCCCACCTGATGAGTTACAGCCAATCAGAGGCTGACACATCCTAAGCGGAGGATAGTTTTCTATATAAGGGCCGGGTTTCTGCCGCTCAGGGTCTCCGTCTCTACTCGTTGTAAGCTTATGCTCTCCCTCTCAAGATGCATTAAAGCTTTACTGCAGAAGGATCCTATGTGTGCCGCGTCTTTCTTGCTGGCGAGACGGTAACGCGCGCAACAGCAGAGTATGCTGTACATAGCATTTCAGCGTAGAACCATGAGATCAAGACCAGCACGGCAAGTTCAAAACCAGCCTGTGCTACAAGAGACTCTTGACCAGCCCCCCTCACAAGATAAAAGAAACATAAAAATTCAAAGTTTGTAATACCAAGGTAATAAAAGAAAAGGGACCCTCCAAAAATACCTGAAGATTGGCTACCTCATGTCAGACTTCATTTCTTTGCTTTTCATTTTTTGTTTTTTCAAGATAGGGTTGCCCTGTGTAGTCCTGGCTGTCCTCAAACTTAGAGAGCTACCTGCCTCTACCTCCCGAGTGCTAGATTCAAGGTGTGTGTCACCACCACACACCTTTTTTTATAAAGATTTATTTTTAGCCTATCAGGTCTCATCAGGACTGTCTGGATCCTCTTTCTAGATAGTAGGGGAGAAGGACCTCCCTATCAGTGGCCTAGGAGGGGAAGGAAGAGGGAGGGTGGGACCAGGAAGAGATGAGGGAGGGGGCAACAGCCAGGATACAAAACAAATAAATTATAATAAATAATAATAAAGATCTCTTTAATTATGGATGTACACGTGGCTAAGGATGGTACATAAGTGTGTCTGCACATGGAGAGCAGAAGAGTCAGACTGCACTGGGGCTGGAGTTACAGGTGGTTGTGAGCCGCCCAGTGTGGGTGCTGGGAACCAGCCTTGGGTCCTCTACAAAGAACAGCAAATGCCTAGTCATTTAAAATGGCCTTAGACCAAAACAATTGGATATCAACAATTTTATTTAGCTCAATCTAATGTACCTTTCTATTATTCTTGCCTGCTTTCTAAAGGCAAGAAGTTAAGATGCCTACCTGTCACAAGTCCCAGTACATCCAGAGTATGAACTGGTCCTGCAGAAGGTGAAACCAGGGCTGTCTCACAAATGTTCATCTGCCCCAGTCTACCTCATACTACTCCCGGCGGCTGGCTGACTGCAGATATAAACTACCAAACAAAGGTTAATCCAGAAGACTCTGACCTCTCATTTCCACCTTCAGCCTCTTTATTCTCATCACTACAAGAATGCTGTAACTGGTTGGTGTGTAGCAAGGGCCTAACGGCTACCAATTATAGTTCTCTAGTGAACAGTTATTGTATTAGGAAGCTGCATAAGTAAAGGAAAAAATTCTAAACAGGTTCTGAGCATGCATGCCTACTCCATAGCCTAATTCTTAGATGGATTATCATGTATAAACTTAGGATATCTGTGTGATCACAGTTCAACTATGTTGTTCAATTCAGTTTAAATATAATTAAATTTTTTAAAAATATTTGAGAATTATTTTTAAGCATATGGGTGCTTTGCCTGCATTCAGGGCTGTGTGCCACATGTTTGTATTGCCCAAGGAGTCCACAAGAGGATGTGTCAATTCCCTTGGAACTGGAGTTACAGACCATAGTTAGGTACTCCGTAGGTGCTGGGAACTTAACTCTAGTCTCCTGGGAAATCAATCAGTGCTTTTATCCATTTAGCTGTCTCTCCAGCCCTCAAAAATTATTTCCATCTGTCTGGTTGCTGGGTTTGATTTCTTACTGTATTCTAGACTCAGAGCAAGACAGAAGTTTAATTCCAGGACCAACCATCATATATAACTAGACACAGCTAACACACGGCAATCGTTTAATAAACATAGTGTGAGCACAAAAAGATGAAGTCATAAAATATATATTAATATATATTAATTCATAAGCCATGACTAGGAACACAAAGAGCAAAAATCTAAGTGAATTTTATAAAGCAAAATTACAAAAGAGTAAACTCAATAATTGCAATTACAGAATTATGAGGCATATATAAGAGAAATAGGAAGTATTATGCCAAAAAATTTTAAGCAAGAATAACATGAGAATATGGGAGATTTTTAATTTTTAGAAAGCCTTCTTAGGTTGGGAATGATAGCTCATGGATTTAATCCCAGCACTTAGGAGGCAGAGGCAGAAGTAGGCAGATCTGTGAGTTCTAATCTGATCTATTTACATAGTTCCAGGCCAGCAAGAGCTACATTGTAAGACCTGACCTGTTTTTAAAAAAGAAGAGGGAGGAGGAGAAAACTATTTAATCCTGTTATGCCTTTCAGTATTTATGTCTCAGTATATTAAGAAGAAATCTGAAAACAATGCAAATGGAGATATTCTTTCTGGGGTTTTCTGTTACTGGTGGTTTTTTTTTTTTTTTGTCGCTGTGATTGGGTTTTCTGGGTTTTTGTCAGAGACTCACTTGCCTCTGCCTCCCTAGTGTTGGGATTAAAGGTGTGGGGCACCACCACCCAGCACATGCAGATATTCTTAATACTTTAACACCTTTGTTTATACACTATAATTTTATAACACTATAATGCATCGTATGTAACAGAACAAATTTTATTTAAATAAAGTGCTCAGAGCACCTGTCCTCTTGTACATACCTGGAAGCTTTTAATCTTACTTTCAGCCAATCTGAGGAAGCAGCCATAATCAATTCACTCTGTCTTTTCTCTATCCCTCTCACCTCCCCCCTCCCTCTGTGGGGGTCAGTGTGCATACCAAGCACAGGGCCTTACTCTAAGCCTTACACTTCTAGCCTCAAAGGCATTCTTGCACTCAAGTGAGCTGTCTGGAAGCTGACTCTTCGGATCAGATGTCTCATTGTCACCACATGTTAGTCAGAGGCTTTCAAGTAATCAGTGAATCCTCGGGTAACTGTGAGCTCACTTCTTCAAGCTATCATCGGCAACATCAGAATAGCAATGTCCCCCCACTCTCCAAACTCCCACCGCCATCTTAGATTTACCCTCCACTCTGTGTTAATTAAGCACTGCTGCTGAGTAACTGCCTTCTCTCAGCCCAACTGTCCTCCCCATTTCAGCCACACTTGAAGGGTAAAGAAATAACTATTTTGAAAACTTTCTTAGAGTAAGCTTTTCCTAATACATCCATTTGGGGAAGGGGTCTAGACATGGCTCAGCAGTTAAAAGCACTGGCTGCTCTTCCACAGGACCTGGATTCAATTCACAGCGCCCACATGGCCGCTCACAACACTCCATAACTCCAGTTCCAGGGACTCTGACACATAAACATGCATGGGGGCAAAATGCCAATGCACACGAAATAAAAATAAATGTAAAAAAATACTCATTTATAAATTCACCTAGTTATGAAAAATTAATTTCTTCATTATCTAAATGACTCGCTAAGAAAAACAGTAAGATCAAGCATAAGCCTTTGGTGAAAAAAACCAATTAGAACATGGAAAGTATTTAACTTTATTTCTACGTCTATGCTCTATTTAACTTTATTTCTAAGTTGTTCTTGTCTCCAGGAACATGGGTATAAAAACACATGGCTTAAAAATACTACTTTGGGAGAGTTTTCTTTAACACCTTTTTTTTTTTTTTTAATCTAAATCCCTTCCCCATGTACACTCAGGGCTGTAATCTATCACCCTCGACATTATGACAGATATACTGGGATCTACATTCTGATTATGTGTTATCTTACATTATAACATTCCCTACGAAGTACATGTCTCCATTCCCCCGCCCCCCCACCACCCCATATTTTCCCAAGGAAACAGACAGGCACAGAAAGATTGTAAGAAAGTTTGCTGAAATGACACAGTTAGGGAGTACACCCAAGGTCTGGACTCAAGTAGCTTGGTTCTAGAATTTGTACTCCAAGTCACCATACACATTCCTCCCTGGACTGAAAGTCCTTCTTTCCGCTGTGCTTCTACATATGCCCACACAGAAGGTTTGGTACACTTTCTGTGTCCCTGTCTTCCCCGCTCTCTTCAGGTGTTTGCCCCTGCTCTACAGCTACACTGTAACACTGTGCAGCAAGGCAACCAGACATTGCTTCCTGCCGCTACTTCTAACAGAAGCACCATGCATGAAAACGGTTATCATCTAATTCTTCAAATTCTCTGGGAATTTCTATAATATTATAAAGACATTTTTCCAATTATAAAATGCAAAATATAATTTTAAAAGAAAAAAATTAACGACAGCACTCAGTAGACAGAGGTAGGTGTATCTCGGGCAGTTGGAGGCCAGCCTGGTCTACACAGTAAGTTCCAGGACAGCCAGAGTTACATAGTGAAACACTGTCTTGAGAAAGAAAAATGAGAAGATTAAAAACTGAAGCATGGTGACAAGAGAATTCTACAGAGGGACAACTGGGCATGATCACACCCTTATAAAGCATGTCTGTCTCTGCAAAGGAACATGAACTCACAACCATGACTTCTGCAAAATCAACAGCTGAAGGATGGCCCACGCAATAGTGTAAGATATACCAATCCTAAAGTTAGAATGCTGACCACATATATTTATTTTTCTTCTTACTTACTGCATCTCCTCCTCATGAATCATACATACAAAACTGACAGATCCATCTATTTCCATTTCTAGAAGAGAAGAAACACTTAAAGAAAATCAAAGGAAGTTTCTTCTGCATGTGCACAATCAGAAACTGACTGTGCTCCCAGGAATAGCAACCCTGGGAAATGCTAGAATCAAGAAGGCTGCCGGTCGCACACAGAGACGACTTTAAATGCTTCTCAACAGGAAAATTGAAATGAGTGTTCAAATGCATGACGTGTCTGGAGTCACACTCACCTCAACTCATCCTAACAATCTTGGAACTAGATGTTAGGAATCCCCAGAAGCCATAAGCAAAGGGAACATCCTTATCACAATTCTTGGCTAGTTTCATCAACAGGGGAGAGTGACACATATAAGTCTTAAGATAATTTTTTAAAACAGAAAAGTTCAATGATTTCTGAGCTTATTAACTATGGTTCTGAAACAAAAAAGGAACTCTGACTATGGGATTTTACATTAACAAACTGTTTTGATTATATATCAGCTTTTGGCACCCAACATGCTGTGTGGCAACAGAGAGGTCCACAAGTAAAAGTGTTTGCTTTCCAGTGAGCTAGGTTTCCCCATCTGGCCAACAGCCTCTAAGACTGTAAGCAGAGTATGAACACCACTGAACTGTGTACTCACAAACAGTTTAAGGGCTGGGAATAAAGGCACATGTCTATAGTCTCAGCTTCTCCAGCGGCTAAGGCAGGAGGAGCTCAAGATAAGCCTAGACAATATAGCAAAACCTTATGGAGGAGCTCAAGATAAGCCTAGACAATATAGCAAAACCTTATGAAACCCTTTCTCCAAAGAAACAAGAGGTTCAACAGTTACAGAAGCCCAAAGAAAAGAAAAAGATCAATGAAAACCCCAAGTACTCTAAATTTAAAATAAATGGTATTAAAGGACATAGACTAATGCCCTACTGCTTTCAAATAAAAATTCAGAGTTTTGTTTTTCTAACTGGGCATGGTGCCATATGCCTAGAAATCCTAGTGCTTGGGATACTGAGGCAGGAGGATTGTGGGTTCAAGACCAGACAATGCTACATAGTGAGTATGAGGCCTTCCTAGACCATATAGTGAAACCTATTTCAGGGAGAGGGAGAGAGAGAAGAAGGGAGAGAGTAAGGGGGAGGGAAAGACAGAGAAAAAGAGAGAGAGAGTGCATATCCAAAATATGGATGCCACACTATACAAAGAAATAGAAGTTAATTAATTAAAGGTCCCATCTTAGGATCTGAAAGACCATAAATAAATACACTTTCTTCACAGCAAACTACCATGATAGCAAAAGGTAAACTCTAAAACCTAGTTTCACACAGTGCTGAAACTGCTCCATTGCAGTTCAGGTAACAATTCACCAGGGCTGCCGCTGCGGCAGAGGCTAGAGTGCCGCTGTCTCGCAAACACCACAGAACCTTTTATTCACACACACAAAGCAGCAGCTGAAAGAGAAAACACAATCAGCTTTGGAGCAGGACAGCTTACAGCCTGCAACCTTCTCCTTGGAAGAAATATGTCAAACTCCTAGCTACTGAGGACACGGATCTTCCCAGGGTGCCCTTGATCACAGTTTTTGACGTGATGCTGCACTAGGGAGTAATTATCTGTCATTACTTTAATCCCCACCCACTTTCCAAACAATCTCCAGTCAAAGGAAAACTTACCTCGGCAAAATGTGTTGATGTGCTATTGTCTATCCGGCTTCCACCACCACCTAAAAAACTAAAGAGAAAAGCAATGGTGGTGATTCTATTCCCAGGAATGAGCGCCCTTCCCAGAAGCTAAATATAGAATGGCAAGATGAGAACAAAGCTCAATAAGGAAAAGCAACTCATCCCAACAGGACACCTGCCAAAGACATTATGTCTGTGAAAATATCTTAACAAATAAAACAGTAAGTAACAGATAGGCAAAGGAAAGCTGGCATACCAAACAAAATCAAGTTTTCAAATCTTAAAGCTACATCAAACAAAAATTTAGGGAGAAAGGCCACTGCACAGAAAGAAGGACTCACAGCCAGTAACACAATTCAAAGTTAGCCTAGCAAAGGAAGAAAAGTAAATCTGTATCCCCAAAGAGTCTAACAAAACAAAATATTTCACAATGAAACAATTCAACCAGATAGATAATCAAGACAACTGAGGTTAGCATCTTCTGGAATTATTAAATGTGTAATATAAAGGGCCTGGTATAGTTTAGAAGATTAGAAAAGAGTTCAATAAGTGTTTCTTCTTTGAAAGGTCATCCTAGTCTTAGATTATCCTGCCCACCCTTAAGGCTTCTTCCTCTATTAACTGCTTCTGAACTCACCAACCAAACATTAGTCCCCCAGATCCCTCTGTACTCTGACTCTGCTTCAGAGCTCTACCTTGTATTATAAATAGCTAGGATTTGCCTCAAGCATCTAAACCCTTTCCTCCTCCCATAAACTGAAAGGTCAAAAACTGTATTTTATTATATACATATTTATTATAAATATATATTTATTATTTGTCAGATGTTATATAATAAATGCATTTCTCATCTTTGAAAACCTTGTGATGGCATACTGTATACCTATAACTCCAAAATAAATGTTGCTGAATTAATAGCATGTGTCTAAATGATAAAATACCTCTTTTCAAGGATCCAAACGAATAGGAAGAAATTGAACTCCACTGCCCATATGAAATTTGCAGAGAAGAAACTGGCTAACCCTTTTGAAAAAGAAGGATGGACTGAATCATAAAAACCTGCTAGACATCTCTCTGAGTAACAAAAACAAGCAAACATGCTAATCATAAAACCTACAAACTTTCATTTTCAGGATTACGATACTAGTCCAGGAATTACGCTGAGCTCTCTGAGGAAACAAGCACACCCTAGCTAGTTAAAAACAAAAGCAAATATTGCCCTTCTTGTACTCATTCTCAGGCCTTACTCTGATGAGAAACCACTTGATACTTGTGTTTGTATAAGGAATTAAAAATGCTTTTAAAAAACCATTCTAACACCTATACTAAATAAATAATTGAACTACCAGATTCCATAATCCATGGCTATACATATATATATTATTACCCAAACCTAACAGGCTCCCAAGGATCATCTTTCCTGGGTTGTGTGGTTGTTGTTGTTGGTGGTGGTGGTGATAATGACACATTTGTGCATGTGTGTGTGCATGTGTCTGTTTTGTTTTTGAGACATGGTCTGACTACCTGGTTCAAACTGACCCTGCACTCACTAGGTAGCCCAAACTAGTCTCAAACTTAAAATTCTGCCTGCCTCAGCTCCCCAAGTGTTAGGATTACAAGCATGTACCACCATGTCTGGCTTCTTTCCTGCCTTTACTGCATGATTTCAGAAATTCAAATGTTAGTAATTCAAATAATCAATTCTATCTTTTAACATTCTGCTCCCTTGAAACTCATCCAATATTCCCTTTCTTTAAAATTCTTCTGAATCTTAAGAGTAAACAAACTAACCATAGAGAAGGAATAATAAAAGCAGCAATATTCTAATAAATTTACAATATTCCTCTAGTATGTGTGGAAGTAGATGGGACACAATATCTTATATTTACATGCAAAGACTTCCTCATATTGATTTGTTTTTCTGGTACTGAGGGTTGAACTTAGGGCCTCACACAGGATAGGCCCACACGTCTACCACTAAGCTGCATTTTCACTTTCTACTTTTGCTTTTGAGACCAGGTCTAAGTTGTCCAGGCTAACTTGAGAACTTTGTAGCCCTGGCAAGCCTTATGATCATCCTGCCTCAGCCTTCTGAGTAACTAGCATTACTGGCTTGCAGTATCAGGCTCAGCTTCAATAAATGTTTACCATCCACTATTAATCACTCTAATTGCTAAGTACTAAAGTCAACAAATACTTGGAAGTTTTATAAAAGAAAATAATAATTCATTGCTTATAAGACTTTGAGTCTAAGAACATGATTTCTTCCCTCTTTAAAAACACTGACTTCACCAGGCAGAGGAAGCTCACACCTTTAATCCCCGCACTTGGGAGGCAGAGGCAAGCAGATCTCTGAAATCGAGGCCAGCCTGGTATACAGAATGAGTTTCAGGACAGCCAGAGCTACACAGAGAAACCCTGTCTCAAACAAATAACAACAAACAAAAAACAAACAAACAAAAAACAAAACACTGACTTTATGCAAAACCCACAATATTTATATTCCAATAGCTGCCACCAATAGCATCTCTACAGGACAATCTTTGACCCTATGCAGGCAGAAATAAAAGAACTGAGTAAAAATAAAACCCACAGAATTTACAGTTCCCTGCTAGAAAAGCATTCAGCCTGAAGCTAGTCGTTATACTCAGGTATAACTGCACTATGTAGTTGCTATTTTAAAACTTAGGGGAGCATCCATTAGTTAGTCCCTACATCTTTATACTCTATTCAACACATGCAGAGCATAAGCGCTTAAATAAATATTTGATGCAATTATAATAACACAAATAAGAAATCCCAAGTTATCATGCTATCCACATACTGTTAATTTTGCTGTCATGCTAATCTTATAGGTATGACGCTGTTGTTGCTATTTAAAACCAAAACTGTTACACCAACATTCAAGAGTTTGTACCAAACCAGGTCCCATGCCACGCAGCACCCCAGAAGCTCCAACTCATTGGCACATATAATCATCAACCATTAGTACAGTAAAACAGGACATACTTTAAAATGCGTAGTTCTTCCTGGTTGTGGAAGAGACCTTCAACTTTAGATTCTGCCAACAGCAATGTAAAGGAATTATGAACTGACATAAACCTCCAAAGTCACTCCAAGATTAAGAGACTTCACATTACAAAATCATTTTAAGTAGTTTTCATTTTGTCTACTGGTCAAAAAAAGCCAAGTAATATCACTTAGAGAAAATATTTCCTCTTTTTGTCAATATTATGACTTTACCAAAGCCAAGAAAACAAACTCAGATATTAATATGAGAGCAGCAGTTTGTCCATTTGGCAACACTAATCTTCATCTGAACAAGGCAGAGAAACAACCCAATCTCCCTGGGTAGAATACACAGTTTGCCTAGGTAGAGTCCTATCAGAAGTTACTCCATAGCCCACCAAATATGGGTAACAGTAATTTAACTTCAGGCAACAAAGTAACCGCTAAAAACTTAGTAGTAATCCAAGAGGACTCTCAAAGAAATAAATGAAAACGTAGTGAGTTTATTTTGATATAGCTCTAGAGATTTTCTAGGTGTGACACAATCAGGAGCCGTGGATAAAATCATTATCATCACATTGTTTTCCAAATTTAATTTCCTTTCCATTTCCTGTTCTCCTGTCCTTGTGTGTGTGTGTGCATGCGCGTGCATTGCATACACACATGTGCACACTCACACAGCCTCTACTCCCAGCAGTAGAAGCTACAAAGTAAGCTATAAAACAAATTCCTTCCAGTCCACTCAGTCAATACTAAGAGAAAACAGTTTCAATACTAGAAAGTTTGGTTTATCCATAAGCTTATACAATACCTGGAATCATCTGTCACTTCCTCAATAAAGCCTGATTCACATCTGGGACATATATATTCCTATAAAAGAAAAGAATAAGTAAATAAAAGTTTTCATTTCATCAGGAACCTAAGCATGTGGCTTTAGGAGATCATGAAGTACAAAAGCTGATGATCAGGCTGACAGGATGATTCAGAGGGCAGAGGAACTTTGCTGCCAAACCTGATGATCAGAGTCTGATCACAGTCCAATACAGCACAGAAAAAAAGGCTTCCTGCAAACTGTCCTCTGACTTCTATTCTTTGCCATTTCATGCACATACCTACACACAAAATAAACAAACAAAAAGGTAATAAAAACTTTAAACCTTTTAGATGTATTTGTTTTTGTCTATGGTTATTTCGCTTGCATGTATGTCTGCGTACCACATGTGTGTCTAATGCCCGTGGAGGTCAGAAGAGGACAGTGGATCCCCTGGAACTGGAGTTACTGATGGTTGTGAACAATGTGGGTGCTAGAAACTGAACCCAGGCCCCTGCAAGAACAACATGTGCTATTAACTAGTGAGCCATTTCTCTAGCCCCATTATAAAAAAAATCATTCTGGCTTTGAAATACATGTACTTGTCAGGCGATGGTGGCACATGCTTTAATCTCAGCACTCAGGAAGCAAAGGCAGGGGGATCTCTGAGTTAGAGACCAGCCTGGTCTCTAGAGTGAGTTCTATGACCGCCAGGGCTACACAAAGAAACCCTGTCTTGAAAAAAAGAATGAAAGAGAGAGAGAGAAAAAGAGAGAAAGAGAAAGAGAGGGGAAGGGAAGAGAGGGGACGGGAGGGGAGGGGAGGAAGGAAAGAAGGGAGAGAAAAATTGTATGTACTTGGTAATTTTCCGGTTGTTTTGTTTTATAATATAAATTTCACAAGATATTTACAGAATGGCTTTATAGCTACCTAAGTGATTCTCATTAAGAGAATAAGGGGAGTGTTGAAGATCTGTTTGTTTTGTTTTTAATTTGGGACAGTTTGGGTTTCTTTCTTTCTTTCTTTCCTTTCTTTCTTTCTTAATGTCTTTGGTTTGTTGTTTGAGAGGGATGATGACAAAAACTGGATGGTTAGTGTCCTAGCTAGTTTTAGCTTGACACAAGCTAGAGTCCATTAAAGGAGTCTCCATTGAGAAAATGCCTCTATGGGATTGGGCTGTGGCCATTATCTTAACTACTGATTGTTGGGGGGATGGCCCAGCCCACTGTGGGTTGGGCTATCCCTGGCTGCTGGTCCCCAGTTCTATAAAAAGCAGGCTGATAACACTGGGTTGCTCACTGGGGTACAGCACCCCAGAAAAAGCAGCATCTCCTGTGTTCAAGCCCAGCCATGTTTAGCTTAAAGAACATGTAGAGACAGACTGCCAAAAATCCCTGAAAACTGTGTTGCTGGCTATAGGACATGGATAGGTGTGAGGTAGAGGTGGTGTTCCACTGGCTCATTTAGGGGCATCTGAGGGCTGCTTCAAGAGTGAACATTAATATTGGAGTAAGATGTAGTACTGATGTGGAACTAATTATGAACCAAAGACAACTAGTTTACTAATGAGAATGAAAATGGCTTCAGAATTTTACAATCTAGAGGACAGAATTGATCAAGTGATTATATTAAGTCAATAAAATGCAGCCCCAGAGCCTGTGTCTCTGTATTCAACCACAGGTTGAAACATCCCTAGAATTCCCCTGAAATGATCATGAAGAGAGCAACAGCCAACAGAGAATTTTAGGTTTGATAAAGAAAAGAAACAAGAAGAGCAGGCTAGCAGATGCCATGGAGAGGAAACACACACACATCAAAAAAAAAAAAAAAAAGAAATGGGAAAAGTCTTTCTTAGCTCATCTATAAAACAGCTTCTTCTGGCCTAATGATTTGGACTGAGATAAATGACTGTTGAGGTTGGACTGATGAGTGTTACTGGCCCCCAAGATCTGGTTACACCTATCCTTGTTTTGTAAACCTGCCTAAGACATACCTGTTTGGTTGATTAAATGGCCTATACCTGGGCAGGGCAGAATGGGGTAGGTGTAGTCTAAGGTTCCTGGGCTCGGAGAGGACAGGAGAATCATTGAAGACAGACAAACAGGAAGAGAGGAAGAAGGAGGACACCATGATGGGCCTGGAGGAAGGACTCCAATAACAGTGTGAAAAGGCCCAGATGAAGAATATGAGCAAGTACCATGGGATTATGGATGGAAAATAGTTCAGATAAGGATGGTTAAGGAGGATGACGTTGGATGGGGCTGGGAGGTGAATGGTGAGGTTACTGAGACATAGGTGGAAATATCTGCCCAGCCCAAGGTAAATAAGGCAATTATAAAATCTAAATAATGAAGATGATGATGATGAAAGAAAGCAGGCTAAGCAAGCCATGAGGAGGAAGCCAATCCCTCCATAGCCTCTGTATCAGCTCTTGACTTCAGGTGTCTACCCTGCTGAGCTTCTGTCCTGACTTCCTTTGAAGATGATCTGTGATGTGGAAGCAGAATCACAATAAACCCTTTCTTCCCTAGTGTTTCATGTTTCATCGTGGACAACTAAGACAGCTGATTATTTCTTTAGCTAGAGTGAATTAATCATCTAATTTTCTCTTCAAAGCTAATAAAAAATAATAGCTCCAATGCTTATATCAAGGCAGTAAAAAAAAATACTAATAATGATGGATACAGAAACTACTGTTTTGTACTATGTATATCTAAGAGATAAATCACAGCATAAATCAATTTATAACTTAGGAAATTAAATAAGGCTTTAAAATTTTCTTTCCCCACCCCCATGTAGGGTTTCTCTGTGTAGTTCTGACTGTCCTGGAACTCAGTCTATAGACCAGGCTGGCCTCAGAGATCCACCTGCCTCTGCCTATCACATGCTAGAATTAAAGGTGGGTGCTATCACTTCCTGGCTCCGGTTTCAGACATTTCTAAGCTTTTTGTTTGTATGTTTGTTTTTGAGACAGGGTATCACTATGCAGCCATGGCTGGCTTGGAACTCCTCGTGAAGACAAGGCTGGCCCCACTCACAGAGCTCATTCTTCAGTCTTTCAGATGCTAGGATTAAAGACACAACTCCCAGATTTTCTAATCTATTTTCTGGCTAGCAATGGTTCCAAGCAAAACATAATATTCTCAGATCTTTAAGGAATGAAAACTCAAATAACTAAGCACAGTAAGACAGCTCTGCAAATAAAGGCATTTGCCATATGTCTTAGTTTTCTATCGCTGTGAAAAAAACACCATGACCAAGGCAACTCATAAAAGACAGTGTTTAATTGGGCTGATAGTTTCAGAGGGATAGAATCCAGGATGGCAGAGCAAAGGCATGGCAACAGGAAAAGCTGAGAGCTTGTATCTTTATCCACGAGCAGGAGGGAGAAAAAAAACTAACTCAAAATAGCCAACTATTTTGAAACTTCAAAGCCTTCCAGCAGCGACTTACTTCCTCCAGAAAAGCCACATGTCCTAATCCTCCCAAAAAGCCATCCACTGGGGACCAGGCACTCAACATGAGTCTAGGGACATTCTCATTCAAACCACACACCGCACAGACTAGGCAGCTCTCAATTCCATCCCACAGGCCCACAGGAAGGGGAAGGGACCAACTCCACACAGAAGCTCTGACCTCCACAGCACAATGACAGTAAATACAACGTTTCTTTTGTTTTCTTTTTCCAGATGGGGTTTCTCTGTGTAACCTTGGCTGTCCTGGATTTACTTTGTAGCCCAGGCTGGCCTGGGAGATCCAACTGCCTCTGCCTCACCAAGTGCTGGGATTATAGGCCTGTTACACCACACCAAAGTAACTACAATGTTTCATAAAGGAATTTAAATATTCATTTACTTTCTAAACACTAAGCATGATTGATCTGCTATAGATATAGCTGTAACTATCTCAAATAAAAATGAAATAATAACTCAAATATCCACACATTTTCTTAAGTGATGGAGCAATTCCTCATATCAAGATTAATTTTATGAGGAACTAGTCAAATCAAGGAACAGTAAGATTTTGTAAAATAAATCCTTAACAAACAAACATTGGACAACGAAATAAATTATATAGACTTTTCCTAGAGGACCCAGAAAAGGTATTTCTAAAACAGAGTTCTAAGAAATTAATCTGTTCAGTGAAGAAGGAAATTATGTATGAAGGACTATAGTGTCAAAAATTAGTACTTGAGAGTCAGGCATGATGATGGGTGCAAGTCTTAAATCCCAACAGCAGGGAGGTGGTAGCAGGTGGATTTCTGTGAGTTTGAGGCCAGCTGGGGACCCTGTCTAGAAAGAAAGCAGGGCAATGGAAGAATGAAGGAAAGGAAAGGAAAAGGGAAAGGGAAAGGGAAAGGGAAAGGAAAGGAAAGGAAGGAGAGAGAGAGAGAAAAAGAATGAATGAATAGCAGGTCTGGAGGAGGAACAGAATGAAGGTGGATATTCAGGATGGGTTTAACAGGAACTAGATTATGGAAAACTTTAGGTTATGATAGACTTCATCCTGTAGACAAGGAGCTCTTAACTTTTTCCTCCATTATTCACATTGAGACACCTTTGTAACAGGTATACTGTGAACTACTGTAAAAGTAAAATAAAAAGAGGTCGTATAAATTCTGAATATCTTCTGCTCCTTTGAGCTACACCCTCCCAGGGACAGCGATTCCACTCCTTTCTCTCATTTAAAAAAAATGAATATAAATGAAGTTGATTTCAGAATCAACCTTAAAAAGAATTCAACGCAATGCCTGCAGAGACTCACTCTCCAATTAGGAGATGGATTTTCAAGGCCTGATTGTTCCAGGATTGGGTATGATGTAACTGGTGCAGGAATGGTGTTGCAAGACTGGCTTTTCCAGGTCTAGCTGCTCCACATTGGAAGATTTCTGCACACACTCACCAGGCATCCCTGGTGACCATTAGAGTGGAGGCCTGCGTATTCTGCGGTAAGAAGCCCTTGTGTGTCATGCTGCTGGCAATCTCTGGGCAACTGATATTCTATTACCTCATATTTCATTTTCTGTTTGTAGCTAAACTTCAAAATAATACAAAGTTCTCTCATCTGCTAAGAGCTCAGGTATGTCTTCTGATACCTATCACAGAACACACAATCAGGTTTGGGAAAACACAGTGCTGATCTTCTGTTTCTTTACCTGGACTATACTATCTTTCTTATTTATTGTGCTCTTTTTTTTCTTTTTCTTTTAATGATCTGTTTATCTTTATTTTATGTGAATTGGTGTTTTGCCTGCATCTGTATCTGTCTGTGTGAAGGTGTTAGAACCCCTGGAACTGAACAGACATATTGTGAGCTGTCATGTGGGTGCTGGGAATTGAACCCAGGTTCTCTGGAAGAGCAGCCAGTGCTCTTAACCACTGAGCCATCTCTCCAACTCATCTTTATAGAACTAGGTAGCTATACTTTGGGACTGATGAGGGATCAGAGTCAGCCTGAATAGGCAGTCCAGGAAAGAAATAGGGGAGAGGAAAAAACACCTCTGTGTGAAACACCTCAGAAGATGACATTTGTAAGGATGGGTATTTTCTCCAGTCCGTCAATCACAGGTGAAGAGTCTGTATAATACTTTGGAATAAGGCTGGCTTCAGAAAACATGTCAGAGCCATCCTCATGTTATAGACAGGATGGAGGAGAGAATCAAAGAGCTGGAGTGTAAAAAAAAAAGAGATCGTGGCGGTTAGAATGAGAATGGCCCACATAGGCTCACATATTTGAATGCGTAGTCCCTAGTTGGTGGACTGTTTAGGATTAGGAGGTGTGGCCTGATGGGAAAAGATGTGACACTGGGGTAGACTAGCGAGGTTTCAAAAGAACATGACAGAGTCAGTCTCTCTCTCTCCCCAACTCCTGCCCTCTGTCTGTCTGTCTACAACTTGTAGATCAGATGTAAGATCTCAACTGCTGCTCCCACACCCCGCCTGCTGCCACCCACTCCAACCCACCACGATGATCATGGACTCGCCCTCTGATACTGTAAGCAAGGCCACCATTAAATGTTTCCTTTTTTATGTTGCCTTGATCATGATGTTTCATCACAGCAATAGAACAATAACCAACACAAAGACTAAGGCTTTCAGCCTTAACTGCCATGTGAAAGGTCTTAGAAACACATGAGGTCACATGTAAAAATGACAGAAAACTGCTTTGAGCCCCCTCCTTGGTAACAGGAGGCTAACAGCCCAATGCAACTTATCAACCCAATCTAAAAAGATTCTTTTCTTACCAATTTCTTCTATGATAGCCTTATCTTTCCTTTATGACAAGGCTTACAATTTACAGTTGTATTTGTTTCATAGTTTGTTAATATCTTTTTCCACTTAAGCCATTCCCTAATATCAGGGTCCTTATCAGTTTTGTATGTCCAAGGCAAACAAGTGTTCAACACATATTTGCTGAGGCAATGAACATGAAATTACAAACCACATACCATATAACTACAAAAAGACAAAATATCTGAATCTTGTATGGTCAGAGAAGAGGCAGAGTGGAAGTAAAGGACTAAAAAAAATCTAAAAACTTAAGTTATGGCCTGATAATCATATGACTGTCAAAGCTTGACATTTCAAAGCTAATACTATTAGGGATAACTACAAGGCCTAGGATGTGGCTATAGGAATAGCTAAAATGAAAGGGGTGAAGGGCTTCAAAGGGTCATCTGTCTGTGTTAACATTAAACTTCCAAAATAATGTTCAGAGTCATTGGCCAAAGGGGTCCCTTGGAACTTCCCCATATATCACACAGACTATTGCCAAAGCTCTTGGTTGCTATCCACAATGTGACAATTGCTGAAGCTATACTTATTTATGTCATCAAACATGGAGAAGTAGAGCTGGTTACCTAACTAGAAGCTTCACCCCTACTAACTAGCATTCATGGTACTAGAAGATACCCTGTACAATATCAGAAGAGAAAGGTAATCATCAAATCACCCAGCTATAAATATAAATCCTGAGGTCTACAGCCAGGTGTGGTGACGCACGCCTGTAATCCCAGCATTTGGGGAGATAGAGGCAGACAGATCTCTGTGAATTCAAGGCCAGCCTGGTCTACAAAGAGAATCCAGGACAGCCAAGGCTATGCAGAAAACTCTGTCTTAAAAAACAAAAACAAAAGGAGGAGGAAAAACCCCTGAGCTCTATAATAGCTACCTGCCTGCAAGATGAATATATAAAAACATGCTGGTGCGCTAGTGGTGCAAATGTTATGGGAATAACCAACAACGTTTGAAACACTGAATTTCAGGCCTATTCCGTATGAAGGAACCCATACCTGGCACCACTAAAGTGACCAAGAACCTGAGACTGAATAGGTCATAGGCCTATGAGAAAACCTAATAGTATTATTTTGTTAAGGAAACACCAATAAAATGACTTCTAATAACAACTGCTATACCTATAGATCTGTGTCTCATCAGATAAGCTTCTTCTTGCAGTAGATAGGAACACAGAGACCCACTACTGAACAATGTGCAGAGTACAAGAGACTGTGTAGCACTCAAAATGATATCCTAAATGAGATATCTTCATCAAACTCTACTTCCAACCCTCAACCTCCACCTCAAGGCTCAGGGATCAAAGTGGAAGAGGAGGTAATAAGATTTCAAGAGCCAGGGATGATTGATTACCCTAAGGAATCAGTATCTTCCAGGCATACCAGAACTGATGCCCATATGAACTCACAGAGACTGTCGCTGCACGCACAGCACAGATTCAAGTCAGGTGTAGTCCTAGCACTGAGAGGGGAAAGCAAACACAAAGTTCAACCCCTAGCCAAGGCTTATCTCTGCAGTTGATAACTGCTGGTAAAGGGGAATCAGTTTTCTCCAATGGATTGTGGGTATATCACACTTAAGGATAAGTCCCATGCCCAGGAATAGATGGCCAATACAAAACGATCTCAATGGTTTTTTTGTTTTGATTTGGTTTTGTTTGTGTGTGTGTGTGTACTTTTTGTTTTGTTTTGTTTTGCTTCAGCATTTTTTTCTTTTTGGTCTTTTGATTGTTTTGATTTTAGTTTTTGTAGTTTTGGATTTTTTTTCGTTTTGTTGGTGGTGGCAGGTTATTGTTGCTGTTTTGGCAACACAGAGAGACTGGGTAGAGCAGGACACGAAGTCGTACGGGTAGGAAGGTGGTAGGAGTTTAGGAGGGTATAAACATGATCAAAATAAATTATTTGAAATTTTTTACATAAAATAATAAATATTGCTCAGAGCTGTGGTGAATAGAAGATCACTTCAAATCACTTCAGATTTTACAAAATGGGTAAGGGTAAAAGCTGATGCAACTGTCAAGAAACTGAGTAATACAAAAGTATACTACTTTCTCTTTATGATCTTAGACATGTTTAGTTCTAAAACCCAGCTCCTTCACATGTGCAAGAGGTTCCACAGGTGAAACCAAATTGTAAAAGTACTACCTAGCTTTTCCTGTTATTTGAAGTAACAAATAATCCTTTTATTTTCAAGCACCAATCAAGCTTTTCTACTGATTTTCTGGTGCCATGAAAATATTAAATATTTGTCTAATAAGCAGACCATTGGAATACAAAAGTAAGTAGATAAGCAGGGGTGGTGGAGGGCTAGTAAGATGGTCTCATTGGTGAAATGGCTGCTGGGCAAGCACCAGAACCTGAGATCCTATCTCCATAACTCACACAAAAAGCCAAGTGTGGCACCACCTGCAACACCCACCCTGGCGGAGCAGAGGCAGGTGGATCCCTATATCTCACTGGCGGGCCAGCCTAGCGAAACCAATAAGCTTCAGGGACAGTGAAAAACCCTGTCTCAAAAAATAAAAGTGGAGAGCAACAGCACAAGACACCAAATGTCAACTTTCGGCTTATACACACACATTTACATACACATATGCACAAACCCATACTAAGAAGTACATACACGAAAAACACACATTTTTTAAAATAGGTATGGTAGCACACATCTGTAATCTTAGGATTCAAAAGGCAGAATCAGGAGGCTTAAACATTTTGGGCTACAAAAATAAGAGACTGTCTCAAGAAATTAGTAACAATAACAAATAATAAGAGGAGATATTGTGCTAGGTTAACCCAGGGTAAGTGTATACTACATCCTCAAAATCAGTTGTCTGGGCGCCCAGGCTCCCTCTTTTCTGGGCAATGCTAAGAAGATGACAGCATGTCAGCCTCTGACTTCCTTTTCTGTGCTTTTATTGCTAACCTCCAATTCCCACACCCCTGTCTAATTGTACACATTTCCTCCTTTAATATATATATATATATATATATATATATATATATAATGCATATATAATATGCATTACTTTGCTGTTTTCTTAGTTATACTCACAATACAGTGTCCTACACTGATTGCAACTACACTGCACTCTAAGTGTTTATCACTTCTAAAAATGGTTAACTACATTTTTCTGGTAGTTTTGGAGGTAATTTTAATTACATTTACAGACTTCCATGACTTTAGGAGACTGTGGGTCAAACAGGAACCAAACACAGTCTTCTTCCACCTGCATACTCCTCCTCATACCCAGACATTGGCCATTCTGATATTTTCACATATGGAATTATGAACTGTAAGGATAAAGGTATATGTTGGGGTGAGGAGTGGACAGTAAAGCAAGGATAATTGCCTGGCATTGCAGAAATCTTCCCTGTGTTTACTCACATGTTAATACACTAAACCTTCTATTCAACATTTCTACTGCACCACGCCAGCCCCAATATCTTCATTGTATATGGCCCAGCATGGTCATTTTTTGTACTTTTCACTCCTTTGCTCCAAGTACTGAGGATTTAAAGTCTTATACAGGATAGGAAAGCACTAAAGCACTGAGCTATATCTTTACCCCTGGTTAAAAATCTTATCAAAAGGGGGCTGGACAGACAGCTCAGAGGTTAAGAGCACTGGCTGCTCTTCCAGAGGTCCTGAGTTCAATTCCCAGCAACCACATGGTGGCTCACAACCATCTATAATGAGATCTGGTGCCCTCTTCTGATGTGAAGACATACATGTAGATGTTGTATCCAAAATAAATTAATTAATTTAAAAAATCTTATCAGAAAACCATTCCATGAGTTATTTCTATCATTGCATCTATAAGAGAAAAGCCTATCAAACCTAATAACAGGAACTCAATTATTTCCACCAAACTGAAGGTAATTCCCTCCTGGATCTGAAAGCATACAGTCCATAAACCTGGAAGAGAAATTTAGTAGGACCATTGGTTAAATGAACTAAGATACCTACAGAATATGCCATGCAGTGAATACAAAACACACATTCTTAGTAGTCCACGAAACCTTCCTAGAATGTATCACATTCTAAGACACAAAGAAATTTTTCACATGAATACAAAAGAAAATAAATAATTTGAACAGGGTCTTAGACTGTTGCCCAGTCTGGCTTCAAACACACTATGTTGCCTGGGTTTGTCTTGAACTCAGAGCAATCTTTCTGCTTCTGTCTCTAAGTGATGAGATTCAAGTGTGAGCCACCATACCCGTTTTGAAATAATTTATCATTTCATAGTGAAATAAAGCTAGAAATCAATATAATAGAACCATAGAAACTATACAAATACTGGAGATTGAACAATATACTTTTGAAAGACCAATGAGTCACTGAAGAAAGCACTTAATTTTAAAATTCCTAGAATGAAACAAAAATAAAAGCACAACTTATCATAAACCTTTATAATACAGCAAAACCAGTTCTAAGGAGAAAGTTAACAGCTATGGGTGCTTATATTTAAAAACTCAGAAAGATCTCAAATAAATAACGATTCACTTCAAGATCTTTGAAAAAGAAAAGAAGAACCTGAATAAACTAGTAGATGTAAAGAAATAATGAAGACCAGGGCAGAAGTTAACAAGGTGGAGAGCAAAGGAACAACAGACTCAAACTAAGATTTGGTTGTTTGGAGAAGACAAAACAAATCAAAATAGTCAAACTGAAAGAGAAGGCCAGGATTACCAAAATTAAAACAAATCTAATCCAATGAAATCCAAAGGATAGTTAATTAATATTTTTAAAAACATAAACAAACAAGCCCTGGAAAATCTAGACAAACTGGATAAGTTCTTAGGCCTATATGACTGCCACAATGAAATCAATAAGATATTACACAGATTTGTATTAAGCAACAAAATCAATGAAATAACAGTCTCCGAACACAGAAAAGACCAGGACCTAACAAATTCTACCACTTTCTTCCTAATTTATTTTTACTAACAGTTCATTTTGGCTTACGGTTTCAGAAGGATAAGAGTTCATCATGATCAGCAAGCAGAAAATATGGAACCGAGTGTCGTCCTTGCAGAGGCCATGCTAGTATCTGCATTATTAAATTTTATATAGGTACTGTTGAAGTGAGTATAAATTCTACCAAACTTTTATGTTTTTGGACTTATCGTATTACTTATTATGTGCATGTATGTCCATGAGTATGTCTATATACATGTGACTGCAGTACCCAGAGTCTGAGAAGGGATGTCAGATCCCTTGGAATTGGAACTTAAGCAAGCTGCGAGCTGCATGACATGGGTGCTAGGAACCCAACTCTGATCCTGTTCAAGAGCAGCATGTGCTCTGAACCACTGAGTCATCCCTCCAGACCCTCTACAAAACTTTTAAAGAAAAGCTAAGACCGATGCTTCTAATATTGTTCCATAAAACTGAGTGGTAAAAAGCACTAGCAAACTCATTCTATGAAGCTAATATTACTTTGATACTAAAACCAGATAAAATCAAAACAGAAAACTACAGACCAATTTCCTGATGGATATAGATACAAATTTTCTCAATAATAATTCTTGCAAACTGAACTAAAGACCCCATTGTGACGACCATACATCTTGGCTTAGTTGATTTCCTTCTAGAGATGCAAGGTTGGTTCAACATATACAATAAGATTAAGATATCACATAAACAGACTTAAGGATAGAAATCACATAATCATCTCAATTAGATACAGATAAGTCCTTTAACAAAGTTCAACATTCCTTCACAATAAAATCTCTGATGAAACTAGGAACAGAAAGAACATATCAAAGACTATACATGTCAAACCCTAACCAACATTACATTAGCAGGGATGACAAAAGTGAAAGCATTTCCTCTGAAATCAGGAGTAGACAAGGTTGTCCACTCTCCATTCTTATTCAAAATAGTGTTCCAAGTCTTACCTAAAGCAATAAGGCAAGTGAAAGAAGTAAAAGTATCAAGACAGAAAAAGAAAAACTCAAGTCATTCCTATTTGCAAGAGGCCATGATCCAGCAGGACAAACAGACCCTCTGATTCCACCAAAAAATTCTTAGACCTGATACTTTTAGCAAATAGCAAATATAAAACTTACAAAAACAGTGTTTCTATTTTTCAGGAATGAATTTGCCAAGAATAAGGTTGCTTTCTAAAAATACAAAACAAAACGCTACCCACAACATTCTCAAAAAATAAATGTGGGGGAGGGCAAAGAGATGGCTCAGCTATTAAGATCTTGCTATTGCAGAGGACTGAGGTTCGGTTTCTATACCCACATGGTAGCTCACAATCAACACAGTCTGTAATTCCAGTTCCAGGGAAACCAATGTCCCCTTCTGGCCTCTACTGGCACTGCATGCAAATGATGCACATACATACATACAGATGAAATACTCATATACACATAATAAATACTCTTTAAGGCCAGACGTGGTGACATACACCTTTAATTCCAGCACTCAAGGGGCAGAGGCAGGAAGATCTCTTTGAGTTTGAGACCAGCCTGCTCTACACAATGAGACCAACGTCAGCCAAGGCCACATAGTAAGAGCTTGTGTCAAAAATAATTTTTTAAACAATAAATAAATAAATAAGTACTTAAAAAATAACTGGGAATAAGCATAAATAATAAAGTGAGCGTTCTATAATTGAAAACCTTAAATCACTGAAGGAATTCAGAGACACCTTGTTGGTGACGTTCTATCAGTCGGGAGCAGAGCTGATAGCAGTTCTCTATTCATTCAAGCTTGATGGCCAACGCTGTCTTATGCTAGGACTCATAAAAGTCAAATCAAATAAAATCAAATCCAGGCAGCACAATGCAGGAGGAGGAGGAAGACACAGAGAGACCCGTAGACCACCAACGTCACCAGCCTGCCCTCCAGCGCATGGCACAGATGGAATGTAGACACCGGCTTGCCACCACGCCACACAGCACAAAGGGAGGATGTCATCCAGGAGCGCACCAGCTGCATGGCCAGCCCGCAGTGGAAAGTACCACAATGTGTACACGTATGTGGTGGTCAGGAAGAAGACAAGTGGAGCAGCTTGAGCATTATGAAGACAGAACTGGAGGTGAGAGAGCAAAGGAGTAGCCTGGCATAAGTGGCTAGCCCCACCACCTGGGGGCATTGTGAGATCCCAGCCTGAGCTGCCACTGAGGACCATGTCTTTGTCTGTAGCTATGCAAAGGCAGGGGTCAGTGTTGATGTCCATGGCTCATATTACCACTAGAGAACATGGGGATATCCCTGCTGGGGCAGTGTTGGATGTTCAGGGACCATGCATAACTGGCCCCGCCCTTCACTGGATGAAGTATTCTAGAGAGCTGGCCCCATCTCTCACCGGTGACAACACTCAGGAAAGCGGGCCCTGCACCTTCCCCAGGCAGCATAGCAAAGCTAGTCCTGGCCGCAGGGGTGCAGGTGAGCCAGCCCTGAGGGCGTGGTATAGAAAAGCTGACCCTGCCACTTATCTGCCGTGGGATGGCATAGGCTCAGAGGTGATGCACACACAGCCCTTCCCCTTGCCCCTCCAGCAGTTTCAGCAAAACTGCCCACAGGATCATGAGCTCAGCTAGCCCTGTCCCTTACCAGCTGCAGCACTCAGGAGAGCAGGCCCTGCACCTTGCTGAACAGCATAGCAAACCTGACCTTGGTGGTGGAGGTGGGGGAGTGGGGACAGGTGAGCCAGCCCCAAGAGCTTAAGACAGCTGCCCCCACCACTCATCTGCTGTGGGGTAGTATGGGTATGGCAGTGACGCCTTGCCCTACTTGCCCTCCCAACCACCTGCAGCAGTCCAGAAAAGCAGGCCCTGCACCTCACCTGGGCAACACAGTAGTGCTGGCACTGGCTGAGGGCTGTGGGTGAATCAGCCCCAAGTACAGAGGAAGAGACAGTTGGTCCCACCACACCTCTGCTGTGAGGTGGCCTAGAGAGAAGGCGAACTCTCTGCCCCCTCACGCCTCGATTCCTGAGGCAGTAGAGAGAGATGACGCTGGGGTAATGAGAACGAGTGAGATGAGCCTGCTCCAACAGCCGCAGCTCCCAGGAGAACAGGCCCTGTACCTCACCTGGGCAGCACAGCAGGGCTGGCCCTGGTGGAGGGATCGCGGCTTGGGAGGCGGGCCCTCTCCTTGACGGGGTAGCGCTGTGGAGCTGGCTCTAGCAGGAGCAGTGCTGGTAGTACTGGCAGAAGAGCTGGCAGGCTGCCCAGCTCAGCTACCACCCAGGCCCACATCCAGAGCTCTGAACTGGCCCACCCCAAAATCTACATCATTTGCAAATGGTTGGGATGTGCGAAAGGCCAGTCCTACTATTCCAAAGCTGCAGGATCTCCATGACACAGGGCAACACTAGAATAACCAGGAGCAGTCCCAATGGTGTCTCAGAAGCCAGACATCACAAACCAGACCAATGACTCACTGCAATGAACATTTGCAAGTGAAATGTGTAGACAGAGGGACATACCGTGGGACATACTGTGACATACTAAAGCTTCCATATGTATCTATTCTTTGGGTTTTTTGTTGGGTGTGTGTATTTTATTGGGGGGGGGGGGTTGCAAGGGCAAAGGGCAGATGTGAGGGGACAGGGAGATGAGTGGGACTGGTGTACATGATGTGAAACTAACAAAGAATCAAGAAAAAATTAAAAAAAAGAAACTAGAAAAAAATCCTAACATTCATATGGAAATACAAAAGGCCCTAAATTCTGAAGCAATCCTGGGCAAAAAGAACAAGGCCAATGATATCAACAAGACAACATGGTACTAGCACAAAAACAGATGCACAGACCAATGAATAGAATAAGGGGCTCGCAAATAAACCCCCATAGTTACTGCCACCTAATATTTGGAAAAGGTGTCAAAAACAATACAAAAAGAAAAGACAGCCCCTCTTCCACAGATGGTGCTGGTAACACTAGATATGCACATGTAGATGAAGGAAACTAGATTCCCATTCTTCAACCTACATAAAACTCAAGTCAAAATGAAGCAAAATCTTAATTTAAGACCTGAAATTTGGGGGCTGAAGAGATGGCTCAGCAGTTAAGAGCACTGTCTGTTCTTCCAAAGGTCCTGGGTTCAATTCCTAGCAACCACATGGTAGCCCACAACCATCAATAATGAGATTTAGTTCCTTCTTCTGGTATGTATGCATAAATGCAGGCAGAGCACTGTATAAATAATAAATCTTTTAAAAAAATCTGAAATTCTAAAACTGATAAGGAGAACACAGGCAAAGTAGTCCAAGACACTGATGCACAGGCGAGAACTTGATGAAAAGTGCCCACCTGTAAAGCAAGTAACCTCAAAAGAATTAAATGGGGGTAGGTGAAATTTGAAAGCTTCTGTACAACAGAGGAAACACTCACCAAAGTAAAATGGCACCCTGTGGAATAAGGGAAAAAAATCTTTGCCAAATCTGACAGAATTAACATCGTGATTCTATAAAAACCTAAGAAAATTAAGCACCAAAAAGTTCTCCAAATTATCTAATCAATAACTGACTTGAATACCAGTTCTCAAAAAAAAAAGAAAGAAAAAGAATCAGTGTTAGAAAAATATGTTCAATATCCTTAGCCTTCGGGGAAACCCACATCAAAACTGGGCTTTGGTTCTCTCTTTCCCTCATCACAGATGATTACCAAAAAAGGGGGCTGCAAGGTGGGTAAGGTGCTTGTCCTGAACCCGAAAACCTGACGTTGATCCCCGGGTCCCACATGGTGAAAGCAAAGAACCAACTCTAATTTAGAAAGAGAACAAATGCTAGTAAGAGATTGTAGGGAGGGGGGAGAAAAAGAAAAAAAAAGATATCCTTTCACAGTGTTGGTGTGAAATCAGCATGCACTTTCCTCAAAACACTAGCTAGAAGAACCAATGTGACTCAGCTCTACCAATCTGTCACATATACTCAAAGGAATAGAATCAACACACTTGTTCATCTCTGTTCATTACTGAGTTATACACACAATAGCTGAGCTGTAGCCAGACTATGTGTTTACCAACAGGTGACTGGCTGCAGACAATACAGAATACATTCAATGAAATTTTATTTAGCCATAAAAAAGATGACATCATGTAATCTTCAGGAAAATGGATGAAGTAAAATAAACTAGACTCAGAAAGACAAATACCACATTTCCTCTCATATGTGTACCAGACTTAAATATATACTGATACATAAACACACATGTGCACGTGCACACAGAAAAGTAGAGGAGGGCTATGATGGGGGAGGTGGGTCTGAAGGGAGGAGCACAAGACAGATATTGAATGGAAAAAAAAATCTTGTTTTCTCTCAGAAACAAAACTACATTTAACTACATGACAATATGTGGAAAAAAAAGCAAAATGGGGACTATTATTTGGGGAGAGAAAAGGGATTATCAAAACAGGAGGGAGAACACGGGAGAGGAAAGACAGTGGAGGGGAGTAAGAATGAGGTACAATGGTACATATGACAATTTTGGGCTGAGCAGGTAAAGGTGCTTGCTGCCAAGCTGACCACCTAAGTTGGATCCTGAGAACACATGGTAGAATGAGAATCCACCCAATAGGTTGCCCTCTACCTCCATACATACACCATATAGCATAAATATGCACACGTGCACATGCACACACTAATAATAATAAGCCACACATCATGATACATACTTTTAATCCCCACACTCAGGAGGCAGATCTCTGTGAATTTGACCAGTCTGCTCTACATAGAGTTCCAGGCCAACCAGGGAAACACAATGAGACCCTGTCTCAAAAAAATAAAGAAAATGCACTGAAATCCATTATTTTGGGCAGGCAAGATGGCTCATGTGGTAGAGCACTTATTGCTAAGCCTAAAAACCTGTCTGATCCCTGGAACAAATATGGCAGACGGACAGAATCATACCTGGCAAATTATCCTCTATACCTATTACAATGTAATGGAATCTATTGTTTTGCATGTCAAATAAAAGTTAATCATGGATGCATAGTAGTGTGTACACTCACCTACTTTAGACATTCATTAGCTATTTAATCTAAAACTATAGAGAAGCAGAAATACTTCTTACCATTCATGATCTGAATTAGAACAGCTCCCTACACTCAGCTTAGCCTTAATGTTTACCCAGTTATAAGAGCATCATGGGAGGGCATCAGGCACTGGATTCCAGAGAGGAAAAGAACAGGGTGACTTGAATGCATTACTTTCCTTGCCTCCTACATTTCAGGGATCAGTTATCAAAATATATGACATTTTGGCAGGACCTATTTATGAAACTATATTGTAAAAAACTTGATACTTTTGAACTTTATACAAGTTTGTATCAAGTGTTTAGTATATCAGTGTGGTGATATGTCTGTACTAGCAATTCTAAATGGTTGTTCTTGTTTTTTGAGACAGGGTTTCTCTGTGTAGCCTTGGCTGTCCTGGACTCTTGACCAGGCTGGCCTTGAACTCACAGAGATCTGACTGCCTCAGCCTCCTGGAGTGCTGGGTTTAAAGGCATGTGCCACCACACCCAGCTGGTTTTCTTAGATCTAAAACAAAAGGCCTATTCTCTGTCTAGTCCAACAGAGTCAAGCTCTGAGACCACAATACTTGATTCTCTTTGAGTATCACAGGATAAAACAGTTAAGAAACTCCTAATTAGAAATCAGAATCGTAGCCTTGGGGTGGTGGCACACGCCTTTAATCCCAGCACTTGGGAGGCAGAGGCAAGTGAATCTGTGAGTTCAAGGCCAGCCTGGTCTACGAGAAAAGGAAAGGAAAGGGAGGGAGAGGGAAGAGAGAGAGAGAAAAAAAAAAGAAATCAGGATCATAAACGTTTTAAACATATCAGAACTTCCTAAGCAGTTCTTAATCTCAAGGCAAGTGACAACTGTAGGTCAAAGACCCTGGTTTGTTGTAGAGTCTGGTTTCATTTTCCCTTCAGGACAGACTACATTTTTTCCCTTTTCAAGAGCATCAACTGATAAGGCTGGAGAGATGTCTGTCTCAGGAGTCAGGAGCACTCACTGCTCCTGTAGAGGGCCGGAGTTCAGCCTCCAGCACTGTGAGGAAGCTCACAGCCACCTGGAGCTCCAGGAGATCAGATGCCCTCCTCTGGTCTTGAAGGACAACACACACACACACAATTTAAACATAAATAAATATACATATAAATCTTTTTTAATTCCAGCATAGATGGCAGCTGCACCAACACAGTAATGGCACCAGGCTTGAAGTCTGGTACCTGAGTCCTGTCTACTCCCAGGTTGACCTTGACCTCCGAGCTCCACGCAGCTTCTGATCCCCAATGCTAGGTTCTGGGGTAAGAGTTTTGTTTTATTTTTGTTGTGTTGTTTTGTTTCTTTAAAAAAAACCAGTTAAATTATGTAACTGTTTTTGTTTTAATCCCAAGTATGGGATATGGGAGCTGCTTCACACTGTCCACAGCTGCTAACTATAATTTGTCTCATGCTCTAGGAGGGGCATGATTTTTGCAGCTGTAGAAGAGTTTACATTTGGAATTCTGGGGACTCTGGGGAGGGTATAAACACCAGAGCCCCAAGAAGGGCTGGAGGCACTCTGAAGAGGCAGCTCCTGCCCCCTCTGCTGTTGCAGTTGGATGCAGTTTGTCAAGTGGTCATAAACAAAGAGAAGAGGAGAAGAAACTGGATATCCTGTCAGCAAAGATCAAATTTGCCCCAAGGAACTCAACGCCCCTAATCAGTAGGAAGTAGTCTAAAGAGATCTATGCCCCCTTTGCCCTCTATTCTTTCTCGACTACCTAGTATTGGGGGGTTGGAAGTTATTGGGGTGGAGAAGGGTGGTAGATATAAGAACCCCATAAAGTAGCCAAAAAGTCCAGCTCCAGGGTTCCTATCACCTGCTTGCAGTAGGACCAGCACTGATGGCTGAGCACACTGAGTCTGACTTCCCAGTGCAAACACACCCACAACCATTTGATAGCTGAAGTAACAGTAGAGCCAGAGGTCCAGGCACTTCTTTGCCTGGCTGTAACCGCAGACCTGCACACACACTGTGCTGCTCATGAGATTCTTCTGGGGTCTCATTCGCCTACCTGGATCCTGCCCTGGTAGGAGGGCATACCTGCACCTAAGCAATTTTGCTACACATAGTACCCAGGACTGTCCTTCATGCATCCCAGCTGCCTAATGCTGTCTCAACAAAAGCTGGCACCTGAAACCCTTCTGTCAATAGCCACTGACTACTAACTAGTTTAAGAGCAGTCAAAGTAGGAGAAAGGGAAGTGGAAGCAGAGACCACAGAAGAGCAGGAAGTAGTAATGGCTATTAAGGAACCAGTGAGAAAATCCTGCAGGTGCCAGTCATCAGAAAAGTTCCAAAGCTGTGAAGTTTTCAGGGCCAATCTCAGATATCAATCTGAGCTCTATAATAATGGCTAAGAGCCAAGGATTCCAGTACCCAAGCTAGCACGGGACCTGTAATATTGCCAATACTTCTGCCTAACCACTGCCACAACTTGCTGCTATCTGTCAGACACTTTGGGAATACAAAGCTGCTAAAGCTAATCGCCTCCCATGATTTCAATCCAGGAAGAAGAAAGACCACCCTGAGCACCTGACTCCAGCCTCTAACAGGTATCCATAAATTCACTTTATATCACAGGAAAAAATAGCGTTAGAAGGAAGAATTATAATGTCAATTCATACTTTCAGTGAAGAGTTTAAAGAAACTAAAAGCTCAAGAATGCAATCTCTCCTGTGCATGTGAAATGTCTCAAGAACTGTGTGAAAGACAAAGAAAACAATACCAAGGTGAGTTACAGGAAAAAGTTACCAATTAGATTTTCCCTTTTGTTTCCAGACTGAATTCCCAATTACTAAATTTCCAACCAAAAACAGAAAAATTGGAGACTTTCGGGTCACAGTGTAACCGTAGGTGAGTAATCTAGCCTCTGGTCTCACTGACCACAGTGAGAGGAGAGAAAGGGAGGCTAACGATCTGCTCTGCTGTAAGCACCGTCAGCTACCCAGCTCTAGCCTGTTCCGAACAACCCTTTCCCATAAGGGCTTTGGTGAAAATTAGACTGTCTCAGTTATCTTACTAAAAATTCTCATCAGGATCCCAAAGTCAGAAATAAAAACTAGCTGGAACAAAACCTTAAGTGGCTCTAGCACAGCGAGACAACGCCCATCCAGTCATCCATTTGTTCATTATCAGTTTCTCACAACCTCAGCACTCCTGACATTTGGGCCTACAGCACATTAACAGCAGCTCTGTCCACTCCTCACCAAATGACAACTGCCGTCCTCCTCCAGACCCCACTTGTAAACTAAAAACGTCTACAGGGATTGCTAAATGTTCCCTGAGGGATAAAACGGCCCCAATCAAACTCCACTGTGATATATCGCTCCTTCATTTCTTAGAACTAAGCTGTAAAAAAAATGAAATACACACTAAGTATTATATCCCTCCTAATTTGACAATACAGAAAAAGAAGCAACCCAGGTCTCCTTACAAGCTGGCTGCCTGAACCTGAACAAAAAGTAAAGGTCATTAAAAAGCCAACTAAACATAAAGAAACAGAAAGTGTCTGCATCCCTCCCAAAGGAACTTTATCTGCTATAAACTTAAGGGTTTTTCCTTCCTCATACTGAAAGAATCTTCCAAAATTCCCCAATATTCGCATATGCGCTAATCGGAATCCTGAGGCTATGTAACTAACCTCCCACCCTTAAAAACACAGATGTGGTAGGCACGGCAGCTCATACCTGTAATCCTAACACTGAGGCAAGAAGGCTGCCAAGAGTTCAATGCTACATATTGAGATAATGAGTTTCAAACCAACTACAGAGTGAAACACCGTCCTGATGACCAGAATTCAATCCCTGAAACCCACAGTAGAATGAGAGAACTAGCTCCCAAAAGTTGTCCTCAGACCTTTACATGTGCCACGCGCACGCACGCGCGCACACACACAGAACAAAAATTTTACAAATAAAACAATGTTATTTCTTGATCTTATGTGTTACACACTTGCTGACACTTCATGTTCTTTTTTTTTTTTTTGAACAGGATCACATGTGTCCCAGGCTGGCCTTGAACTTACTACATAGCAGAGAATGACCTTGAATTTTTGGGCCTCTTACCCCTACTTCACAAGTGCTGGTATTACAGGCATACAACACTATACCCAACTAAAGGTACCAGCAATTGACCCCAAGGCCTCGCACATACTAGGCAGGAAATATTGCAGGCTATTTGATCCCATTGTGAACCCCGAGACTGTGAACTGTAAAAATCTGTATTTTGTTTGGTTATCCTAACAAGGTATGTGTTCAGCTCTAACACACACCTTTAATGTAAGAACCTTCTGTTTATTGTAAACAGGTGATATGGTGTGGTTCAGCCCTAACACTCACCTTTAATCCTAGAGCTTTCTGTAGAGAGGATTTAATAAAGTTAACCCTAGATCAAGAGGCAAAGCAAATAACCAGCTGACAGAAATTAACAGAAAAGGAAGGACTTTGAGAGAAGAGTATTTGAGACTCTTTAGCTCTTTGGCTTTTTCCTCCTGGGCTGTCAGGTGAGCAAACAAGCCTGGGGCCTTTTTGGTTTTTTGCTCTGGGACAGAGGCTGAGAAGAAGGCCATCTCGGTGCTTTCTCTTCCTCTTTGAGCTAGTAGGTTCACCTCAGTATCTGGCTCCTGGTAAAGATCAAACAATTTGGGATTTCCCTTTTTAAAAACAACAAGGAGTTTGCCATTGAGCCCGTGTCCCAGCCCCACTACAGCTTCAGCGAGCTCCTGCTGCAATGAGATCAGGAGTTCCAGGCCGCCCTCCACTATGAGTTTAACAGCAGCCTAGCTACATGAGACCCTCTCTCTAAACTGGGCCAGCAAGATTCACCAAGCCTGAAAATCTGAGATCAAACCCCAGCACCTGTATAACAGAAGGAGGAAACCAACTCCCACAAGTTGTCCTGTGACCTCCACACATGCACCATGACATACGCACACTAATACACACACACTAAATAAATGTGAAACAATTTATGAACAAAATATAAAGAACCTCTAAAAGCACCAACATTATCCCTCATTCCATCAAATTTAATAAGCAACTGATAGATGCTAATCATGTAGACATTACAGATAGTATAGATAACAGAGTTTAAGGTAGTGTCATGATTAGCATCTTTGAAGCTTACCTCAAATCAAAAATTTTTCCTCTAGTTCAGCAGTATAAATTCTTGAATTAAGCTACCATTTAGGTACCCTTATTATGAGAAGATCAGAATGGTTTCCTATATTGGAACCATTACAACTACAACACAATGATTAAAACCTGTGTGAGCTGGTAGAGAGCCAAAGGAGATAACATTACTTACTAAAAAGAAGGAAGACACAACAGAGAAGTAGGAAGTAAGACCACTAGTCCCTTCTGGCTGAGCCAAAGGTGAGCAACATCCCAGCAGTGTTTAACTAGACTTGTCTGTCATCTGGACCTGCGAAATGCCCTGATTTCCATGAAACACTTAAGAACCACACTAGTCTCATCAATATCCAAAGCAGGCTACTCTGCTATATAATTATCAATATCAGATTCAACCTTGTAAGGCCTTAAAGTAGTAGGGGATGGTGACAGTGTGGGAATAAAGAATACCTTTACATTCCTTGAAGAAGCCCTCTGTGGTATTCTGTCCACTCATCCTTCCAGTGTAGTGTAACAACTCCATTAGTTTTGGCCCCATATGGTCTCTCAATAAAATAGTCAGATGAAGTAAAGCTTCTGGAAATTTCCCTCAAATATTTCTTCTATCTTCTGATGACCCAAAAATACATAATGCCATTCTACCCTATCATATATAAACCTGAATTCTTCAGACAATGTGATCAGAAGCTCTTATTTTAAAATTCTGGAGCTAAGCATGGTGGCACACAGCTTTGATCCCAGCATTAGGGAGGTAGAGGCAGTTGGGTCTCTGTGAGTTTGAGGCCAGCCTGGTCTACATAGTGAGTCCCAGGACAGCCAGAGCCTACATAGAGAGACCCTGTCTCAAAACAAGCAAGCAAGCAAACAAAAAGGGAAATAAATACATGCTGGAGGAGCCTGCCATCCCTGCACTCTGGAGGCTGAGGCAGGTGGATCTCTGTGAGCTTAACACAGCCTGACCTACATATTAAGCTCCTGGACAGAAGGGCTACATAGAGGGACGCTGTCTCAAACAAAAATACCAACCCCTAAATCTCAACTCACCACTTTTTGCTAAAATTATTTTTATCATAAATATAAAAACTCGTCTACTAAGAGCGATTCTGAAGTGATTCACTTGGAGATTCTTCTTTGGGGAATAAGGAGGTAACAGGCTGTTCAGCTTTTTATTAATCAATCTGAGATAACTGATGAGCTCTCTCTGGGTGGGGGAGGTGGAGTTCGAGACAGGGTTTCTCTGTGTAGTGCTAGCTGATCTGACTACACAGTCTAGGACATAGACTAGGCTGACCTTGAACTCACAGAGATCAGCCTGCCTCTGCCTCCCAGGTACTGAGATTAAAGGCGTGCTCGACCAAGCCAGGCTTGGGAAGCATTCTTTACACATTGATACAGGAGATTCTTCAGTAATGCCCAGGTCTAGACTGCAGCTTCATCTCACCCGGCAGAGAAATCAGTGCACAGAACCAACCTCCAACACATAAACTTAGTAGGTCTGCTCTTCGGAGTACATTCAAAGCCGAGCATAGTGGTGCACACTTTTAATCCCAACACTTGGGAGGCAGAAACATACAAATCTCTAGGAGTTCCAGGCTAGCCTAGTCTGAATATCAAGTTCCAGGACATCCAGGACTGCACAATGAGACCCTGATGCAAACAGTAAACAAGCTGAAAGAGTGTATTCAAAATGCCACGAATATAAAAATTATGACATAGCCGCTCATTTTAAGAAACCTTGACACCCAACAAGTAAAAAAACAAACTGTAATTCTACAAAGACAATTAGTCAAAGGTACAATGAACATTCACCTTGTCAGCCTCTCCACACTAACTACAATCCAACCCAAGACCTTCTGGTTTGGAGTCGCTGGCACTAGCTAGCATGCTACAGAAGCCCTACCTCTATTGGCTGACCGCCTGGCAGAAACCAGTGAGAAACAATTTTACATCAGAGAAAGCAGCCCCCCAACCTTCTGTCCTGTATTTTTTTTTTCTGAACAGAAAGAATAGAGGGGGTGGGCTAGGAAAGTGGAGCTGGACAGCATGACATCCAAAATAAGCTTAAGTTGAAACAGTACGTCCTGCCTTCTTCCTAAAGCCATTTCCCTCAATAGCAACAGGGAGCGCAGGCAGTCTGCAAGTCATTGGTACACTCCGCTATTTTCACTTTCACAAGAACCCAAGAAGCACTGAAGAGCGAAATCTCCCTCTTCCCTGTTACCTTCCAAACCCCCTCTTTCATCTACAAAACCTACTTAAGGAGCCCTTCAGCCATCCGCTATTTTGTCTCACTGAGGATGCAGAAGCGGGAGGATCTGGTTGAGAAGTAGGGGAAAAAAAAAAATAAGAGGAGGTGAGACGCAGCCACGGAAAGAGTACAGGGGGATAGGTCATCGCGGGAAGGAGACAAGGCAGAGGACTGCAAGTAAACCGAGCGCAGACTTAGCGGAGAATTCACCGAGGAAGACAAAAAAAAAAAAAAAAAAGATGGGGGTGGTGTTAAAGAGCGGAAGCGGCGTGAGGGGCAGACCGGAGCCGCCGCGGAAACGAGGGCTGGGCGGGAGCGCCCGACCCCGGCCCTGACGCTCCGGGGCTGCGGCAAGCGCCCGGGCACAGCCGGCAGCAGGGACCGAGGACACCGGCGTCAGGGGAATCACGGCTGCGAGAGCAGCTGAACAGCCGGTGTCCAGCCTCCGGGGCGAGGGAGCTCCGCGGCGCTCGAGCGCGGGGCGTGCGGGGCTCTTACCGGTAGTTTGGGGCTGACCTCGCCCTTACAGAAGTGGCAGAAGAAACGGTGCGCGGCGACGGCGGAGCCTGCGTCCGCCCCCGCCGCCGAAGCCTCCGCCATGTTTCGCCTCCGCCGCGGACGTCCGAAAGGGCGGCCGGCGGTCCCTCCCCAGGCCGCTATCTCCCGGGCTGCAGTCGCCGCCGCCGCCGTCGCCGCCTCCTCTGTGCCGCCCGCCCGCCCGCCGCTCCAGGGCCCGCAAGGGTCACGTGAGCCCGCCCGGCCCCCCGAGAGGCCGGCCCGCCGGCAGCCGCGCGACCTGAGGCCCGCCTCCCGGCACCAAAGGCGGAGGAGAGAGCCCGCCCGCCAGCACCTCAGACAGCCCCTGGCCGGTCCTCCAGCCTGCCAACGAGAGGAGAGCAAGAGAGTCCCCGGAAACCACCGACACTGCCGGCTAGAGCGGCCGATGCTCTGCCCCTCTTCCGCGTCCGCCAGTGTGGCGTTCCACTGGCGAGAAGGGTCGTTGGGCTGCCCCTGAGCTTAAGCTGCTGGTCTCAGGAGGATAACATTTGGAGCTTCTAAACTAGCACTGACCCTGAGGTTAGTGAAAAACGCCGCCGGAATGAGGAGGCCCTGACTCAGGGCCAAGAAACAAAGTCCGGAACGGGAACTTGCATGAAGGGAGAGGTGCCAGGCGCCTTGGAAATCCTTTTCAAGGATGGCAACTGGTCTAAGGATGTTTCTCCAAAGACGTGTGGATAAGTGAAATAGTCTCCCCTGCGACACCGTGGCAAGAGGGTCAAAGACTAAAGAATTGGAGAAATAGATGAATAATAGCATGTAGCAGTTTGTTATAGGGAGGTAATTTATACATCACTTACATCCATTTCTGCTTGTCCCATTTGTCAAGGTGTAAAAATTTAATATGGTTTTCAGAGGAACATAACTTCATCTCCTAATTGAAACACCCGCTTGAGAAGGTTTTCTTTACTTCCTTTTTCTAAATTGAGGCTTATGGGTTGGGAATGATACTTTGTACTCCCACTGAGCCCTGAACCTTAGCTCTTTGTATCTATGACAAAGTCCTTGCATTTCCCCTCCTCCTTTCTATTTAGAGAGCGCACACTTTGGACCAGGTTTGCGTGGTGTTTTTTATGTAGCCAAGGCTGGCGTTGGGCAGTCAACAGCTCTAGAGCTGAAATTACAGATGTGTTACTACACCCAGATGAATACATTCTTTAAAGGCATTGGAATCATGTGTGATCCCATAAAAATATCATATAGGGTGGCCTTTATCTATCTATCTATCTATCTATCTATCTATCTATTTTTGAGGCAGGCTCTTGTGTAACCAGGCTGGCTTTGAACTTAATATATAACCCTGTACCTCTTACCCTCTACCTCTACCTCCCAAGTGCTAGAACTACAGGCATGGCTTTAGAACATACCTGGCTTTAGAAAACAAATTTCTAGTCTTTTGTTTAGTTTTCTAGTCTTTTGTTTAACAGGTGGTTGTATCACCCACCAGAGTCTTGTATAATACAGGTTGGCCTGCAGCCCTTGATTCTTTGGCTTTGGCTTCCTGAGTGTTAGAATGTATACCATCGTACCTAGCCACTGCAATTACTCTATTACAACACATTACAAATAATGTTATGCTAGTTATATTGTACAAAGTCATTTTAAATGTTGGCGAAGTGTATACTCACTTAAGGTCATGCTATGTTGATAGATGCTGGATTGTTTTAGCATGTCCAGAATTATGAAGAGAACTAGTGGCATGGTTTTTATTACTTCCTTGGAACAAAGAATTCCAAATTAAAGTATTAAGGCAAATATATGCAAGGTTTTAAGGTTTGGGTATGTATTGTAAAGTTGCCCTCTAGAAAAAAAAATGTGAATTTATATTGTTGTTCTTTCCTAGTTCTGAGGCTCTAGGCGCAATGACTCAAGCAGAAATTAAGCTGTGTTCTTTGCTGCTGCAAGAACATTTTGGTGAGATTGTTGAAAAAATTGGAGTCCACCTAATCAGAACTGGAAGCCAGCCACTGAGAGTGATTGCCCACGACACAAGAACATCAGTGGACCAGGTATGTTTAGATAGTATCAGCTTGCTCTCTTTAATTCATTTCCATCACCCATCTTTGAACAGTAGTGCTCCTTCCCCTAGAAAGTAGAAGTAGAGAAAGCCTGCCCTAAGCCACTGTGGGGAGGGGGTGGGGCGTGGCATTACACTTAGGCCCCAGTGTAGTGTCCCTAGCTCACCGTTGCTGGGTAAGGAACCTTTGCTGATGGCATGCTCATTCATCCACAGTGAGTCTACTAATCCAGTACTGCCTTTAAGGAAGCAAAAGTGGTAGGAAAAAGTAAATTGTGATAAAAAAGGTTTTTGTCACCATCTGGCTGAGGCTGGAGCTGGGTTAGGAGGGTGACCACACAGCATGTAGGATGCCCTGCTTTGATCCCCAACACTACATAAAACCTGGTATGGTGATTTTTGTTTATGATCTCAGCACTTGAGAGGAGGGGCTCAGAAGTCCAAGGTCATCCTCAGATACATAACAAGTTATAAGGCTACCCTGGACTCCCTGAGACCCTGATTCAAAACAAAAAACTAAAAGAAAGATAAAATCAGGCATAATATAAACCTCACAGCAAGGAATTCTCTTGATTTCTTCCATTGACATTAGCTACACTAACAAAAAGAGGAAGCAAATTCTGTGTGCAGTCGAGTCAGATTCTGTCTCTGTTTGTCCTGGCGGAAACTGGCCCAAATGGCTGCCACAACAAGTTCTGCTGCTCATGGGCCCTGGGCCCCCTGTCCTGGGACCTGGGGATAAGCTTGGCTGCAGACATTGTACACAGACATAGGAGTTCTCAGAGTAGACAAAAGGCAGGTCCTGTTGTTTCAGCTCAGGCCTAGTTGCTTAAAAATAAGTAAATAAAGTAAAAAGGTTCAGGCCCAGTTGCTTAAAAATAATAAAGTAAAAAGGTTCAGAAGACTCTGCCAGTGATCTGAAGCTCACTGAGCTGGGGGTAGGTGAGGGGCATAGCGCCAACAGTGACGAGCTGCATAGCTTCAGGTCTTCCCTGTCTTTCCTTTGGGTCCTGTCTAGGTGAAAAAAGCCCTTTGTGTCCTCATCCACCATAACCTGGTAGTCTATCACGTGCATAAGCGCGGCGTGGTGGAGTATGAGGCCCAGTGCAGCCGGGTGCTGCGGATGCTTAGGTACCCCAGGTACATCTACACCACCAAGACGCTCTACAGTGACACCGGGGAGCTACTTGTTGAGGAGCTTCTGCTGAATGGCAAAATGACGATGTCTGCCGTTGTGAAGAAAGTAGCAGACCGCCTCACAGAGACCATGGAAGGTCAGTACTGCAGCTGCAGCTCCCAGCGGAAGCATAGCTTGGCTGGCTGCTCCATTTTCTTAGGCCATCTCCCCTCTCTGTTTCCTCCTGTTCCATAGATGGCAAGACCATGGACTATGCTGAAGTGTCAAATTCATTTGTGCGACTGGCAGATACTCACTTTGTACAGCGCTGTCCCCTGGTTCCTGCCGCTGACGGTACTGACCCTGGACCACCACCACCTGCCCCAACCCTTGTCATTGATGAAAAGGACATGTACCTGGTTCCCAAACTGAGCTTGATAGGTAAGGACTTTCTGTCCTGGAACTATGGTATGCCCTAATTGTGGTTCTTCCTCACTGAGGGTTTGCAATTACTTGGTGTGTGCTGGTCATTGTAGTATGTAATAATGGAAAAGCCGTGATCCCTGCCGGAAAGAGATTACTCAGTCACATAGAAACCTCATATACTGTGATAAGAACTATGGAGGGGCTAGCTATTATAAAAATATGTCGTGGGGGAGTGTATTTGTGCAGGGGCTGAAGGCTTATATTTTTTCGGAGAAAGTGGAATTTGATGTGGGTCTTGACACAGAAGTAGGACCTACCCAGTGAAGTGACAGAAGATGGGTACTTTTAAAACTTGTTTGCAATAAGAAAAAGAAATAGAGCACTAGAGGAAGTGAATGGTCAGTATTGTAGCAAGGTGAACACAGTTTAGAGGGCGTGAGAGAAGGCCAGAGAGTGGAGGGACTAGTTAAACAAGGCACTGTGAATCCGTTCTCTAACCTAAGAGCAAAGGGTACTCCTAGGCTCTTAAGCAGGGAAGTGACATGATCTGATTTCCAATGTTGATTGTCGGGTAAAGAGACAGACTGTCGGAAAAGTGGATACAGAAGCAGTAAGAAGGCAAGCATCAAGAATGACATCTGTGTGTCTGACTTGCATGGGTGGGAGTGTCATGGTGCCGTTCACTAAAAGGAAGCGTAGGAGGAGAAGCAGTTTGAGAGCAGACATAGATTTTCTTAGATGTTGCCCTCATTGACTTGAGTTTCTAATACCTCCTCAGCCTCCTAAACAGTTCTACCCTGAGACAGCTACAAACATCTTCAGGATGAAGAGGCACCGGCTTCTTTTCCTGTCATCAAGGGGTATATAGTCTAATTGTTGAATTATTTTATTTGTCAGGAAAAGGTAAGAGGAGAAGATCATCTGATGAAGATGCTACTGAAGAGCCCAAGGCCAAGAAACCAAAATTCACAGATAAGAAGGAGGTAATGGTGCTTCCTGATTAGCAGTCCTCACCCTAGAGCTGTCCAGAAATAGCCCTCAGACAACAAGTCGACAGAACCTGCATGTTCCTGGTTAAGAAGTACCGGGATTGTGACTATCAGGAAATGTTGGTCAGGAATAGACCAGTGTGAGCAGAGTCCTCCTGCTGCCTCTGCCCACTTCTCCCTGCCCCCTCTTTACTGAGCAACAGTGAGAGCTTCGACGGTGGGAGGGGCTTTGTGGAAGAAATGCTCCGCTCCCTTCTGAGGGCTGACTGACTTCATTGAACAGTGGTACTAACTTAAAAAGAGAGAAAACAGGGCTGGGTGTGGTGGCTCATCCCTTTAACTCCAGCAGGGATGCAGAGGCAGGGGGATTTCTGTGAGTTCCAAGGCTATATAGTAAGACCCTGTCTCAAACACAAAGAGAGAGAGAGAGAGCACCTTTGGCTGGGGATGTAGCCCGCTTCGTAAATTGCTTACCTGCCGTGCAGGGATCCCTGGGTTTGATTCCCCAGGACCAAATAAAAGCAGAAGTGGTACCTAGTGTGGTGACCCATGCCTTTAACCTAAGCACTTGGGAGTCTAGCAGGTCTCTGTGAGTTGGAGGCTAGCCTGGTCTATAGAGTGAGTTCCAAGATAGCCAGAGCTACATAGTGAGGCCCTATCTTGAGTAAAACAAGCCTGAAGTGGTGCTGCTCAGCTAGTAGCTCTAGGGCTCAGACGGTAGAGGGAAGACAATCAGAAATTCAGGGTTATCTTTGGCTACAAAGTAAGTCTAAGGTCAGCCTGTGTAAAAGTAACTTTTATTGGACTGATTTAATTGTTCTCACCAAGGCTTCCTGCCTCCATCTCTATCCTAGTCCTGGAAGCTTCTAGCCTCTGTACAGTCTAATCTAGGCCTAGAATGTTCGTTTTCAGCCTCTGACTACTGACTAAGCTCACCCTTTCTAGTTCTTTCTGAGCTCTTGCTGGTTCAACTCAGCCGTCTGGCTCAATACTGCTCTTCAAGCTAACTAATTCAGTCTGGCCTCTCTCAGTTTCTCACTAAATTGTTCTGCTTGACCTCAAACTAACTTTGGCAGTCTGCTCTAATCTTCTGGCCCCTTCTCACTCTCTGGCTCATTCTGTCTCCCCTGCGTCTAGCTTCTTCTCTCTTCAACCTCTCTCTGTAAAACTCTCCCAGTGAAAACTGCGTCTGAATTCCATGACCTGAACTGTCATGAACTCAGCTCCATTGCATTGTCTCAGCTCACTGACTCAACTGACCTGCCTGAACAGAAGGTGCTGGGATTCAAAATGTGTACCACCATGCCTGGACCTAAGCTTTTCTTTACCTAAAACTTGCTCTATACAATTCTGGCCTTGAACTCAAAAATCTACTTGTTGTGTCTCCTGGGATTAAAGGTGTATCTATATTGCAGCCAAAGTAGTAATGTACTGAATTAAAATTCCTCTGCATTCCTGGGCTACATTAGACCCTGTTCCCTAAAAAACAACAAATGAAAAAAGAGAATATAGAAAAAGTTGAAGATGTTCAGTGTGGCTGGAACACATAGACCTATGAGGACTAGTGGTAGGATGTAAGTCTAGAAAGGTGTATTTAAGCCTGAACTATTGCATGCTGGTGCCCTAACAGCACCCTATTAATTTGACTAATGAACATTTTAAGCCAAGCATGTAGTAAGTTTGATGACAGCTCCATAAGACCCTGTCTAAAAAAATAAAAAATAAAAAGAAAGGCAAGCTAGGGACTATTAAAATCTACAAGTGATCTATCAAGCATGTTTAATCTTCAGGCTATGAATATAGCCAAAATCACAGGAGGATCCCTGGGGCTCACCAGCCATCCTGGCCTACTTGTAAGTTCAAGCCCAGGGAGGAGACCCTGTCTCAAAAAATAAATAAAAGTAGACTTCTACGGTCTTCTATGAGAGAGGGCTTAGTAGTTAAGAGTACCTCCCAGTCCTCCAGAGAACCAGGGCTCAGCTCCTAGCACCTATGTCTAATTTCCTGGCCATCGTAGGCCCTGCACATGTGTGGCTCCTAGCACCCATGTCTGTAACTTCCCGGCCACCATGGGCTCCCACACACTTGTGGCAGACACATATATGTAACATGAACTTAAAAAAAGAAATCTTCGGCTGGAGAATGGCTCAGTGGTTAAGAATGCTGTCTGCTCTTCCAAAGGACCCGGTTCAATTCCCAGCACCCACATGGCAGCTTACAACTGTCTGTAACCCCAATTCCAAGGGATCTGACACCTTCACACATATGCACATAAAATAAAAATTAAATAAATTATTAAAAATTCAGTTCCAAAACCCATATGACAGCTTACAACTGTCTGTAATTCCATTCCCAGGGGATTTGATAACCTCTTGTGGAATCTACAGGCACCAAACATGTACCTGGTGCAGATGCATACATGCAGACAGTCACCCATACATGTAAAATCAAAGCTTAAGTCTTTTTTTCTTTAAGTAGACATTTTGGTTTGGTGTAGTGGTTTATACCTTTAACCCCAGCACTCAGGAGGCAGAGGCAGGTGAATCTCTGTGAGCTTGAGGCCAGCCTGGTCTACATAGTAAGTTCCAGAACAAGCAGGGTTATGTAGAGAGACTATGTCTTTAAAAAAACAAACAAATAAACAAAACAACTGTAGATATTTAGCATGGTGTCACAAAGTTCTAATCCCTGAGTTTAGGAGGTAAATCATGATACTGTCCAATTAAGTGATTATATTACTTCAAGAAAGTCAAATAAGATCAGGACTGGGAAGTGTCCTCCAAGCTTAGCAGAGGACCCTGGAGAACAGTGGTGGAACTGGAATGCCAGTAATAAAGTTTCATGCAGAGGTGGAGATCGGTTGAAGAAAGCCAGAGGGGGTGTAGCTAGAATGGCCAGCTGTGGCAGGAGGGAAAGGAGTGGAGGGAAAGGGGACCGTCGCGATGGAGAATTCCAGAAAGAGACGAGCAGGATAAAAGCTGATGGGAAAGAACAGTAAAGGGAGGCTGGTTAGAGGGCAGGACGCACGCTTGATCTGGGTCCTGAGACCCAGTGCCAGCACATGCCCTTAGGGAAAGATTTTCCCGGGAGAGGGGAAAGGGAAGGAGATGGTGAAGATGTTCTGGCTTCTATTTTACCCACGAAGTCAAGAGGAAAGTCATCTGCCGAGAGTAAGGGAGGTGTCGATGAGAGATTGGAGGGCAATGGAGAGGAGTTAACACAGACGAGGAAGGGGACTGCAGGGGACTTGATGTTTGTGAGGACACACTAACCGACAGGCACTCTTGAATTCTTTCCACCCTACTTAATCACTACCGTACGACAAAAGAAAGAGAACTTTAAAATCAAACTCACTAGGAAATAGCACTATATCTCAGTGTTTCTCTCTGATCCTCTTCTCCCCTCAGCCCATCCCGGATGACGGAATTTACTGGCAAGTCAACCTTGACAGATTCCACCAGCACTTCCGTGACCAAGCGATTGTGAGTGCAGTCGCAAACCGAATGGACCAGGTAACGTCTGAGTGGGTGAGCCAGTGTCCAGAGAGGAGTAAGGTCGGGCCTGCGGACGGTTGTCAGGTGTGGCCCCTGGCTCAGAGCCAGAGCCACAGGCAGCAGAATCCTGACCTCTAGTTCATCCTGCAGACAAGCAGCGAGATTGTGCGGACGATGCTCCGGGTGAGTGAGGTCACCACTCCCTCCAGCGCCGCGTTCACTCAGCCTCTATCCTCCAATGAGGTATGCTTCAGGTTGCTTTTTTTGTTTTTTTAAGGGGGGTTGTTTTTTTCTTTCTTTCTTTTTTCCTTCCTTTCTTTCTTTGTTGTTGTTTGTTTTGTTTTTTGGAGACAGGATTTTTCTGTACAACTGCCCTGCCTGTCATGGAACTTGATTTGTAGACCAGGCTGGCCTTGAACTCACAGACATCCAACTGCTTTTGCCTCCCAAATGCTGGGATTAAAGGTGTGTGCCATCACACTCGCTTGTTTAAGTCTTTCTATGTAGCCCTGGCTGTCCTGGAATGTCCCACTGTCCTTGAAATCACAGAGATCCTCCCGCCTCTGCCTCTTGAGTGCTGAGTTTAGAGGTGTGTACCACTACCGTGAAGGTTTAGCTTCGTATTTTTGTACTACCTTTCTGATAGACATGAGTATGATAACAGTTATTAGACAAAGCTTGTAGGGTTATGTTGATGTCTGTGCCTTGGGGGAAAGGGAGGTTTCTGTTGTTTGGAGTAGGGCAAGGATTTTTTGGGAATGGCAAACACTGAAATATTTGGCCACTTTAGGATTGGCTTTTACAAATGTTAAGCCATGAGACCTAAAGAGATAGTGTAGCAGTTAAGAGCACTGTCTGCTCCTCCAGAGGACTCCGCATCAATCCTCAGCTCACGACAGTCTGTAACTCCAGCTCAAAGGGATCTTACTCCTGGCTTCCATGGGCACTACACAGTGGTACACTTACATTCATGCAGGCAAATTAAAGCCAGGCGTTTTAACATATTATGCATTAAAAATCAAAGCTACTCAGGAGGTAGAGACAGGCAGATCTCTGAGTTTAAGGCCAGTCTGGTCTACAAAGCAAGTTTCAGGACAGCGAGGGTTACACAGTTCTCAAAAAAAAAAAAAAAGGTTAAGTTATTATTATAGTCAAATATCTATCTGTCAAGTACAACTTTTTTTCTGGTTGTTTTAAGAATCTAGTAGCCAGGTGTGCTGTCATATGTGTGGAATACTACATATTCAGAAGGCTGCTGAGGATTGCTTGAGCTCAAGAGTTCAAAGCCAGGATGGGCAACAGCAGGAAGGCTATATATATGTGTTTGAATTCTGATGAAAGCCTTGGCATTTGAACATTGCATTTCTGTTATTTTTATAATGAACTCATTTAAATGTTGTTACTACATGTAACATAGTTTCAAAGTTTTTTGTAGTTGGTTGATTTGTTTGTTTTGAGACAGGGTCTCTGCTGGCCTGGAACTTGGACTGTAGACCAGGCTGGCCTCTGCCTCCCTAGTGCTATGATTAAAGACCTAAGTTCGTGGCCCTTGTAAATTCCATGAGTTTCTTGAGCCCCAATTTCTGGGGCAGCTGGTGTTAATCATAGGCATACACCAATGTGCTTGCTGTAGTTTACGTTAGTTAATTTCCTATCACTGGACATTTGGGTTGTTTCTTATTTTCTGTTTCTGTCAGGATCTGGCTATGTAGCGTTGGCTGTTTAGAGCTCACTATGTGGACCAGGCCCCAGACTCAGAATTCTACCTGCCTCTGCCTCTGGGATTCAAGGCATGTGGCCTTCTTAGCCCTGGTTTTACTCTTATAAACAATGATACTATGAGTATTTTTTAGTCATTTTTATGTTTTTTGAAATCTAAAATTGAGACAACTCATTTCAGTCACATTAGCAATTCTGGGTCCCTACCTCATTTCCAGCTTCTCCTTCTGTCCTACAGATCTTCAGATCCCTGCCCGTCGGCTATAACATCTCTAAGCAGGTTCTTGATCAGTACCTCACGCTACTGGCAGATGACCCAGTAAGTCTCCTGCCCCCTCAGTCTGTTCACAATTTATCTCCGCCTTTGAATCCTAATATTCTGCTATAGCCTTCTTGTCTACTTGGCCATCCCAGACAGAGTCCCCATCATCCGGCGGGAAAGCTACCTGCTTCCCACTCTGGACCAGATTTGCTCCAGAATTACTGGTCTTACCTTCAGTTAACACCATTGACTCTCTCTCTCTTTTTAACAGCTAGAGTTTATTGGAAAGTCTGGCGACAGCGGTGGAGGAATGTATGTCATCAGTATCCTTCCCTGTTGTCCATTCTGTCAGGACCCCTGGGATAGGAAGCAGAAGGGTAACCTGGAAAGGTTTTGTTTTTTTGATGAGACAGTCTAATGTAGCCTAGGCTGGCCTTGAACTCACTGAAGAAGAAGAGGTTGGCATTGAACCTCTGATTCTCTTGCCTTCACCTCCCAAGTGCTGGGATTAGAGGCCTAAGGAAAGGATTTTGTCAATGCTTAATATACTAAAGTTCAAAAATTGAAATAACTTTGTAGTAAGTGTTCTGTGAATTTTTAGTGAGTTACATTAATAAAAATTATCTCCGTAGCACCACATGTATCATTCAAGATGCTGGGCCAGATCACCAGCACTGCAACAGGAAAAGAAGGAAGGGGGCAGAGTCAGAGCAGAGAGCTAAGGAAGGGAAGGGAACAAAATGTTTACTTAAGCAGAACCCTTACAGGTGTTAATACATTTATATATCATACAGAACATGTGAAAAGCAAAATATCATTTTAGTTATAAATTAGGAATTTAGTCATGAAACTAAGGTCACAGTGACCAGACCAAAACAGTACGGAATACCCTTAATCCTCTACAAAAAGACCTCCATAAGGCGTTAGCATCCCTAGCCACTGCAACTCTGGAGTCGGTAATCCAGGAGAGGTAAGAGGCCACTGGCTGGACTTGGGCTCAGACGCCTCCTAGCCGTACCCCATTGAACAGGAAGTTGGGTTTTTTGTTTGTTTGGTTGGTTAGTTGGTTGGTTTGGTTTGGGGATTTTTTTTCTGGCATACCCTGCCACACTTAGTCTCATCTCAGTCTAGAACTGTTCTTCCCCATAAAGTTAATTCCTAGTTAGGCAAATTAACCAGCCACCCTACAGTTTTGTAATACAAGAACTACAAAGGAATAGGCATTTGGTGACCAGCTGTGATTAACAGAGCCATCACCAGCCTTTGGAGCTGTGCATGAACTCGAATGCTCTTTACCTCTCTGTCCACAGATGGACCAGCACATCCATACTCTAAGACCAGGAGCTAAAGCATGCCATGTGCTTCTTTGTTCCCTCCCAGATTCGGGTCTCGCTGCGCCAGGATATTCCGTCTGGTATTGCAGAAGAAACACCTGGAACAGAAGCAGGTGGAGGATTTTGCAATGATCCCTGCAAAGGAGGCAAAGGATATGCTGTATAAGATGCTCTCAGAAAACTTCATAGCACTCCAGGTAACCCCAGCTTCAGGGAAGGCTGAGCAGCAAGGCTGGCCTCGGCAAGAGAAACTCCTGAAGAAGTCCTCTGCGCACCACACAGACCCTGTAGCCTCTGAAACAGAAAAAGATTAACACAGGCATAGAAAATCCTTGAAGGGCTGTGTAGACTTTAACTGGCCTAGTAGGAGAGAGAGCAGAGCTCACCAAGAAATCAGCCACAGCCCATTATTGCTGACCTTCCTCAAGCCTTCAGTCTGTACTAGAGTAGCTCATTCAGCATGTCTGAGATCCTTGTAGAGCTGTGTTGGAGGTCCTTTGAAGAAACAGGTTGAATGGATTTTGGAGTCAATTCACCAAACAAATCAACTACCATCAGCTTTGTGCCTGTAAAATGGTGGTGGCTGTTGACATCAGAGCATGGTTTGGACTAAGCATGGTAGTGCACACCTGTCGTTCAGTACTTAGGAGACCGAGGCTGGGGGGCTGAAAAGCTCAGACCAGCATTGACTGTACTGTCTCTCACTAAGACCAGCATTGACTGTACTGTCTCTCACTAAGGCCAGCATTGACTGCATTGTCTCTCACTGTCTCGATTATTAGTAAAGAAGGTTGATTTTGAAAGATGTAATCCTCCTGGCATGTGTAGCATTTACTCAGTTGCCTTCCCTTTCTTTCACTCGGGATGCAGATAGACAAATGGAAAACCATGAAGACTGTTTCATGTGTCTGATTATGTCATACACATAGCTACTGGCTGTCAGTACCAAGTGGATTGGTGTTTGTTTTGCCAATTCCAGTGAACAGTACAATTTCTCTTTATTTCTGTGGATAAACAGGAAATTCCTAAAACACCAGACCATGCCCCGTCCAGGACCTTCTATCTATACACCGTGAATGTGCTGTCAGCTGCCAGAATGTTGTTGCACAGGTGCTATAAGGTAACGGATGTGGGCTTCCTCCCCATCCCTCACACACACAGCCTCGCTCTTCTGCCTCCCTTGCCCACTCTACCCAAGCCACTTAAACAAACTGTTGATGTCTCTAGTCTGTCTTCTCTTTCCCCAGAGCATAGCCAACTTGATAGAAAGGCGGCAGTTTGAAACAAAAGAGAACAAGTAAGTGGATTCTCAGCTGAATTGTCTTCTCTTTTTTCGTTAGACACAGCTTGTTTTAATACTGTTTTTTTTTTTAAACCACTTATCCAGTACCTAAAACACTTCAAAAGAATACATGGTGCCAGTTCTTTACCTGGTACCTGTGGGCCTCACTTTTTCATTTCCATTTTCAAGGTCCAAAGCCTGGGGGAAACTTGCTGTAGAAATGGAAACAGTAGCCCAGTAGCCAGTCTAGTTGCACTGAGTCATAGGTTTGTGTTGGCACACCCATGCCTAAGTTTACCCTTACCAACTACACCTCCACTTAAATAACTTTGCAGATTTAGGAGACATGTGCCTGACACCAGCATTTAGGTGTAACTGAGAGCCAATGAATGTTTCAGGAACAAAGTTGTGTTTGTAATTAAGCTTATTTGTAATTAAGCTTATGGAAAATGAAAGGGATGAAACGCTGAAAGGGAGGAGCTGGGCCTCTGGGTTAAAGGGCAAGAGAACCTCAAGGTCAAGGAACATCCCTCAGGGCTGTGTCTGTCTGATAGGCGGCTACTAGAAAAGTCTCAGCGGGTAGAAGCCATCATTGCGTCCATGCAGGCCACGGGGGCAGAGGACGTGCAGCTGCAGGAGATAGAGGAGATGATCACAGCCCCTGAGCGGCAGCAGCTAGAGACCCTGAAGCGCAATGTGAACAAGTAAGCAGCAGAACTCTTATCTACCCAGCGGCGCCTTCAGTCCGCACACTCAGGAGGCAGAGATCTAGTTCAGGCCCAACCGGGCCTACAGACTGAGTTCCAGGACAGCCAGGGCTTTGCAGGAGCCCCTGTCCCAAAAAAGCATTGAACCTGCCTAGTTTTCTAAGCCAGCAGCTCTGAGGCCGTTGTGGTTCTTCCCTGTCATTCACCAAGTACTGAGAATTTTACTTCAGTCTCAAGTCTGGCATTTCGTCTTGGTCCTTGCACAGACTTCGTTACCTCTTCCCTAGAGCTTGAGTTACCTCATTCTGCAACCCGTGTGTCACGGTGCTCTCAGGGTAGGTGTGTTGGAGTGTCTGTGTGTGAGGCCACACATGCCAGGAATGCATGTGGAAGTCAGAGGAAGATGCATGCTGCTCTGTCTGGCTGTCTGTGTATTCTGAGGCTCCAACCTCAGGTCCTCACACTTGGATGATGGGCAATGTACCCAGTAGCCCAACTCTCCAAGCCCCAAGTTAAGTGTTGTCTTTAAAGTGATTGATAGCATCACTCTTCTAGGTGAAAGGATTTGTCAGCTTGTGTGTGCGTGTTCATCTTTGGTTCGGGAAGGGGTTATATGTTTGAGCAAAGGTCTCATATAGCGCACACTGGCGTTGGACTGATTTTGCTGCTTCCACCACCTCCACTCCAGAGTGCTGGGATTACAAATGTATACCACAACACCTGGCTGATTTACTGATTTGTCTTTTACAGTATGAAGTCCAAATTCATTGCTCTGTGATGGTGCCTTTCATAGTTTCATAGCAGTATACTTCCATATTCATCCCTTTTACTTGTTAACAAGGATTGTGTACATTTTATTAAGTTCATTGTTAGCTGTGGTTTTCTTTTCCTCATTGGATTGTATCAGAGTGGGGAAGTCCCTGCTCTTCCTAATTAGCACTGGCTCTTCAACTCTCATGGTTGTAAAGCATGCTACCATTCTACCTATACTTTTACAAATAATTGCTGCCTTTTTCTCAGGCTTGCAAGTAAACCCTTAACTTCTCCCAGGACAGACACTATCTTTGTAGCCTTAGGAGCTCCATGGTGCCTTGGCATGGGAGAGATCTACTCATTTTCTGTCGCCCGGTGATTAATAGGCATTTCTATGTGGCCACACTCAGCCCAGCCTCCAGTTTTGAATATGTTAATAAGCACTAACCCTGGGCAAATGCTTTCATTCTTTCATTCAGGCTGGACGCCAGTGAGATCCAGGTAGATGAAACCATCTTCTTGCTGGAGTCCTACATCGAGAGCACCATGAAGAGACAGTGACCCAGAAGAACCAAGGCTGGGATCAGACTCAGGGGCCTTCACATGCTGGCCAGCCGACACTACATCCCCACCAGGAACCAACGCTCTTCTCAAAAGATATGGGAGATAGGGAAAAGGAAGATGCTTGGATGTTTCCCTTGCAGTGGGATAAATTGCAGGTTCTTGAAGTTTGTTTTTTAATTTTTCAACACAGGGTTTCTCTGTGTAGCCTTGGCTGTCCTGAAACTCACTGTGTAGACCAGGCTGGCCCCAAACTCACAAAGGCCTGCCTCTGCCTCTGCCTCTGAGTGCTGGATTAAAGGTGTGCACCACCACCCCTGGCTAAGTTGCAGATTCTTGTACTGATGAACCCTATTCCTGTCCTTCTGCACTGCTCATGATACACCTGAGAGAGTACATTCTCCTCTCACTAAATCCCCACAGTGGGAAGAACCTTACATAAATGAGATTTATTACTGATACATGTAATCATAAATTACAGGTATCAGTTCTTATCAAGAAGTCATCTGGGTCAATCAAGGAAGACCCCCCAACTATCGACTTCTGATCTGGACACACAACACATACACCACACATACAAAAAGAAGTCCACCACCAAACCTGGGCATGAAGATGCACACCTGTGATCCCACCAATAAGGAGGCTAAGATGGGGGAATTACTGCAAGTTCAAGGTCAGCCTGGGCCTTTTGATGAGTTTTAGGCTAGTGTGGCCAATAAAGTGAGAACCTGTCTTAAGAAAACAAAAATTAACTCCAAGCTCATGTAGATAAAACACCGTGACCAAGGAACTTACAGAAGAACCTGACCTGGCCTTACAGTTCCAGAGGGCCAGAGTCCAAGATGGCAGAATGAAGGCATGGTGAGAGAAGCAGGATGCCTACCCCAGGATGCCTACTTCCTAACCCTCTCCAATAGTGCTCTCAGTTGGGGGCCAAGTGTTCAAATCCCCAAGGGGAGCTGTGAGGGACATATTCAAACCATCATGGTCCCTCAAATTTCTTCCTAGTCGTCAATTCCATTTGTACAGTCTGTGCCTATTTCACTGAGTTGTAATGTTTAACATATGCACACAGTGTACAGAATGTCAAAGACTGCTATGGGAGGAAGAAAAGTGCTTATGGGATTTTTTGTTGTTGGGTTTGGTTTTTGTTTTGTTTCTGAGACAAGGTTTTGCTGCATAGCCAGGCTGGCCTGGAGCTCACTGTGTGTGTACACCAGGCTGGCCTGGAGCTCACTGTGTGTATGCACCAGGCTGGCCTGGAGCCCACTGTGTGTGTACACCAGGCTGGCCTCAAACTTGCAACAATCTTCCAGATACTAGGATTAAAGCATGTACTACACACCCAGCAAGAAAATCTGTTTAAGAACTGACAGGTAAAATGGCCCAAGCCATCATATTATGTTGCCAACTCTAGGCTTCTAGAATATCTGAAATTATATATGTAGAAGACTTTAATATAATGTCCGGGACATGATGAACACACACACAAAATCATTACTTTTCTCTCTGTGGTCTACTCTAGATTGTGTCAGGATCTTGAATATAGTTTGTCCCAGTAGCTTCAGTTTATTTAATACAGGTAAGCATTGCTCATACCGCCCTTTCCTCTTACCAGTAATGCTTGGGTGTCAATATATTGCTAATTTCTACATTAAACACAATATATCAAAATAAACAGGGAGCCCTAGTCTGGAAGTAAGGTTCCTTTCTGCCAAGTTTGACAACCTGAATATTTTTTAATTGAAAATAGTTTTTTTCATACAATATATTCTGATTACAGTTTCTCTACCCCCTACTCCTCCCAGATCCTCTCTACCCACCCAAATCCACATTCTTTCTCGTTAGAAAACAGACATCTAAAAATGAGATAAAATAAGACAAACCAGAATAGAGCAAGACAACAACAAAAGCCAAAGGACAAAATAAACACAGGCGCTGACACATACAGAACCCATAAAACCAAAAGCAGAAACCATACAAGCAAGAAATCTGTAAGGAGAAAAAAGGTGCAGACAAAGCACCACGAAATCAAAACACTCCAAGAAAAACCATTGAGTTTGTTTTGTGTTGCCCATCTGTTGCTGGGCGTGTGGTTTGTATGCTCAATGAGAGTCTACTGGAAAAAACTGATTTTCCCTTTGCATGCAGTTATCAGTTGTAGTAGCTTCCGGGTTAAGGATGGGGTATGTGTCTACATCCCCTCGCAGTGCTGGCCTGGCTTAGGCCTGTGCAGGCCCTGTGCATGTAGCCATCCTCATCAGTGAGTTCATATGTGTCCCGTTCCTCCTGCCTCTCGAAAGGCCTTGTTTCCTTGGTGTCTTTCACCCCTCTGGCTCTAGAGTCTCTCCACCACCTCCACAGAGTTCTCTCACCCTAGGGGGAGGGGCTGAAGGACAACATTCCACTGAGGGTTAAGTGTTACAAAGTGTCTCACTCTGCACACTGTCCAGTTGTGGGCCTCTGTGCCCATCTGCTTCAGGAGGAATCTTCTCTGATGGCTGCTGAGCAGGCCATGAACCTAAGAATACGGCAGTGTGTCAGGAGTCACCTAATTGCTATGTACCTTTAGCAGACAGTAGTATTTGGTTTTTACCCAGGCTGGTGGCTTATCTAGTCTCAGGCTCTTGACCATCCCAGGAAGCGTTGGGCATGAGTTCTGTCTTGTGGAGTAGGCCTTGATTGCTATCAGACAGTGGCAACCTGGGGTTTTTCATGGCTCACGTTATGGAAGGAGAGAACCAGCTTCTCTGACCTCCACAGGCCTGCCGTGCACAAGCATGCCCAAGCCACCCCCATGGTGACAAATAAATGTGATTATATATTTTCAAAGATAAAAGATCGTCTCTGCATTCAAGCTACTCACCATCCCTCACTAGGCACGGCATGCATGAAGGCCCGGCTTTGATCTTCAGAACTGCAGGAAGTGAGCTTGGTTGATGCAGGGAACCTGGAGGCCAGCTAGTCAGAAGCCCGTCAGCTTTGGCTACACAGGTTTGAGACTAACCTGGGCTATATGGGACCCTGCTTTTTTTTTTTTTTTTAATTCTTAAGTGTCTGATATGAAGACATAATTAGTTTGAGGCCCTCCCTGCTGAGAGGTAGCCCCGGGCTGGTGGGGAATAATCCAGAAATCATTCTGCCTGGGGATTACTGTCCCAAACAGAGAAGTCAAAAATAACTCAAGAGGAAGCGAGACTATGTGGCGGATTTTCTTTGTGTTTTATGAACATTTCACTCAGGGATTGTCCCCAAAAGTTGTATCTAAATTTCCCAGCTGGTCTGGAAAACCTGGCTCGCGTGGGCAGGCCGGAAGCTACACGCCTCACCGTGCTGGGCCACCAGGGGGCGCCAGGCAAGCGGCGACCAGGGCAGCGCCATGGCTGCCGCAAGGTTGCTGCTGCGCCTGGCCGGGCGTCTGGAGTCGGTGAGCTTCACGCAGAGTGTGTGTGGCCTCCTGGGCGCCGGGCAGGGCCCCGGGCCGTGGTACACACATTGCAGCTTGGAGCGGGGACAGCTTGTCCTCGCCAGCAATTCATTCCCCGGCGCCTCCGAGAGGCTTCCGATCCAGGTTGGGACAGGGAACCAGCAGGGAAAGTGAGGGCGGCTTGGGATCTGGGCGGGTGGCGACAGGACAGCTCTCCCCGCGGGCACCCCTGATTTCTGGAAGTCCCACTCTGCTCCCGAAGTCTTAGCCTGGTCAATCCCCTCTTGTCAGAGACCTCCTTTCTGCCCTTTTGCGGCTCTGGACCAGCAGCCTGGGGTCTCCAGGACAGAGCTGCTCACAAATAGAGGTGTGGATGTGGGTGTGGCAGTCATTCTTCAATCTAGTGACCAGACTGTCTTGTTGACCCGAAGGACATGCACTCTCCGCATTTCCCCCAACGTCTGGGTCCCTCCAGGTAGGTAAGCACCTAGGAATAGGGTCAATGGGAGACAGTTGTCCTTTCCCTGCACATTGCTATAGTGGGGGCCCAGGGTCTGTGTCCACAAGCTTCCTCTGTCCACTGGAGGATGGGGTCCCTGGTTGAAGGCAACCACCGTTCACTATTGGGCCCACTCTCCTTGCAGGTGGACACATGGAACTTGATGAGGAGGTACCAGTCTGCTGACACAACCAAGAGCCCTAAGAATGGAGTCACCTTGGGTGTGGGCGAAGGGAAGGACAGAGAAAAGGACATGGTGGGTTAAGCTTTGGGCACTCTGACCTGTTCCCTTTGGCTCCCAGATACTGGAGTGTGGGCTTCGAGAGCTGAGGGAAGAATGTGGACTACAACTGCCCCAGAACCAGTTCTCTTGTGTCCTTCTGGGGTTATGGGAGGTGAGAAAGAACGACCCCTGAGGCCCACTGAACAATCCTTGTCTGCTTTGGGCACAAGTGAATGGATCGGAGTCCCCAAACCATAGGCCTCACCCATGCCCCCATTACCTGTTACCTACCACCCACTCCTTCAGCTCTGGGCCAGCATTGTATCTCCCTAAAGCTCTACTTACAATCTCCAAGATGGAAAGTTTCCTAATATGCTGTGTTGGTTTTTGGTTTTTGTTTTATAGTCTGCCTACCCTCCTAGGCTGAGCTGGGGTTTCCCCAAATACCATCACCTCATTCTCTACATACTCATCATGTCCCAGGAGTCACAGCAGCAGCTCCAGGTAGGCCTAGCAGCAGGGGAAGATGGGATAAAGGACCTGGTTGTGACTGCAAACAAGGGAACAAGGGGAGACAACCAAGCTACCAACTGCCCCTTGTCTGTCTGCCCTCCACCTCTTCCCCTAAGTGAAGAGAATCCACATGTCTAACCCCAGGCCCGGATCCAGGTAAACCCAAATGAGGTGAGTGCCTTTCTGTGGCTGGGACCCGACGTAGCAGCGGCTGTGGCTGCCACAGAGGACGGGACAGAGACACCCAGACTCCTTTCCCAGGACCTACTACCCTCTCTCAGGTTAGACCTTCTACTTTAGCCATCAGCATACAACAGCATACATGCATATTCACGCACGGAGTGGCACAGTCTGGAGCTGCATGCTGTAGGAGGGGGTAAGGGAGTTGTCCTACTAACAAAAGACCACCTGAGAGCGAAGACCCCAATATTAAGATTCATGCTCCAACATTGAAGACCTTGGTTTGAGTCCCTACTCTCCTATAGAAGAAAGCCATTTAAACCTTGCCTATGTTTCCTTTCTGTTAAGTGAGGTCAACACTCCTCGCCTTCCACAATAGTTGGGAGGATAAAATGGCCCAGTATGCTAAAGTTCATTGTAAAATACAAGGCACACCCTAAACAGAAACTGTCATAATCCAGCGCAACCGAACTGAAGGACGACGGAGGGACCCGGTCTCTGCTCCTGCCCGTGCCCACACTCATGCGGGCAACTCCTAACACAGAAGAGGACAAAGAAAGGGTCAGTGCTGGAACCAAGTTTGCCCTCAGGCTCTGGCTGCAACATCTGGGCAGATGAAGGTAAGAAATGGCTTGAGGGTACCACAGCATTGGGTTGGGATGGTCTGGTGTTCCTATGGACATCAAAGAGACAAAGGAAGAGGAACAGTTCTTGGAGACGCTTGTGTGAATGCCCACACTCCTTCCCAGGTAAAAGTGAAGTTCACGTGGACTCCGGACCAGCAAAGGAAGGATGGCAGCCTGTGAGAAAGTGCGGCAGAGGCTTGAGCTCAGCACCTACGCTCTCCTTCACAAAGCTGTCCTCTGGTCTCCACATGCAAAACCATGGCGCAGATGCCGACATACACAGTAATAAACATTTTTAAATGTTTTTTTTTTAAAGTGTAACGGTCAAACATGGACCCTCTTCCCCACAAATAGGGGTCTAGAAAGCGAGGTACAAAATCTTGTCCAGTCCATGATGCTCACAGAACATTCACAACCTTTATTGTAGGTGAGAACTCTGATACAACTCTGGGAATAAAAAGTAAAGTCACATCATAGGGCCTTGGCCCTGAAGGGGCCTGAGTATTGGGAAGGAGAACGCAGGGCACCCCCCGTCCCACAAAAGGTGCAGAGTTGTCTAGGCCTGAACGCAACCCACGAGAAGCTTAGGCCCCGGCTGGTTAGCATAAGAACATTGTGAACTTAAATACATAAATAGAGACCCAGGCAGTAGAAGGCCACGTCCTGCTCCCAAGCCCCTGGGAATCACAACTAAGGCCTGTTTCCTCCTCAAGTCACACTGGGAAGTAAAAGGCAGGGGAGTCATCTTTGGATAATTTGGGGTTTTCTTATTTATGTACAAAAAAAAAAAAAGAAAAGAAAACTGCAACCCAAAATAGAGTTCTCTGTCCATTTCTGCCACCTGACTGTGTGGCCAAAGAGAATGGAATGGACATAAAAGAACGGACATTTGGGTTTGGGAAGGGAAAGTGTCTTGGGGGGTAGGAAAGTACCCTTTCCCCAAGAGGTTGCAGATCTGGTAAAGGCTGAGGACCCCCCTCCCATCCTTCTGCTGCCTCCCACTGCCTAGGTTACCATACCCAAAGGAATGGGCCACCATCAAAGAACACTTCCAAAAATGAAACCCAGTCCTTTCTAAAAAGGTTAAATGTTAACCCTTTGAGTACTGGCCCTGTTAGGCAGAGATAAGGCCAAAAGCAGGTATCCACGGAGGTCTAGCCTGGCCTTTGGCCAAAGACCCCTGAGGGATCACAGCAGTCAGGGGTTGGGAACCCACAGCATATCTGCTCTGTGCGGGGGGGCCAACGAAGGTTTCAGAATCCAAATAACTCAGTCCAAGGAAATGACATCTGACCGACAGCCAGTCAGAGAGGGACCTGATGGCAGGGGTCCTCCATGCCCTTCCCTCAAGGAGCTCCCAGGAGCCACAATGCTGCTTACACGACCAGGAGGGGGCGCTGGAGTGGAGCTGCGGTGAGAGCTCCCCAGTGTGGGGGCCAGTGGGCCCAGAAAGTGGGAAGGGGTTCCTCGGAACTGGAAGAAGTGGCCAAGGGTGTCCTGTTCATCCAGCGAGGTGATGACAGAAGGACCGTAGTGCTGGAGGGATGAAGGACGCGGCTTAAGGTTTCACTGTGACTCACCAACCCCTGGTACTCATCTCTGAACTACAGTGCGGGGTTCAACCCTTGTGGATTGCAAGGCATTCATGAGAAGAAAAGCAGGGGCCTCTCTGACTCGGCCCTACTTCCCCAGGCCCCTCCCCTGTGCCGAGCCTGGAGACAGTCCCTCCAGATATCCAGTTCTTGGCCTTGTGGGTGTCTGAAATGTGTGGAACACCCGCTGGGGAAGGTTCTAGTACATGCGGGGTGGGTAGACAGGAAGGAGCTAGGGAGACACGGGTGTGCACATGAAGTGCCGGTGGACATAAGGAAAATAAACTGCCACCTTTCCCCTCATGGAAAAGCACTTCTAAATCCCTAGGGAGACTGGGCAGGGGAAGAGAGTATCACCAAGTCTAGAAAGGACTCCTCCGAGGTCTTGGATCTTCCTAGAAGTGACCACTTACCTGACTCTCAGTCTGAAGGAAAGAAAATAAATCTAAACCTGGTAGGAAAAGAAAAATCAAAATCAACCCCCTTCTGACCTTTTTACCATAAGAAAAAAAAAAAATCCCCCTGTCCCTGGAGCTCTGCAAAGAAACGGGTCTGGAGAGGGTAGGGCAGGGCAGGAGCCCCCCACCCCCACTTTAGGGTCAGTGTTATACCTTGGATGTCAGCCCCCAGTGGGAAAGCGGGTGGGTACTCATGTAGTGGGAGAGCAGACAGGAAGTCACTGCCCAGCGCGCCCACTGCAGGGCTCCGCAGCACCGAAGATGGCTGGTGACCAGATGTCAGGACTCTGTGAGTGCAGAGGAGGAGCTGGAGAAACTAACCAAGGACAGACGCCCTCGCCAGCTCAGTCCCACAAGCCCAAGGTCCCATTCCTTCCACTCTTCCCTATCCCAAGGCTTGCCCTGTGGTCAGAGGCAGTTCTGACATCTATGCCCTGTGCTACAGGCACAGCCTTTCCTCACCCTTTGCCCCCAGGAAGGGCTGGGATGGCAGCTGAGGTGGCAGAGCAGAGCTTCTTGGTGGGGGGTATATCTTCTTCATCTGATGAACTTTCTATTGTCAAGTCGATGACTTCGACCTTCTTCTTATGCTCTGACCTATTTCCCTCCTGGACTGGGCTATACTGGAGGCCTGTGGGTGGTTAAGAAGGCTGTCTCAGAAAAAGGGTCATCCATGATTTAGCTCAATTGGGGAGCAGAGGGTCACTCACCATCCAGCCCATACCCTGGCGGGGGGCAAACCTCAGATGCCTCCTTCTTGGGTTTCATTGGACACCAGGACCCGTCTTCCATGAACTGGATCTCATCACAGTCCGAACAGGAATTAAGAATTTCCATGAACAGACTAGGGGAGGAGGACATGGGGATTCAGGAAGCTGAGAGATGGCCGGACCAGCACTCAGTGTTACAGGACTCATGTCCTGCGCCGTGGTCCCCTCCTCTGTATCACGCACCCTGCTGTGGGTGTGGCTGGGGCAGTAACAGGGCACTTGCCGCACAGACCCCGAGGTCTGACCCCCAGCTAGAGCTTCACAAATGTTAGGTGCAGGGTTAACCCTTCTTGGAAGGCAATGTGAGGACCCTCATGGAGACTGTGGAGACTGCTTAGGACCAAGAAAATTACTTGCTTATGGGGGTCGGTGGTGGAGGACCACACACACAAGCATACCCAGAACCTCAAAAACAAAACAATGACAACAAAAAAAGCAAAAACCAACTGACTGTGACAATCTAACAACTGCTCTATATAACAGTAAAAATGAAAAGGAACCTGACAATACTCTGGGAGGTCAGGTACTTTTTTTTATCAGCAATATCTCCAGAACTATTCAATGCACTACTCGGCCACTTACAAACGTGACCTTCAGCCCTGGGTCTCTCCTCATCTGTAATGGTGGCGCCTATGTCACAGGGTTCTTATGAGGACTCGTGAAACAATGCGTGCAGAGCGCTGAGGTCCTTAATGTCACACATGGGAGATGGATGGATAAAGGAGATGTAGAGGGTGAGAGCTGGAAGAGAGAAGTAAGCCGTGGGGTGGGGGTGGAGGGGTGTCTTAGCGACCGTCCTAGAAAAGAAGGAAGCTGAAGAGACCTACCCATCGATAATGAGAGACTCATAGGGCGCCTTCTTGTCACACACGGGACATGTCCACGTTGGCTTCTTCTCATTCATCTGCAGATAAAGGGCAGCATCGAAGCTCTGCAGGTGGGCACAGGTGAGGGCGCGGCACGGGACAGTCAACCGCATCTTCCCTAGCTGATGAGAAGAGTCGGTTCTAGAAGGGCTCGTGCCCCTAGGAACCAACCATCTTCCAAATTTAGCCCGACCCTTCTCCCTCCCTCTCCCTTTCTCCCCTCATACCCACCGGGCACATGAGCGACACCCGGAGGCTTGTGGTGGCCACCTCACTGTCAGGGTCGGCGGTCAGTTTCTCCTTGACTGAAACAAGAGTGCGGCCAGAACCATGCGGTCAGCAAGGCTGGAAGCAGCCTGGCAGCGCAAGGCCCCAGCTGAGAGGCAGCTGAGTAGTCTCTGGGGGCCCGTGGCATGTCACCCGAGGGGGTCTGGATCAAGGAGGCTGGGTATGGAGAAAAGCTGTCTCCATCCCTGAAGATGCTTAAACACTGGAGGGTGAAATGCAGGCTACGTTAGGGCTTATCTCGGTGGGAGGGACGCGTCATGCCAGGGTTAGACTGAATGGACTTTAGGGCTTTTCAGTACAGAGAACTCTATTAGTAAGGGTGAAATTAGGGTCTTTGAGATACCAGACCGTTGTACGATTGGGAATGCAAGGCTATTCCCACTGCCTGAGGACCTAACTCAACCACAGAGACTGAGGGGAAGCATGGGGGAACTGGAGTGTGGAAGAGCTACGCCACATAAAGCCGGGGTGGGCGTGGGGGTGGCAGGAAGCTCTGAGCCTAAGGAGGAAAAGGCTGCTACTCACTCAGTGCCCGGGAATGGTCTGGATTCCGGATACCCTTCGCTCTGAGTTTTTGTAGAAGGGTCCCTGCAGTCAGCTGCCTCACCAGGTACACGGACAAGGAGTAATTCTACTTGGGGGAGGGAGAGAGAGAATTAGCTTCTGCTTCCCATACCTCCCCTTTTCCCATGTACTTTGTCCCACAAAGACCATAGACGGTGGCCTTCAACAGAGCAGCCCGTGCAGAGCAAGATGAATGCCCAACTCTGAACTGGACAGCTCCCCCTCAGTCCGTGCACTCCTTCCCGCCGCAGCCATGCTCACCCGTCCAAACTCAGACGACCAGTTCACCACGATGGTGTTGGGAACAGTGGCTGAGAGTCGGGCCAGGGGTGTGATGTTGATGGGCCGGCTGGGCCTCTTGGGCTCAGCTCCATTTTTGGTTGGGGGGAGGTAACCCTGTGGGACGGGGATCTGTTAGTGGGGACAGAGCGCAGGGAAGGGGCTCAACTCTAACAACAGATTGCTCCCTGGAGTGAGACCAGCTCACCCGGGAGCGGAGGACAGATCCACTGCAGAACAAGGGCCTGCCTAAGGAGGGCGCTCTGAGGGGTTCACCTCTTGGTCAAAGGGGGAGCTTACTTACAGCCAGGGAACTTGGAACCCAGCCACTGGGTCCCATGAAACAGTGGACACTTCTTGTCTTCCGCTTTCATCTGACAGCATAACCTTTTACAAATCTTTTCTAAACCTTTGTATTAAAGTAGTGTCCCTCTTCTGGGTTCAGACAAAAATTATTCAGCTGTGTTTTATCTTACTTTTTTTTTTTTTTAGTTCTTTGAGAATTTCATACAATGTGTTTTGATCCTGTTTACCCCTTTCCTCAATTCTTCCCAGGAGCACCCTAGTTTTCTACCCACCCAGCTATGAGGCCCCTCCCCCCAACCCCAACCCTTTTCTTAACCTCCAGTTACAGTTTGTGTGGCCCATATACTCCTAGATGTGTGGCCTTCCAGAGGAACACTGTTGACCTACTAGTTAGCTCTATTTTAATACTCTCTAGATGGTGTTGATTCCGTAAATAAACTGAGCAACTACTATGTGGCAGGCACTGTCCTAAGCATGCCTTTTCCTAAGAAGTTTTGACTTAATATTTATTCATTGCTGAAGAGGAAGAATCTTTACCTACCGGCAGAGGGCAGAGTTTCCCGTTAACCTTGACAAAGAGGTTAGGGGGGAAATAGTCCTCCTGGGGGCAGCTTGTCTCACAGAGACAGAACCTGGGAAGAAAAGTCAGGACGAGTGAGCAAGGGGTAGTTTTCTGAGGTGAGCCTAGCACTGAAGTGAGGGAACTCCAGAAAAAAAAAAAAACAGTCATAGATGTTTGCAGGTGGCGTGCGGCTGGAGAGAGGGCTCAGTGGTTAAGAGCACTGGTTGCTCTTCCAAAGGACCCGGGGTTCAATTCCCAGCACCCACACGGCAGCTCACAACTGTTCCTAACTCCACTTCTAAGGGATCTGACACCCTCACACCAATGCACATAAAGTAAAATTAAATACATTATTTTTTAAAAAAAAAGATACTTGTAGCCATCAGCATCTGGAAGAGTCACAGGGCCAGGGGGGACTGGGGTTGAGGGGTGTGTGTGATGCTGCTATTTACCACGCATCTTTGATAAGCAGCAGCTCACCTTAGCTGCACCTGGATGGTATAATCGCACTTGGCTCCTGGCAGGACCTCCCTGCAACAAGGAAGAGAAGTGTCCGTTCAGAAGGCGACATGCAAAAGAATGAGAGGAAGCAGAGCAGAGAGGAAAGTCCCCAGGGCCAAGGCAGGCGAGGGGAGGTGTACCTGGACGTGAGGATCTGCTGCACCTGCTGGGGTGTGAGTGCAAAGGTAAAGTGTGCTTCCTCAAACCTCTGGCTGGTGGTGGATGCTGAGGACACAAAGACACAGTCATTCCCAAGCCCGCACCGAGAAGCTGCTCGATCCCATCCCATACTGCTGATCCTACGAGAGTAAAACCTAGGGGGAAGGATTCCACCCTGAACCCGAATCCAGAAAGCCTGAGGGAGCACAGGCCGCCGTACCGAGGGTGGTGGGCCGGATGAGTTCCCCGTAGACTTCATAGAAGGGCAGTGGCTTCATGGTGACATCGGGGTGCACAGGCTGGGGCAGGGGTGGGTGCATGTCCACCTCGCGCTTAGGGCCCAGCAAGGTGCCAGGGGTTAGAAGGGCGGGAGGAATGGGGGCCAGGGGGCCAGGAGAGCCTACAGGAGAGGCGCCAGGGGGCAGAGCCAGCAGGGAGAGCTCAGAAGGCCCCAGGGTCTTCCGGGGAAAGCGTCTGCGGTAAAGCTCTTTGATCTTCATCTGGACGCTGGGGGCACAGCTAGACTTGAGGAGGTGCAGGGCCTTGGCCAGGAGCTCGTGTTTGCGCCCACTCTTGTTTCGGCCAGCGAAGCCAAGCAGCACCTGGAGCTCAGACACTCGGAAACTCATCACCATGTGCTGGAGAGAAGAGCACAGAAACGATCCCACTTCACAAAGGCCTGGCCCACTGATGACATGGAGGCTGAGCTACGGGGACAGCGCCTGTCCCCTCCACCCCCAGTGTTGGAAGGTGCTCTAAAACTAGTGCACTGCCTCCAGTTAGCTGACCTGATGAGCTGAACCCACAGCCCCAACTAGGTAGCCCAGGGACCACCAAGCCCCACCCCAACCCTAATCCAGACATTCCCTTAAGCTGATTATCAGCTCAGGGCTCAGACTCTCAGGGCAGTCCTGGCTTCCTGGGAAACCCACAGGACACAAGGAGGGAGAGAAGGAAGGATTCAGAGCAGATGGCCACAAACAGAAGAAAGAGGCCAGGTGGCAAAGCATTGTACCCCACAGCCAACCCTCCCAATCACCTCAATCCATTGCTCTTCTCCCATATCTCTGAACAGAAGCATTTGCGGTCAGGGATTTTACATCAGGGTTCAACACTCCATCATCACATGCGCCCTCTTTTATACTGTTTACATACTCACTCCTTTAGCCCGGTAGCTTACTAGAAGGAAGCTACCAAAGCTTAGAGGGAGGAAGGGTGAGTCCACAAGTCTAGGCAACTGGCCTGACTTTCTCCACCTGTCAGGAACTAACATCTTGCTTCTCTCCTTTATACATGGCATACATGCAAGGCAAAGTTCTCAACAAAGACCCCAGGAGAATGCGAGTGGGGTCCATGGACCACAGCACAGACCCCAGGAGGAGAGTGGGGCCCATGGACCATAGCACAGAAGTAAGCTCTTTAAAGTGAGATGGCCCAGGACTCCAGCCTGTCCAGGGTGAGGATGGAGAAAAGCCAGAAGATAGGGGAATGAAGGTCTGAGGTTCTGTGGGAATTCCTCAGAGATGGTTCCTTGAAGACTTGGGGGTGGGAGGAGGAGAGGCAAGATTTCTCTCCCTGTGGGGCTCCCTTCTGTGAATGTCTAGAAGACCTAGTCACAGGCAGGTCATTAGTTCTCCAAGTTCTTTTCCCTTGGACTCCTTTTCAGGAATGTGATGAAAACTGTCCCTCTACCTTTCCATCCTTAGCTCCTCCTACTTCTGTTTATTTCTCTGTTGGCTCTGTAACTTATTTTCCTACCCCAGGATTCACACTTCACCTCTCCAACGAAAAAACGCCTCATTAAGACAGTTCCTTCCCCTCAAGCCTCCAGGATGCTCCGGCCCCATCTCCTAAGGTGCGCTCCTGTGCAGCCCCGCCCCTACGTCTCAGCCGCCTACTGCTACTTCTCCAGGCTCAGATGCCAACAGCAACCCCAAAGCCTCCACCCTAAGCTTCGTGTCCCCGGGATCCTGGCAACGTTCGGCCCTCCGGTCCCATCCCTACGTCTGCCCCTGACTGCCGCATCTCTGGCCCGATGGACTCGCCCCTGCGCCTCCAGAGCAGCTTTCCCTCGCCGGACTCTAAGAGCGGCTGCCGCCCGCGTCCCCGCCCCCTGTGCCTCGGCCCCCAGCGGCGGCGATCTCCCCTGCACCCCACCCTGCCCCTGCCCCGCGGCCCCGCCCCCGAGGCGCCGCCGCAGCCCCTGCCGCCGCCGCCGCCGGCCGCGCATCCCCGCGAGCCGGTCCCAGCCGCGCCGCCCGCGCCCACCCCGGCCGGCCCGGCCGCCTCCCGCCGCGGCGCGCAGCCGAGCGCGTCCCGCCGGGGCCCGGGGAGGGGGCCGGTACCTTTAACTCGCCCAGCTCCGCCATCTTGAGACATCGCAGGCGCCCCAGCCCGAGCCGGAGCCCAGGCCCAGGGACCGGCGCAAACTCTCCGCCCCGGCGCCGGCCGCAAAGGCCGCCTGCTCCGCCCCGTCCGGCCCCCTACGCCTCCCCTTCCCGGCCCCGCCCGCCGGGCTCCGGACCGCCGCCGGCCTCGCCCCTTCTTCCGCAGCCCGGCCGCCCCGGCGGGTCTCCGGCCGCTCGGTGACAGGGTGGCCCCGCGGGGAGCGTGGGGCTCGGCGATCGCGGGGCCCTGCGGGCAACGAGGAGGAGGCGGGCCCGGAGGGATGGGCTTCCAGGGAGCCGAGGACACTTGAAAGATGGAGGGAAAGTCTCCGGAACCGCCGGGGCTCCGGGTGGGGGAGGGGCGGCGGAGTCGGAGCCCGCGTCCCCCGTCCCCGGGCGGGCCGCGCGAGTTCAGCCCAGCCGCACCGCGGGGGGCCGGCCGACTCGGGGGCCGGTGCGCCCTGGTCCGCTCTGGGGAAGCTGGGGACTTGTGAGCTGTTGGAGACAGCTGCTCACCGCCTCCCCGGAGCGCACCGCGACTACGGGCGCCGCTCCCGCCAGTGCCGCGCGACCCAGGCGTGGACAAGCAGCCAAGTTGGGTGCGGGAAGCGAGACTTACCTGCAGAGTTGCGGGGCTGGGCCCCGGGGCCGAGAGGGCTCGCGCCGCTCCCGCAGCCTGCTCGGCTGGAGTTGGGTCCCGCAGCTGGACGCGGCAGGCTCAGCTCCGCCCGGGACAGAGCTCCGCCCGGCCCGGGCTTGCTGCTGGGGCCGCCCCCTCCGGGGTAAGCCCGCCAGGACCTCGGAGAGGGGAGAGGGCGGAGCCCAGGAGCCCGGCGGAGGTGTTCACGCCTGTGAGCGCCTAGCGGAGCAGAAGCGCTCGGCTTTCAAAGTCTCAGTGGCCCTCCGAACCCTTGCCGGAGTGTCAAGGGCTCGACTGGGCTAGACTGTGTGCTTTGGGAATCCGCTTGTTTACAGAGGTTCTACCTACCATGAGAACTCCATGTGTCTGGGGTACAAATGGAAAATAAGCAACCCCACTGCATCCAAATATGATTACAGCAACGAGGAACCATACAGTTTTGGTGGCGTTGAAAATGAACACGGGGAGGTACAGAGGAGACACTTCTGCCCCTCTTTGAAATGCTTTGGACCCCCCCCCCGAGGGCGGCCCCTTGCTTGCAGGCTTCAGTAATTAATTTCTGTATCTATGAAGGTAGTCACTTTAGGGCACTGTGCCTTCTACCAGTTATTGTAAAAACTCCACATGGTGTAGTTGTTTGGGGGCTCAGGGATAATGTCGTTTGTCCAGTGAATATCTGAAAAGGGGGAGGTAAACATTAAGTGCTAATCAGGGACTGCTAGATGCTGAGGGCTTAAACCTTTCTAAACTTCAGTCTGGCATCAGAGGCAAGTTCAACAAACATGCCAGATAGATAGATGAATATAAATGGCTTTGATAAATATTAGGCATAATCCCGTTTAGCTTAAGCCTTCAGTGTAATCCTTTCCATGAGTCCCAAACCAAGCTACACGCCATAAGGTGCTAACAGTATTCTTAGGTGCCTGTTAAACCATACTTGACTACTTCCTGGGTTTGTTCCTAGGGAAATGATCACCCTCTCCTACCACTGGGGATGCGTGGACAAGGGTGTTCCTTGCTACCTGAATGATGGACCCCTCAAGCTAAATTTAGGCTAAGTATTTCGCCCTAAACCCCATCTGCTGCCTCCTCCATCTGAATGGTAATCAGGCCCTGGTGCTTCCTGTCTGTTCTGGGAGTGGAACCCTGGACCTTGTACGTACCAGGCAAGAGCCACACCACTGAGCTGCCGGCAAAGCCATCTGAGCTCATCGCTGATCTGTATTCTTGTGTTTCTTCTTAAGCTTGATATTCCTTTTTTTTTTGTCCAAAGCATATTTGCAACCCCAGAACCCACATATGTAGGTATATAAAAATAAGTATATAAATCAAGCACTTATTGTCAATAAACCACCAAGAAATTTCTAATTCCTTGTTGAACACACAACTTAATGATTTATTACAGATGAGAGCAGCCATGTGTGTGGCACAGAGCTTTAATAAGGCACAGGATTCTTTTGTAATGAAACTCAAGAACTCAAACAGCAATAAAAAATTTCTAACAATACAATCTGAAGATATACTAATTTGACACATTCTTGGGATTGACAATAGGAAATATTTAAAATTTTCCATAATTAAGCCACTGTTTTTATAAGAACAAAATTTTATATGGACATTAAAAAAAAAAACATTGCCACCAGACACCCACACCGGTAATCCCAGCACTTAGGGAGTCACAGGCAAGCCAATCTCTGTGAGTTCAAGGCCAGCTTGGTCTATAAACTGAGTCCAGGACAGCCAAGGTTACACAGAGAAACCTGTCTCAAAACAAAACAAAAAACAAAAATAACATTGCCATTCATAAACAGTCTTGAATCTGAGCTATTTCAGACAGTGTTCACTGGACTTACATGTCATGATGGCGTGTACAAAATACTTCCACCCATACCTCCATATAACAAAATTTATGTGCTATAAAAATGTACCTCAGAAGATCAGCCACATCTTAATTCTTAGTGATTTAATAAAAGAGAATCACCTTAAAATATTATTTTGAAAGTTGGACATGGAAGAGGAACTATGGTTGGGATGCAAATAAAGTGTTTAAAAAAAAAAGACGGAAAGTTGGACATGGCTCACATTTGAAATTCCAGCATGCGAAGGCAAGCAAATCAACTCAAGTTTGAAGACAGCCTGGTCTGCTTCATGAGTTCTGCTCCAGCCAAGACTATATGGCAAGAGCCAGTCTCAAAGCAAAATTAAAAATAAAGATCAGTCAGGTATGGTGGCACATGCCCTTTAATCC